>CM066039.1:234219594-234819594 GCA_033557465.1 Ichthyophis bannanicus
TTCCTGCAGGCGGTGTACCTGCTGGGACAGGACAGCACCTGGCAGACAGACTGAGTAGGGTCCTCCAGCCATGCGAGTGGTGGCTGGACCCAAGAGTGGCTAATCTGCTTTGCCAACTCTGGGAGATCCCTCTAGTGGATCTCTTTGCCAGCCCAGACAACTCCCAGTTGCCCTGTTTCTGTTCACGGCAGCCCCACCCATCTCAGGTGGCTGTGGATGCCTTCCTCATCCCGTAGTCGGAGGGCCTTTTGTACACCTTCCTGCCCACGCTGTTGATTACCAATACCCTCTTCAGGATTCTTTGCAACAGGGCATCGCTGATCCTGGTGGCTCCATAGTGGCCCAGGCAACCATGGTCCCTCTGCTTCTCTACTTGGTGATGGAGGCCCCCGTCTCCCTGGGGAGTGCCCCGGGGTTTTTGTCCCAGGAGGTAGGCTCCCTCCTGCACCCCAATCTGGGGTCACTGACTGAAAGCTTGGCTGCTGAGATGGGGGAGGTGGAGGAGGTCCTTTTCACCTCTCATAAGGCCTCCACCAGACAAGCTTATGTCTTCAAGTGACGCAGGTTTTGGTGTGGTGCGCAGAGCGATGGGCAAACACGTTCTCATGCTCGGTGCAGCTAGTGCTGCAATACCTTCTTCATTTGTCTCAATCTGGGCTCAAATTCAATTCCGTCAGGGTAGACCTGAGTGCTCTTGTGTTGTACCACCACCTTATCGAGGGCAAGCCCCTCTTGGTGCAGCCTCTTGCCACCTGCTTCCTACAGGGTCTCCTGTTGTCTAAGCCCCCCATCCGCCCACCAGTGGCAGAGTGGGACCTCAATGTGCTGCTAGCACAGCTCACTGGTCCTCCATTTGAGCCCCGGCTACCTGCTACTTTTGAGGTATCTTTCATGTTAAGCCATCTTCCTGATGGCGCTCACATCTGCTCGCAGGGTCAGCAAGCTTCAAGCCTTGGTAGCAGCGCCACCTTACACCAGGTTCTACAAACACAGGGTCGTGCTCTGCATGCACTCCAAATTCCTCCCAAAGGTGGTGTCTCAATTCCACCTCATTTAGGAGGTCGTGCTCCCATCCTTCTTTCCACAGCCTCATGGCAGCAGGGTGGAGGCAGTCCTCCATACTCTGGATTGTAAGAAGGCCCTGTCCTTCTACCTTCAACATATCCAGGGCCATCGCAAAGCTTGTCAGACGGCTGCCTGGGTGAGAATGTTCACAGTCTTGGCAAGTGCATATATCAATGATTTGCAAGGGATTGTGGGAAATGCAGTCCATTCACACCAGACACAGCTGCTCACAATAATTAGTTGTGCTTGAGTGTAAAGCCAATAAGATATTTATTTATGGGGTTATTTCTCCCAACACAGATATGCTTGGTAGCACATAAAACAGGATACTTGCTTTCAGTGTTAAACTTAGAAAAACAAAATCAGGAAAACAGTTGAACTTGTCAGGCAATCAAAGCAAAAGAATAAAGACCTGGTTGGTAACAAACTGGTCTTTTCTGTAGGCTTTAGCTAATATTTTCTTAGCAGTGTTTCAAACAAGCAAAACTCACAAAGAAGGGAAAAACTGTTCTTTTCAGGTTAACTTCTTATATCTTCACACACAGATTCAGAAGTGATTCCCTCAGAGCTCACAAGCAATTAGGTAAGGCTCAATTGCTAGCAGTTACCCAGCTGAAACCCCTTAGCTGGCTTGCTTTCTACTGCGTGGCTCAAATCCTACTTCAGGAGCTTTTGTGAGTAGATTAAAGAACAAGTTTGTATTTCTTTGTGATGGTTGCTGTACTTTGTAACAGAAAATTACCAAAGGAGTTTAGACAGAGAGCAATCCATATATTCACAGCCTATATCTAAGACTTCTCCCCCTTCCTCAACTATCATCGGTTCAATATCATGGATTGGCACGGAGGAATTTCTCAATGGAGCACTTTCAGGAGAATACTTGTTTCCCTGCTGTCTTTCAAGGTTATAGCTAGGGCATAGATCAGTGTCCATACCTGAGCTTCCATTGCTGTTAGAGTTCCTCTCTAAATAGCCTGGCCAGTATGTAGTCCAGTTTTTATGTCCAGCCTTCCAATCCAGATCCCTGGACACTGGATCTCTCTTCACATACCTTCTGGCACGGGTCCTAGGGTCCCTTCCACGTGCAGTCCTCTCCCTCACAGGTACCGTCTGGAGATTCCTAGCTCTGCAGCACCATTCCTCTGGCTTTCCCCAGTCCAATGGTGTATGCTGGCCTTTTGAATGTCTCCCAGTATACATGCTGCTCTGGACTCCTTTAGGCCTCCCAAATGCTTTCCTCTTCTTTCTTCCAAAGGGTTTCTTGCCCTCTCTCTCTGTCCGCACTGGCTTCTGCTTCTGATGATCCTCCAGATCAAACTGAGGATAATTCTGAGGAGGATAATTCTCTGTAGAATAAACTCTACCTTTATTCTGCTTTGAGTGCTCCACCCTAGCACAGCGCAGCTGTGCTGAATCAGGCCCTGCCCTTTGAGATGAGTGCTTGGGGATTACCTCATAGCCCTCCTGATTGAACACACGTTTCCCCACTTCAGTTCCTCTAATGGCTGTTGGAAACCTGGTGCATTCTGGGACTGGTAGTCTTTTATGGAAAAATTCTGTTTTCTTATTTCTACCAGAACTGACAGGTTGCTTGTTCAGAGTCACTTCACCTTTACTATAGCGCCTTCCTGAGCTATGATAAGCTTCCTTATCACAAGCTTCACAGCTTTTCGTTTCCCATGACCCCAGTTGGCTGGGGGAAGCGGTGACCAAGCAGACTCTGTCCACCTTGCTGGTGGACTGCATTGCCCTTGCCAATGAACAGGCTGGGCTCTCTGGAGTGCTAGGTCATGGCACACATCATCAGGGCCATGGCAACCTCTATGGCAAACCTGCTTTCCATCCTGATGATGACCATCTGCTGGGCTGTCACCATCTGGTCTTGTCCATACTTCCGCAGCTCTTTACTGTCTGGATAGGGAGTCCTGACGGGACAGTGACTTTGGCCAGGCCATGCTTGGTAATCTGTTTGGGGTTTAGACAGCTCCTACCCTCCGACCCTTCTGTGTTCAGACTACTGGAGTGTTGATTCCTTACTGGACACACAGTTCCTTTTGGAGTCTGTATGCTTGGACTCATTTGCCACTGCTCATGGCTCCCCTTGGAGGCATCCATGGTTTTCTATGGGCTTTTGGTAGCCTGTATCTAGGGAGTCCCATATGTGAGGACTGACTTCCTGCTTGTTCCCGAAGATAGCGTAGTTACTCACCTGTAGCATGTGTTCTCTGAGGCAGCGGGAATCGGTCCTCACAACCCTTCCTCCACTGTATGGAGTTGCTTTTATATCCTTTTTGCCGTCTTCAGCTATGTCATCTGATTGAGGCAAGATGGCACCTTGGTTGGGAAAGGGACCACGCATGTGTGGTGGCATCTCCCAAAGGCTTTCTTTGAAAGCTGGGGAGATGTTTCCACAAGGGCGCTCTCAGCGCCAATGTCACCCATATGTGAGGACTGATTCCTGCTGTCCCCGGAGAACACCTGTTACAGGTGAGTAACTACGCTATCTCCAGGAACAAGCAGAAATGTCTTCACATATGGGTATAGTTGGTACTGACGGAGCCCGCGTGGGAACGCTCCCCAGCGTCCAATAGGAATGCTTTTGGGAGCATCCCACAGCGCCTGCGTGCTGCCTTTACCGCCTTTCCCACTGTCCCTCTTCAGTTCTTTGTTTTCCGCGGAGCTGACAGGTCGCATACCCTGTCACCGCAGAAAATTCCTTCTTTATTCTTTATTTTTTGTGGTCACGTCTGCCTTCGTTGGATGCCTACCGGTACCACCGATTTTTCTTTGTTCTTTTCCGTTAAAAAAAAAAATAAATAAATGTATATATATGTATGTATATATGTATGTATATATGTATGTATATATGTATGTATATATGTATGTATATATGTATGTATATATGTATGTATATGTTTGTACCACACATAAAACAAACAGTAAAAACCATTTTCTATAAACTCAAAACAATTCAACACCTAAGGCCACTCCTAGAAACACCAGACTTTAGATCCGTAGTAAGTACACTGATCACCCCTCACTTTGACTATTGCAATAGTCTCCTAATAGGCCTCCCGCAAAAAAGCACCTACCTTCTGCAAAGAGCACAAAACATCTGTGCAAAAGTGATTGCTAAAGCTCCCCTAACAGATCACGTAACCCCTATACTGCTAGACCTCCACTGGCTCCCTATAAACAGTAGAATTAAATATAAAATCATCCTAACAACCTATAAACTCATAAACGACATAACCCCCTCACACTTATCCACATTACTGCAATCTCCAATTTCGACAAGGACCCTCAGACAAAACGCGGCCCACTCGCTCATCATACCTAAAACCATCCGCAAAACTAAGAACACCACTAGCTCCAGAGCATTCTCATTCACTGCCCCTACACTCTGGAACGACCTCCCTATTGAACTTCGCACCATAAGAGACCTCTTCCAATTCAGAAAAGAATTAAAGACCTACCTGTTCACTGAACACTTAGAAGTCCCCTACTACCCCAAAGCTAGCTCCACAACAAACCTGGTCACACATGCACAAACTCCCTTAACCCAAACAATATAAACACAAGCCTACCCCCCCTCCCCCACTCACACGCCTCAAAGACGACAAAAAAAAGGAACTAAATTCCAACACCTACACCAATATCTGCCCCACACAACACACACACACCACACACTGTAAATATACATTTGTAAAAAGTTTGATGTGTTTGCTTTAATACCTACAAAGTTCTTGCTTTAATACTTAAAAGATGTCTCTGCTTATTGTTTTTCTTTAATATATTTACTGTTCAATGTAAATAGTTGATTTCTATTGTTCTATGTACAATGTTCAATGTAAATAGTTGATTTCTATTGTTCTATGTAAAATGTATACAAACTGTGTACAAGACTGTTAACCTGTTATATGTAAACCGCCCTTGATCTCTGGAAGGGGCGGTATAAAAGAAATAGTTAAATAAATAAATAAAATAAATATATGTGTATATATATATATGTGTATATATATATATGTGTATATATATATATAAGGTATTTTTCTTCAGAAACTTTTTCCTCGGTGCTAGGCGCCATTTTGGGCACTAGGCCCATTTTCCTTAAAAATGGAAAAACTAGCTACTGGTTTAAAAAAAAAAATGTTCTAAGTGTGGCGGTACCATCTCAGTCACCGACACCCATGACTGGTGTCTTAAATGTTTAGGTCCTGACCATTCTCCATAGGAGTGTACCTCTCCTGTAGGAAGATGACTAAAAGGGGCCTGCAGAATAGAGCTGCAAAACTCGGTACCCTTTTTACCTCAGATGCGATGTCCATTGCATCGACGTTTTCCAGAGCCTCATCTTCCTCCCATGGATCTCAGGTAACTAAACATAACTCTAGCCGGTCCTCAAAAGATAGATCTCCTTCTAGGCATCGAGAGGCCATTGGCTTTGCCCTTGAGGAAACGTCACCGTCGAAACAGCCCCAGCGGGAGGCTTCGGCTTCCAAAGCACTAACGGGGCTCCAGGATGTTCTCGAGGCCTCCACCTAGGCAGAACTACTGGGGTTCCGGCCGCTTCCATCGGTACCGACACCCAAGCATTGGCAGCATTGATAGATTAGAGGTTTCTCGCTATCGAACACAGTCTGGCAGCTCTTCTCATGGTTTCGGTACTGTTGAGACCGCTACAGACGGTTCAACAGGCACCGGTACCGACAGCACCGGCCTCTGTGGGTATACCCCCCCATGCCGAGTTTTGAGTCTTTCTTCGGCATCGCCAGATCGGTACCGGGACACCTCAATACCGACTTCAATCGATACCAGTACCGTGCTCTCCATGAACATCGGGCTCGGAGATATTTTGAATCTTCCGATTCCGATGATTCTGATGACTCTGCTGATACCAGAGTACTTCTTCCGGAGGAACCATCTTCTTCTCAACACAGGATGTCTCCTCCAGAGGACATGTCTTTTCAGGATTTTATTCATGATGTGACTCGAGGCCTTGCAATCACGGTAACTCCTGAAAAGGAACCTAAGGCACAAGAATTACAAATCCTTCAATACCTAAGGCTCCCAAGGAAGCAGCTACTCTGCCTATTCATCAGATATTACATGATCTTATGCTGAGGATGTGGGAAACACCTTTAACCACATCTCCTCACTCTCGGAGGCTCGATACAATGTATCGAGTTCAACCTTGTCCTGGCTTCCAAAAAACTCAGTTACCACACCATTCAATGGTAGTGGAATTGGCTATGCATAGGATGAAGAGTGCAAAGAAGCATGCTTCCAATCCTCCAGGCCGTGAATGCCGGACTCTCGATGCCTTTGGGTGTCGATGCTTCCAAGCTTCCATGCTCTCAGCCAGGATTAGCTCCTGTATCCTATATATGGGAATGTTCCTCAGAGTTCATAGGAGACTTGGAGCTTATGAGCCCCCTTCTTCCTGATGATAAACGACAAGACTTTCTTACTCTTGTCAGACATGCTCAGGATGTTTCCAAGTTTGTAAACCGTGCATCCTTTGACTGCTTTGAATGCATCAGCATAACCTCTGCTATTGCCATTGGTGCACATCGGATTGCCTGGCTTCAGGCATCCGACTTGGAACTTTGGGTACAAGATAAATTGGGAAATATCCCTTGCACAGGAGAAAATCTCTGACAAAAATTGGCAGGAAAAGGCTAATGAAATAGATGCTGACAATATCACCCTGGATAGATTGTCAAAATCTACAGCCAACCCAGCCAAAAAGAAATCCTATTAAAAAAAAAAAACCCTTTTTCAGCAAAAAGGTTTTATCCTTCTTATGCCCAGCAGGGGCACGGTCCAGTTCAGGCTGCCCAAAAGGGACAACAGCAACAAACTAGACAACAAAAGAAGCCAAAAGGGCCGAGAGCTCAGCCAGCTCCACAGGCTCAGCCTCCTCAGGGGCTTTGACTCCTACCTAGAGAACTTCCTTTTCGTCCCTCTAGTCCAGTCCCGGAACCATAGAGTTTAGAATCTCCTCCAGCAGCCTTGGAGACTGAATGACATCACAGCTCTTCTCTCTCTGGTATAAATAGGCAAGGACCGCCCCCTTCCACCAGTACTTCAGTCTCCAAGCAGCTGAGGAGATTCTGGGCCTAGGGATAGGCCCAGCACAAATAAGCAGAGCTAGGGATTTTTTTCTTTGTTTTTCCTTTTCTAATTCTTGATGTTTTTTGTTTGGTTGCCTTTCTAAAATAGCTACTTTTTTCTTCCCTCTGGCTCCAGTCCTGCTTCCTCCCTCAATTTTCCCTCTCGTGGGGAGGGGGCTGCCCCTTGGTGAGAAGGAGCAGCTTTACAGAGCAGAAGAAGTAGCCTCCCTGCTCCCGAACCCGCAAGCAAGGGTGAGGAGCAGGTGGAAGGCTTAGCCCCAGCCATCTCTAAGGGACAGTGAGATTGGTGGGAGCACCGTCGGAGCCAAAGCCACGAGCAGGCTGAGCTCTGGCGCATGTCTGCCTCATTGCAGCACCTCAGGTTGAAGCAGGGAACTGTAAGTAGGTCTCGCCGACTTTAACGTTGTTTTTTCTTTCTTTTTGAATTTTCTTTTACTTGTTTCTTGGAGGGGAGTTGAGAGGGAAGTCCCTGACTCAGCAGGGGGCCTAATAAAGGGGTTCTTTGCCCTCCGGACACTTTTTTGCTGCGCGGGAAAAGTCCCGGCAGCCATTTTGAAAACCGCGGTTTTTTTATAGTGTGTTTTTGAAAGCGTTTTAAGCCTCGTTTGCTGCAGACCCACTATAGGCTCATCAGGCGCTTACAGAGAGTTGGCCTGTTGAAAAAAAAAAAGAGAAATTCAAAGGGAAACGAGCTATGCTGTACTTTTCCCTTATTGAAATATGGAGCAGGTGTATCTAGGCTGTTTTTTGCAGGTCTCCAACCCGGAGAGAGCCCTTCCTTCCGGGGCTGGCGGTCAGAGCCAGCGGGGGGGAGGGGGAGTTCCCGGGGTGGTTTAGAGCAGTTCTGTGAGGTAGCTGCTATGCCTGCAAATCCACGCTGGCTAGTGTGTGGCAGGAGGCAAAGCTCAGTGCTGAAATCAGGAGTCTGTGCCCCTTGCTTTCTAGAGGCGCAGCATATGGACGGAGAGCCGGGACAGCCCCTAGCAGGCCGGAAGGCTATTCGTACAGGCGCTGAGGCACCCGTTGTCTCCGTCTCTAGATCCTGAGGAGCCAGTGCCGGGGCCCTCCTCGGGCAGCGGCTCCGCCGGGTCACAGGAGCAGGGACAGGCGGGGGAGGCGACCGGGATTCCGCCATACTTCGTTGCCTTGATGCAGCAGGCTTTTGCCTTACTTCAGCCCGCAACGTCGGCTCTTCCTCATGGACCCCAGAGTCAGAAGCGCTCGGTCTCTTTGGTCGGTTCGGGGAACGGTGCTCCGGTGGCTAAAAGGTGTAGAGCCACTTCAGAGGGTCCCGCGCCTCACCTCGCTGATGACCTGAGCGACAGGAACGCCGAAAAGGGAAGAGTTCTCGGTAGATGAGCTGGAAGATGGAGAGTGGCCTGACTCGGAGCAGCAGGGCTGGGTAGTCAGTCTTTCGGTGTGAAGAGCTTCCAGCCCTGATTTCGGAAACGCTAAAGACGCTAAACATGCTTTCCAGCGAGGAAGCAGCGGAAGAGACATTAGAAGATCCGCTGTTACAGGCGGTGTGGATATCCCAGAGTGTGTTTCCCCTCCATAGGGTATTTTGGAATATGATACAGGAAGAATGGGATTTGCCAGAGGCGGCCCTAAAGGGGGCTAGAGCGTTGGCTCGCCTTTATCCGCTCGTGGACCGCGATAGCTGTTTCGTTCTTCAAAGGTAGTTGCTGCGGTATCGGTGGTCACTCAGAAAACCACGATTCCCGTGGAGGGGGACCGCAGCGCTGAAGGATGTTCAGGACAGGAGGTTAGACACTCTGTTGAAGCAGGTGTTCGTTGTTTGCGCGCTGTCCATGCAGGCCGGTTTGGGTGGCATGTGGCTGTTTCAGGTGGTCCCAGAGGTTGCAGGAGACCATCTGGAAGGGCAGCTTGAAGATGCCATGCGACTGGAGTCGGGAACCGCGTACTTGGCGGATAGTCATTATGATCTTCTCCGCGGCTTGGCTACGGGGATGGTCTCCGTAGTAGCAGCTCGGAGGTATCTCTGGTTGAGTAACTGGTCAGCGGACAGTTCGTCTAAGGCTCGGCTTAGCAACTTACCCTTTAGGGGTAAGCTTTTATTTTGGGAGGATTTAGATAAGTTGGTCAAGGACCTCGGGGAGTCCAAGGGGGGACGTCTCCCAGAGGACAAGCCGAAGCAGGGCCGCAGTTCTGCGGGATTCAGAGAGGTCCCGAGAGACTTTCGTAGTTTTCGTTCTCCCCGTTATGGACAGTCCCAGCTGGGGAAGTTCCCGCTTAGGGGTCAGGGATTTCGAGGATTCAGGGGAGCAGGCCAGGGGTTCGCTCCTTCCAGTCCTCGGTCACAAAACAGACACAATGAGATAAGGTGGGCTCAGGAGAGGGTAGTTCCCATGGGAGGTCTGTTGCGGGAGTTTTACCCTACCTGGGTCCGAAGTACATCAGATCAGTAGGTCCTGGAGGTCATTCGAGAGGGGTACGTATTAGAACTCCATCGACCCGTCGTAGGGTCCTTTGTCCGTTCTCCCTGCTCAGCCCTGGGCATAGGCAGGCAGTCCAGGACACGCTACAGCGGCTGCTGAAGCTCGAGGCTGCTGCAGCTCGAGGTGGTGCTGCCGGTGCCTGCGGAGCAGTGCAGTTCCGGTCGCTACTCCAGCTATTTCGTAGTGCCAAAGAAGGAGGGCACATTTCGCCCGATCCTGGCTCTGAAAAGGGTGAACCGTTGTCTCCGGATTACCCATTTTCAGATGGAGACCTTGCGTTCCGTGAGAGCAGCGGTCCGGACCGGGGAGTTCCTGACGTCGTCAAATCTCAAGGATGCTTACCTGCACATCCCGAATCGGCAAGAGCATCAGAAGTGACTGAGATTTGCGGTACCCATGGGACATTTCCAATTTCAAGCGCTGCCCTTTGGGCTGGCAATGGCGCCATCAATGTTTACCAAGGTCATGGTGGTGGTGGCAGCGGCGCTCCGCAAAGAGGGAGTACTGGTGCACCCATATTTGGACAATTGGTTGATCCGAGCGAAGTCGAGAGAGGAAGGCTCGGCAGCGACAGCCCAGGTGGTCCAGATGTTAGAAGGCCGGGGCTGGGTAGTCAACTTTGCAAAAAGCAGGTTGGTACCATTGCAATCCCTGGAGTACCTTGGGGCGCGCTTCTAAACAAAGCAGGGGAAGGTGTTCTTGCCCAGGGCCCGGGCTCTAGGTCTACGACAACTCAGGCGTTTCTTATCGAGTCCAGCTCCAACAGCATGGCTGTACCTGCAGTTGGGAACAATGGCAGCCACGATAGAAGTGGTTCCGTTGGTCGCATCAGTCGGATGTCCTATCGCAGAGGTTAGTTTGCCCTCAGAATGTGCGTCACGAGCTGCGGTGGTGGTTGAGAACAGAGAATATGGAAGCCGGCATGCCACTGGACCGCTGTCCTGGAGACTGCTTACGACAGACGCGAGCCTCCTGGGTTGGGGGGGCTCATTGCGAAGGCAGGTTTGCCCAGGGTCGTTGGTCTCAGGACACGACGTCTTGGTCCATCAACAGGTTGGAGATGAGAGCGGTGTTTCTGGCGCTACAGGAGTTTCAGGACACTCTCAGTCAGGAGGCGGTCTGAGTCTTGTCAGGCAATGCGACAATGGTAGCCTACATCAATCGGCAGGGGGACACAGGAAGTGCTACACTGGAAGCCGAAGCGGGTCAGCTGTGGGTGTGGGCCGAACACAATCTCCAGGCTCTCGCGGCTCAACATGTGGCCAGCGTAGACAATCTCGAAGCGGATTACTTCAGTCGTCGCAGAGTAGACCCCGAGGAGTGGGTGCTATATCCGGGGGTGTTTGCTCTCCTGGTGAGGTGCTGGGGAGTTCCGGTAGTGGCTCTCATGGCGAGCTTCGAGTCAGTGCAGGTAGCAAGGTTTTTCAGCAGGCGCTGGGAACGGATGTCAGAGGGGCTAGATGCATTAGCGAAAAGGTGGCCAGAGGGAATTCTCCTTTGTTTTTCCACCTTGGGCCCTCATAGGCAGGGTGGTGCAGCGCGTTGGGAGACATCGCGGTCGGGTGATTCTGATTGCACCCAATTGGCCCTGAAGGCTGTGGTATGCAGATTTGGTACGGCTGTTAGTGGACGATCCGTGGTAGTTATCGCAGCGGGAGGAGCTCCTACGGCAGGGTCCGTTGCGCATGCCCTAGGTGAGCCGGTTCTCGCTTACGGCTTGGCTCTTGAAAGGGCTAGGATGACAGCTAAAGGCTATTCGGCGGCGGTCATTTCTACCTTTTGTCACCAGTAACCTCCCCAGAGCCAGGGGCATGTAGGGTAGGTCAGCCTGGGAAATCCTAACTTAGGAAGTAGGGTAGTGCACTTGGTCATGCACTGCCTTCTGGGAGCTGTAGTTCCTCTTACTCTCTAAGCCAGGAATAATTGCAGTCATGTGGTTTAGGCAAAAATGACAAGGTTTTTTATTTCCCCTTCCGGGCGGATTAATTGCAAATGAAACTTAAGACAAAATAGCCATACTTCTGGCATAAAGAAAACAATTCAGGAACTTATAACACAAAAACAGCTTCTTTGGCTTTCAGCTTCAAATATGCAGTGCTCAATACAAACTCAAAAGTAACAGTCCCTTTTCCATACAAAGGAAACACTTTGCTTCTTTACTGCTGTTCCAACAGCCTTGTTAACAGCCAGGTCAACAAAGTGATACGATATGATCAG
Organism: Ichthyophis bannanicus; assembly: GCA_033557465.1. NCBI lineage: Eukaryota > Metazoa > Chordata > Amphibia > Gymnophiona > Ichthyophiidae > Ichthyophis > Ichthyophis bannanicus. Next base: position 234,231,473 of record CM066039.1, read on the forward strand.
CTAGTGATAGCATGCAGTCCATTTGCTCATCTGTTGTATCTTCACTAACAGACCCTGTCTGCATTTCCTCCAAATCACTCTCAGCTGGGTAAGTTTGTGCACAGTTATACGGCGTTTCAACATTCACTCCCTCTCTATTTCCCCGAGGCCTCTCTTCACAGCACTCTAAAGAGCAGGGTTGAGAATTACCGTATATACAGGAGTTAGCATAGGGAGAGTCCAGCAGATCTTGGCAATTACAAGGAAAACTTTCACACCTAGTTTTCTCTCTATACACTTCATGCAGCCTACCTTTTGGCTTTTGCAAGGAAGACCACCTCCGCACTGCTGGGTCAGCAAGGGTTCCAAACACTGGTTGTGTTTTCCTGCCTTTTAGTTTCTCCTTTTCCTCAGACATACAAATGTCCTCTGGCCAGCACCTCTCTCTCTCTCAGGAGTTTGTGTGCTCCCAAACCAGCCTCTCAGGCAGTCTCTCCCACTGGCTGCCTTCACGATAGGACCCCAGTCGAGGGTTGCTCCCACCTGGCTTTTGGGCATGGGCTCTTTGAGTCTTTGTTGCTCTGGCTTCCTGTGCTGTCTCTCCCGTCCTCGTCTCTCCCTTCCTCGTCTCCTCCTCTCTGGTTCCGGTCCTCTGGCTCAATTCTAGTGAGTACTTTTTATACCCGTGTTTCTTAGGGCTTAGCTGCGCCCCTCCCCCAACCAGGTGTTTTCCCTTAACCCCTGAGCACGGGGATACGTTGCAGCTTGGGTGTGTTTGCTCCTCTCATGACTCACTTTGTTTGTCTCCCTTGGCAACCCTAGGCCATGTGCTCTGCCTGCCTGTCAGTTTCTGAAGCCAACTCTTCTGCTTCACTCAGCTCCATAGCCTCGGAAGGGTCTTCTACATGACACTTGCTAAAGGCACGCAGGCGCTCCACCTCGCTGGCGTATGTCAGGGTCTGGCGGATCTTTGAAGCTTGGTGTGTGGAGCGTAATATTCAGCCGTTGAGAGCTTCGCAGGTCCTTTCCTTTTTTGCAGGATGGAGTGGAGAAGGGATTGGCAGCCAGTTCCTGGCGAGTGCAGTTGGCAGCGATTTCCTGTTATAGGGGGAAAGTGCTCGGTCAGCCGTTAGGATCTCACAGTGACATTAGGCGTTTTCTGAGAGCTGTCTTGCTTCTTCGTCCGTTGGTGCGCTGTTCGGTGCCGACATGGGAGCTGAATCTGGTATTGGAGGCTTTGCTTGAGCTACCGTTTGAGCCGCTAAGCAACGCCACCCTGAAGGATCTCATGTTAAAGAAGGTATTTCTGGTAGCTATTTGTTCCGCAAGGAGGATTTCAGAGTTACAGGCCTTATCCTGTAGGGAACCTTATTTGTCTTTCTTCCATGATAAGGTCGTGCTACGCTCAGTGCTGGACTTTCAGCCGAAGGTGGTCTCGGCCTTTCATGTCAATCACGTGGTGTCGCTTCCAGTATTCTCTAAGCAGCAAAAGGAGAAATCGGAAGGCAGGTTACATTTCCTAGATGTTCGTCGGGTTCTTCGGAAGTATCTTCGGCGGGCGCAGCCGTTTCGGAAGACTGACAGATTGTTTGTGGCTTTCGGGGGGCCGCAGAAGGGTGAAGCGGCAGCGAAAGCGTCCATTTCTAGATGGTCAAAGGAGGTTATTGCATCGGCTTACCTTTTGAAAGGTAGGGTAGTTCCAGAAGGTCTAAGAACGCACTCGACAGGGCGCAAGCGGCGTCGTGGGCGGAGTACAGTTTGGTTACGGTCGCGGACATTTGTAGAGCGGCGACTTCATCGTTGCATTCATTCTCGAAGCACTATCGGTTAGATGTGCAGGCGGCAGAGGACATTCGTTTTGGCTCAGCGGTGCTTCAGGCTGGGTTTTCTGGTCCCTCCCGTTGATGTGCACTGCTCTGTTACATCCTCTATGGTTCCGGGACTGGACTAGAGGAACGAAAAGGAAGAATTAATTAGACTTACCTGCTAATTGTTGTTCCTTAAGGAACTCTAGTCCAGTCCCGGACCCCTCCCAGGGTATGCAGCCTGAAGGTGTTGTCCGTTTTATCTTAGTAAAAGGGGTCAAATTGGAGAGGATGTCTCCGGAAGAGGAGTGGGGTGCCAGAAGACGCGGAGTGGAGCCACATTGGGAACCCCGCAGAAGCGCTGTTTTGTTTTGTTTCTACGTTTTTGGCATTTCTACAAGGTCCTTCATCGAAGAGAAGGTTAGAATATGCACAGGTTTGTAGATTCTAGCCAAAGTTTATTTAGTTTATCTTGTTGTTCTTTATCTTCTTATTTGTTGCTCTGCTGAGTTGCTTTGTCAATAGGTACTGGTGGAAGGGGGCGGTCCTTGCCTATTTATACCAGAGAGAGAAGAGCTGTGATGTCATTCAGTCTCCAAGGCTGCTGGAGGAGATTCTAAACTCTATGGTTCCGGGACTGGACTAGAGTTCCTTAAGGAACAACAATTAGCAGGTAAGTCTAATTAATTCTTAGCCTTCCTGCCCCTTAATGGTCCAGAACCCTTAGCCATCCCTGGTAGATTGTCATTTTGCCAACAGATAGCACCAGATAACATCAGAAAATTGGACTCTGTCCATTGTACGAGAGGGATACAAGCTTCATTTTCACAGCATGCCTCCTCTTACAATCGTAAGACAGTTCAATTCTCAGACCCCTGTCAACAGTCTCTTAGGTTAGGAGGTCACAACACTCCTTGCTCAAGGAGCAATAGAAGAAGTACCCATTCTACAACAGGGTACAGGGTTCTACACCCCCTATTTTCTTATTCCAAAGATAACAGGAGGACACAGACCCATTTTAGAACTCAGAGAATTGAACAAATATCTGTTCCGAGAGAAATTCAAAATGATCTCTAGGAACACTTCTGCCATACCTTCAAAGTCAGGATTGGCTTTGTTCTCTAGATCTAAGGGGTGCATATACTCATATTCTCATCCATCCAGATCACAGGAAATTTCTGCTGTTCCTTTTCCAGGGAAAACACTTCCAATACATAGTTCTTCCCTTTGGTCTGGCTTCGGCACCAAGAGTATTCACGAAATGCATTGCGGTAGTAGCTGCATGCCTGCGAACTCTAGGGATATTCATCTTCCCTTACTTAGACAACTGACTCATTCGAGCCCCCACAGCTCCAGAAGCCAGCTCTGCTGTGTCTCGCACAATGCGAATCCTTCAATATTTGGGATTGTTCATAGACCTCCCAAAATCCCATCTTTCTCCTACTCAGTCCCTAGAATTCATAGGAGCTCGTCTAGATACCAGACAGTCAAGGGCTTTCCTTCCACAGCTCTGCTGTCTGCACATAGTGCAGCTAGCTTCCCAAGCAGCAGGGAAGACTTAACTGACTGCTCGAGAAATGCTCCAACTACTGGGACATATGGCATCCACTGTACATGTGGTTTCCTATGCTCGCCTCCACATGCGAGCAGCCCAGTGGACCCTATCCACTCAGTGGACACAGGCCACAGGTTGCCTGTCGGACAAAATAAACTCACAACGTCTTGTTTCGTCCCTCCAATGGTGGCAATCACTGGAGAACCTTCTGGTGGGGTCTCCTTTCCAGCAACCCCTATTCCAGGCCACTCTAACAACAGATGCATCACAGGTGGGATGGGGGGCCACCTGCACGATCTCTCTACCCAGGGTACCTGGACTCCACAGGAGGCTTGTTTTCACATAAACCTCCTGGAATCAGAGCAATCTTCCTTGCTCTTCGAGTATTCCAAGCCCAGCTCAGCTACAAGACAGTCCTAGTCCAGATGGACAATCAGGTAGCCATGTTCTACGTGTACAAGCAGGGTGGAACGGGCTCTGTCGTTGTGCAATGAAGCTTTATGACTGTGGGCCCTCGCCAGAGAGCATCAAATTCACTTCCTTGTGGTATATCTTCCAGGCATTCAAAACATTTGGGCAGACAAACTCAGCCGAGTACTGCTGCTACACGAATAGTCTCTCCACTCAGACCAGGTTGCCCAAATATTTCAAATCTGGGGAACCACAGACTTAGACATCTTTTCAAGTCCACTGAATGCCAAACTTTTCCGGTTCTGTTCCAGAATTCCGGCTTGAGATTGTCAGGCAAGGGACAACTTCCTCCTTCACTGGGGTCAAGACTTCCTCTGACTTCCCACCCATTCCCCTCATCCCCAAAACACTATTCAAGCTTCAGAGAGACAGAGGTCATATGATTCTCATAGTTCCACGTTGGCCATGGCAAACGTGGTATCCTCTGCTTCTACATCTCTCTCAAGCTGCACCTCGGGAGTTGGGGTGTGCTCCAGATCTTCTTTCCCAAGAGAACGGGATGCTATGGCACCCGAATCCCCACTCCCTGCATCTCAGAGCCTGGTTGCTGAAAGCCCTAGACCTTGAGAGAGGTTGAGATCTGAACAGGTAAAAGATATCCTACAGGCTTCTAGAAAACCTTCCACAAGACGATCATACGCCTTTAAGTGGAAATGGTTTACCATATGGTGTTCTCAAAAGGGACTTAACCCCCTTGCGATACCTCTGGAATCGGTACTGGAGTACCTCCTTCATTTATGAAATGCTGGTCTGAAGACCAATTCAGTAAGAGTCCATCTTAGTGCTATTGCAGCTTCCTACAAGATTTATGAGAGGTCTTCTATTAACAAAACCTCCCATTAGACCACCACCGGTGGCATGGGATTTGAATCTTGTTCTTGGGCAGCTCATGAAACCGCCCTTTGAGCCTTTAGCCACTACATCTCTAAAATTCCTTTTCTGGAAAGTCATCTTCCTAATTGCAATCACCTCTGCATGCCACATTAGTGAATTGCAAGCTCTAGTGGCTGATCCTCCTTATGCAAAATTTCACCATAAGGTTGTTCTTAGGACTCATCCACACTTTATGCCAAAGATGGTGTCCCCTTTCCATTTAAACCAAGCGGTTTACCTTCCTATATTCTTTCCGAGGCCTCATGCCTCCAATGCAGAAAGAAACCTTCATACCTTGGACTGTAAAAGAGCTTTAGATTTTTACCTACAAAAAACACAACAACATAGAAAGTCTTCTCAACTCTTCATTGCTTTTCATTCTAGTCATTTGGGACTTCCAGTTTCCAAAAGAACTCTGTCTAACTGGATTGCACAATGCATATCCTTTGCCTATGAGAGTAAGGGTCTTCCTCTTGAAGGCCATGTCACAGCTCACAATGTGAGAGCCATGGTAGCCTCTATGGCTAACCTTCACTCTGTATCAATCAACGACATCTGTTGAGCAGCCACTTGGGCTTTGGTACATACCTTTACAGCCCACTACTGCTTAGACAAGGACTCCCGCTGGGATGCCTTGTTTGGCCAGGCTATTCTTCAACATCTCTTTCAGACTTAATTCAACTCCTACCGACCTTCCCTGGTGGCATGCCAGAGATCCATGGGAGGAAGCATGGCCCATCTCACAATGGGTTGCAGCTTCCTAGGGCCATCTCCCTGGCATCTTCAGCTAGGGAGTCCCCATATGTGAAGACTACATTCCTGCTTGTTCCTGGAGATAGCGTAGTTACTCGCCTGTAACAGGTGATCTCTGGGAACAGTAAGAATTTAGTCTGCACAACCCACCCACCTCCCCAAGTAGTTGTCTCTCTATCTCTCTCTTTCTCTCTCTCCCTCTCTCCTTTGTCTCAGCTATAAACTCAACTGAAGAGGGACAGTGGGAAAGGCGGGAAGGCAGCATGCAGGTGCTGTGGGATGCTCCCAAAAGCGTTCCTGTTGGACGCTGGGAGCGTTCCCGTGCGGGCTCCGTCGGTACGGACGATACCCATATGTGAAGTCTAAATTCCTGTTGTTCCCGGAGATCACCTGTTACAGGTGAGTAACTACGCTTTCCTCAAAATTCATCACCTGTCTGCAGGAAAGGAAACATCAAGACCTCAAAGGGCCTCAATGCCAGTATCTACCCAGCTGATATCTGTCTCAAGTGTATTGGAGGGGGAGGGGATTGATTCCCTAGGCACTGGAGAGAATTCATGCACAGATGCTCCCGTAGGAGATCTGCCTCCAAAGAAGAGTGGAAATTGACATTGACTCAGATGTCCTTTGACTACCTCCTGAGTCTACATCTGAGTGCTCCAAGGAGTCTGACTTGGAGATTTTTTTCAAAGGAGAGGTTTCTTGAGCTGCCCTCAGATCCTATGCCTCCTAATGAGTGTTGCAGATGCCTGCCCAAGAAGCTAACTCTCCATGATTTTGTCAGGGTAATGACCAAGTCCAGTCCATTCCATTTCATTTCATTTGGAAACTGAAGAGAAGCCCAAGGCTGAGGAGTTGAATAGCCTCCAGTACGCCAGTTCCCATAAGGTGATGGAAGACCCCCTCCTCCCCCCACCATGCCTCCAGTTAGTAAGAAGGTTGACTTTATGTATGGTGTTCAGAAGGCTCGTAGATTTGAAAAGCTATAGCTTCCCTGCCATTCCATGGTTGTGTAATCTGCTCTGGAAAGAGCCAGGAGTTGCAGGTTGCACTCCTTGATGCCCCCAGAGAGAGAAGTTAGGACCTTTTGGATTCTTTTGGGAGAAAGTTTTTTTGGAATGCTGTGTGTGATGTGAACATAGCATTTTATCAGTTTTCCATGAGCACACTTTTATGGAACAAGATATGCAATCTCAATGAGTTTGAGGACTTTCTTCCTCCAGAGAAGGCTGCGCAGTACTGGTCCCCTAAGGAAAGGAGTGTGGAAAATTACATTGTACAAGTGACATAATCAATTTCAATATGGCATCGAGAGTCTTCTCCATGGTATTGGTGCCTGGAGAGACTCATGACTAGGCCTCAGATTTATAGCCTGGTGTACAGGAAGAGCTTCTCTCTTGTTTTTCTCCTTTTCAAATAAATTGAATATTTATATTTATTTTTACTTTTGTTAAGGTATCATTGTTTGATATGTTATTTATTGATTGTTTTAATTTCTAACACATAATCTTTGGGTGTTATTTTGCATATCGTTGGTACTATTTTTTTATCACTTTTCATGTTTTTTATATGTATTAATTCCTCTAGAGGGTGTTTTGATATATTTATGCTTTTATATGTTTAAGCATGAGATGTGTGTGTGTGTATATAGATATATGTTGCCTTTTTATGTGGTTAATGAATATAGTCTTTGTTTTTAATATATACCTTATTTATTCTTTTGTTTTATATTTTTATTCATGTTTTACTCATGTTTTATTCATGTTTTAAGTTTTCATATTTTCATTATTTATTATAATGTGTTTTAGCGTAAGGTGAGCCTAACCCCTGAAGATTTTTTCGAAACACGGCCTGTGTCGGGTCTGGCCTCCCTTATTATGTATGGATCAATAAAGATTTTGCGAGTTTATCTGCCTACGTTTTTGTACTGTTTCTGTTCTTCAGCTCACAGGGCCTGCTGCCGAGCTGCCCCCCCCCGCCACAGGTATCGCTGTGGGTGGCAGCAACATGTGGGTCAGCACGGGTTGGAGGGGGGCAGCAGACCATGTATGCCAAAGCACATGGCCTGCCGCCCATAGAAATCTGCTGCCCTAGGCTGCTGCCTAGTGGTTGGGCCGGCCTTGGGTGCAGGAGGTTGCCATTTCTCAGCAAGCCGCAGTGTGATGTTAAGACCCTCTCCAGGCCCACTTCTGACCCAGCCTCTTCATTTTCATGGAGGTTGCACAGTGTGGAGGGAAAGGGGTAGAGGAGATCTTATTACTTCCATAGACATAGGTATCCTTCCTTTTGCTTGGGCCAAACCAAGCAAGGTTCTCACTCCTGTCCTAGGCAACAAATGGTCAAGAAGTGACAGCCTGCATCCAAGCCAAAATGGGGATGGGATTCTAACTGGCTCCTCGAGAGCATAGCCAATACCCCTATCCTGGCCATAAACCTGGATATCCTTCCTTTTGGAGGGAGGCTCACCACATTTGCAGATTGGTTGATCCCTTGTAAACTCTGTCACTTAGATTCTCAAAATTGTCCAGGATGGGTACAGATTTGAGCTGCCACCAAATCATCCATTGAGAAGGGCTGTCACTAGTTTCTCAGCACCAGGAGATACTACTTTAGGAACTTTCTGCCCTTCAAAAGGTCAGCGTAATCAAGCCTGTTCCTCTAGTGCAGGAAGGGCAGGGATTTTACTCGTGTTACTTCCTGTTAACAATGAAAACGGGGTGATTCCATCCTATCCTAGATCTGAATCTGAACAGGGACCTTTTTTTGTAAAGTTCAGAATGGTTTCTCTTGGCACTCTGCTTCCCTTCCTTCAAAAAGGGATAGGACTATGTTCTCTTGACTTAAAGGATACATACATCCCAGTCACAGAAAATATCTGTGATTCATTGTGGGGAAATAACAGGTCCAGTATCACACATTGTAGTTTGGTCTTGTGTCTATTCCTCACATGTTTACCAAACACTTAGCAGTCATAGCAGTGTATCAATGCAGACTAGGTGTTCATACGTTTTCCTGCTTGGAGAATTGGATGGTTAAGAGCACAACTCAGGAAGAAGTTAAATATTCCATTTGCATGACTGGGTGTGAGAACTATTAGGCTTGTCTTAAATTATCCCAAGTCAAATTTAAGCCCATCACACTGGTGTATTGGAGCTTTGCTAGAAATGACTCTGGCAAAAGCCTTTCTCCCACAAAACAGTCTCACCCAACTGGTAGCAATCATGGGGGATATCCAACAGATGGAGGCAAGAAACATGTTGAGAATGTTTGGCCACATGACCTCGACAGTTCATATCACTCCCTGGACATGTCTCAAAATGATCTTGAGCACACAGTGAACTCAGTCCAGTCATAGGCTCAGTGATGACACATCTGTCACGGTTTCCCTTCAAAACTCTCCTGTTGGATGGTCAGTTCCGATCTGGCCAAAGGTTTATCTTTTCAAATTCCTCCCTCTCAAAAGCTACTTATGATAAATGCATCCATACTGAGATTGGAAGCCTTTGTAGATGGGGGGGGGGAGGGTTCATGGTCAGGGAATATGATCTTCCCAGGAGAGTTTCCAAGAGATCGTTCTTGAAACTGTGAGTGATTTTGAATGCCCTGAAGGCTTTCATAAATCGGTTGGCCAATCAAATTAAGATTCAGATGGACAACCAAGTAACCATATCCTACAACAAGCAGGGAGGGTACCAGGTCATACCTTCTTGTTTTGGCAGACATTCAGAATGTGGAACTACGCCATCTCACATGAGATGATGCTCAGGGCAACTTACCTGGCTGAACAAGACAATATCCTGGTAGACAGGCTGAGCCATGTCCTTCAACCTCATGAATGGACCCTTGGATAGGGGAGTTGATCGGAGTCTTTTGTGGGAGTGAGCACCCCCTCAGTAGATTAGATTTGTTTGTCACTTGTCAGAATAGGCAAGTTTGTTGGGGACACATGACAAACTAGCCTCAGATGTTTGTCTTGATTGGGGGAGGATCTTTTATATGCATATCTTCTCATACTTCTGATAGTGAAGACTGTCCTGAAATTCAAAGGTCCACCACAATAAGCACAAAACCACGTAAAGAGAGAAAACCCAGTCCAGGAACGTGGTAAAAAGGAAAGAGACAGCTTTTTATTGTACCATAAAACAGGGGATAAACCGCCAAAGGGACCTGAGACAGGCCGTGTTTCGATTAAACCTTCATCAGGGGTAATCTGGCGTGCTATAATCATAAGCAAACAATTAAAATATAAATTCAAAACCATACTAAAATAATTTAACTCATAAAGCAAATAATTAAAAAGTAAAATAAAAACATTGATTATCTAAATATAAAAACTACATGAACAAATGTTAAAATATCAAATCCTCATAAATGATCATATTCTGTCACACAATTTATACTAAAATCATAACAAATAAAAACATAAAAATGATAATGATAAACAATGGTAAAAAACATTCGTATAAGGGTGTGCCATTAACTCTAAGTTAAAAATATGTATTGGTACCTCTGTAAATAGTTTAGCCCATATGTAATAGTCTTGTTAGCTAAAAAAGAGAGATGAGAAGCAATGAGAGTGGGGAGCAGGTGTGAACCACGAAGAACCAAAAAACACTTGAAACCTTACTGTAGGCTTTAAAATAGACATGCATCATTTCCCAATGTGAACGCTTTATAGCATATAAAAAGGAAATGTTTGTTGCTTAGTTATATAACAATATCATCATTCCTATTCGTCTCTCCGGGCCAGTCCAGGTACAGTAGGGTAGTCAACCTTCTCCAGCAGCTGAGGACTGAATACTGAAAGTCTTGCTGACAGCCTATCCAGCTCCTCCTGGTGTCAGAGAGTCAGTCTTTCAGTCCTCAGCAGCTGAACAGGACATGTGGCTGACAGGCTCCCAGTAGAGACGAATTGGAAATAGGTATGGTCATTTGCCCTAGCAGGGCCGTAAGGCAAGAAAAGTTTCCTTTTTTTTTTTTTTTAAGAGAATCAAGGGTCCTCAGCTGCCGGAAAGGGTTTAAGCAGCACAGGGGGCAGAGCCTGCCTCAATTTGAGGACCCGTCGCTTAAGGGGGGTTCGGGAAGGAGCTGGGAGCCCCAGAATCCTCTTCCCTGCTGCGATTCGCTTCTGTCTCCGTGGCCTGCTAGCAGTGGGAAACCGGAGAGAAGGAGCTCCGACATGTCTGGCTCAGGTAGGAGCAGTAACAGCATGGCAGCGGCTTAGTTTGGCTGGCGGGGGTTCTGCGATCGCCGCCGCAGGTGTTTTTGGCCATCGCAGTGTAGTTTTGAAGAAGTTTTGTTGTCCGGTAAGTCCGGTGTCGGCAGCTTGCACTCCGGTCTGGAATTTCCATGCTCGTCGACGGCGGGTCTCTGCTGATCAGGGTTTGTTTCTTTTGTGTTTTTGGAGCAAACGTAGTGCAGACAGGGTTATGGATCAAATGATTGCTTCGGAGGATGTTGTGGAGAGGCTTCAAGGCTCGTTGGTAAAGGTGGGAATGGCAGCCATTTTGGCTGAGCCTGCCATTTTTCCTGCGCTTCAGGCACGATCTGGTAAAAGAAAGTCAAAGAGGGAGGGGCCGGACCAGCAGCCGTCGTCTGGAGTGCAGGGAAGCTTGGATTATTTGTTTTCTGCTGATTTTATACTAGCGCTGCATAAAGCATATGTGTTGAAGATGGCTCAGTCATTAGGCAACCCGGCTGCTCCTAGCCGGTTGAAATCACAAAAGGGAGTCCAAGGTGGCAGACCCTGGGGAGGGAGTCTCTGCTAAAGGCATAGGTTTAGAGGCAGGCTTTGATGGCTTCGGGCCGCAGGTCTCTATTCCTCAAATGGCAGAAGGAGGAGAGCTTCTTTCTGATGCAGGTTTGGACTCTTGGCCAGTGGAGTTGGTGGAAAGGGAGATTGGGCCAGGCGAGGATCCGAATGTCTTCAGGATGTTTTCGCAAGGAGGAGCTGGGGGTTTGATCACTCAGTCCCTCACAGCGTTGAATATAGTGCTCCTGGCGGTGCAGCAGGAGCCACTAGAGGATCCCTAGTTGCAGGGATTTAAGTCTGAACAGCGTTGTTTCCCAATACACAGGGTAATTAAACAGATGATAGAATCAGAGTGGGAATGCCCCGAAGCTACCCTGAGAGGGGGTCATGCCATTGTGCGCCTTTACCCAGTTCCCCAGGAGGAGAAGGAGTTATTCTCCAGGACCAAGCAGGAAGTCAGTCCTCACTTATGGGTGACGTCGGCGCCGACGGAGCCCTCGCGGAGCAATTTTCCCCAGCTTTCAAAGAAAGACTTTGGGAATTGCAGCGCGCATGCGCGGTCCTCTTCCCGCCCAAGGGTGCCATCTTAGCCAGTCTTCTTTTTTCCGCGGAGCCCTACAGACGTACCCGTCGTGTCCCCGCGAAAAAGTTGATTTTTTCTTCAGAATTTCTCTTATTTTCCATTCGGTTCGACGCCGGTCTTTTTCCCGCCGGACTCGCGACGCCGGTCTCGAGTCCTCTTCTTATTTTTCGGTTTTTCTGACTTAGTCAGTTTTTCGTTTCGATTTTTCCCTGGCAGCCCGGTCCTTTGACCTCGCCGGGGCCCTTTTTCCCCCGATGGCTGCCAGTGGTTTCAAGCGGTGTAGTCAGTGTGACCGAAATATGTCACTAACTGACACACACGACTTTTGCCTCCGCTGCCTGGGCCCGGATCATGAAGAAATGATCTGTGGGCCCTGCGGCAAAATGTCCTCCAAAGCGTTGAGAAGTCGGCGGCATCAGCGGGATAGAATCTTCGCTGACCCCAGCCGTACCCGGACCTCGTCGGAGGCCTCCGCATCCAAAGGTTCCAGCTCGGACCGTCGCTGGAGTTCCTCCGACAGGGGTTCTCCCTCCGGGGACCATCGTCGTAAGGTGAAACCCGCGAGGGCGGCGTCGGTGGACGCTCCTGGCTCCGCGAGGGCCAGGTCGCATAGCCCCGATAGCCGTCCCGGGTCCTTGGAGAAGGAGCATCTCACGAAGCGACCTCGCCTGGAGTCGGAGCTGCCTGCTCGGGTAAGTCCTGTGGTCCTCCTGGACTCGCCTCCGAGACAGCCGACGTCGGGCCCGACACCGTCGGGGCCCGAGTCGGGGGCTGCTGGGTCACCTGAGCTCGGACTCAGGTTGACGACCTTGGAGAGCAGATTGTCTGCCTTCATGGACCAGCAGCGGGCACTGCTCGCTGGCTTCGCTGGCGCCGCTGCCCCGACCGCCGGGACGTCGACGTCCAAGTCGACCCCGGAGACCGAGCCGATCCTCGAGTCGATGCGAACTCGAGTCGATCCTCGGTCGAGGTCACCCTCGGCCTCCCGTTCGGGACCGAGGTCGCCGACGCCGACTCCCTCGGCGTCGGGGCGGCAGGCGCCGCGCCCTGCCCCGGGCCGACCCCAACGAGTCCTCGTCGGAGTCGGTCTGGGAGTCTGAAGAGGAAGAGTCGCCTGATTCTTTCCGGACTCGGTGTGTCCCCTTGGACTCACCGGAGTCCGAGCCTCGGAAGCAGTCCCCCCCGGAGGATGCCCGGTTCTCGGACTTCGTCAGGGATATGGCCAAGGCTTTGGCCTTCCCTGCGGATCCCGAGGAGGAGCCTCGAGCCGAAGAGCTCGACGCCCTCCAGTATGACTCTCCCGCAAGGGAACACTTTACTGTACCGGTTCCTCCCATGCTGGAACGACTACTCTTCCGCATGTGGGAGAGTCCGGCCACCTCGCCGGTCCTGAGCAAGCGGGTCGATTCTATCTATCGAGTCCGCAAGAGCCCTGGCTTCCAAAAAGCACAGCTGCCACACCATTCCATGGTAGTGGAATCGGCCATGCATCGTCTTAAGAGCCAGAAGATGCACTCCTCGGTGCCTCCTGGCAGGGAGGCCCGTAACCTGGATGGCCTTGGCAAGAAGTGTTTCCAGGGCTCTATGCTTGCGTGTCGTGTCCAGACCTACCAGCTATACATGGGCATGTATCTCCGAGACCTGGCTAAAGAGCTAGCCGGATTCTCCGCTGGTTTGTCCGAGGAACCCTTGCGGAGGTTCCTGGCCTTGTCCACTGGTATTCGGGAATGCTCAAAATTCATGTCCCGAGCAGCCTACGATGGCTTTGAAGCGTCGGCTCGAGTGGCCACAGCCGGCATCGGTGCCCGCCGACAGGCTTGGCTTCAGTCATCTGACCTTGAGCCCTGGGTGCAGGACAAGTTGGTCGATGTCCCCTGCCGAGGCGAAAACCTCTTTGGCAAGCCCATGGCTGAAAAGGCTGCACAAATTGAGACTGAGACTCTCACCAGGACTAGGCTTTCTAGGAAGACCTCCGCCCCTTCCCAGAAAAAGAAGGGCTCGGGAAAGAAGTCCTTTTACCCGAGGAAGGCGGCTGCCTACAAACAATACCCCCATTATCAGGCCCCTGCAGCTCCCCAACAGGGCCAGCAGCCCAAGGGACGGGGTAACGGGTCCCGTAGGCAGCAAGCCCCCAAGCCTGCACCACCAGCCCCTGCTCAGCAGGGTGGGGGTTTTTGACTCACTAAGCATAGCCTCTCCCCCCCCGCTGGTTCCTCCCAGCACCGGAGGCCGGCTGGTTCACTTCGCCCACAGGTGGTCCAGCATCACCTCAGATGCCTGGGTGCTTCAAGTCGTGCGAGAAGGCTATCTTCTCCACTTCCACCAGGTCCCTCCCTCCTTTTTTCCGGGAGAACCTCCACGACCCCCTCTGCACAGGGAATTACTCCTTCAGGAGTTAGCAGGTCTTCTACAGGAACAGGCGGTGGAACCGGTGCCCCACCACCTGGAAGGTCAAGGTTTTTACTCCAGGTACTTTCTAATACCAAAGAGAACAGGAGGCCTCAGACCCATCCTGGACCTGCGCAACCTCAACAAGTTCCTCGTGCGAGAGAAGTTCAAGATGCTTACCCTTGGAATCCTTCTGCCCTACCTCCAGCAGGGAGATTGGCTATGCTCCTTGGATCTAAAGGATGCCTACACGCACATCCTCATCCACCCAAGCCACCGACAATACCTAAGGTTTGTGGTGGCAGGAAATCATTACCAGTACAGAGTACTGCCCTTTGGCCTGTCCTCCGCACCGCGAGTCTTCACAAAATGTCTCGCGGTGGTGGCGGCCCATCTCCGGCTTCACGGCCTCTGTCTTTCCGTACCTCGACGACTGGCTCATCAGAGCAGCGTCCGCTCTGGAGGTCACCAACGCCACGCGCCGCACGGTGACTCTCCTGCAGCACTTGGGCTTTGTTATAAACTTCGCAAAGTCCACTTTGCTCCCCTCACAGGATCTCGAGTTCATCGGCGCAAGGCTGCACACTCCTCAGGCACGAGCATACCTACCGCTCGACAGGGCTCAACGGCTCATGGACCTAGCCGACCGTTTTCGCAGCCAGCCCCTGGTCTCCGCCAGGCGCTTCCTGAGACTACTCGGCCATATGGCTTCCACCGTCCATGTGACCCCCAGTGCCCGCCTGAATATGCGGCCTGCTCAATGGTGTCTCCGCCAGCAGTGGCGACAAGCCACAGGCGGCCTAGCAGACCTAGTGCGCATCTCCGAGCCGCTGATCTCGTCTCTCCGGTGGTGGCTTCAGCAGCCGAACCTGATATTCGGAATGCCTTTCCAGTCACCTCAGCCGGCCCGGGTGCTGACAGATGCATCCCTCCTGGGCTGGGGTGCGCATTGCCAAGGGGCACGTACTCAGGGCCTCTGGACCACATGGGAGTCTGCTCAGCAGATCAACTTCCTGGAGCTCAGGGCGATCCGCCTGGCTCTCAAGGCTTTCTCCCACCTGACTTCTCATCAGTCCATCCTTGTCCAGACGGACAATCAAGTTGCCATGTTCTACGTGAACAAGCAAGGGGGCACGGGCTCCTTCCTCCTCTGCCGGGAGGCACAGAAGCTCTGCTCTTGGGCCGTCAGTCACGGCATTCTCCTCAAGGCAGTTTATCTCCCAGGCCAAGAGAATTACCTGGCGGACAAACTCAGCAGGATCCTTCAGCCGCACGAGTGGCGTCTGGATCCCTTGGTAGTTCAGAAGCTCTTTCTAAAGTGGGGCCTCCCCACGGTGGATCTCTTTGCCAGTCCTCACAGCCGGCAACTTCCTCGCTTCTGCTCTCGTCAGCCCCACCCCCTTCGGGTTGCGGCGGACGCTTTTCTACTCTCATGGTCGGGAAGCCTTCTGTATGCTTTCCCTCCCATCCCGCTAGTCTCTCGGACTCTTTTCAAGGTTCTCCGGGACAAAGCCTTCATGATCCTGGTGGCCCCTCGCTGGCCCAGACAGCCGTGGTTTCCGCTGCTGCTGCAATTAGCGGTGGAGGATCCATTCCCTCTGGGGTTTCAACCGGATCTCCTCACTCAGGATCAGGGGTCTCTGCTACACCCCAACCTCAGGTCTCTCAACCTAATGGCCTGGCTGCTGAGAGGGTAGTCCTTGCTCCCCTTCTCCTGCCGGCAGAGGTGGAGGAGGTCGTCTTGGCTTCGCGACGACCTTCTACCCGCAAATGCTACGCCCTTAAATGGCGTCGCTTTTCCGTTTGGTGTACCCAACAGTCTCAGGATCCCTTCTCCTGCCCGGTGTCGGTGATCTTGCAGTACTTGCTGCACCTCTCTAATCTGGGACTTAAGTCCAACTCCGTCAAAGTTCACCTCAGTGCTCTTTCGGCACATCATGTGCCGGTGGACGGCAGACCTCTCTCCAGCGACCCTCTCATAGCGAGGTTTCTCCGAGGTCTCCTTCTACTTAAACCACCTCTGCGCCCGCCAGCGCCTGACTGGGACCTGAATGTGGTTTTGCAGCGGATCACCTGTCCGCCTTTTGAACCTATGGCTACCTGTTCTCTCCGTTTTCTGTCTTGGAAAACACTTTTCTTGATAGCCCTCACTTCCGCTAGACGCGTAAGTGAATTGCAGGCTCTCGTGTCTGATCCCCCTTACACTCGGTTCTACAAAAATAGGGTAGTCCTACGGACTCACCCTAAATTTCTTCCAAAAGTGGTCTCCCCTTTTCACATCAATCAGGAGGTGGTACTTCCGACCTTCTTTCCCAGACCACACTCCAGCCGAGCTGAAACGGTCCTCCATACCCTGGACTGTAGAAGGGCTTTGAACTTCTACCTTGACCGTACGCGGGAGCACCGTAAAGCTGCTCAGCTTTTTGTGTCTTTTGACCCCAATAAATTGGGGCTCCCGGTCTCCAAGCGTACACTGTCCATCTGGGTTGCGGACTGTATCACTTGGGCTTATGGGGCAGCCGGACTCTCCTTGGAAGGTCGAGTCACGGCTCATTGCGTTCGGGCAAAGGCCACGTCAGTGGCTTACCTCCGCTCTGTTCCGCTGGCAGACATCTGCCGGGCCGCTACTTGGTCTTCGAGCCAGACTTTTGCGGTCCATTACTGTCTCGAGAGGGAGTCCCGCAGGGACAGTGCTTTCGGACAGGCAGTCCTCCGTAATCTCTTTGAGGTCTGAGCAACTCCTACCCTCCATCCCGGATGTGGGCTACCGGTGGGTGATAATTCAGCGAAGATTCTTTCCTTCTGTGCTGCTGAGCTAGAGGGAGCTCATTTTTGTGCTTAGGGTCTCCGGTAGCCTTGAGCTTGGGAGTCCCATAAGTGAGGACTGACTTCCTGCTTGGTCCTGGAGAAAGTGTAGTTACTCACCTGTAACAGGTGTTCTCCAGGAGCAGCAGGAATCAGTCCTCACAACCCTCCCTCCTCCCCTTGGAGTTGCAATCGTCTGCTTTAGTTTTTTGCAAATTTTTATGCTGTCTTTTTTTAGCTATGTCATCTGACTGGCTAAGATGGCACCCTTGGGCGGGAAGAGGACCGCGCATGCGCGCTGCAATTCCCAAAGGCTTTCTTTGAAAGCTGGGGAAAATTGCTCCGCGAGGGCTCCGTCGGCGCCGACGTCACCCATAAGTGAGGACTGATTCCTGCTGCTCCTGGAGAACACCTGTTACAGGTGAGTAACTACGCTTTGCGGATGCCTAAGGTGGATGCGTTGGTTTCAGCAGTCACCAAAAAGACGAAGATTCCGGTAGAAGGGGGTGCATCCCTTAAGGATCTGCAGGATCGTAGGTTAGAGGCGCTTCTGAAACAGGCCTTTGATTCCAGTGCTCTAGCTCTACAAGCTTCTGTTTGTGGAGCATATGTGTCAAGGGCCTCTATCCGTTGGCTACAAGGAGAACCAGGCCCGGATAAGGAGGAGGAATCTTCCTCGGAAGGAGCGAAGCTGAAGTCAGCGGCGGCTTATCTGGCAGATGCCTTCTATGATTTGGTAAGGATATCGGCGAATTCCAGGGCATCAGTAATTGCCGCTAGAAGATTTACTGGCTAAGAAATTGGGTGGCGGATGCATCTTCTAAGTCTCGCCTCAGAAAGCTTCCAAACAAGGGCAGGCTGCTCTTTGGGGAAGCGTTGGAGAAAATTGTGAAAGATTTGGGCGATTCCAAAGGGGCTCGCATTCCCGAGGACCGACCATGAGCGACAAAGATGGTAACGATGCAGAGAGGTCAAGGAAGAGATTTTCGCAGGTTCCTAGGGTCTCGGTTTGCACCTTATCAAAGAGGCTCGATTTATTTTGTAGTTCCCAAGAAAGAAGGATCTTTTCGGCCAATTCTGGATCTCAAGCATGTTAAACTGCTGCTTGAGGGTGCCTCATTTTCGGATGGAAGCCCTAAGATCGGTTATCCGGGCGGTGAAGCCGGGGGAAGTGCTTTCATCCATAGATCTAACAGAGGCTTATCTACACATTTCGATCAGACGGGATCATCAAAAGTTCCTGCGCTTTGCAGTTCCCATGGGCCATTTTCAGTTTCAAGCATTGCCGTTTGGACAGGGTACAGTGCCTCAGACTTTCACCAAAGTAATGGTGGTGGTGGCGGCGGCGGCGCTCAAGAAGGAAGGGATTCAGGTGCATCCCTAACTGGACGATTGGCTGATCTGGGCAGGATCTCTAGCGGAATCAATCGCAGCAACCTCTCGGGTAGTGCAGTTCCTGGAACAGCTAGGTTGGGTCATCAACCATGCAAAGAGTTATTTACAACTGTTGAAGCGGTTGACGTATCTCGTGGCCTTGTTCGACACGGAGATAGGGTCAGTGTTCCTTCGCCCAGACAGGGTGCAGAAGATTTTGGCTCAGGTGGCAGCGTTCGTGCGACTGAAGGCTCTGATGGCTTGGAGGTAGTTACGGTTGTTGGGTTCAATGGCAGCGGCCTTGGACCTGGTGCCCTGGGCCAGAGCTCATATGCATCTGCTTCAGCAAGCATTGCTTTCCAGATGGTCACCGCAGGATCATCCTCTGTCTCAAAGGCTGCTATGCCCAGAGGAAGTGCGTGACAGTCTGCAGTGGTGGTTGGTCCTGGCGCATCTGCAGGCAGGAGTTCTTCTGGAGCACCCGGAGTGGGTGTTGATCACAAAGGATGCCAGTCTTTCCGGTTGGGGGGCTCATTGTCTCAAATAACGCAGGGGACCTGGTCTGCGGAGGAGAGAAGTTGGTCGATCAATTGGTTAGAGCTGAGAGCAGTGCGCTTCGCCCTGCTGGATTTTGTCGATCTGCTCGAAGGGCGAGCGGTTTGAGTGTTTTCTGACAGTGTGGTGACGGCTTCCTACATTAACAGGCAAGGAGGCATGGGTAGTGCGGTTTTGCTGGAAGAGAGTCCACGTTTGTTGCACTGGGCAGAGGTCCATCTCTTAGCGCTCTCGGCAGCTCATGTAGCAGGAAAGACAACATTCAGGCCGACTATCTCAGTCGCAATGTCCTGGATCCTGGAGAATGGGAGCTGAACTTGTCCGTCTTTCACGAAATCACAGTAAGGTGGGGCCAGCCAGTCATGGATCTCATGGCTACCCTGGCCTATACCAAAGTGGCCTGGTTTTACAGCAGGTGCAGAGAGAACATGTCGGAAGGCCTCGATGACCTGGTGCAACACTGGCCGTCGGGAGAGCTGCTTTACGTGTTCCCTCCATGCCCTCTGCTAGAGCGGGTCATTCGGAGAATAACTGGGTACAAGGGGAAGGTGATTCTCATTGCTCCGGATTGGCCCAGACGGCCCTGTTATGCAGATATGGTGCGGCTTCTAGTGGCTCCTCCATGGAGGCTGCCCTCCCAAGTCAGTCTCTTGAGCCAAGGTCCTGTGTTGATGCCGCCGGTGGATCGGTTCTTGCTTACGGCCTGGCTCTTGAAAGGGAACGGTTGCGACGTCGGGCGTACTTGGTGTCGGTGGTCGCCACTGTGTTAAAGTCCAGAAGAAGGTCGACGTCCTTGGTGTATGTTCGCGTGTGGCGCATTTTTGAGGCGTGGTGTGAAGAGCGTAAAGTTAAGCCTTGTTCCGCGAGGTTACCAGATACCCTGTCGTTCCTTCAGGGGGGACTAGAAAAGGGCCTAGCCCTCAGCGCACTCAAGGTGCACCTAGCAGCGCTGGCTTGTTATAGGGGAAGGGTGCAGGGGGCTCTCTCTCGTCGCACCCAGATGTTCAACGTTTCCTTATGGCAGCCAGGAATATTAGGCTACTGGTTAGGCAGGTAGTGCCTCCTTGGGACTTGAACTTGGTGCTGGAGGCTTTAATGGGGCTGCCCTTTGAGTCAAGGTCGGCAGGGAATCTGAGAGAACTGTCTTGGAAAACGGCCTTCCTAGTAGCATTGTGTTCCGCAAGGAGAGTTTCGGATCTGCAAGTGCTCTCGTGTAGAGAGCCATATATTCAGTTTACGGCAGAAAAAGTGGTGTTGAGGCTGGCGCCGTCCTATCTGCCTAAAGTGGTGTCCGGTTTTCACATGAATCAATCCGTTTCACTTCCCACCTTTGTTGGACAGGAGAGGAGTAAGGTTGATCGCTCGCTTAGAAGGTTGGATTTGGAATGCGTGTTGCGTAGGTATCTCAGGGAAACGTAGCCGTTTCGGAGGTCGGATAGGTTGTTCGTGCTTTTTAGTGGTCCTCGTAAAGGGAAGGTGGCTACCAAGGCTTCTATTGCCCGCTGGGTGAAACAGGCGATAGGGGTGGCTTATGAAGCAAAAGGTAAGTCACCTCCAGACGGGCTCAGAGCACATTCTACTAGAGCCCAGGCGGCATCTTGGGCTGAATTTGCTTTGATTCCACCAGGGGATATCTGTCCAGCGGCGACGTGGTCTTCCCTTCATTCTTTCGCAAAGCACTAGAGGTTAGATGTTCAGGCAAGGGGGGATGTGAAGGTTGGGGCCTCGGCCATTGTGGCGGGGCTCGCAGGACCCTCCCGAGTTTAGGTACTTCTTTGGTACTGCCCTACTGTACCTAGACTGGCCCGGAGAGACGAATAGGAAGGAGAAATTAGACCTTACCTGCTAATTGTCTTTCCTTGAGTTCTCTCTGGTCAGTCCAGGTCCCACCCAGATCGTCTGCGAGTGATGAACATGCCTAGGAACTCCTTCATTAGTGTTGAGAGAGTCAGTTAACTCGCTAGTGGCCGGAGCTGGAGAAGGTAGACAGGCATGGTCGAAGGGGATTTTGGGAGATTCCTCTAGAGTTAGGAGGGCTCCTTATGAATCATATTAAGAAAAAAAAACCTCAAAAGGATGCTTCTAGAAGGTATAGGACACATTCCTAGAGACCTAGAGTTATTGTTGTTTTCATAGTTTATAGTTTTAGTTCCGCTGCTTTGACAATAGAAGACTGACTCTCTGACACCAGGGGAAGCTGGATAGGCTGTCAGCAAGACTTTCAGTATTCAGTCCTCAGCTGCTGGAGGAGGTTGACTACCCTACTGTATCTGGACTGGCCCGGAGAGAACTCAAGGAAAGACAATTAGCAGGTAAGGTCTAATTTTTCCTTCTAAAACATTGCTTTTTTAATATAGTGCTTTTTAATATATAGGCCTCACAATGATCTATTTCTTATGTGAGCCTCATACAATGATAACATGATCATATTTACAATAGAGCCGGCAAAGGACCCGAGGATTTTTAATACTGTAACTAAAAATGGACATCAAAAAATCTTTGTTACAAATTGAATCCTGTGCCATTTTGTATAAATATGCAACTGTTTAACATAGTTACTTATTTAGATAAAAGCAACAGGAAACCTTTAAACCGCTACATTGTCTTCCTTTATAAGGACTATACTTAAACTCAAATGAATTTAAGTTTAAACAGATAGCTAAGCTAATTGTAACTCTGGAAGATAAACTTCTAAAAGGATCCTCGTGTGTTTAAAAAAAAAAAAAAAAGTCCTGAATTCAGACTGAAAAATGCCCCCACTTGTGCTGTAAACAAAAACTCTGTACCGTGGGAAAAATCGTGTCTCTTCTGATTGGCTATCCACATATCTGAGGCACACATGGATTTAAAGGACACGATCCAGAGATCAGAGATCGCTGCAAGACTCTTCACCAGTGACTTATCCCAATCTCAATTATGATCATAAAAAACCCTGTCTTCCACATTGTACCTTGATATTAGCAAAAGTGTATTTACAAATTTTTCATAGCGGAGCCATTCCATACACTGCACTAGCTTGTAAATAGAAATAAACGGAAGGCTCCAAAAAAATTCATGTGCTAGGTGAATAATTGATATCATGCTAATACTTAAGAATAAATATTTAAAAGGATTTTTTCAAAAAAGAATTGCCCCTTACTAACTGGACTGTAGCAAAGAGGAAGGAATTGCATGTAAGCTAATCTGTTGTTCAGTGTGATCAGTGTTGAAAACCTTTTGTATATATATGGATAATAAAACTGAAATATTATGAACAAAAATAAGATTAAAACCCCATTCAATGAAACCCACAATGCTCCAATAGATATTAATAATTTTTTAATTTATTTATAACTATGAAATAAATTATAACGACAAAAATAATTTTTCCAAAGGTAAAAAAATAGTGTTAACACTAGTTTTAAACCATATCAAAATACTATATTCAGAATAAATAATTTACGTACTTGTGCTATAGAAAAAACTCAATGCTGCGAAAGAGTGTTGTCTCTCTTGGTAAATTATACGCTCGGGGTTGAAGGGACATCATCCATAGATCAGAGTTATCGACAGGACTTTATGCTAGTGTTTTATCTTGATCTTAGAATTGATGACAAAAGACCCTTCTTTCCTCCATATTATAAACTCGTATCGGCAAAGGTCGTGTTTTCAGGATATTTATATCGGAATGTCCCACATATTCCATTGGCTAGAGAAATGAAGATAAAAATAATGAATATTAAGGATTTATATGCTAAGGGGCATAGTGGATATCAACCTAAATTATGGGTATAGGTGTTATAAATTTCATAAAAGGATCAAAAAAGAAGTTAGGGGCAAGTCTTTTTTTTTTAAAAAAAATCATTTTAAATATTTATTCTTAAGTATTAGTATGATATACACCTAGCACATCAATTTTTTAGATCCTTCCATTTATTTCTGTTTACAAGCTAGTGCGGTGTATGGAACGGCCCTGCTATGAAAAATCTGTAAATACACTTTTTGCCAATATCAAGGTACAATGTGGAAGAAGACAGGGTTTTTTTATGATCATAATTGAGATCGGTATAAGTCACTGGTGTATAGTCTTGCAGCGATCTCTGATCTCTGGATCATGTTCTTTAACCCCGTGTGTGCCTCAGGTATGTGGATAGCCAATCAGAAACATAGAAACATAGAAATATGATGACAGAAAAAGACCACATGGCCTATCTAGTCTGTCCTTCCATAACAACTACAACAGTCCCCTTTTTACCTTTAGAGATCCTCTGTGTTTGTCCCATGCTTTTTTGAATTCAGTTACTGTCCTCATCTCTACCACCTCTACTGGGAGACTATTCCACGGATCCACTACTCTTTCCGTAAAGAAATATTTCCGCATATCACTCCTGAATCTATCTCCCTTCACCCTCATCCCATGTCCCCTTGTAGCTGAACTTGCTTTCAATTGAAAGAGGCTCTCTCCCTGAACATTTATGCCACCGAGGTATTTAAACATCTCAATCATATCACCTCTATCCCTCCTTTCCTCTAAGGTGTACATATTAAGATCCTTCAGTCTGTCCTCATATGCTTTATAATGAAGACCACTAATCATTTTAGTAGCCACCCTCTGCACTGACTCCATCCTGTTCACATCCTTTTGAAGGTGCAGTCTCCAGAATTGCACACTATACTCCAAATGAGGTCGCACCAAAGAGTTATACAGAGGCATTATCACCTCCTTTTTTCTGCTAGCCATTCCTCTCTGTATGCACCCAAGCATCCTTCTAGCTTTTGCCGTCGCCTTTTCTACCTGTTTAGCTACTTTAAGATCATCAGACACAACCACGCCTAGGTCCCGCTCTTCTTTAGTGGACAGAAGTACTTCACCCCCTATACTATATTGCTCCCTTGGATTGCTGCAGCCCAAATGCATGACCTTACATTTTTTAACATTAAATCCCAGCTGCCAAATTCTAGACCATTCTTCAAGCTTAGCCAGATCCCTCCTCATGTTATCTACCCCTTCCTGGGTGTCTACTCAATTGCAGATTTTGGTTTCATCCGCAAAGAGGCAAAGCTTACCCGAAAGCCCTTCCGCTATATCACTAACAAAGATGTTAAAAAGAATCGGACCAAGGACAGATCCCTGGGGCACACCACTGGTAACATCCTTCTCCTCAGAGTGAGCTCCATTTACTTGTACTCTTTGTCGCCTCCCACCCAACCAATTTCTAACCCAAGCAGTAACTTTAGGGTCCATCCCTAGGGTGCTCAGTTTGTTTATAAGTCACCTGTGAGGAACAGTGTCAAAGGCTTTACTGAAATCTAAATACACCACATCTAGGGCTCTCCCTCGGTCGAACTCCCTGGTCACCCAGTCAAATCAATCAGATTTGTCTGACAAGACCTGCCTCTGGTGAATCCATGCTACCTCGGATCCTGTAATCCGCTGGACTCCAGAAACCTCACTATTTTCTCTTTCAGCAGCGTTTCCAATAATTTACTCACCACCGAAGTTAAACTAACCAGCCTGTAGTTTTCAACCACATCCTTACTTCCGCTTTTGTGTAAAGGCACAACATGAGCCTCTCTCCAGTCCTTTGGCACCACTCCCGATTCCAACAAGGCATTGAAAAGGTCAGCCAGTGGAGCTGCTAGAACGTCCCCAAGTTCCCTCAGTATTCTAGGGTGTATCCCATCCGGTCCCATCGCTTTGTCTACTTTAAGTTGAGAGAGTTTCTCACGAACACAATCTTTTAAAAATTGTTCAGGATGTCCTTTGCTTCTGTTCCTATTTGTGGGTGTTTTCTGAGGTCCTGCTCCTGGTTCTTCATCTGTGAACACAGAACAAAAATATTTCTTAAGCAATTCCGCTTTATCCTTATCAGCTTCTACATATTCCCCCCCCCCCTGCACCCTTGAGTCTGACAATACCACTCTTGCCCTTCCTCTTCTCACTAATATATCTGAAAAATGTCTTATCCATTTTATTGCATTGGCTATTTCCTCCTCCTTTTGAATCTTTGCCTTCTTGACTACTTTGCTAGCTTCTCTAAGTTTTTCCAAATACAGATGCCTGTCTTCCTCTCTCTGTGATCTCTTGTATTTCATGAAGGCCTCCCTCTTTTTCTTCATTTTTTCAGCTGCTTCTTTCGAAAACCATAGCGGTCTCCTTTTCCTTTTACCTTTATTTACCATTTTAACAAAAAGGTTGGTTGCCCTTAAAATATCCCCTTTCAGTTTTTCCCACTGTTTTTCTACATCCCTCAGCTGTTCCCATCCCGCTAACGACTCTTTGAGGTATTGGCCCATCTTCGCAAAGTTAGTCTTCCTAAAGTCTAAGATCCTCGCCTTTGAATGGATTCTAACAGCCCTAGTCCTAATACTGAACCACACCATCTGGTGATCACTGGATGCAAAATGATCTCCCACTACAACATCAGAAACACTTTCACCATTGGTAAGCACTAAGCACCAAGTCCAGTATGGCCCCTTCACGTGTGGGGTCTGTTACCAATTGCCTGAATAGTTCTCCCTGTAGAGAATCCAGGATCTCCTTACTTCTAGATGATACTGCAGCAGGAATGTGCCAATCAACATCTGGCATATTGAAATCTCCTATCAGTAGCACTTCCCCTTTCCTAGCAATGCTGCGCATGTCTTCAATTAACTCTCTGTCCACCTCTTCCTCTTGTGAGGGAGGTCTGTATATCACACCAATGTAAATAGATTTCTCTTTCCCTCTTTCTAGTTTAACCCACAATGCCTCCCCTCTCCCTTTTAAGCTCTGTAATTCCAAAGCTTTATTAGTAGTTTTTACATATAGTGCCACTCCTCCTCCCCTACTTCCTACCCTGTCCTTTCTGAATAAAGTATAGCCAGGTATAGTTACATCCCAGTCATGGTTTTCTGTGAACCATGTTTCTGTAACTGCCACTAAATCCAAGTCAGCCACTCCCACCAAAGCTTCAACATCAGGGATCTTATTTCCCATGCTACGGGCATTTATACACACTGCTTTCCATATGTTACCCCTGTTACCCATTTCCATAAAGTTATTTAATGTATCACCTACCTGGGGGCTTTCACTTACCTGGGGGCTTTCTTCACCCATCCCCAACGAATCTAGTTTAAAGCCC
This sequence comes from Ichthyophis bannanicus, assembly GCA_033557465.1. NCBI lineage: Eukaryota > Metazoa > Chordata > Amphibia > Gymnophiona > Ichthyophiidae > Ichthyophis > Ichthyophis bannanicus. The sequence continues at coordinate 234,257,469 of CM066039.1, forward strand.
TCTTCAGTAGATTAGCCAGTCTACTACTGAAGACGCGTTGACCTTTCTTGGACAGATGGATGCCATCTCTGCTCTGCAACCCTTGGAACAGCATCCCCTGTTCTAGGAAACCAAAACGCTCTCGATGATACCATCCACGCAGCCATGCATTCATCTCCAGGATGCGAGCCTCTCTGCCTTGGCCTTTACCCTCAACAGGGAGGATTGAAGAAAACACAACCTGTGCACCTAACTGCTTCACCCTCTGTCCCAGAGCCATGAAGTCACTTTTGATACCTTCCGAGGTATACCTGGCAGTATCATTTGTTCCAACATGGATTAGCAACATTGGGTAATAGTCAGTGGGCTTGATGAGTCTCGGCAAACTCTCCGTAACATTTTGGATTTTGGCACCAGGCAGACAGCATACCTCTCTGGACATCAAGTCTGGTCGGCAGATGGACGCCTCAGTACCCTTGAGAAGAGAGTCTCCAACCACCACTACCCTTCATTTCCTTGTGGTCACTGATTCTGCAACTTTGGGGTACTTGAGCTCTGGTTCTTCCCTTTCCAGGGATGCTTTCACCTCCTCCACTTCCAGGGCTGCATAATGGTTCTTCAATTCAAGGGCTGGAGAAGTTGGATTGGTGATTTTGCAGGCCCTGGTGACTTGTGTCCAACCATCGACATTCTGTTGGCACCCATCTTCTCCTCTGCTGGAGAGCTTGATTGCTGCAAGAAGCATCTCATCAATGTACTTCTCACTGTCTTGAATGCTCCTCAGCCTTGCCACCTCCTCTCTGAGTTTCTCCACTTGTTTCCTCAGAGCTTCGGCATGCAGGCACCCTGCACATGGAACTGGTCCTTGAACTGGTATTAGGACCTCTGTCTGGACCGAGGCAGAAGCTGTAACAGGGGCAACAGCTTTAGCGATACGATTTTTCCCAGCCATTGTTCTGTTCGTGGAGCTTAGGTATCTGTTAAAGCAAAAGAGAGAGATCTACCAAGTACCAGCTGGTTTTCCAGCTGTCCTTTCAGAGAAAAAGCAGTTAAATCTCTTTAATTATATTCAAAATGTGCTGGTCCAATCCTCTGTGCTTTGTCAAATGGGGAGGTGCCCTGTAAAGCAAGACTACTCGCTAGGGGTAGGTGGGAGTTGGGGTGGGTAGGGAGGGACCTAACACCTGATTAGGTGTTAACAGTTCCCAAAGCTGAGGAGGTTACAAGAGTTCAACCACCTACTGTGTTCTAGGAAAGTCCCACTAAAGCTTCAAAAAGAAAGTAACCGTGCTTTAAAAATGTACAAAAAAAACCTTTTAAGAGCTCCCAGTCAGAGCTAACAATTTAATATAATACAATAAACCCTTAAATCCTTACTTACTGTTGGTTGATCTGGAGAGCTCCTGTAGAAAAGCCTGAACAGGGCAGGGCACTGGAGCCTTTTATATATAGAAGAAACATGATTTTTCCCGCAGTACAGGGTTTTTGTTTACAGCACAAGTGGGGGTATTTTTCAGTCTGAATTCAGGACTTTCTTACACACGAGGATCCTTTTAGAAGTTTATCTTCCAGAGGTATGATTAGCTTAGCTATCTGTTTAACATTAAATTCATTCGGGTTGAAGTATAGTCCTTTATAAAGGAAGACAATGTAGCGGTTTAAAGGTTTCCTGTTGCTTTTATCTAAATAAGTAACTACATTAACAGTTGCATGTTTGTTACAAATTGAATCCTGTGCCATTTTGTATAAAGATTTTTTAATGTCTATTTTTAGTTACAGTATTAAATTCTCGGGTACTTTGCCGGCTCTATTGTAAATATTATCATGTTATCGTTGTACGAGCCTCACATAAGAAATAGATCATTGTGAAGCCTATATATTAAAAAAGCAATATATTAAAAAGCAATGTTTTAGAATATTATTGTTATATAACTGAGCAACAAACATTTCCTTTTTTTATACTATAAAGCGTTCACATTGGGAAAGGATGCATGTCTATATTTTAAAGCCTATAGTAAGGTTTCAAGTGTTTTTTGGTTCTTCGTGGTTCCCTCCTGCTCCCCACTCTCATTGCTTCTCATCTCTTTTTTAGCTAACAAGACCATTACATATGGGCTAAATTATTTACAGAGGTACCAATACATACTTTTAACTTATAGTTAATGGCACACCCTTATATGAATGTTTTTTTTATAATTGTTTTTTTTTATCATTGTCATTTTTATGTTTTTAGTTTAAATTGTATGACAGAATATGATCATTTGAGGGGATTTGATATTTTAACATTTGTTCATGTAGTTTTTATATTTAGATAACTGTTCTACAAATTTTCAAAAATTGTTTGCTTCAGAAATTAAATGTGCTATTTCTTAATGAATTTGATATGCTGAATTCAAATATGATAGTGAAATTGGTCAATTAGCTCCTGCTTCTATGATATGTTGAAGAATGTACATTATCTCCAGGAACAAGCAGGAATGTAGTCTTCACATATGGGTATCGTCGGTACCGATGGAGCCTGCGCGGGAACGCTACCCAGTGTCCAATAGGAAAGCTTTTGGGAGCATCCCACAGCGCCTGCATGCTGCCTTCCCACCTTTCCCAACTGTCCCTCTTATTCTTCTTTTTTGTGGTCGTGTCTGTCTTCCCTCGACGCTACACCAGTACCGCCAGTGGTTCTTTCTTTTTCTAAAAAAAACAACAAAAAAAACTTTTCTTCTGTTGTCTTTTCCAGGTATTTTCTCCTCAGGTGCCACGTGCCATTTTGGGCACTAGGCCCAACTTTTCCTTTAAAATGGAAAAATCCACTTCGGGTTTTAAAAAGTGTTCCAAGTGTGGCGGTACCATCTCCGTCACCTACACCCATGAGTGGTGCCTCAAATGCTTAGGTCCTGACCACTCTATTTCCGAGTGTGTTGCCTGTGGGATGATGTCGAAGAGGGGCTGGCAAAACCGAGCTGCTAAACTTAACACCCTTTTTCCCTCCGATGCAGCGTCTGGCATCGACGTCTTCCAGGGCTTCGTCTTCCTCCCATGGATCTCAGGTAACTAAACATAAATCTGGCCAGTCCTCAAAGGGTAGATCTCCTTCTAAACATCGAGATGGCTCTGGCTTTGCCCTTGAGGGACTTGTACCATATGGTGCTCGCAGAAGGGTCTTGACCCTCTTGCGATATCTCTGGAATCATTACTGGAGTATCTCCTTCATTTGTCTAATGCAGGGCTTAAGACCAATTCAGTGAGTTCATTTGAGTGCTATTGCAACTTCTTTCAAGCCTCTAAATGGTCAACCTAATTCCTCTCATCCTCTCATAGCGAGATTTATGAGAGGTCTTCTTTTAACTAAGCCTCCCATTAAGCCACCACCGGTGGCATGGGACTTTAAATCTGGTTCTTGGGCAACTCATGAAGCTGCCTTTTGAACCATTAGCTACTACCTCTTTGAAATTCCTTTCTTGGAAGGTCATCTTTCTTATTGCAATCACATCAGCACGTTGCATCAGTGAATTGCAAGTATTGGTGGCTGATCCTCCTTATACAAGGTTCCATCATGATAAGATAGTCCTTAGGACTCATCCACACTTTATGCCAAAGATGGTATCACCTTTTCATTTAAACCAAGCGGTTTACCTTCCTGTATTTTTCCCAAGGCCTCACGCCTCAAATGCAGAAACAAATCTTCATACTTTGGACTGTAAAAGGGCTTTGGCCTTTTACTTGCAAAGGACACAGCAACATAGAAAGTCCTCTCAACTCTTTGTTGCTTTTGATCCTAGTCATTTTGGACTTCCAGTCTCCAAAAGAACACTGTCCAGCTGGATTGCACAGTGTATTTCTTTTGCCTATGAGAGTAAGAACCTTCCTCTTGAAGGCCATGTCACATTTCACAATGTGAGAGCCATGGCAACCTCTATGGCTCATCTTCACTCTGTGTCTATCGACGATATCTGTCGAGCAGCTACTTGGGCCTCGGTTCATACCTTCACAGCCCATTACTGCTTAGACAAGGACTCCCGCCGGGATGCCTTGTTTGCTCAGGCTGTTCTTCAATACCTGTTCCATACTTAATCAACTCCTACCCACCATCCCTGGTAGGATGCCAGAGTCAATGGGGAGAAATGGAGCCCTTTCACAAGGGTACACAACTTCTAGGGTTTCTCCCTGGCATCTGCAGCTAGGGAGTCCCCATATGTGAAGATTACATTCCTGCTTGTTCCTGGAGATAGCATAGTTACTCACCTGTAACAAGTGATCTCCGGTAACAGCAGGAATTTAGTCTTCACAACCCACCCACCTCCCCTAGGAGTTGTATCTCTCTATCTCTCTTTTTCTCTTTTCCTCTCTTTGTCTCAGCTTTAAACTCAACTGGAGAGAGATAGTTGGGAAAGGCGGGAAGGCAGCACACAGGTGCTGTGGGATGCTCCCAAAAGCTTTCCTATTGGACGTTGGGGAGCGTTCCTGCGCAAGCTCTGTCGGTACCGACGATACCCATATGTGAAGACTAAATTCCTGCTGTTCCCGGAGATCATCTGTTACAGGTGAGTAACTATGCTTTACCACTATGTATGGTGAAAATCGAGCCTAAATCCTTAGATGTAAATCAAAATCTTATTACAAATGAAACTTTGCACAATAACAAGCATGTTTTTATAAAATAGAGTTCATAAACATACGTAGAAGAAACAGAGGAGTAATTATGTCTGCAATTTCTTCCATTAAGAACATTTGTAAGCACAATCTAGCAATTTTTGTTCTCGTTCAGTGGCTTCACGACTCTTCCTGATCTGTTTCTTGTACTGAAGCAAAGAAATATCCCTTGTCGCTTTCCAGCAGTAGTCTGCAAGCATTGATGGACTCCATTTACTCTGATACCTCTTTTCCATGGCTGCAATGTCTTGGTGAAATCGTTCTCCATGTTCATCATTTACTGTTCTGCAATTTTGTGGGAAAAAATCTAGATGAGAGTGTAGAAAACGGATCTTTAAGGACATGTTGCTGCCAAGGTTTTTGTATGCCTTGAAGATGTTGAACAATCTCTTAATTATTTGCTTTGTTTCCAAGAAAGTTTTGTCGCTGATTCAAATGCTATCCATGCAGCCTTTTCCTTTCCACGCAATAAACGAAGAAATTTGTCATCTTGAAGAACTGCACAAATCTGAGGGCCAACAAAAACTCCTTCCTTAATTAACTTTGGCATCACTCAGTATAGGAAATTTACCACTAAGATACCTGAAAGCAGGTTTAGTTTTATCCATCACCTTGACAAGGTTTTTCATTAGTCCCAACTTGATGTGCAAGGAAGGCATCAAAATCTTGTTGCTGTCTACAAGTGCTGGAAACAGAACATTTTTGCTTCCATGATCCAGTGACTGACGGAATGGCCAGTCCCTTTTGACGAAATGACAATCTCTAGCACGACTATCCCATTCACACAGGAAGCAGCAGTGCTTGGTGTATCCACCCTGAAGACCAAGCAAGAGAGCGACCACTTTGAAGTCACCACAGATTGCTCATAGATGTTGATCATAGTTTATACATTTCAAAAGTTTTCATATTGTCATAAGTCTCTTTCATAAAAGCTGCATGGCCAATAGGAATTGATGGTAGCAAGTTGCCATTATGCAGCAATCTTTATCTTTCTTTATTAAAATTTGATATACCGCTGTGGCAAAAGCATTAAGTGGTGTACAATAAAACTGATGAGCACCACAATCCAAGAAACAGAACGCCAAAATTAAGACAGGAAAGAGGGTTAGAGAGAAAGTGAACAAATCACACTAAAACACTTAACAATAACTCATAACAAGTTGCACATAACTCATGTTAACATTTAACATCAAATCATAACAAATCATAAGGAGAATGATATTAACCAAACCAGGGTACAAAAATACATAAGTGGGCAAACACGGACAGTACTTGGGGTTGAACACACAGGCAAAAACCAATTAGGGGGGAGCTTCAGGGGGAAGGTCAAAAGCTTTCTGGAAAAGGTAAGTTTTGAGTAACGACTTAAACTGAGGGTAGGATGGTTCTAGATGCAGTGGGGTGGGTAACATATTCCAGAGTGAAGGGCAAGGAAAAACCAAGCTGAATGCCACGTCTGCTCCAGACGGGCTTGTGGAAGGTGAAGGAAGAGACAGATGGTTAGTTTGAGTGGAACAAAGCAACCGATGGAGTATAGCGTGAGATAGTCTGCCAGGTAACGAGGAGTACAGGTGTAAATGATCTGGTGAAGGAGAATCAAAAACTTTTAGTGAAAGCGATATTGGAGAGGAAGCCAGTGTAAACGGAGCAAAACAGGAGTGATGTGATCATATCTACTGGAGAAAGTAACGAGGCGAGCTGCAGTATTTTGATTGCGTTGTAACCGCTGAAGTCAATATTTGGGAAGATTGGCCAGATAGACATTGCAGTAGTCCAGTCTATTGATTACAAGGGCAATGACGAGTAATTAGAGCGCTAGAGGGCAAAACAGACCGGACGGCCCTAATTTGCCGTAAAGCAGAGAAAGAACAACGGGAAACCTTTGAAATATGCTCAGAGAAAGTTAGAGTCTAGAGTTACACCCAGATACCGAACAGAAGAGGTAAGGGGAATGCTAGATGATCCAATAGAAGGTGCAAGAGTGGGGCATGTACTACTGAGGGAAACCCACATTGCCAAAGATTTTGCTGGATTAAGATGAAGAAACTTTTCTGATAACCAGGAGGCAATGTGGGAAAGACAGAGGTTCAGCTGTGTAATGTCAGGGGAGAGAGGGGATGTGTGGAATTAACACGAGTACGGTGCATCGCCGAATATGCTGTGATTGACCTATTGGCATAAAATAATGCAAAATTTTTAATTTTTCTGTGACTAATACACCTTAAGATTTATACTGTCAAGTGATGCAAATTTAAATACTGATTGCATCATCTGGTTTTGGACAGATATTTCTATTGGTTGCAAGTAGAGATTATGCAATCTCATGCAAATGTTTCATAATACACAGTTAATGGGCCCTAATGTCTAATTAATAGCATATGTCTTAGCAACTAGACCTAATTATGGTCTTTATGTTATAATGTAAACCGCGCTGATGCCGAATAGTGCGGTATATAAGAACTTGTAATAAATAAATAAATAAATAAATCAGCCATTTTCATTATGATTTCTGTGTTCAGCAGCCTTAAATTAGTTTTGAACAGCTGCTTTCGTGTCCGAAACATTTTGGCTGTTGAACAGTATAATCAATGTTTTTATTTTACTTTTTAATTATTTGTTTGCTTTGAGTTAAATTATTTTAGTATGGTTTTGAATTTATATTTTAATTGTTCGTGTATGATTATAACACGCCAGATTACCCCTGATGAAGGTTTAATTGAAACACGACCTGTGTCGGGTCCCTTTGGCGGTTTATCCCCTGTTTTATGGTACAATAAAAAGCTCTCTTTCCTTTTTACCATGTTCCTGGACTGGGTTCTGAAATTCATAGGGGCACTATGATTTTCTTCACTGTTTGATCCAAACAACCATCATCTTGGCTTCCAGGAGAGTTTCTTCAAGGAGGTTGTATGGTTTTAAATGGAAGAGATTTGCTGTCTGGCATGAGGGAATGACCCTAATCCTTTATCATGTTCTACACAAAAAACTGCATGAATACCTTCTGCATTTTTCAGAGGCTAGTCTGAAAACCAACTGGGTAAGGGTCCATCTTAGTGCAATTCATGCACACTATCAGCATGTAGAAGGTAAACACATCACTCTACAGCCTTTAGTTTGTTTCATGAAGGGTGTGCTGCTTACGAAGCATCCCCTTGAGCTTCCTGCAGTGGCTTGGTATCTCAACATGGCTTTAACTCAGCTGACGAAAGCTCCTTTTGTAATGGTAGATACCTATGAACTGAAGTACCTTACCTGGAAGGTCTTGTTTTCGCAGTGATTATCTCAACAATGTAGAGTATGCAAGTTTAAAGCCCTAGTGACTGATCCACCCAACATTACATTTTCCAACAATAGTGTAGTTTTGCTTACTCATCCTGAATTACTTTAAATTGTTTAAGTATGGGTCATTACATAGAATTCTAAGAATCATGCTCCACCAAAGGTAATGCATTCATAACCACAAAACTTTAAAAAAACAGAGAATTTAAACCAATTAGAAATTCAGTTGTCATTGTTTACAACTTCTTTGTTAACACTTTATTCAGCACGAACAGCATAACAAACTAGGACATTGCTACTCCAATCTCTTGACACAGAAATCAGCAGACAAATTTTCTTAACCAGGATACACTCGGATCCCTAACATAGAAAACAAAAAACTTACACATTGTGGATTAAACTTATTTACTGCATACAAATAAAGAAATGGTTAATGTTTGTTCTTCCTCCTCTATCACACTTGTCAAATCTAAATAATCTTAAACATAATACAATTACGATCATGCAGATTTATTTCTCAATAATTCTACTGCCAATTAGAATCAGAAGTTTTTTATTACATATTCACAGGGAAAAAGAAAAGAATTTACAACATTCAGGCTGTACCTTAGCTATAAACTATTTTTGTTGTTTAAGAGAACTCTCACAAAACTTGCAGTCAAGGTTGGCCAGCTAGACAGCTGCACACAGTATCATTCACTACAGAGCTGATGTAAACACACAAAACGCTGCCAGGCTTGTTGTGTACTGTCTGCTTCTAAGGTTCTTTCTTCAGTGTACAATGCATTCCAATCCCAATCCATTGACTCAGAAATTCCATTCCATACTATAGTACAAACCCATACAGATAGGAAAAAACACCTAGCTATCCAAATACATTAACACTGCAAAATCCATCATAGAATCTAATCTCCTTCAAAATTCAGTTTACTATCAAAAAATCTTTCTATCACTATTATCTCGAATCTCACCTTACGCAATACCTTCTAATCACGTGCTTATACAGGCTAACATACAAGCATAGACCATCAAAGCAAACTAATCCCTACAAAGACTTAAAACTTCCTAAATTTAGGATTACCAAACCAAAACAAAAAATCAGCACAGAGAGAAATCACAGCATTACAAACTCATCTGGGTTCTCTTTTTTTTTTTTTTTTTTTTTACCACCACTGAGATCAGAAAACTATCAAAACAAAATGCATCTCTCTAGAAACCAAAACACACAACTCAAAAAGAAAAACAATTGAAATTACCTACCTAAGACCCAAAAGTGAAACAAAAGAAGAAAAATCTGTCTTTACACATTACAGGCTAACAAAGATAAGAACACAGATGTTTCAAATATCAACTTACAAGTTTGACAAAATTCAGCTCTGACTTACTAAGGAAAAAAATCAACATATGAGAACACAACAACTAATTACCAAGTTTTAGCCAGGCTTTTTAATTCTTTTGCAAAATCTTTTACAACCAGGAAAAATGTTATCCTTTTAAAAACAGTCAGAAAAGCAAACAAATGAATCATTATACACGTTCTCTTCTAATACACACAACTTATATTTTGTCTTCAATTTTTCTCATGCACCTTTATCTCCAAATATCACAGCTCCTCTGAAAGTATCTCTCCTAAAGGACTTTGCAATATCACCATGTTTACAATAGGCTGCCTCTCTTAAACACTGTCTACATTCCATACTTACAAACCTCTTTCTTCTCTGCCTTGAATGAAGATATATTAATATCCTTGGCACGGTATCTTTTAAAACAGAATCCCAATTCTCACTTAGTCCTGACCAGCAAAACCACTCTCTAGCTAACATGACATAAGGTGCCTGATCCCAGCTGGGAATATCTACAGTATGTACACTATTTACAGTATTAACACTAATTACACACTTTCCTTTTCTTTTGAACATTATACACACCTTTTTTTCTTACCCTGATCGAGGCGCCAGATGTTTTGCTAAGTGAACGGGGTGCAAAAATAAAGGCCAACACACTGTGAAATAAAGATAAGCAGTTTATTTATAAAATAAAGAAAAGATAACTTGGAAGCAAGTAATGCACTTATTTACCTATAATTAGTTAGAAAAGATAGCTAGAAAGCAAGTAATTACAGGAGAATGATACATCACCGACAGAGTTATGAACTTCATCTCATGCCACACTTTGACTAAATGGATCCCAGATTCAGCCAGGCAGGAGAGACTTCTCAATTGGGAGACTTTCCAGGCAACGCACGTGCTCGTTCCATGGAGGAGATCCCTTCACTTTATTTTGTATTTATTTACCAGGTGCACCAGTATCTCTCTGTGCTAAGACTCTCTATTAGAAATTTCACATAGTTCTATCAAAACAGTTATGCAAGAAGATGTTTTTCACAAACTTGTACAGGAATCTCTATATTCCATAAAACTGAGGTTCAATTAACTCCTAACTCACTACTGATGCATGATCATTAGTCAACTTTAATTCATTTGTACTACACCTCCATAGAGGAGATCTGCAGCTTGGACTAATCATTACTGTTTTTGGATAACGATTCTTCATGAGGCAGCAGATTTGGTTAATCTGTTCTTCAGAATATGTTCAGGGATTAGAATCCAATTCCTGCCTCTCAAAAAACTAGATATTCATCATTCTCTGGAGTCTGCTTCTTGTGACATCATATTAACCCTTTTTATTTTCAATGCAGTCAGTGGCTAGGGAATCCCATATGTTAGCATTTATCTTGCTTGTCCATTTTAAAAATAGGGTTGGTTTCTTGTAGCAGGTTTTCTTTGTGGACAGCAAGATAAGTCTTCCCACCCCCTCTTCCCTTTGGAGTTGTATTCTGGCTTAGTCAAGAGACTGAAGATGAGGTGCAGTGGAGATGGGCAATAATTTGTGCATATGTGCAGTAGAATCACTCTAAAAGCTTGTTTTAAAAAAAGAAAATGCTGAGTTTTCTGCATCTGCTCTTTCAGTGTTATCCATATGTGAGGGCTTATCATGCTGTCCATGAAGAAACACTTGATCTCCAGGAACAAGCAGGAATGTAGTCTTCACATATGGGTATCGTTGGTACCGACGGAGCCTGCGCGGGAATGCTCCCAGCGTCCAATTAGAAAGCTTTTGGGAGCATCCCACAGCGCCTGCGTGCTGCCTTCCCGCCTTTCCCAACTGCCTCTCTGCAGTTCTTCGTTTTCCGCGGAGCCAGCAGGTCGTTTTCCTGTCACCGCAGAAATTATCCCATCTTTTTCATTCTTTTTTGTGGTAGCGTCTGCCTTCCTCAATGCTATACCGGTACCGCTGGTTTGTTCTTTCTTTCTTAAAAAAAAAAATTTCTAATCTTTTTTTTCTGGACTTTCCAGTCTTTTTTTTTTTTCTGTCGGGTGCCACGCACCATTTCGGGCACTAGGCCCAATTTTTCCTTCAGAATGGAAAAACCCGCCTCGGGTTTTAAAAAGTGTTCCAAGTGTGGTGGTACCATCTCCCTCACCGACACCCACGAGTGGTGCCTTAAATGTTTAGGTCCTGACCACTCCATATCGGAGTGTGTTGCCTGTGGGATGATGTCGAAGAGGGGTCGGCAAAACCGAGCTGCTAAGCCCAGCACCCTTTTTCTCTCCGATGCAGCATCAGTGGCATCAATGTCTCCCAGGGCTTCGTCTTCCTCCCATGGATCTCAGGTAACCAAACATAAATCTGACCGGTCCTCAAAGGGTAGATCTCCTTCCAAGCATCGAGATGCCTCTGGCATTGCCCTTGAGGAACTTGTACCAGCAAAATTGCCCCGGCGGGAGGCTTTGGCTTCCAAAGCACTATCAGGGCTCCAGGATGTTCTCGAGACCTCAACCTCGGCAGAACCACTGGTGCCATGCTCTGGGGTACCGGCTGCTTCGTCCGGTACCGATACCCAGGCATCGGCAGCGTCAATAGACCAGAGGTTCTTGGCTATTGAACGCAGTCTGGCGGCTCTCCTTGCGGCTTCAGTGCCTTCGGGACCGCTTCAGACGGTACAACCGGTATCGCCACCGGTTCCGGTACCGATACCGGTACCGACAGCATCGACATCGGCAACTGTGTTACCGACTCACAGTCATGCTATTTCCTCCGGTACCGACTTCGATCGGTACCGACTTCGATCGGTACCGGTATCGTGCTTTACAAGAGCACCCGGATAGAAGATATTTTGAATCCTCCGATGACTCTGAGGACTCTGACAGCTCTGTCGGTACCGGAGTACTTCTCTCTGAGGAGCCTTCCTCTCCTAAACGCAGGATGTCTCCTCCAGAGGATATATCCTTTCAAGATTTCATTCGGGAGGTGGCTAGAGGTCTTTCCATCACAGTGGCTCCTGAAGCAGAGCCCAGAGCAAAGGAATTGGAGATTTTACAATATCCTAAAGCTCCCAAAGAGGCAGCTACTTTGCCTATTCATGAGATCTTACATGATCTCATGTTAAGAATGTGGGAAACACCTCTTACCACCTCTCCTCATTCTCGTAGGCTTGATACCATGTATCGAGTACCTCCTTGTCCTGGATTTCAAAAAACCCAGTTACCACACCACTCCATGGTATTGGAATCAGCTATGAGAAGGATCAAGAGTGCAAAAAGACATGCATCTAATCCTCCAGGACGTGAATGTAGGACTCTTGATGCCTTTGGGCGTCAAACCTTCCAGGCCTCTATGCTTTCTGCCAGGATTAGTTCCTACATTTTATATATGGGAATGTTCCTTAAGGAGGTTACAGTAGATCTAGAGCTTATGAGCCCTCTCCTTCCTGATAAGAGGCAAGATTATCTTACACGTGTCAAACATGCCCATGATGTTTCCAAGTTTGTTAATCGTGCAGCTTTTGACTGTTTTGAGTGCATAAGCTGCCATAGGTGCTCGTAGGATTGCCTGGCTCCAGGCATCTGACTTAGAACTCTGAGTACAGGACAAACTGGGAAATATCCCTTGTACAGGCGAAAATCTCTTTGGCAGAAATTGGCAAGAGAAAGCTAATGAGCTGGATGCTGATAACACCACTTTGGATAGACTATTCAAGGCTACAGCTGATCCTGCAAGGAGAAAATCCTGCAAGAAACCATTCTCTATAAAGAAGAGGTTTTACCCCTCCTATACCCAGCAGGGGCATTCTGCAGGTCAGTCTGCCCGAAAGGGATAGCAGCCACCAAAACAAAGAAAAACTAAGTCTGCTAAGCCTCAATCGTCCCAGCAGACGCAGCCTCCTCAGGGGCTTTGACTCCCATCTAGAGAACGTGGCCTTCCTGGCCCTCAACAGGCCAGAGCCCTCCACTATTCCAGGAAGGTTGTGTCATTTTGCCCCCAGATGGGAACAGATAACAGCAGAAAAATGGACTCTCTCCATTGTAAAGGAGGGGTACAAGCTTCATTTCCTCAGCATGCGCCCTCCTACAGTTGTAAGACAGTTCAATTCTCAGACTTCACTCGAAAATCAGTTGGGTCAAGAGGTCAATTTACTTCTTCCCCAGGGGGCAATAGAAGACGTACCCATTTTCCAACAGGGTACAGGGTTTTACTCACCCTATTTCCTTATTCCAAAGAAAACAGGGGGACACAGACCCATTTTAGACCTCAGAGAATTGAACAAATTCCTCTTCAAGGAGAAGTTCAAGATGATTTCTCTAGGAACTCTTCTGCCATACCTTCAGAGTCAGGATTGGCTTTGTTCTCTAGATCTCAAGGATGCGTACACCCATGTTCTCATCCATCCAACTCATCGAAGATTCCTTCGGTTTCTATTTCAGGGGAAGCACTACCAGTACAGGGTTCTTCCTTTTGGTCTGGCCTCAGCACCAAGGGTGTTTACGAAATGCTTGGCTGTAGTGGCAGCATTTCTTCGCACTCTAGGAATATTCGTCTTCCCCTACTTAGACAACTGGCTCATTCGAGCCCCATCAGAGTCAGAGGCCAGAATTTCCCTATCTTGCACAATGCATATACTTCAGTATTTGGGCCTGGTCATAAACATCCCAAAATCCAACCTAACTCCCACTCAATCTCTAGAGTTTATAGGAGCTATGCTGGATACCAGGAAAGCAAGGGCCTATCTTCCACAGCCCCGCTGCCTGCGCATTGTGCACTTAGCTTCCCAAGCAGTGTTAAAAACTCCTCTCACTGCTCGGGAAATGTTACAATTGCTAGGCCACATGGCATCTACCGTGCATGTGGTTCCCTATGCTCGCCTCCATATGAGAGCAGCGCAATGGACTCTATCCCCTCAGTGGACTCAAGCATCAGGCTGCCTATCAGACAAAATAGCAAACTCAAGTCACCTCATTTTGTCCCTACAGTGGTGGCAGTCAACCCAAAACCTGTTGGTGGGGTCCCCTTTCCAACAGCCCCCACCCCCGGTCACTCTAACAACAGATGCCTCACAGGTGGGTTGGCGAGCTCACCTGCAAGATCTCTCTACCCAAGGCACCTAGACTCCACAGGAGACCCATCTACACATCAATCTCTTGGAGCTCAGAGCAATCTTCCTTGCTCTTCGAGTGTTCCACACCCAGCTAAGCTACAAGACAGTCCTAATTCAGACGGACAGTCAAGTAGCTATGTTCTATCTGAACAAGCAGGGAGGAACAGGCTCTCTGTCACTTTGCAATGAAGCTTTGCGACCATGGGCCCTCACCAGAGAGCATCAGATTCATCTCCTTGCGGCGTATCTGCCAGGCATTCAAAACTCTTGGGCAGACGGACTCAGTCGAGTTCTGCTTCCACACGAGTGGTCTCTTCGTGCAGACCAGGTAGCAAAAATTTTTCAAATTTGGGGAACTCCTGACATAGACTTTGCAAGTCTGTTAAATGCCAAACTTCCCCGATTCTGTTCCAGAATTCCAGCTCAGGGTTCTCAGGCCAGGGATGCTTTCCTCCTCCATTGGGGTCAGGACTTCCTATATGCCTTTCCACCCATTCCCCTAATTCCCAAAACCCTATTCAAGCTTCAGAGACAGAGGCCATATGATTCTCATAGCTCGACATTGGCCACGGCAGGTGTGGTACCCTCTGCTCCTACATCTCTCTCAAGCTCCATCTCTGGAGTTAGGATCTGCTCCAGATCTCCTGTCTCAGGAGGATGGGAGGTTGTGGTATCCCGATCCCTACTCTGCATCTCAGGGCCTGGTTGCTGAGGGCCTAGACCTTCATGGTCTTAACCTGTCTCAAGAAGTAAAGGATATCCTTTATGCTTCTAGAAAGCCTTCCACAAGACGCTCTTATGCTTTCAAGTGGAAAAGGTTTTCCATATGGTGTTCGCAGAAGGGTCTTAACCCCCTGGCGATATCTCTGGAATCATTATTGGAGTATCTCCTTCATTTATCTAATGAAGGGCTTAAAACTAACTCAGTACGAGTCCATTTGAGTGCTATTTCAGCTTCTTTCAAGCCTTTAAATGGACAACCTATTTCCTCTCATCCTCTCATAGCGAGATTTATGAGGGGGCCTCCTTTTAACTAAGCCTCCCATTAGGCCACCACCGGTGGCATGGGACCTAAATCTGGTTCTTGAACAGCTCATGAAGCCGCCTTTTGAACCTCTAGCTACTACCTCCTTGAAATTCCTTTCCTGGAAGGTTATAGAAACATAGAAACATGACGACAGAAAAAGACCACATGGCTTATCTAGTCTGTCCTTCCATAACAACTACAACAGTCCCCTTTTTACCTTTAGAGATACTCTGTGTTTGTCCCATGCTTTTTTGAATTCAGTTACGGTCCTCATCTCTACTGGGAGACTATTCCACGGATCCACTACTCTTGCCGTAAAGAAATATTTCCGCATATCACTCCTGAATCTATCTCCCTTCACCCTCTTCCCATGTCCCCTCATAGCAGAACTTGCTTTCAATTGAAAGAGGCTCTCTCCCTGAACATTTATGCCACGGAGGTATTTAAACATCTCAATCATATCACCTCTATCCCGCCATTCCTCTAAGGTGTACATATTAAGATCCTTCAGTCTGT
Source organism: Ichthyophis bannanicus (assembly GCA_033557465.1). Lineage (NCBI taxonomy): Eukaryota > Metazoa > Chordata > Amphibia > Gymnophiona > Ichthyophiidae > Ichthyophis > Ichthyophis bannanicus. Next base: position 234,273,353 of record CM066039.1, read on the forward strand.
CCTCATATGCTTTATAATGAAGACCACTAATCATTTTAGTAGCCACCCTCTGCACCGACTCCATCCTGTCCCAGAGCCATGAAGTCACTTTTGATACGTTCCGAGGTATACCTGGCAGTATCATTTGTTCCAACATGGATTAGCAATATTGGGTAATAGTCAGTGGGCTTGCTGAGTCTCAGCAAACTCTCCGTAACATCTTGGATTTTGGCATCAGGCAGACAGCATACCTCTCTGGACATCAAGTCTGGTCGGCAGATGGACGCCTCAGTACCCCTCAGAAGAGAGTCTCCAACCACCACTACCCTTTGTTTCCTTGTGGTCACTGATTCTGCAACTTTGGGGTACTTGAGCTCTGGTTCTTCCCTTTCCAGGGATGCTTTCACCTCCTCCACTTCCAGGGCTGCATAATGGTTCTTCAATTCAAGGGCTGGAGAAGTTGGATTGGTGATTTTGCAGGCCCTGGTGACTTGTGTCCAACCATCGACATTCTGTTGGCACCCCTCTTCTCCTCTGCTGGAGAGCTTGGTTGCTGCAAGAAGCATCTCATCAATGTACTTCTCACTGTTTTGAATGCTCCTCAGCCTCCCCACCTACTCTCTGAGTTCCTCCACTTGTTTCCTCAGAGCTTCAGCATGCAGACACCCTGCACATGGAACCGGTCCTTCATCTGGCATTAGGACCTCTGTCTGGACCAAGGCAGAAGCTCTAACAGGAGCAACAGCTTTAGCGATATGATTTTTCCCAGCCATTGTTCTATTCGTGGAGCTTAGGTATCTGTTAAAGCAAAAGAGAGAGATCTACCAAGTACCAGCCAGTTTCCCAGCTGTCCTTTCAGAGAAAAAGCAGTTAAATCTCCTTAATTATGTTCAAAATGTGCTGGTCCAATTCTCTGTGCTTTGTCAAATGGGGAGGTATCTGGCATCTCTCCCTGACATTTGTAGCTAGGGAGTCCCCATATGTGAAGACTACATTCCTGCTTGTTCCTGGGGATAGCATAGTTACTCACCTGTAACAGGTGATCTCCGGGAACAGCAGGAATTTAGTCTTCACAACTCACCCACCTCCCCTAGGAGTTGTATTTCTTTTCTTTTCTTTCCCTCTCTCTCTCTCTTTGTCTCAGCTTTAAAACTCAACTGGAGAGAGGCAGTTGGGAAAGGCGGGGAGGCAGCAGGCAGGTGCTGTGGGATGCTCCCAAAAGCTTTCTAATTGGATGCTGGGGAGCGTTCCTGCACAGGCTCCGTCGGTACTGACGATACCCATATGTGAAGACTAAATTCCTGCTGTTCCCGGAGATCACCTGTTACAGGTGAGTAACAATGCTTTACAGGTAAGTAACCATTTTCCATCCAGTGCTGTGTATGACGGCATCCATTTATGTGCCTGATTCAATCCTACTTGTTGACAGAAAATTTGTGAGTAATGTTTTTAAATGTTGGAACAGCAGACTGAGAACTGTCACTACTTGTGATCTGGGGCAAGTCACTTAACCTTCCATTGTCTCAGGTACAAACTTACATTCGGGTACAGTAGGTATTTATCTCCAGGAACAAACAGGAATGTAGTCTTCACATATGGGTGACATCGGTACCGACTGAGCCTGCGCAGGAACGCTTCCCAGCGTCCAATAGGAAAGCTTTTGGGAGCATCCTACTGCACCTGCATTGCTGCCTTCCCACCTTTGTGAATCTCCCTCTTCAGTTCTTCATTTTCTACGGAGCCTGCAGGAAGCAAATCCTGTCACCGCAGAAAGTTTCTTTCTTCCTTATTTTTTTTGTGGTCGTGTCTGCCTTCCCATTGACGCTGGAACCAAACTTTCATCTTTACTACTTCTTTCTGTGAAAAAGAGCAAAAAAAAACCCCTTTAATTCTTCAGGTGCTCAACTCTGTTTCCAGCCTTAGGCCTTCTATCCAGTCTACTGACTTGATGGAAAAACCAACTAGTGATTTTAAAAAATGTTTCAAGTGTGGTTGTACCATTTCTGCCACTGATACCCATGACTAGTGTCTCAAATGCCTTGGCCCGGATCACCAGCCATCTGAGTGTCCTCTATGCAAGAAGATAACAGAGAGAGACCTACAGAATCGGGCTGCAAAACTCTGCTCCTTTTTTGCCTCAGATGCAGTCTCCCTTGCTTCAACGTCATCGAAGACATCGACTTCTTCACATGGATCTCAGTTATCGCAACACAAGTTGTCTTCCAAGACAGGCCATCCTCCTAATGATAGTTCTCTATCTAAAAATGCCTCAAGCATTCCCTAGAGGTGGATCAACCAGCCAAACTACTCCAGTGGGAGGACCTTCCCTCCAAAGCCTTACAAGGGGTCCAGGATGCTCCTGAGAGTAGCCCAAGCTTCCAGTACTGATACCCAGGCATCGTCAAACTTGATGGACCAGCGCATGCTTGCCATCGAGTGGCGTCTTGTGGCTCTATTAGCGGCATCAGTACCGGTCAAGACATTACTGCTGGTATCATCAGTACCGATACAGCCGACGATGTCGATACAATCGGCATTGGGCTTCGTGCCCCTTGGCACACTCCCACCCATGCTGGGACTCGAGTCTGTGCCCAGTTCCAAGGTGCCGACACGGCAGGTCTCGTGTGCCGATACTAATCTTGATTGGTACCATCTTTACAGAAACAAGAGCATCTCTCTTGTCGATACTTTGAATCTACCAATTCTGATCCTTTAGATCAGGGGTCACCAACCTCCAGAGGGCCGCGGACCGCACAGCCGACTACCGGGAGCTTCGCGGGCGGCACCCCCCTTCTCCCCGCCCCCGTGAAAAAAACAACAAACGCAAAATTATGAAAACAATGGCTGATCACCTTTATTGAATTTAATGAGATGGCTGATGATTCATGCTAGCAGACAAACGCTTAAAGTCTGCCTTCACAGATGACACTGACAGGAGAAGGGACGCTTGCAGATGGTCGTCGGTGAGCTGCGAGCGCGTGGATGACTTTATCAATTTGATTCGGCTGAACAGCTGTTCGCAGCAGTAGGTTGAGCCGAAGAGAGCAGCGACCTTGCGTGCGTTGGCGGCCATGGACGGGTGGGTGGCCACCTGTGTCTTCCAAAATGCGACAGGGCCCATAGCCATGAAGCGTGACTTCTGTGCGTCGTCACACTGCAGTTCGATCAAGTCCATTTGAAGGTCAGAGGGCACGTCGGTGGGGTTCATCTCGAAGGGGGCACTGAAGAGGGCAAAGTCTTGTGAGTGCTTGGTGAAGTCTTGGAAACGAGCCTCAAACTCTGTCTTGAGATGACGGATGGTGGATGCGTAACGGCGAGCAGCAGCAGCCGAAGGCGTCAGTGCAGCGAGCTGCGCAAAGTGTGCGAAGTTGCGTGCTTGCAGCTGCTTTTCCCACAGCATTAGCTTCACTTGAAAGGCCTTGACCTTGGCGACCATGTCTGAGACGAGGAGTTCTTTGCCTTGCAGTTGGGTGTTGAGCTGATTCATGTGAGCTGTCAGGTCGACAAGGAACGCTAAATCCTGGCACCACTGAGGATCGCGCAGCTGCGGGAAGTCGAATCCCTTGGCTTCGAGGAAAGACGCCAGCTCCTCTCTCAGCTCGTAGGCACACTCAAGCATCTTCCCACGGCTGAGCCAACGCACCTCGCAGTAGTACAGCAGATCGCCATACTGTGCGTCAGCCTCTGCGAGCAAGTCCTTGAACTGGCGATGATTCAATGCGTGCGACAGCACCAAGTTCACAGCCTTCACAATGACCGACATGACCTCAGCGATGGTTGCAGACTTGGCACAAAGGGCTTCTTGGTGGACGATGCAGTGCAATGTCTTGATATCCTGTTTGTGGCCGAGGTCACGCACGTGCTTCACAAGAAGCGAGGCAAAGCCGTTCTTCTTCCCCAACATGGTAGGGGCGCCGTCAGTGGTGACACCACACAGACGCGACAAGTCAAGTTCAAAGTCCTTGATCCAGGAGAGCACAGCTGCCAACACATCAGCGCCAGTGGTGGTTCCGCTCATCGGCACAAGCTGAGCGAACTCCTCGATGACGTCGAAGGAGTCTGTGACGCCACGGAAGTAGATCGCCAGCTGAGCGATATCCTTCACATCTGTCGACTCATCCAAGGCAATCGCGAAGTGCTGACAGTCACGGAAGCGCTGCTTCAAGGTGCCCAAGACGTCGTCCTTCATATCTTCGACGTGGCGAGTGAGGGTCGGAGCAGACAGGCTGACCTTCTCGAAGACCGCCTTCTTCTCAGGGCACACTTCGTCGGCGATGGCGAGTACACAGTCCTTTACGAATTCGCCATCGGTGAAGGGCTTGAGACGAGTTGCGGCGAGGTAGGCAACGCGGTAGCTAGCTGTGGTGTTGCTGGCGGCTGCAGTCTGGGCGGCTGTCACGCTCTTCACAAAGAGAGCGGACTGGCGTTGGAGCGCAGACGACACGCGGGTAAACTCCTGCTTCTTCTTGACTGCCTCCATTTTGGCGTACTCTGGGTGGACGGACTCGAAGTGGCGCTTCACATTGTAGTCCTTCAGAACTCCAACGGTCTTCTGACAGATGACACACAGCGCACGATCCTTGTGCAGCGTGAAGAAGAGCTTGTTCCACTCAGGGTTGAAGCCGCGGTTCTCATCGCTGAGCTTGCGCTTCTTGTTCATGGGGGAAGCCATGGGGAAAAAAGAGAACAGGAATTCTATCGATAGCTGCAAAAACATAATCAAAGTTAAAGCCTTATTGCTGATTGGTCCTCTAATTTATTTATTTATTTATTTAATTTATTTAACTGTATTTATATCCCGCTTTTCACCGGGTCAAAGCGGTGTAACACATAACAAGGGAGGTGGTGGTGGTTTGTGGGGTCAGTGGTGCAGGTTGGTGTGCAAGGTGAGTGTGTCTGGGCAGAGGGGTTGCAGGGTTTGGCTGAGTGGGGGTGGAAGATTAGGAGGTGTGTTAGGAGATAGATGGGGGCTAGGAGTGGTGGCATGCTGTGTGTTGTTGTCGTTGTTGGGTCAGCACCTCTTCTCCGCCTTTGGAGCCCTTTGTTTCTCCCTTATCCCTTCCCCCAGTTGGGAAAGAAGTACAATAAGTAGGACACAGTCAGTAAGCGCATTCATTACAGTACAATGCCAGAGAAAAACCACTAAGTGACCCTGTTACTAAAGCATATCATAACAGCACTACCAGGACTCACAAAACATCAAACCCTATCTATCAAAAGGCAACACTGCAAATATTAAATCAATACATTTCAGAGAACAATACATGACCTACTGGGAAAAGAGAACAAGTAGCAATGTCAAATAGGAATTACACAGAATACCTCAGCACTGTAGAAATAAAACTATAAATTAATTTCTTGTACTAAAGCACAGAACTGGTAATGTGCTGTGGGCTGGGGGTCAGAACTGGTAATGTGCTGACCCCCCCAGCACATTACCAGTTCTAAACCCCCCAGCCCACAGCCCATTACCAGTTCTAAACCCCCCAGCCCACAGCACATTACCAGTTCTGACACCCCCCCCCAGCCCACAGCACATTACCAGTTCTGACCCCCAGCCCACAGCACATTACCAGTTCTGACCCCCCCCCCAGCATCATCAGCCGCGGCAACACTCGCATGTCCCGCAGGGCCCCCCCCAGCCCGGCAGAGCCAGCCCTCCCTCCCTCCCTGCCTGTTTGCTTCCCTGCCTGCCTCAGTCCCTCTCCTCTTCGGCTTAGAACCGCGAAGGGAGAGTTCCTCCCTCGCGACTCTATTAAGCCGGCTGATGCTTATGGGAAATTTCCCCTCTGCCCCCTCGAGCTTAACAGAGTCGCGAGGGAGAAGCTCTCCCTTTGCGGCTCTGAAAGCCGAAGAGGAGGCAGGGCTGGCTTAATTCCGGGTGCTGGGCAGACTGCTTCCTTACCTGCCGCGGAGAGCTGTGCACCCTGGCGATCCTCCAAAGCGCGTGGTGCCTCGTGGCTGCTCAGACTGCTTTTGGGCCCGGCCCCCCCCTCCTCCTGCCTCTCCTCCTCCTCCTGCCTGTCGCTGATTGGTGGAGGGCAGGCTCGTGACTCGGTCATGTGAGCAGACCAACACCACGCAGCCCCGGGAATCATGCTGAGAGAGAATAGCAAAACAATACTCGGGCCGCGTGTTTGAGACCCCTGATCTACAGTGTGTGGCGGGCCGCACGCAATGTTTATAGTGGTAGAGCCTCGCGGGCTGCACGAAGGGACCTCGTGGGCCGCACGAAGGGACCTCGTGGGCCGCAGGTTGGTGACCCCTGCTTTAGATGATGAATCGATCAATACCAGAGAGATGAGTCTACCCAAGGATCCCTCTGTCTCCACAATGACACATGTCCCCCCTCAAAGACATGTCTTTCCAAGAGTTTATCAAGGATATGGCGAGTGGCCTATCCATTACTCCTTCATCGGAGAAAGAACCCAGAGCAGAGGAGTTGGAAATTCTACAATATTCTACAGCTCCTAAAGTGGCACTTATTCTCCCTATTCAGAGCATACTCCAGGACCTTATGTTCTGGATGTGGGAGACGCCCTTCACCATTTCTCCCCATATCTGGCGACTCGATACCATGTATTGGGTACCAGAAAGCCCTGGGTTCCAGAAGATGCAGCTTCCACACCACTCAATGGTTATGCGTTGAATTATGAGTTCTAAAATGCCCTCCTCCAATCTCCTGGGCAGGGAGTCTAGAACCCTCGATGCTTTTGGCCGCCGGTGCTTTCAGGTCTTCATGCTTTCAGCCTGCATAAGTTCATACATACATGGGTATGTTACTTAGGGAGGTGACTAGGGATCTGGAGTCGATGTCTCCTCTTCTCCCAGATGACAAGAGAGCGGACTACCTTACATTAGTCAAACATGCTGAAAATGTTTCCAAGTTTGTCAATAGGGCAACCTTTGACTGTTTTGAATGCATTAGCAGAACAACATCTATCTGCATAGGTGCCCGTAGGATTGCCTGGCATCAGGCATCGGGCCTTGAACAGTGGGTTCAAGATAAGCTGGGAAATATTCCCTGTACAGGAGAAAACCTGTTTGGAAAGGATTGGCAAGATAAAGCTTCTCAGTTAAGAGTCTGAGAATACCACCCTCAAAAGGCTTTCAAAGGCTACAGCCTACCCTACTAAGAAAAAAGCAGCAACTAAGAAGCCTTTCTATGGTAAGAAGAAGAAATTATATTCTTCTTACCCCTCATCTTCTCAATACCAGCCTTGGGGTACCCAGAGAAAGCAACATCTACCTAAGCAGCAGAAGAAGCCACAGGCTCCTAAACCACAACTAGCAGCGCAGACTCAATCTACGCCTGGTTTTTGACTTCTTCCTAGAGAACAGTGCCACCCTGACTTTGGAGAACACCTACCTCCTCTACATAATAGACAGGCTTTGCCATTATGCCCACAGATGACATCCTTATAACCTTAGAGCAGTGGACACTAACTATAGTGTGAGAGGGGTGCAAGCTTCATCTACAAAGCATACCCCCCACCATTCTAGTGGGGGAATATCATTCCCAACCCCCACTCACTGTTTTCCTCCAGCAAGAGATCACCTCTCTTCTGTCAGAGTGTGCCATAGAAGAGGTTCCAACATCCCAGAAGTGGATGGGGTTCTATTCTCCATATTTTCTCATTCCAAAAAATAACAGAGGGTACAGACCCATCTTATATCTCAGAAACCTCAACTAGTTTCTAGTTCGAGAGAAATTCAAGATGATTTCACTAGGAATCCTACCTTATTTTCAGAGTCAGGACTGGCTCTCTTCTCTAGATCTCAAAGAAGCATATATCCCTATCCTCATTCATACAGAACACAGGAGGGTACTTACGCTGCATCTTCCAAGGAAATCACTGTCAATACAGAGTCCTTCCCTTCGGACTCGCCTCTGCCCCAAGAATCTTCACAGTGAATGGCAGTCATAGTTGCATATCTAAGGATTCTTGGAATATTCATCTTCCCTTACTTAGAAGATTGGCTAATAAGGGCAGCCACTGCTCAGGAAGTTCACCTATCCCTCCTTTGTACAATTCAGGTACTACGGGATCTAGGATTTGTGATAAATCTTCCAAAATTCTATCTAGTTCCTACTCAAACATTAGAGCTCATAAAGGCTGTTCTAGACACTCGACTGTCAAGGGCATTTCTACCCCAGGACCATTGTATCTGCCTAGTACAGATAGCATTTCAAGTAAGGTTCAAAAACAATCTCTCGGCCTGAGAGATGCTACAACTGTTAGGCCATCTGTTTATGTTTATTTTAATTGATATACCGCCCTTCTGTGGTAGTCAGAGCGGTTTACGTGGTACAAAAATTTAGAAAAAGGCGCAAGGCCAGAAAGGAGGAAAAGGAAGTTACAATCATCGATAGAGAAGTAAGAAAAGGAAAGATACAAAACTATACTTAAGGGATGGGGCTACACAAAAGGGGAGGGAAGGTCGTAGGCCAGGGAAAAGAGATGGGTCTTTAGGTCACGCTTAAAGGTGGCGTGGTGGGGCTCCAGTCGAAGGGAGGTGGGGAGTGAGTTCCAGAGGGCAGGGCCTGATAAAAAGAAAGCAGAGGAGCGGGTGGACTGAAGGTGAGCAAGGGAGGGGGAAGGGAGATTAAGGCGATTGAGGTGAAATGAGCGGGGAGTGTGTCTGGGGGTGTGGAAGGTGATAACATCTGCCAGGTACTGTGGAGTGCTGGTGTGAAGAGCCCTGCGAACAAGAGTGAGCAGTTTAAACTGGGTGCGAAAGGAAACAGGAAGCCAATGAAGATGGACGAATAGGGGTGTTGCGTGATCTCATTGGGAGGAGTGGGTGATGAGGCGGGCAGCAGTATTTTGAATCCTTTGTAATCTATTAAGTTGAGATTTGGGGAGACCGGTGAAGACAGAGTTAGAGAAATCAATACGCGACATAACTAGTGACAGTAACAATGTGGTAAGGGCAGGCGTAGTGAGAAAAGGGCGGATCACATGAATTTGACGGAGAAAAAACGAGGTCTTAGTAATATGTGAGACATGAGATTGAAAGGAAAGATCGGAGTCAAAAAGCACACCCAAATAGCGGAAAGTGGAAACCAAGGGTATAGTGGAACCAGAAAAAGGGGCGAGCAAGGGGGGGTGGGCTGCCATGGGAGAACCAAATTGCGATGGTTTTGGTTAGGTTAAGATGAAGACAATTCTGGGTTAGCCAGTTTGCAACAAGAGAGAGACAGGAGTCAAGTGCGGAAAGGTCTGGGTGAGAGGGGGAGGTGTGATGGAGGACTGTCGTCTGCATAATAGAAAGCGGAAATAGAAACATAGAAACATGATGACAGAAAAAGACCACATGGCCTATCTAGTCTGTCCTTCCATAACAACTACAACAGTCCCCTTTTTACCTTTAGAGATCCTCTGTGTTTGTCCCATGCTTTTTTGAATTCAGTTACTGTCCTCATCTCTACCACCTCCACTGGGAGACTATTCCACGGATCCACTACTCTTTCCGTAAAGAAATATTTCCGCATTTCACTCCTGAATCTATCTCCCTTCACCCTCATCCCATGTCCCCTCGTAGCAGAACTTGCTTTCAATTGAAAGAGGCTCTCTCCCTGAACATTTATGCCACGGAGGTATTTAAACATCTCAATCATATCACCTCTATCCCGCCTTTCCTCTAAGGTGTACATATTAAGATCCTTATGTCTGTCCTCATATGCTTTATGATAAAGCCCACTAATCATTTTAGTAGCCACCCTCTGCACCGACTCCATCCTATTCACATCCTTTTGAAGGTGCGGTCTCCAGAATTGCACACTATACTCCAAATGAGGTTGACCAAAGACTTGTAGAGAGGCATTATCACCTCCTTTTTTCTGCTAGCCATTCCTCTCCGTATGCACCCAAGCATCCTCCTAGCTTTTGCCATTGCCTTTTCTACCTGTTTAGCTACTTTAAGATCATCAGACACAACCACGCCTAGGTCCCGCTCTTCTTTAGTGGACAAAAGTACTTCACCCCCTATACTGTAGTGCTCCCTTGGATTGCTGCAGCCCAAATGCATGACCTTACATTTTTTAACATTAAATCCCAGCTGCCAAATTCTAGACCATTCTTCAAGCTTAGCTAGATCCCCCCTCATGTTATCTACACCTTCCTGGGTGTCTACTCTATTGCAGATTTTGGTATCATCTGCAAAGAGGCAAACCTTACCCGACAGCCCTTCCGCTATATCACTAACAAAGATGTTAAAAAGAATCGGACCAAGGACAGATCCCTGGGGCACACCACTGGTAACATCCTTCTCCTCAGAGTGAGCTCCATTTACTTGTACTCTTTGTCGCCTCCCTCCCAATCAATTTCTAACCCAAGCAGTAACTTTAGGGTCCATCCCTAGGGTGCTCAGTTTGTTTATAAGTCGCCTGTGAGGAACAGTGTCAAAGGCTTTACTGAAATCTAAATACACCACATCTAGAGCTCTCCCTCGGTCCAACTCCCTGGTCACCCAGTCAAAGAAATCAATCAGATTTGTCTGACAAGATCTGCCTCTGGTGAATCCATGCTGCCTCGGATCCTGTAATCTGCTGGACTCCAGAAACCTCACTATTTTCTCTTTCAGCAGCGTTTCCAATAATTTACTCACCACCGAAGTTAAACTAACCGGCCTGTAGTTTCAACCACATCCTTACTTCCGCTTTTGTGTAAAGGCACCACATGAGCCTCTCTCCAGTCCTTTGGCACCACTCCCGATTCCGAGGCATTGAAAAGGTCAGTCAGTGGAGTTGCTAGAACGTCGCCAAGTTCCCTCAGTATTCTAGGGTGTATGCCATCCGGTTCCATCGCTTTGTCTACTTTAAGTTGAGCTAGTTTCTCACAAACACAGTCTTCTGAAAATTGTTCAAGATGTCCCTCGCTTCTGTTCCTATTTGTGGGTGTTTTCAGAGGTCCTGCTCCTGGTTCTTCATCTGTGAACACAGAACAAAAATATTTGTTAAGCAATTCTGCTTTATCCTTATCAGCTTCTACATATTCCTCCCCTGCACCCTTGAGTCTGACAATACCACTTTTGCCCTTCCTCTTCTCACTAATATATCTGAAAAATGTCTTATCCCCCCATTTTATTGCATTGGCTATTTCCTCCTCCTTTTGAATCTTTGCCTTGACTACTTTGCTAGCTTCTCTAAGTTTTTTTCCAAATACAGATGCCTGTCTTCCTCTCTCTGTGGTCTCTTGTATTTCATGAAGGCCTCCCTCTTTTTCTTCAGCAGGGCGAGGGGAGCTAGGAAAAGGTTGAAGAGTAGAGGTGCAAGTACAGAACCTTGAGGGACCCCGTAGGGTAAATGAAATGGGTCAGAGGAAGGGATAGAGGAAGAAGAGGAGAGAACTGCACTGGACCGAGAGGAGAGAAAGGAGTGTAACCAATGATAGACGGTGCTACAGAGGCCTGCTTCACGCAGGCAAAGAAGGGAGTGATCAGCTAAGTCGAAGGCGGCAGATAGGTCCAAAGCTACCGCCACCGACATATCACCGCGGTCGTGAGCCACATGCAGTGTGTTAGTGAAGGCGAGTAGAACAGTTTCGACGCTATGACCCTGACAGAATCCTGATTGATGGGGGTGGAGGAAATTAGTGGAATCGAGGTGGTGAGAAAGCTGTGCAAAGACAGTTTTCTCGAAGTTTAGAGAGAAAGAGGAGATTGGAGACTGGGCGATAATGGGCTGTAACCAGAGGGTCAAGAGAGGGATCAGGAGAGGGTCAAGAGAGGGACAGCTTAATGCACTCTTGCCTCCCAGTGGAAACGGGCCTCTGGGACCCTCACAGACAAAATCAGTCAGACATTCTCATGAACTCCCCTGCTCGTGGTCTACCCTGGGGAATCTCTTCGTAGAGGCAACTTTTCAGATGCCTCCACATCAATGCATTCTGACAACAGATGCCTCCAAACTTGGTTGGGGAACCCACTTGGACAGTCTCTCCACTCAGGGCCTCTGGGCAGAGCAGAACTCCAAATAAATTTGCTGGAACTTCATGCAATCTTCAGTGCCCTCAGTGTTTCAACAACAACTTCAGGACCACAGAGTTCTGGTCCAGACGGACAATCAGGTATGTGAACAAGCAGGGGGAAAAGGGCTCTTGGGCCCTCTGCAAGGAGGCTTTCCATTTTTGGTCCTTTGCCATTGCTCATCAGATGCATCTCCAGGCAGTATATCTGCCAGGACACCAAAATGTCTTAGCAGACAGATTGAGTCTGATCCTCCTTCTGCACAAGTGGTCTCTCCATCAGGAGACAATCTCCTACATCTTTCACACCTGGGGAACTCCAGAGATAGACCTTTTTGCCACTCCGCAGAATGCCAAACTATCTCATGTTTGCACCAGAACCCTGATGCCCAGTCAGCAGGTCGATGCTTTCCACCTTCACTAGGTTCAGAATTTCCTGTATGCCTTCCCTCCCATACCCCTGATTCCCAAAATGCTTTTCAAGCTTCAAGCACACATGGGCCACATGATTCTCAGCCCCACGGTGGCCACATCAACCATGGTTTCCTCTCTTGCTACATCTATCAGACTCGCCCTCTCAGTCTCAGATCAGCTCCCAATCTTCTCTCACAGGAGGAGGAGACACTACTCCATCCCAACCTGCAGTCTCACAATCTCATGGCTTGGCTGCTGAACACGTGGTCTTGCAAGGTCTCAACCTTCTTCAGGAAGTAAAATACATCCTACTAGCTTCGAAGAAACTGTCTACCAGACATTCTTATGACTTTAAGTGGCATAAGTGCTTTACTTACTGTACCCAAAGGGATCTTAACCCCTTCTCAGTTCCGGTGGAGGCTCTCCTTCAGTATCTCCTCCATATTTTGTCCTCTGGTCTCAAGACTAACTCGGTGAGGGTTCACCTCAGTGCAATTGCTGCTACTCACCATCCTTTGGATGGACAGCCAATTTCTTTACAGCTGCTTGGGACTTGTTTCATGAGGGGGCTTTTATTAACCAAGCCCCCCATCAGGCCACCACCGGTCGCATGAGATCTTAATGTGGTTTTAGGTTAGATCCTTAAGCCGCCCTTTGAACCTCTAGCCACAACCTTGCTAAAGTTTCTCTCTTGGAAAGTCATCTTTCTTGCACTCACTTCAGCTAGATGCATCAGTGAGCTTCAAGCATTGGTGGCTGACCCGCCTTATACCCGCTTTCACCATGATAAAAAGGTCATCCTTAGGACTCATCCTCATTTCATGCCCAAGGTGGTGTCTCCTTTCCATTTGAATCAGTCTGTCTACCTGCCTGTCTTCTTCCCTAGACCTCATTCCTCTAGGACAGAGGCAACCCTCCATGCTCTTGACTGCAAGTGTGCCTTGGCATTCTATCTTCAAAGGACAACTGAGCACTGTAAGAGCTCTGTTAATCTCCTTTGATCCCTGTCACTTGGGGTTGCCAGTATCCAAACATACTCTATCTAAATGGATAGCAGATTGCATCTCATTTTGCTTATGCTAAAGCAGGACTTATCCCTTGAAGATCATGTCGCTGCCCATAATGTTTGTCATTGCTGCCTTGACGGCAAACCTACATTCTGTAGCCATTGACGAAATCTGAAAGCAGCCACATGGTCTTTGGTGCAAACCTTTGCTGCACATTACTGCTTGGACAAGGACTCCTACCGGGATGCCATGTTTGGTCAGTCTGTACTCCAACACTTCTTTCATACTTGGGTCAACTCCTACTCTCCGTCCCAGAATTTTTGATGCCAGATGTCTATTAAAGATCCATGCCCTCTTGAGGCCTGCTCTGAGGCAAATCTACAATTCTGGGGACCTTTCTCTGGCATCTGGGAGCTAGGGAGTCCCATATGTGAAGACTACATTCCTGCTGGTACCTGGAGATAGTGTAGTTACTCACCTATAACAGGTGATCTCTGAGAACAGCAGGAATTTAGTCTTCACAATCCACCCTCCTCCCCTAGGAGTTGTAGAGGGTTTTTTTCTCTCTCTTTCTATTCTCTCCTTATCTCAGCTACAAACTCAACTAAAGAGGGAGAGTCATAAAGGTGGGAAGGCAGCAATGTAGGTGCAGCGGGATGCTGCCAAATGCTTCCCACTGGGGAGCGTTCCTGTGTGGGTTCCGTTGGTACCGACGTCATCCATATGTGAAGACTAAATTCCTGCTGTTCCTGGAGATCACCTGTTACAGATGAGTAACTATGCTTTCTGTTCCTGAAGGGTTTACAATTTAACTTGAATTGAACTTCTGAGAAAGGGCATGAGCTAAATCCAGTTATAGTGAATTTGAAAGAAGTATATTCGCTCAACAACATAATCCACTTTGAAGGATAAGGTGGTATACAAAACTGTCTAAATTAATTTATTAATTTCAGCCTCAAGTTTAAGGGTCAGAGACTTCTCATTTCTAATCCAAGCTGTGTGACTTTGGGTAAAATCATTTATGCAACTTCTGTTCAACAATTCTTCTCTTTACAGGTTATGGATAAACTGCCACATCTGAGAGCTATCATACAGTACAAAGATGAGTTGAAAGAAAAAAGACCAAATCTCTACACAGTATGTATGAGTTTGCTTTATTCAATTTGATTATTTACTTTTGATCCAAAATGGATTGCAGAACTAGGTAGATAACATGGCAATCAGTCTGCTATCTTGCTGCATGCTAATCTGCCAGAATAGCAAGGAAACACTAATACTACATAAAGGGAGGGAATTTGAGGCTTTGTTCCACATTATCCATCTACAGGGTGCAACACTGTATTAAGTTTCCAGAGGAAGGTAGCAGTTGCTATCTCTTTACTACAAGATTGTTACTATGTACCAGAGTCTACACCGAGAAGAAGTTGAATGAAAGATAGGCATTTGCTAGCCATGAATGAAGTCCTATAGTGATCCTGATTAGCTTTCCACCCCTGAACCTTTTGGCCAGTCTTCATGTGTAACGTGTTAATTCAGCATTTACTACTTCTGAATTGATTTTGTGGTCTTTACAATGAAGAGAGCAAGTTGTCAAATACATGTCCAGATCGTCTTGCTAGACGAGCCCGGATTGGTGAGTTGTGATTGCCTGTCAGCAGATATAGACTAAGAATAAACTACAAACTCTGACAACATTGCTGCAACTTGAGCTGCTGCAGCTAGAGGCATACCTCAGTATTTCTGTCTCTAGCAGGTAGTGGATGCTGTACTGGGGCAGCTATGTTTTGAAATCATGTTAACTTCTGGGAACTGTCCTAAGAGGCGCCTTCTGGAAGCTGTCCTATGGGACACCATTTCCCAATAGAGCTAGTCTCCAGGGCGTATCTGATGGTACCCTCCTGGAGTTTCCCCACATGAAAGGGGGGAAAAGGGCCACCCTCCCCATTAGTAATCCTGACTAGTTGAAAGCCTAGGATAGTGTCAGGTCAAGACTCTTTGCACAGCCTCCAAGTGTTTCTACTGTCCCTCCCCGGCCCACTTTAGTGCAGCCTTCAGATAAAAGCCAAGAAAAAGGTATGTGTGGGGAGAACTGAGCACATGGGAATGGCCTAGAGCCCAGCACAGTCTTCGGCCCTGAGTTTCATGGGGTGAGTGCAACTTTGAATTATTTGTACCTGCATCTTGCCTGACTTTTTTTTAGTTTGTGCGATCTGTCGTCAAGTCCAGCAGATGTATGTATTTTCATTTCTAAACGCCTCCTTTTTCCTGTGCACATACTTTCCTGGTGGCCACAGACATGTAAAAGCTGTGCTGCTGTGGACACGTGTAAGGCTGCACATGCAAAGTTATACGTATAGGTCTAGATGTGCAGGTCTACACGTGTAAGTCCAGGCAGCGCTGCCATTTTAAACGTGCAAGAAAAAACTTGCCCGCGGCTGTCTGAAATATGCATGTCAGGCCCTAAGAAGCATTGTCTGGTTTATGGCAAGCACTGAGCTAGTCCTATGGCTCTCTTTTGCGAGCACTGTGTGAAGACCCAGGAGTACCATTAGACAGAGGGAGATCCCACGAATATAGCAATTCCTCAAAATCTGGATTCTGAGCAGGGGAAAACTGTCGTAGAGGCCTCAGATACGATACCTTGAAGTCTTGAACAATTTCCCACCCCCTTCTGCTGCTCCAGACAGGACCTTTGGGTAAGCAGCAGTTGTCAGAAGGCAGGGGAACTTCCAGGGGCCTGATGTCTGCTAATTCAGTGCCCTTGTCACCAGCATTCTTTTCCTTTTTTCAGCAAGCATGGTCCTTCTGGTAGAGCAATGGGAGTCCAGTCCGAGAGGCTCCCTGTTCTTCGCCACAGCCAGTGTCATGCTTATCTATGAAAGTTAGCTGAGCTCAACTGTGCCAAGGAAATGTCCCTTTCAGTGGGAGGTGTCAGGTGAGACACATCTGTCCTCCCAGGGACTTGATTGGGATGCTGGAGGAGACCAGGCTGGAGGATGAGTTCTCTACTGGAAGAAGAGCAAGAAGATGCCCTCATTGTCCGCCTATTCAGGAGGGATGAATTAGTGTGCTTGATTTCTCAGGTGACCTCCACGTCCATCAGGAGCATCAGATAGCTGTAGAGAGGACCACTGCAGGTTCACCCATCTTGCAGGGGGGAGGGGGTGTAAACCTGCCAAGACCTTTATAATTCTACAGGCTCTTAAGAGCATAGTGTTTGTGGAGTGGGATTTGCCAGACTCCCCCATGAAGGGCGTCAGTTACAGTATGAGTAAGCTCTATGCTCTTCCTTGGAAGGATTTGGATAAGTGTCTGCGTTTTTCCAAAGGTGGGACATGCATGTTGCTGCCATCACCGGGTGTAGCACCATTCTGGTAGAGGGTAGAGTCACTGTTAAAAGATCAGTTAGACTGCAAGGTGGAGCCGCTACACAAGATGAGGTTCTCTGCCTCTGCCATTATCTTCCAGGCAACCTTGTGGAGGCTTGACAGCACGGGCCCTTCTCCAGTGGGAGCAGTTACTCCCAGAGGCTAGTGCTTTTGGCTCAGCTGGAGTTGGCAGCCTTTTTGGCTGATATCATGTATGATCTTGTATAGTTAGCCGCTAAGGACATTGTGGTTGCCACAGAGGTAGCTTTGATTTTGGCACTGGGTGGAGAGAGAACTTCTGTCCCAGTTGTCCATGCTCTTCTTTCAGGGAAAACTGCTGTTTGGCGAAGACCACAGGAGACTCGTGAAGTACTTAGCAGAGTCCAAGCCGTAGTGTCTCCTGGAAGATAGGCCCAAGGGGTCCTGGACAGGGCTGGATTTACCTATACGCCACCTACGCCGTGGCGTAGGGCCCACAGCTGACAAGGGCCCACAAAAATAGCCTTTTTAAAATTAAATTAAAAAAAAAAAACGCTGGCTGCCGCCGCGACAGCATGGACTGTTCCCGCGGGGCCCCCTCTGCTGCCGCGGCAGCATGGATTGTCCCGCAGGGCTCCCTATGCCCAGCTGAATCCCCTCCCTGCCTCCCTCCCTGCCGGCTTTGAGAGGCGCGAAGGGAGAGTGTCTCTCGCGTCTCTGTTAAGCACGCAGGGGCTGATGGGAAATTTCCCATCAGCCCCTGCGGGCTTAACAGAGACGCGAGGGAGACACTCTCCCTTCGCGCCTCTCAAAGCCGGCAGGGAGAGAGGGGATTAAGACTGGTAATGGGCTGTGGGCTGATGGGGGCTGTCTGGTAATAGGCTATGGGGGGGCTAGGACTGGAAATGGCTGGGGGGGTTAAGACTGGAGGTGGGCTGATGGGGTTAGGACTGGTAATGGCCTTTGGGCAGTTAGGGCGGTAAGAACTGGTCATGGGCTATGGGGGGGTTAGGACTGATAATGGGCTATGGGGGGGCTAGGACAGGAAATGGGCTGATGGGGAGGGGTTAGGACAGGAAATGGGCTGATGGGGAGGGGTTTGGATGTGGTGGGCTGATGTGGTTAGGTCTGGTAATGGGCTGTGGGCTGATGGGGGGGGGGTTAGGACTGGCAATGGCTATGGGGGGCTGACTGGAAATGGGTTGATGGGGTTAGGACTGGAAGTTGGCTGATGGGGGGTTAGGACCGGTAATGGGTTATAGGGGGGGCTTAAACTGAAAATGGGGTGATGGGGGTTAGGACTGTAAGTGGGTTGATGGGGGGGCTAGGACTGGTATTGGGTTGGGGGTTTGCTAGGACTGGAAATGGGCTGATGGGTGGCTAGGACTGGAAATGGACTGATGCAGGAACTAGAAGGGAATGGATGCTGGGTGAGGCTGGAACTAGAAGGGAGCTGATGTTGGGGGAGAATTAGAATGGGATGGGGCTGGAAGAGTAAAATGGAGAAGGGAAAAATATTTTGTGTGGGAGGGATAAAAAATCTATAATTGGCCGGGTATTGGGAGAGTAAGTGGGGATTGAGGATGGAGGGGTAAAATTTGAGTGGATGAAATAGGAATGAGGAAAGAGCAAAAGGAGAATGATTAGTATGTTAAAGCAGATGTAGAGAGAGAATGGAAAAAAACTAGGAGAGAAGAAAGGACAAATGGACAGCAGACGATGGAGAGTTAGCAGAAGACACGAAGAAACCAGAAGAAAGTGGCTGGAGCAATTGCAGCTGAAAAAAATGCACAAAAGGTAAAAAAATATCTTTATTTTGAATTTATTAATTGGAATATGTCAGCTCTGGTAAATGTGCATCATTAACGTCTGCGCTTTGTTTAGTACAAATTAATATATAGTTCTATTTCTACAGTGTTGTACATTCCAAGTTTGGCTTTTGGGATTCCCAAAACAAAGCTAAAAACCCATCTATTCACCATGGCATTTAACCTTCCCCTGTAGTCTGCCCCTTTGTTTTGCTTTTTCTCTCTTGCCCTCCTTCTGACCTTCCCTTGTAGTCATGTCCTTGTTTTATTTGTTTTATTTATTTATTCTTTCTTCCTCTTTACTGTTTTAATAATGGCGTTCTTTTCTCATTTCCGCAGCTATGTAAATTTTAATTGTAAACCACCCAGATGCCTTTTTGGTATGGGCGGTATATCAAATTTTAATAAAACATAAACATAAACATAAACATAATTATTGTCTTCCTGTTTCTAAATTGTGATTCCTTGTTTGGTGACGGTCTATGTCAGCGATGGCGAACCTATGGCACGCGAAGGCCTTGCAGCTGGCACGCGGGAAGGTCCGCAATCGGAAAAAAAAAACCAACCCTGTCTGCTGCCGCTGTCGGGGCCGCCGCGGCAGAATCGAGCGTGCCGCGGGGCCCCCCTGTACCCGGCAGATCCTGCCCTCCCCGTAGCAGCTCTCTCTTTGGAGCTACAGTCAGACGCGCCGGCTTGCAGAGCGCGAAGGGAAGAGTTTCCCTTTCGCGACTCTGTTAAGCCCGCGGGGGCTGATGGGAACTTCCCATCAGCCCCCGCGGGCTTAACAGAGCCGCGAGGGAACTCTTCCCTCGCGCTCTGCAAGCCGGCGCGTCTGACTGCCGCGGCCAAGGGAGAGCTGCTGCGGGGAGGGCAGGCTCTGCCGGGTGGGTACAGGGGGGCCCCGCAGCACGCTCGTTTCTGCCGCGGCGGCCCCGACAGCGGCAGCAGACAGGTTTTCTTTTCTTTTTTAATTTTCCCTGGGCTGGGCTGGGCTGGGGGGGGTGGGGGTTAGGAGTGGTTTTGGGCTGGGCTGGGCTGGGCTGGGGGGGTTAGGAGTGGTGATGGGCTGGGCTGGGCTGGGGGGGTTAGGAGTGGTGATGGGCTGGGCTGGGCTGGGCTGGGGGGTGTTAGGAGTAGTGATGGGCTGGGGTGGGGGGGGGTAGGAGTGGTGATGGGCGCTGGGCTGGGGGGGTTAGGAGTGGTGATGGGCGCTGGGGGGGTTAGGAGTGGTGATGGGCGCTGGGGGGGTTTAAACTAAAAATTGAGTGATGGGGGATTAGGACTGGGAGTGGGCTGATGGGGAGGTTAGGACTGGAAATGGGCTGGTGGGATTAGGACTGGGAGTGGGCTATGGGGGGCTAGGACTGGTAATGGGTTGGGGGGTTGCTAGGACTGGAAATGGGCTGAGTGGAAGGGGCTTGAACTGCAAATAGCTGTTGGGGATGGGGCTTGGAATGGAAATGGGCTGAGGGGAAGTGGGGGGCTTGAACTGCAAATAGCTGATGGGGACGGGGCTTGGAATGGAAATGGACTGAGGGGAAGTGGGGGGCTTGAAGAAGGGAATGGATGCTGGGTGAGACTGGAACTAGAAGGGAGCTGATGTTGGGGGAGGATTAGAATGGGATGGGGCTGGGAGAGTAAAATGGAGAGGGGAAAAATATTTTGTGTAGGAGGGATGAAAAATCTACAATTGGCCAGGTATTGGGAGAGTAATTGGGGATTGAGGATGGAGGGGTAAAATTTGTGTGGATGAAATAGGAATGAGGAAAGAGCAAAAGGAGAAATATTAGTATGTTAAAGCAGATGTAGAGAGAGAGAGAATGGAAAAAAAACTAGAAGAGAGAAGAAAGGACAAATGGACAGCAGACGATGGAGAGTTAGCAGAAAACATGAAGAAACCAGAAGAAAATGGCTGGACCAATTGCAACTGAAAAAAAATGCACAAAAGGTAGAAAGATATCTCTTTATTTTGAATTTATTAACTGGAATATGTCAGCTCTGGGAAATGTGCATCATTAACATCTGCGCTTTGTTTGGTACAAGAGGAAATTCCTATTTGACGTTGCCACTTGTTCTCTTTCCCCAGTATTCACTGAAATGTATTGGTTTAATATTTGCAGTGTTGCCTTTTGATAGGTAGGGTATGGTGCTTTGTGAGTCCTGGTAATGCTGTCAGGATACGGCGGGTTTGCTATGGGTTCTAAATGGGCAGCGTTTGTAGTAGTTCCTAATGTGCCTGGCGGTTGGCACTGAATTATAGTAATGTAGAAATCTTTTAGTCTTTCTTTATCCATACACTCATTAAGAGACATGTTTACTAAAAGTTAGTGTATGGTAACATTATGCAAATATTTATGCAAATAAGACCACTTATGCAAATGACGTGCTGGCACTTTGAGGAAATTCTTTGGTTTTGTGCGGCAGTTTGGGCACTCGGGCTCAAAAAGGTTAGCCATCACTGGTCTATGTATTGCATGTGTAACTGAGCTGAGGTGTTCTGTTTATATAATTCCTATTTGACAGTGCCACTTGTTCTCTTTCCCCAGTAGGTCATGTATTGTTGTTCTCTGAAATGTATTGGTTTAATATTTGCAGTGTTGCCTTTTGATTGGTAGAGTATGGTGCTTTGTGAGTCCTGGTAGTGCTGTTAGGATACGGCGGGTTTGCTATGGGTTCTAAATGGGCAGTGTTTGTAGTAGTTCCTAATGTGTCTGGCAGTTGGCACTGGATTATAGTAATGTAGAAATCTTTTAGTCTTTCTTTATCCATACACTCATTAAGAGGCACGTTTACTAAAAGTTAGTATATGGTAACATTATGCAAATATTTACGCAAATGAGGCCCCTTATGCAAATGAGGCCCCGCACCCCCCTTGGGCCACCCCTGCTGGGGGCCCACAATTTTTGTTGGCATAGGGCCTCACTCAAGGTAAATCCGGCCCTGGTTCTGGAGGTCGTCTTAGAACTTCTGGGACTTTTAGAAATCCTGCAGTACCGACCAGGGAAATCTGCTTAGACTTTTCCCAATTCTCGAGCCAGGCCTCAGCCCTTTTGTAGGGATGACAGGCCCCATGACTCTTCCTCCTCGATGGTTAAACCTTCCTGTTCAGCACAATAATGGGACGGTGGGATGGGGGTTAATTCCGAGATTCCTTTGGTGGGCAGCCGTTTCCATCTTTTTCATCAAAAATGGGCCCAAGTTACTGCTGATTGCAGGGTGTTGATGTTATTCAGCACAGTTATGTCCTGGAGCTCAGGGAGCCTATTTGAGACACCTTCATGGTCTTTCCCTGTGATTCCATGACCAAGAAGGCTGCAGTTCCGTCCAATTTGGAGAAGCTGCTGCAACTTGAGGCTATTGTGCCCTTCCCTCCCTCTCCCCACACAGAGGTGGCAACAGCAGGTACTCCTACTTCATTATACCAAAGAAGGATGGCACCTTCAAACTGATCTGAAAGGCGTTGGTGCCTTCCTGAACTCTGTATTCTGGATAGAAATGTTGAGTTTAGTCATTCAAGCTGTTCAAATCAGGGAATTGTTACATCTCTGGATCAGTAGAAGCATCCTTTCACATTCCTATTCAGGAGGACCAGCAACTGTTTCTGCACCTTGCCGTTCTTGGTGTTTGCTTCCAGATCTCCAGGAGCAAGCAGGAATGCAATCTTCACTTATGGGTGACATCTGCATCGACGGAACCCTGCGCAGGAACACTCCCCAGCATCCAATAGGAATGCTTTTGGGAGCATCTCTCCATGCAGGTGTGCCTGCCTTCCCATCTTACTAACAGTTCTCATTCATCTTTTTTTCGATGGAGCCATCAGGACCTTGTCCTAACCCTGCTGTGAAAGATTACTTTAGAATTTTTTCTGTGCCTTTTGGTACTCTGTGCTTGCCTTCCTGACGACCGGAATGCTACTGCAATCATTCCAGTACTTTTCTTTTCGATTTTTCTTTTTCTTTTCTTTTTCTTGAGGCGTTTGGGCCATCACTGCCCAATTTGATTTTGCCTCCATCATTTTTTACATGATGGAAAAGCCACACAGTGGTTTTAAAAAGTTTACTAAATACCGGAATACTATCTTGGCAACTAATCAGCATGACTGGTGCTTAAAATGTTTGGGCCCCGATCACGACATTTCCCCTTGTACCCACTGTCGGCAAATGACACCACAGGGACTTAAGAACTGGGAACTACAGGTAAAGCTGTTTCAGTCACTCAGTCGCTTTGGCACACTCTTCGGTGGCCTCTACAATGTCATGATCATCGCACGATTCCTGTACTTCATCCATCCAAACATAGCAGGAAGCATCGGTCTACTTCACTAGGAAAGGTATCGAAGACCTTGGCACTGGCATCGGCAAGCAAGG
Organism: Ichthyophis bannanicus; assembly: GCA_033557465.1. Classification (NCBI taxonomy): domain Eukaryota; kingdom Metazoa; phylum Chordata; class Amphibia; order Gymnophiona; family Ichthyophiidae; genus Ichthyophis; species Ichthyophis bannanicus. The sequence continues at coordinate 234,296,244 of CM066039.1, forward strand.
GATTCTGATCGTATGCAATGGACTCTGATACTCAATATCAGCATTCAGCTTCAGGTGACCCAGAGTTGGGCCAATTGACCCTGACAAGAGGACCCTTCCTCCAAAGCTTTGGAGGGGCTCGGGAATGCTCTCTAGGCATTGTCCTCTGCAGCGTCCCTGGTAAGGAGTCTGGCCATGATCCTAGCGGCAGTAGTGCCGAGGCCTTTGAGGCCCTCCATGTTCCACCTCTCCGATACCATCCCTTGATGCTGATGTATCGAGAGCTTTGAGAGCGTTATTCAGTCAGCACCATTATGCACGGAGCCGCAACCTGCTCAAAGGCATTCTGCAGGATCTGGTGCCAGACACCCCGGTTCCGATAGCTCACACCGAGCTTCGAGGTCAGTGTCTGAGCATCATTGATACCATGGTACTAACAGTCACTACTTTCACTTTCTACTGGATTCTGGTACCGCTTCTTCAGACTCCGATGCGGAGCTGCTCCAGGATATTCCCTCTGATCGATTCCGAGCTGCTCCGGGATATTCCCTCTGATCCGTCTCCATCACACAAGAGATGTCGATCACTTCCCGAGGACATGTCCTTCCAAGCTTTTATAAAGGACATGGCGGCAGCTCTGTCTGTGGCCACGGAATTTGAACTGAGGGAAGAGGAACTTGATATCCTTCAGTTTCCCTCTGCTCCAAAGGAAACTGCTACACTTCCCATCCATAACATTCTCCAGAATTTTAATGCTTTGGATGTAGGAAGCACCACTAACGGTTCCATCCATCAGTAAGCGACTAGACACACTGTATCAAGTTCCTCCTTGCCCAGGCTTTCAAAAACCACAACTACCACACTATTACTACAACTACTACTAAACATTTGTATGCTACAAGGCATATGCAGCACTGCACAAACACATGTAAAAGACAGTTCCTGCTCATCGGAGCTTTCAATCTAGTTGAGTCAGACAACACAGTAGCTATAGACATGGGATACAGGTAGAGGGAATGGTAGGGAAACACAAAGGACATCAGGCAAGTCAAGATCTGAAAGCAGCAGCGAAGAGGTGAGTTTTCAGCCTGGATTTGAAAAGGATCAGAGAAGGCGCCTGATGTACAGACTCAAGTGTGCAGGGGGGGAATATGTAGAAGCTGATAAGGATAAAGCGGAATTGCTTAACAAATATTTTTGTTCTGTGTTCACAGATGAAGAACCAGGAGCAGGAACTCAGAAAACACCCACAAATAAGAACAGAAGTGAGGAACATCTTGAACTATTTTCAGAAGACTGTGTTCGTGAGAAACTAGCTCAACTTAAAGTAGACAAAGCGATGGGACCGGATGGGATACACCCTAGAATACTGAGGGAACTTGGGGACGTTCTAGCAGCTCCACTGACTGACCTTTTCAATGCCTCGTTGGAGTCAGGAGTGGTGCCAAAGGACTGGAGAGAGGCTCATGTGGTGCCTTTACACAAAAGCGGAAGTAAGGATGTGGTTGAAAACTACAGGCCGGTTAGTTTAACTTCGGTGGTGAGTAAATTATTGGAAACGCTGCTGAAAGAGAAAATAGTGAGGTTTCTGGAGTCCAGCGGATTACAGGATCCGAGGCAGCATGGATTCACCAGAGGCAGGTCTTGTCAGACAAATCTGATTGATTTTTTTGACTGGGTGACCAGGGAGTTGGACCGAGGGAGAGCTCTAGATGTGGTGTATTTAGATTTCCGTAAAGCCTTTGATACTGTTCCTCACAGGCGACTTATAAACAAACTGAGCACCCTAGGGATGGACCCTAAAGTTACTGCTTGGGTTAGAAATTGGTTGGGTGGGAGGCGACAAAGAGTACAAGTAAATGGAGCTCACTCTGAGGAGAAGGATGTTACCAGTGGTGTGCCCCAGGGATCTGTCCTTGGTCCGATTCTTTTTAACATCTTTGTTAGTGATATAGCGGAAGGGCTGTCGGGTAAGGTTTGCCTCTTTGCGGATGATACCAAAATCTGCAATAGAGTAGACACCCAGGAAGGGGTAGATAACATGAGGAGGGATCTAGCTAAGCTTGAAGAATGGTCTAGAATTTGGCAGCTGGGATTTAATGTTAAAAAATGTAAGGTCATGCATTTGGGCTGCAGCAATCCAAGGGAGCAATACAGTATAGGAGGTGAAGTACTTTTGTCCACTAAAGAAGAGCGGGACCTAGGCATGGTTGTGTCTGATGATCTTAAAGTAGCTAAACAGGTGGAAAAGGCGACGGCAAAAGCTAGAAGGATGCTTGGTGCATACGGAGAGGAATGGCTAGCAGAAAAAAGGAGGTGATAATGCCTCTGTATAAGTCTTTGGTGCGACCTCATTTGGAGTATGGTGTGCAATTCTGGAGACCGCACCTTCAAAAGGATGTGAACAGGATGGAGTCGGTGCAGAGGGTTGCTACCAAAATGATTAATGGGCTTCATTATAAAGCATATGAGGACAGACTTAAGGATCTTAATATGTACACCTTAGAGGAAAGGCGGGATAGAGTTGATATGATTGAGATGTTTAAATACCTCCGTGGCATAAATGTTCAGGGAGAGAGCCTCTTTCAATTGAAAGCAAGTTCTGCTACGAGGGGACATGGGATGAGGGTGAAGGGAGATAGATTCAGGAGTGATATGCGGAAATATTTCTTTACGGAAAGAGTGGATCCGTGGAATAGTCTCCCAGTGGAGGTGGTAGAGATGAGGACAGTAACTGAATTCAAGAAAGCATGGGACCCACAGAGAGGATCTCTAAAGGCAAAAAGTGGACTGTTGTAGTTGTTATGGAAGGACAGACTAGATAGGCCATGTGGTCTTTTTCTGTCGTCATATTTCTATGTTTCTATGTTTCTAAGTAGTTTGTTCCAAGCATAAGGAGCAGCTAGGTGAAAGGAGCGAATCTGGAATTAGCAATAGAAGCGATTTGCTAGAAGAGAGAAGTTCCCAAGGTGGGGTGTAGGGAAAGCACTTATAGGTTAGCAGAAGAAGTTTGAACTGGATGCGGAAATGGATAGGAAGCCAATGAAGAGACTTGAGAAGAGGGGTAATATGAGCATGACGAGGCTGGTGGAAAATTAGCCGCTTAACAGAGTGTTGAACAGATTGAAGGGGAAAGAGATGACTCAAAGGGAGACAAGCAAGGAGCAGGTTACAGTAGTCTAGATGGGAGGTGACTAAGGAGTGGACAAGTGTCTTAATAGTGTGTTCAGAAAGGAATGGGTGAATTTTGTTTATGTTGTAGAGAAAGAAATGGCAGGTTGTAGCTATCAGTTGGATGTGTGTAGAGAAGGCGAGAGAAATCGGACAACCCCAAGGTTGCGAACTGAGGAGACGGGGAGGAATAGGGAGTTATCCACAGAGACTGAGAAAGGAGGAAGGGAAGAGGGGAATTTAGGGGGGGAAAATAAGAAGCTCAGTTTTGGCCACATTCAATTTCAAGCGGTGGTGAGACATCTAAGCAGCAATGTCAGAAAGGCAGACAGAGATCCGGGCCTGGATTGCTGGAGAGATTTCAGGTGTAGAGAGGTAGATCTGGGAATCATCAGCATAAAGATGGTACTGAAAGCCATGGGAAGAGATGAGTTCCCCAAGGGACTGGGTATAGAGAGAGAAAAGGAGTGGACCCAAGACCGATCCTTGGGATACACCAACTGAGAGCAGTATAGAGGTAGAGGAGGATCCAACAGAACAAACACTGAAAGAGCGATGGGAGAGATAAGAGAACCAGGATAGCACAGAGTCCTTAAAACCAAGCGAGGACAATGTATCAAGGAAAAGGTTGTGGTCTGTGGTGTCAAAAGCAGCAGAAAGGTCAAGAAGGATGAGGTTGAGTAAAGGCCCTTGGATTTTGCCAAGGAACAGGTCACTGGAGACTTTGGCAAGAGCTGTTTCAGTAGAATGTGAAGGACGAAAGCCAGATTGTAGAGGAACCAGAAGGGCTTGAGAGGAAAAAGTCGAGGCAACAGCGGTGAACCACATGTTCAAGTAGTTTTAGAAAGGAGGAGGGACCCAGGATATCAATGCTTGACCCAGTACAAGCAGTGTGGAACCTGTGTCTTTTGGGGAAACTACTAGGTATGTATGACCTAGATTGGCCACTGTTGGAAACAGGATACTTGGCTTGATGTACCTTGGTCTGACCCAGTATGGCATATCTTATGTTCTTATGAGGAGGGAAATGGGTTGATAGCAAGGAGGACAGGTAGGGCCTACTGAAGGTTTCTTGAGTGACCACAGCATGCTTGAAGGGAGAACGATAGATTGAGAATAAGAGAGATGGAAGGGGCTACAATGGAGGAGATGGAACTAAAGAGATGGATGGGAATAGGATCAGAGGAGCAGGTAGTGAGTTTGGATGAGGAAAGGTGCATGGTTTCCTCCTTGGAGATCATAGAAAAGGAAGGAAAAGGTAGCAGAGGTGGGGGGGGGGGGGGAGGTTGGGAGTGAAGAGGGGGGAGGAGGGGGAGTAGCTTACCTCGTGGGGAATTGGAGTTTAGAATTGGCCATGAAAAAGATTAAGAGTTCCAAAAATCACTCATCCGGTTCCCCTGGGCAAGGAGTCCAGAACACTCGATGCTTTTGACCGGAAAGCTTTTCAAGCTGTTATGCTTGGGTCCAGAATTAACTCCTACATGCTCTATATGGGCATGTTCTTGAGAGATGTATCAAAGGACTTGTCTGAATTCACCTCTTTACTGCCAACAGACAAACAAGCCCCACATGAGATCCTGGTGTGTCATGCTCAGAACACTTCCAAGTTTCTGACCAGAGCAGATTTTGATGCTTTTGAGGCCATTAGCAGAACAGCAGCAGCCTATATTGGAGCAAGACAAACAGCCTGGCTGCAGGCCTCTGATCTTGAACAATAGGTTCAAGACAAGCTGGCGAATATCCCCTGTAATGGAGAGAACCTTTTTGGAAAAGGGTGGCATGAGAAAGCCAGCGAGATAGACCGATGATCTCACAATGAAGCACTTACATAGGAAGACAGAAAACCCTGCTAAAAAGAAGACTTCTGCCAAGAAACCCTTTTATCCCAAAAAGAAGAGGTACTACCCTTCCTACCCTTCTTACTCCTCCTACCAGACTCAACAGCCCCATCAGAAACAGCAGGGGAATCGTCAGCCCAGAAAGCCTAAGACTGCGAAGCCCCAGCCAGCTCCATAGCCACAACCTCCGGCTAGTTTTTGATTGATTCCTCAAGGGCATAGCCAGTCTACCCGTAAAGGATCCCCCACCTCTCCCACATAGTAGGCAGGTTAACTCATCTTGCCCACAGATGGGCCCTCATAACATCAGAACTCTGGACCTTGACAGTGGTGAGTGCAGGCTGTCATTTCAATTTCAAAGATATTTCCCCCACTTTTTGTGGATGAGTTTCCCATGGATCTCCTTCACTCCACTCTGCTACAGCAGGAGACTGCCACCCTAACAACTCAAGGGGCCATCAACGAAGCCCCCCTCAATAAGGCCTAGGGTTCTACTCCCGTTATTTTATCATTCCAAAGAAGACAGGAGGGTTCAGGCCTATCCTGGACCTATGGAATCTGAATAAATTCCTAGTGAGGGAAAAGTTCAAAATGATCTTGCTAGGGACTCTGCTCCCTTACCTTCAGGAAAAAGACTGGCTCTGCTCTCCTGGATCTCAAGGATGCCTACACACACGTCCTGATCCATCCCTGATCCAGAAAGTTCCTCCAGTTTTTCTTTCAGGGACACCACTATCAATACTATGTTCTCCCCTTCGGATTGACTTCAGTCGCAAGGATGTTCACAAAGTGCCTGGCAGTCATAGCGGCTTACCTTCATACCCTGGGCATCCTAGTCTTCCCTTACTTAGATGACTGGCTCATCGGGGGAGATACCTCTCGGATAGTCTCCACATCGCTTCTTTGCACCATTCTGGTTCTACAGCACCTGGGCTTTATCAACTATCCAAAGTCACACCTGACTCCTACTCAAACATTGGAGTTCATAGGAGCTCTTCTAGATACTACAAAGGCTAGGGCCTTTCTGCCAGAGGACCCCCTTAGTCTCATTTCCTTGGCATTGCCAACATCAAACCAGTATCGCTGCCAGAGACATGCTATGTCTCCTGGGTCACATGGTCTCCACAGTCCGTCGTTCCATATGCCAGTCTTCAAATGTGACCAGGGCAATGGACTCTCTGATCAGTGGACACAGTCCACGGGTCGCCTCTTGGACAGGATCACCATCTCCCTCTGGTTTGTGACATCCCTCAACAGGTGGTACAACATCTCATGGGTTACCTTTTCAAAGGTGTGCATTGCAGTATACCCTGACCACCAATGCGCCCAAGCAAGGCTGGGGAGCCCATCTACACTTTCTCACTACATAGGGCCAGTGGACCCCACTATAGGCCTCATCACATCAATCTGTTGGAGCTCAAAGCGATTGCCAGTGCCCTCAGCATCTTATGTCCCCACCTTTCGGGATGGACAGTACTCCTTCAGACAGACAACCAGTTTGCCATGTTCTACATCAACAAACAGGATGGTACTGGATCTTGCCTCCTTTGCAAAAATGCAAGCCATCTTTAGACTTTTGCAATGGCTCATCAGTCGTCTTCAGGCTGTTTATCTCCCGGGGGAGCAGTCAGCTCGCTGACAAACTCAGCCGCATCCTTCACCCACACGAGTGGATACTTCATCATCAGGAAACAGCGCAACGCTTGTTTCGATTATGGGGAATACCCACAATCGATCTTTGCTACTCCAGTGAATGCCCAACTCCCTCGCTTCTGTTCAAGAGTCCCATTGCCACAGAGCGAAGCCCCAGATGCTTTCCTGCTTCATTGGGGTTAGGGTCTGCTCTACGCATTCCCGCCACTTCCACTGCTTCTGAAGACACTCTTCAAGTTGCATTTTGACAGAAGGAAGAGAATTCTCATTGCCCCCTTTTGTCCTCTTCAGCCTTGGCTTCCTCTACTCCTTCAGCTGATGCAGGCACAACTTCTCAGTCTAGGGTATACATCCAATCTTCTCTTGCAGTACCAGGGGATGCTTATTCACCCCAACCTGAGAACATTGTGGTTGACGGCGTGGCTGCTGAACGCTTCGTCTTGTCTCACCTACAGCTTCCAGAAGACGTAACACAGATCTTACTGGCTTCTAGGAAAGATTCTACTAGGTGTACGTATGCCTTTAAATGGCATAGGCTTTCCCTCTGGTGTTACCAGAGAACTCTCAACCCATTCACTTGTCCAGTGGAGAACCTGCTTCAATATCATTTTCTTCTCTCCACGTCTGGACTAAAGATTAACTCTGTGCGAGTCCACCTTAGTGCAATCTCAGCCTCTCATCGCTCAATTGCAGATCATCCAGTTTCTTCACATCCACTTTTGATGCTCTTTATGTGCGGCCTTCTTTTAACAGCACTGCCAATCTGCCATCCTACTGTAGCGTGGGACCTCAATGTTGTCCTAGCACAACTGCTCAAACCCCCTTTTGAGCCACTAGCTACAGCTTCATGGAAGTTCCTTATTTGGAAAGTCATATTTCTAATTGCTCTCACCTCTGCCTGTCAGGCAAGCTCTGGTGGACTATGCTCCATTCACTCGCTTCCACCATGATAGTGGTCCTCCAAAGACCCACCTCTTCACCGTTGCTTTCAGATCCTGACTTCCACCCCCTTCTTATCTTAAACTCTGTCATGTCTCATGACCAGTTCTATAGACCATACCGTGCGTTGCACTAAACTGACCATTGCTCTTTATTGTTCTGACTAGATTATAAGCTCCGATGAGCATGACTCTGACGGGCAGGGACTGTCTCTGTATTTTGGCTGCCTCTTGTAGGTAGCTGTACAGCGCCGCGTGTGTGGCGCTATACAAGTGCTAAATAGTAGTAGTAGTAGACTCATTCCATGTTCATACCAAAGGTGGTTTCTCCTTTCCACCTTAATCCATTTCTCTTCCGACATTTTTTGAAAGACCTCATTCTTCTAGGGCAGAAGCATTATTGCATATGCTTTATTGCAAAAGAGCGCTCACTTTCTATCTCGATAGAACTAAAGGTCATCGTCAATCCTCACAGCTCTTTGTCTCCTTTGACCCTAGCCATCTAGGTCTCCCAGTCTCTAAGCTGACCCTTTTCAACTGGATTGCTGACTGCATATCTTTTGCGTACGCACAGACTGGACGTTCCCTGCAAGGGCATGTCACGGCCCACATTATCCGAGCTATGGCCGCCACGGTGGCCAACCTATGCTCTATCTCCATCCTGATCTATCTGGAATAAATGGCCAATTATTGGTGACTGTGGATAATCATAAGCTAGACTTGATCCTCATTACTGAATTATGGCTCACAGACACCGATGCAGTACTTACAAATCAACTTCAGCTCCCCAACTATATTTTCAGTTGTCCAAGAACTAACAGAAGAGGAGGTGGCACCCCCTTATATTGGCTAGATCTGACCTACAGTTCCAATACCTCAACTCCCCACAACTCTTCCAGTCTTGACTCCATCACAATTGCTAATAAGCAACTAGCGATAGCGCTTATCTATCATGCTCCCTCCACTTGTGCAGATGACCTCTCCATACCCTTGGATGTAGTCTATAATCACGCACCAAAGTCAAGACCACTCTGGATCATGGCCAATCGCCCAGTCTTATCAAAGAAGAACTCTACAGCTTTTCTTGATGCAATGTCTGCTCTTAAGTATGATTGATTAATACATGCCCCTACCCACTCTAGAGGAAATACATTGGACCTTATCTTTGCGCCCTCCCACATATATGATTCCAATAACTCCTTCCAGCCACAAATTCTTCCAGTGCCATGGTTGGACCACAAAACCATCATATTCAACATTCCAGCTACTATCCCAGATTCTAATTCACCTATTAATACTGCATTACCACCAGCTTGTTGCTTCAAACCATTTATCAAAGATGCATTCCTTGATGAAACATTGCCTAAACTTAAATCCTGCTCCTCTGATTTAGATGACATTATACACTCTTGGAACTTGACCCTAAGCCAGGCTGCTCTACTCTCCCAAAACAGGCGTCCTTCAAAAAGATCACATTTTGCTATATGGTTTACAGCTGACTTATGAAATTCCTTACTGAGTCTTCGGAAACTGGAGTGAAAATGGCACAATTCCAGACTTCCCCACGACAGAGATATATATATGAAGGCCTTACAAGACCACCACATTGCTATTATGACAAGAAGGAAGGAATACCACACTAAAATCCTGATGCGCTCCCTCAATATGCCCCGTGAGCTCTTTCGTTTAATCCAGTCTCTCACTAAGGATGCGCCACTACATCAAACACAAAACTTGCTTCACCCACAAGGCCTTGCTATCCACTTTCAGAATAAAACCAAAGTGATCATCTATCATCCTGGAGATCCTTGCACAGACAGACCTTTGACTGAAAGCACAAATATCCCTGTGCTGACCTTTTTCTACCCTTACTCCACCAAACAAATTGAAAACATAATAAAAAGACTTAACTCTACCACCTCACCTGCTGATCCATGCCCATCCCACTGGATCAAGTCTGCATGTTCTGAATTAAGTCCTCACATCTCCAGAATCATTCACCTTTCCTTCAACAATGGTCTTGTTCCAACACCTCTGAAAACTGCTACCATCAAACCACTTCTAAAAAATCCCAAGTTAGATCCTCAGGACTTGAACTGTCATCCCATATCTAGTCTTCCCTTCCTGACTAAGATAATTGAGAAAATAGCACAACAACAAATCCAAGACCACATTGATACTTACGCTGCTCTGGATCTTCAGCAACATGGCTTCCGTCAACATCATGGTGTTGAGATTTTGCTCACCTCCCTATTTGATAATCTGATTAAAGCCATGAATAAACCAAAACAGGGCTTCATCCTTATCTTGGATATTGCCTCAGCCTTCGATACAGTCTGTCACAGCCTCTTGCTTATTCATCTTCAACTTAAAGGCATTCAGAGCTCAGCACTAGATTGGTGTCGGTCTTATCTATCAGATCGCCAACAGCAGGTTCACATAGGTACACAAACATCAACAATGTTCAACAAACCCCAGGAGTACTGCAGAGCTCTTCCCTTTCAGCCCTGCTATTTAATATATATATATTCAGCCATTATGCACAATCATTAATCCGTTGGCATTCTTTACCACATCTATGCAGATGATGTTTTACTTTATGCCGCTTTTTCAATGGATAACTCCAACTTCACTGGAATCACGGACTGCTTTAATGCAGTCTGACTGGTTAGGAGCCCACAACTTGAAAATGAACTATAATAAAACAAGAAGTTCTGTTCATCATGAAGGATCCAGCATTCATACCTCCAGCTACCCTACATGTTAAGAATGCTGAATTGAAGACCAATCATGAGGTTAGATATCTAGGTGTCCCTTTGGACCAACATCTAAATATGGAATCCCATATAAGCAATATCACAAAGGCTGTCTATCTCAAAATACGTTCCCTCCGCCAGCTCCAACCCTTATTGGAACCTACTAACTTCTGCACTGTCTTCCAAGCTCTTATCACGCCACTCTTCAATTATGCTAACATCATCCTACATGGCTTACCTGCCTATGCTCTCCATCCTTTACAAATGGTTTTGAATACAGCTGCTCAAACCATATATGGAGCGTCCAGATATGATTACATATCACCTCTCCTAGTACAGCTACATTGGCTACCAATAAACAATCGACTCAAGTACAAAGCCCTTCTATTGACGTTTAAAATCCTTCACCATCTCTCCGCATCCTCCCTGGAAGATCTCTTGAGACTGGACAACTGACACCAGAACCAGAACCAGAAGAACAATTATGGCAAGCATTCTTGCCTTACCAGCCCTGGCTAGCAAAAGCTCCCAATTCACCAGGCACAGAGCCTTCATCTTTGACCCTCTGCTCTGGAACGCTACCTGCTCCTATCCGTCTCATCACTGACCTGTTAACGTTCCGTAAGGCAATTAAGACACTTCTATTCCAGCTTTCATTCGACCATGTACCATAGCTTATTATAAAAACATAGAAACATGATGACAGAAAAAGACCACATGGCCTATCTAGTCTGTCCTTCCATAACAACAACTACAACAGTCCACTTTTTACCTTTAGAGATCCTCTGTGTTGGTCCCATGCTTTTTTGAATTCAGTTACTGTCCTCATCTCTACCACCTCCACTGGGAGACTATTCCATGGATCCACTACTCTTTCTGTAAAGAAATATTTCCGCATATCACTCCTGAATCTATCTCCCTTCACCCTCATCCCATGTCCCCTCGTCGCAGAACTTGCTTTCAATTGAAAGAGGCTCTCTCCCTGAACATTTATGCCACGGAGGTATTTAAACATCTCAATCATATCACCTCTATCCCGCCTTTCCTCTAAGGTGTACATATTAAGATCCTTAAGTCTGTCCTCATATGCTTTATAATGAAGCCCATTAATCATTTTAGTAGCCACCCTCTGCACCGACTCCATCCTGTTCACATCCTTTTGAAGGTGCGGTCTCCAGAATTGCACACCATATTCCAAATGAGGTCGCACCAAAGACTTATACAGAGGCATTATCACCTCCTTTTTTCTGCTAGCCATTCCTCTCCGTATGTACCCAAGCATCCTTCTAGCTTTTGCCATCGCCTTTTCTACCTGTTTAGCTACTTTAAGATCATCAGACACAACCACGCCTAGGATCCGCTCTTTAGTGGACAAAAGTACTTCACCTCCTATACTGTATTGCTCCCTTGGATTGCTGCAGCCCAAATGCATGACCTTACATTTTTTAACATTAAAGCCCAAGCTGCCAAATTCTAGACCATTCTTCAAGCTTAGCTAGATCCCTCTTCATGTTATCTACACCTTCCTGGGTGTCTACTCTATTGCAGATTTTGGTATCATCCGCAAAGAGGCAAACCTTACCCGACAGCCCTTCCGCTATATCACTAACAAAGATGTTAAAAAGAATCGGACCAAGGACAGATCCCTGGGGCACACCACTGGTAACATCCTTCTCCTCAGAGTGAGCTCCATTTACTTGTACTCCTTGTCGCCTTCCACCCAACCAATTTCTAACCCAAGCAGTAACTTTAGGGTCCATCCCTAGGGTGCTCAGTTTGTTTATAAGTCGCCTTTGAGGAACAGTGTCAAAGGCTTTACTGAAATCTAAATACACCAAATCTAGAGCTCTCCCTCGGTCCAACTCCCTGGTCACCCAGTCAAAGAAATCAATCAAATTTGTCTGACAAGACCTGCCTTTGGTGAATCCATGCTGCCTCGGATCCTGTAATCCGTTGGACTCCAGAAACCTCACTATTTTCTCTTTCAGCAGCGTTTCCAATAATTTACTCACCACCAAAGTTAAACTAACCGGCCTGTAGTTTTCAACCACATCCTTACTTCCGCTTTTGTGTTAAGGCACCACATGAGCCTCTCTCCAGTCCTTTGGCACCACTCCTGACTCCAACGAGGCATTGAAAAGGTCAGTCAGTGGAGTTGCTAGAACATCCCCAAGTTCCCTCAGTATTCTAGAGTGTATCCCATCCGGTCCCATCGCTTGGTCTACTTTAAGTTGAGCTAGTTTCTCACGAACACAGTCTTCTGAAAATTGTTCAAGATGTCCCTTGCTTCTGTTCTTATTTGTAGGTGTTTTCTGAGGTCCTGCTCCTGGTTCTTCATCTGTGAACACAGAACAAAAATATTTGTTAAGCAATTCTGCTTTATCCTTATCAGCTTCTACATATTCCCCCCCCTGCACCCTTGAGTCTGACAATACCACTTTTGCCCTTCCTCTTCTCACTAATATATCTGAAAAATGTCTTATCCCCCCATTTTATTGCATTGGCTATTTCCTCCTCCTTTTGAATCTTTGCCTTCTTGACTACTTTGCTAGCTTCTCTAAGTTTTTCCAAATACAGATGCCTGTCTTCCTCTCTCTGTGATCTCTTGTATTTCATGAAGGCCTCCCTCTTCTTCACTTTTTCAGCTACTTCCTTCGAAAACCATAGCGGTCTCCTTTTCCTTTTGCCTTTATTTACCATTTTAACAAAAAGGTTGGTTGCCCTTAAAATACCCCCTTTCAGTTTTGCCCACTGTTTTTCTACATCCCCAGCTGTTCCCATCCCACTAACGACTCCCTGAGGTATTGGCCCATCTTCGCAAAGTTAGTCTTCCTAAAGTCTAAGATCCTCACCTTGGAATGGATTCTAACAGCCGTAGTCCTAATACTGAACCACACCATCTGGTGATCACTGGATGCAAAATGATCTCCCACTACAACATCAGAAACACTTTCACCATTGGTAAGCACCAAGTCCAGTATGGCCCCTTCACGTGTGGGGTCTGTTACCAATTACCTGAATAGTTCTCCCTGTAGAGAATCCAGGATCTCCTTACTTCTAGATGATACTGCAGCAGGAATGTGCCAATCAACATCTGGCATATTGAAATCTATCAGTAGCACTTCTCCTTTCCTAGCAATGCTGTGTATGTCTTCAATTAACTCTGTCCACCTCTTCCTCTTGTGAGGGAGGTCTGTATATCACACCAATGCAAATAGATTTCTCTTTCCCTCTTTCTAGTTTAACCCACAATTCCTCCTCTTTCCCTTTTAAGCTCTGTAATTCCAAAGCTTTAATAGTAGCTTTTATATATAGTGCCACTCCTCCTCCCCTTCTTCCTACCCTGTCCTTTCTGAATAAAGTATAGCCAGGTATAGTTACATCCCAGTCATGGTTTTCTGTGAACCATGTTTCTGTAACTGCCACTAAATCCAAGTCGGCCACTCCCACCAAAGCTTCAACTTCAGGGATCTTATTTCCCATGCTACGGGCATTAATACACACTGCTTTCCATATGTTACCCCTGTTACCCATTTCCATAAAGGTATTTAATGTATCACCTACCTGGGGGCTTTCACTTACCTGGGGGCTTTCTTCACCCATCCCCAACGAATCTAGTTTAAAGCCCTCTTCAGTAGATTAGCCAGTCTACTACCGAAGATGCGTTGACCTTTCTTGGACAGATGGATGCCATCTCTGCTCTGCAACCCTTGGAACAGCATCCCATGGTCTAGGAAACCAAAACACTGACACCATCCACGCAGCCATGCATTCATCTCCAGGATGCGAGCCTCTCTGCCTTTGCCTTTACCCTCAACAGGGAGGATTGAAGAGAACACCACCTGTGCACCTAACTGCTTCACCCTCTGTCCCAGAGTCATGGTCTCCCTTATAATACAAAGCTCCCTTCAGCTTGTATATAGTTTACCTTTCTTAAGGAATCTGTTACTGATCACTTTGAGTTTATTTAATGTAATCAATTATTTTGTTAACTCATGTTTACTTGTTCATTATACCTGTTCAATGTAATTTAACCTGTTCCTTGTAATGAGTTGTAAACCGTGCTGATTATAAAAAGTGTGGTATATAAAACCAAATAAATCTTTATTTCATTCTTGATTGACCAACCAAGCAATAGCGTCAGAGCGGTTTACAATAAAATAAAAGGCTGCAGTTAACTTAGAAAAGAATGCCAATTTTAACGGGAAAGCCATGAGGATCGAGCACACAGGTAAGGACAGGGAAGCAAGCAAAGGAGAGAAAAGAAAAAACTCTGATAGGAAGGGCATGTAATCGGGTTGGGGAAAGGAGGTCAAATGCAAGGTAGAAAAGATGGTTGCTTTCTTGTTCACCTTGCTTGAAGACTTCCAGTTCATGCTCCCCCTTCTGCTGTCTGTAGCATCCATCCTGTTTTTGGTCTCTGCCCACCAAGCCAAACATGGGCATGCCACTGGATGATCCTCAGTGGTTCATCTTTACGTTGGATGCCAGCCTGTTTGACTGGGTATCTCATTGTGAGGGGCAGTCTGCTCAGGGGACCCTAGACGTCATGAGTTGAGTTGGCATGGCCCATCGATTGCCTTGAAGCACATGTCATTTCACTTGAACCTCTAGTGTGTTCGCCACCTGGTCAGGGCAAAGCATTTCAGGTCTTCTCAGACTATGCCAAGGCAGTGGTGTATGTTGTCAACCAGGGGGACATAATGTGTGGGAATGGCCCTAGAATGGCCGCCTTGTTTCCATGGGTAGAGTGGAATCTTCTCATGCTCTTGGCACAGCACAATGCAGGTGTGGACAGTGTAGAGGATTATCATCTTGGTTGCCACATCCTCTAATTTGGGGAGGAGGAGTTAGCCCCATGAGTGTTCTAATAGATCCTGGACCAGTGGGGTCATCTCTGGATGGATTTGTTGGCATCCTGGGCCAATGTCAAGTGGGAAGATTATTTTTTGTAAAGAGTTTGGCTCAGAGGACATTAATACATTGGCATAGTTTGAATGCTTCATTTGGGGGGGTGGGGGGGCCCAAAGGGCAAGGTAACATATTTGCATATTCATTATTGTTATCTTTATATCTCCGGGAACAAGCAGGAATGAGTCTTCACATATGGGTATCGTCGGTACCGACGGAGCCTGCGCGGGAACGCTCCCCAGCGTCCAAAAGGAAAGCTTTTGGGAGCATCCCTCAGCACCTGCACGCTGCCTTCCCGCCTTTCCTAACCGCCTCTCTCCAGTTCTTCTGTTCTGCGGAGCCAGCAGGTCGTGTTCCTGTCACCGCTGAAGAATTTCTTTATTTTCTTTTATTTCTTTGGTCGCGTGTCTGCCTTCTTCGACACCGGACCGGTAACGCCTGTCTTTCTTTATTCATAAAAACAAAAAACAAAAAAAAACCTACTGTTCTCACTTCAGTGCATTTTTTCTTTCTTCGGCCTTAGGCCTAGGAAAATTTTTCCTCATGGAAAAGCCCGCCTCCGGGTTTAAAAAGTGCACGAAGTGCAGCGGCACCATTTCTGTCACCGACACCCATGAATGGTATCTAAAATGTTTAGGTCCTGACCACTCCATTATGGATTGTGAGTCCTGTTCCATGATGTCTAAAAGAGGTCTACAGAATCGAGCAGCCAAGCTCAGTACCCTGTTTCCCTCTGATGCAGCTTCGGTAGCATCGACGTCTTCCAGGGCTTCCTCTTCCTCCCATGGATCTCAGGTAAACAAACATAAATCCAGCCGGTCCTCGAAGGGTAGATCTCCCTCTAAGTATCGAGATGCCTCCGGGCTTGCTCTCGAGGAATCTGCACCGGCAAAATTACCCTGGCGGGAGGCTCCGGCTTCCAAAGCTTTATCTATGGGGTCACAGGTTGACATTGATGGCTCGGCCTCGACCGATCACCTGTTGCCATGTTCTGGGGTACCGGTGGTTCCCACTGGTACCGATATCCAGACATTGGTGGTATCGATGGATCAGAATATCCTGACCATGCAGCGTGCCATCACGGCATTCATACAAGCTGCGATACCTTCGGTACCGACTCCGGCACCGGTACCGATATCGGTTCCGGTGCCGGTACCGATTGCATCGACATCGGCTTCGGTGTCGACTGCAGCAGTACACTGTTCTGTGATGCCCATCGGTACCGAATCGGTACCGATCACTCCCGATGTCGATACCACCCGGTACGCGTATCGGGCTCTGCAGGAGCATCCAGACAGGCGATACTTCGATTCCTCTGAAGACTCTGATGAATCTGAGGCCTCTGTCGAAGCATCAGTGATCCTTCCTCAGGAGCCCTCTTCTCCAAAAAGAAGAATGTCTCCTCCAGAGGACTTGTCTTTTCAAGACTTCATTAGGGAAGTGGCCAGGGGCCTTTACATTTCAGTGGCCCCTGAAGCAGAGCCTAGAGCCAAAAAATTAGATATTTTACAATATCCTAAGGCTCCTAAAGAGGCAGCCACTTTACCAATTCATGAGATTCTTTATGATCACATGTTGGGCATATGGGAGACCCCTCTCACCATCTCCCCTCATTCTCGTAGGTTGGACACCATGTACCGTGTTCCTCCTTGTCCTGGCTTTCATAAGACTCAGCTTCCTCACCACTCCATTGTGGTGGAGTCTGCTATGAAGAAGATAAAGAGTACAAAAAGGCACTCTTCTAATCCACCAGGAAGAGAATGCAGAGCCTTAGATGCCTTTGGTAGGAGAATTTTCCAGGCCAATATGCTTGTTGCCAGAATCAACTCCTATAGTCTCTATATGGGGATGTTTCTAAAAGAAGTTACAGATCATCTGCAAACTTTATCTCCTTTTATTTCGGAAGATAAAAGGGAAGAGTTTCTCACCTGGCTTAAACATGCCCAGGATGTTTCCAAATTTTCCAACCATTCAGCCTTTGACTCTTTTGAGTGTGCCAGCAGAGCCTCGGCTATTGCCATAGGTGCACGCAGAGTTGCTTGGTTACAAGCTTCTGATTTGGAACCCTGGGTTCAGGATGGACTAGGAAATCTTCCTTGTACAGGTGAAAACCTTTTTGGCAAAGATTGGCAAGCAAAGGCCACCCAAATGGATGCTGAAAATTCTGCTTTAGATAGACTCTCAAAGTCTACCTCTGCTCCTTTTAAGAAAAGGTTGTTCAAAAAGGTTTTTTTTCCCAAAAAAGGGAGATGATAATCTGCCTATGGTCAGCAGGCATCTTCTACAGGTCGTTTTGCTACAAAGAGACAGCAACAACCAAAACAGTCCAAGCCTAAGGCTGCTAAGACTGCTACAGCCCAACAGCCTCAGCCTCCTCAGGGCCTTTGACTTTCAACTAGAGAACTTAGTCTTTCTGGCTCTAAAAGAACCAGAGCCTCTCACCATTCCAGGAAGGTTAGCTCACTTTGCTCCCAGGTGGGAACAAATCACAGCAGAGCAATGGACTCTCTCCATCATAAGAGAGGGGTACAAGCTTCAATTCTTAAACCTTCCTCCTCACACCATGGAGAGACAGTTCAATTCTCCAACATTTCTCCTCGACCTTCTGGGTCAGGAGATTACTACCCTTCTTGCCCAAGGGGCAATAGAAGAAGTACCCCTTCTTCAGCAGGGCTCAGGGTTCTACTCCCCCTACTTTCTTATCCCAAAGAAAACAGGGGGCTACAGACCCATACAAGATCTCAGAGAATTGAACAAGTTTCTATACAAGGAGAAGTTCAAGATGATTTCTCTCGGTGCTCTCCTTCCATACCTTCAGAGTCAGGATTGGCTTTGTTCTCTAGACATCAAGGATGCGTACACCCATGTCCTCATCCATCCAACACACAGAAGGTTCCTTCACCGAGGAAAGCACTACCAATACAAAGTGCTTCCTTTCGGTCTGGCCTTTGCACCAAGAGAATTCACAAAATGCATGGCAGTAGTAGCTGCATTTCTACGCACTCTAGGAATATTCATATTCCCATATCTGGACGACTGGCTCATCCGAGCTCCATCCCAGTCAGAGGCCCAGACTTCCCTAGCCTGCACAAGGCGTGTTCTTCAGTATCTGGGACTTGTAATAAACATTCCAAAATCCCATCTCATCCCTACTCAATCTCTAGAGTTCATGGGGGCCTTGCTGGATACCACAACTGCAAGGGCCTATCTTCCCAAGGCCTGTTGCCTACGCTTGGTGCAGTTAGCCTCACAGATTCAGTTAAAATCCTCTTCCCCAGGCCCGTTGCCTACGCTTGGTGCAGTTAGCCTCACAGATTCAGTTAAAATCCCATTTAACTGCTCGAGAGATGTTACAACTGTTAGGCCACATGGCATCCACTGTGCATGTGGTTCCTTATGCTCGCCTTCACATGAGAGCAGCTCAATGGACTCTGTCCACCCAATGGACCCAGGCATCAGGGTGCCTGTCAGACAAAATAGCAACCTCCAGTCGCCTCTTTTGCTCTCTCCAGTAGTGGAAGTCCACTCAAAATCTGTTGCTGGGGTCCCCCTTTCAACAGGTGTTACCCCAAGCAACCCTTACAACAGATGCCTCTCCAAAGGGTTGGGGAGCTCATCTACAAGATCTCTCCACCCAAGGCATCTGGTCTCCACAGGAGACATCTCTACATATCAACCTCTTAGAGCTCAGAGCAATCTTTCTGGCTCTCAGAGCCTTCCACACCCTGCTCAGCTACAAGACAGTCCTCATCCACACGGACACCAAGTAGCCATGTTCTACGTGAACAAGCAGGGGGGGACTGGCTCTCTGTCGCTTTGCAGCGAAGCTCTGAGATTGTGGGCCTTCGCCAGAGAGCATCAAATCCATCTCATGGCAGTGTATCTTCCAGGGGTTCAAAACTCTTGGGCAGACAGACTCAGTCGAGTTCTGCTTCCACACGAATGGTCCCTCCATGGGGACCAGATAGCCAGGATCTTTCGAATTTGGGGAACCCCGGACATAGACTTGTTTATAAGTCCGTGGAATGCCAAACTTCCCCGGTTCTGTTCCAGAATTCTGTGTCAGGGAGTTCAGGCCAGGGATGCCTTCCTCCTCCATTGGGGGCAAGACTTCCTCTATGCCTTTCCACCCATTCCCCTAATTCCCAAGACACTGTTCAAACTTCAGAGAGACAAGGGGTCTATGATCCTCATAGCACCACATTGGCCACGCCAAGTGTGGTACCCTCTACTTCTGCATCTCTCTCAAGCTCCCTCCCTGGACTTGGGATCTGCTCCAGACCTCCTGTCCCAGGAGGAAGGAACGTTGTGGCACCCAAATCCCCAGTCTCTTCATCTCAGAGCCTGGTGGTTGAAGGCCTAGACCTTCAAGATTTGCATCTTTCTCAGCAAGTGAAGGATATCCTTCATGCTTCCAGAAAGCCTTCCACTAGACGTTCCTATGCTTTTAAATGGAAAAGATTTACCATTTGGTGTGCAGAGAAGGGTTTTAACCCTCTTGCAATACCTCTGAATTCTTTACTAGAATATTTACTGCATTTATCCCATGCAGGCCTTAAAACGAATTCAGTAAGAGTCCATTTGAGTGCTATTACAGCATCCCTTAAACCTCTCAATGGACAGCCTATTTCCTCTCATCCTCTTATAGCAAGATTTATGAGAGGCCTTCTCTTAACTAAACCTCCCATTAGACCACCTCCAGTGGCATGGGACTTGAATCTGGTTCTTGGCCAGCTTATGCAGCCACCCTTTGAACCCTTAGCCACTACCTCCTTGAAATTCCTTTCCTGGAAGGTTATTTTTCTCATTGCAGTCACTTCAGCTCGCCGCATCAGTGAGCTGCAAGCCTTGGTGGCTAATCCTCCTTATACAAGGTTCCATCATGACAAGGTAGTCCTCAGGACTAATCCACACTTTATGCCTAAAGTGGTTTCACCTTTTCATCTGAACCAGGTCTTTTTTCCAGGACCTCATGCATCCAGTGCGGAGAGGAATCTTCATACCCTGGATTGTAAAAGAGCTCTTGCTTTTTACTTACAAAGGACACAGCAACATAGAAAGTCCTCTCAACTCTTTATTGCTTTTGATCCCTCTCATTTAGGACTTCCAGTCTCTAAGAGAACTCTGTCCAATTGGATTGCTCAGTGTATTTCTTTTGCCTACCAGAGTAAGAACTTTTCTCTGGAGGGCCATGTCACAGCTCACAATGTGAGGGCCATGGCAGCCTCTATGGCTCATCTAAATTCTGTGTCCATCGACCAGATCTGTCGAGCGGCCACCTGGGCCTTGGTTCACACCTTTACAGCCCATTACTGCTTGGACGAGGACTCCCGCTGGGATGCCTTGTTTGGTTAGGCTGTTCTCAAACACCTGTTCCATACCTAATCAACTCCTACCCTCCATCCCTAGCTGGATGCCTGAGATTCATGGGTGGAGGTAGAGCCCTTCCCAGGGACTCACAACCTGGGTGATCTCCCAGGCATCTCTAGCTGGGGAGTCCCCATATGTGAAGACTCATTCCTGCTTGTTCCTGGAGATAGCACAGTTACTTACCTGTAACAGGTGATCTCTGGGAACAGCAGGAATAAGTCTTCACAACCCACCCACCTCACCTAGGAGTTGTATCTCTCTCTCTATCTTTCTTTCCTTTCCTCACTCTCTCTTTGTCTCAGCTTTAAAACTCGAACTGGAGAGAGGCGGTTAGGAAAGGCGGGAAGGTAGTGTGCAGGCGCTGTGGGATGCTCCCAAAAGCTTTCCTTTTGGGCGCTGGGGAGTGTTCCCGCGCAGGCTCTGTCGGTACCGACGATACCCATATGTGAAGACTTATTCTCCAGGACCAAGCAGAAAGTCAGTCCTCACACACGGAGCCCTCGTGCAGAGCATTTCCCCAGCTTTCAAAGAAAGCCTTTGGGAATTGCAGCACGCATGCGCGGTCCCCTTCCCGCCCATGGGTGCCATCTTGCTCAGTCTTCTTTTTTCTGCGGAGCCCGACGGACGTAGTTCGTTTTTCCCCAAGGAAAAAGTTGATTTTCCCTGGTTTTCTCTTTCTTCGGTTCGACGCCGGATCCTTTTCCCGCTTGGACCGATACGCCGGTATTGAGTCCTTTTCTCTCTTTTTCGGTTTTTGTCCTTTGTGACTGGCGTTCGCGCCTTTTTTCTTTTTTCCCTGGCAGCCCAGTCTTTTGACCTAGCAGGTGCCCTTTTTCCCCCGATGGCTGCCAGCGGGTTTAAGAAATGTGATCGGTATAAGAAGCTTATGTCTCTTACCGACACACATGACTGCTGCCTCCGTTGCCTCGGACCCGATCATGACCCGATGATCTGTGGTTCGTGTGGCAAAATGTCCTTGAAGGCATTGAGGAGTCGGCAGCACCAGAGGGATAGAATTTTTTCTGACTCCGCGTCCTGCCGGTCCCGGACCTCGTCAGAGGCCTTGACGTCTCGGGACTCCGGCCCTGAGCAGCATCGGGCTTCCTCTGAGCGGGGGTCTCCTTCGTGGGAACATCGAAGGAAGAAGAAACCCGCGAGGGCAGCGTCGGTGGACGTTCCTGGTTCCTCGAGGGCCAGGGCGCATAGCCCCGATAGCCGTCCCGGGTCTTCGGAGTCGGAGAGGCCTGCCAAGCATCCTCGTGTCGAGATAGTCTCCTGGACACGTAAGTGCTGTTGTCCTCGTTGACTCTCCTCCGAGGGAGCCGACGTCGGGGCTGATGCCGTCGGGGCCCGAGTCTGGGGCTGCTGGGTCTCCTGAGCTCGGACTCAGGTTGACGGCCTTGTAGAGCAGCTTCGCTGCCTTCATGGAATAGCAGTGGGCATTGATCACCGGTCTCACCGGTGCATCTGCCCCGACCACCGGGACCTCGACGTCCAAGTCGACCCCGGAGGCCAAGCCGATCCTCGGCTGCGGTCTCCCTCGACCTCCCGTTCGGGGCCGAGGTCATCGACGCCGATACCCTCAGCGTCAGGGCGGAGGGCATCGGTGCCCGCCCGACCGGAGCCGCTCGATTCCTCCTCCGAGGAGTCGGGCTGGGAGACGGAGGACGAAGAGTCACCCGACACTCATCGGACTCGGTGTGTCCCATTGGACTCGCCCGAGTCTGAACCTCGGAGACGGTCCCCACCAGAGGATACCCGGTTCTCGGACTTCGTGTGGGATATGGCCAAGGCCTTGGCCTTCCCCGCGGATCCCGAGGAGGAGCCTCGAGCCGAGGAGCTCGAGGCCCTCCAGTATGACTCTCCCTCGAAGGAGGCCTTTACTGTTCCGGTTCCTCCGATGCTGGAGCGGCTGCTCTTCCGCATGTGGGAGACCCTGGCCTCGACGCCGGTGTTAAGTAAGCGGGTTGATTCCATTTATTGAGTCCGCAAGAGCCCCGGGTTCCAAAAGGCACAATTACTGCACCACTCCATGGTTGTGGAATCGGCCATGCATCGACTGAAAAGTCAGAAGATGCACTGCTCGGTGCCTTCCGGCCGGGAGGCCCGGAACCTGGATGCCCTCAGTAAGAAGTGCTTCTAGGGCTCAATGCTTGCTTGCCGTGTCCAGACTTACCAGCTCTACATGGGCATGTACCTCCTAGACCTGGCAAAGGAGATTGCCGGGTTCTCTGCTGGTCTCTCCGAGGAATCTTTGCTGAGGTTCCAGGCCTTGTCCACCGGTATTCGAGAGTGCTCGAAGTTTATCTCTCGAGCAGCTTACGATGGCTTCGAGGCTTCGGCCCGAGTAGCCGGGGCTGGCATCGGTGCCCGCCGACAGGCTTGGCTACAGTCATCCGACCTCGATCCATGGGTCCAGGGCAAGTTGGTCGATGTCCCCTACCGAGGTGAAAACCTCTTTGGCAAGCCCATGGCTGAAAAGGCTTTAGAACTCGAGACCGAGACTCTGACCAGGACTAGGCTTTCCAGGAAAACCTCTGCCCCTTCTCAGAAAAAGAAGGGCTCGGGAAAAACCTTTTATCCGAGGAAGTCATCTGCCTATAAACCAGGGGTCTCAAACACGCGGCCCGCGGGCCGCATGCGGCCCGCGAGAGACCTTTGTGCGGCCCGCGATGCACAGGAAAAAAAAAACCCCGGCTTCTGCTGCTGCGGCAGAATCACCTGTCCCGCGGCCCCTTCCCATCTGCCCGGCAATAGCAGCAATATCGCAAGTCCCGCGGCCCCCCCCTCCCTCCCTCCCCTCCCTTCCTGCTTGCCTGCCTGCTTGCTTGTGAGTTCTCTGCTTCGGCTTTCAGAGTCGCGACGGGAGAGCTTCTCCCTCGCTACTCTGTTAAGCTCGCCGGGGCAGATGGGAAATTTCCCATAAGCCCCAGCGGGCTTAACAGAGTCACGAGGGAGAAGCTCTCCCTTCGCGGCTCTGAAAGCCGAAGCGGAGAAGAACTCACAAGCAGGCAGGCAAGCAGGAAGAGGGAGGGAGGGGGGGGGGCCGCGGGACTTGCGATATTGCTGCTACCGCCGCGGCAGCGGCAGCAGCCAGCTTTTTTCTAAAGTTTAAGTTTCCCGGGGGGGGGGAGGGAGCAGGCCTTGATGTGGGCTGCTGGGGGGGGGAGCAGGACTTGATGTGGGCTGCTGGGGGGGGAGCAGGACTTGATGTGGGCTGCTGGGGGGGGGAGCAGGACTTGATGTTGGCTGCTGGGGGGGTAGCAGGACAAGATGTGTGCTGCTGGGGTCGTAGGACTGGAAATGGGGTGATGGGGGGATAGTACTGAAAATGGGGTGATGGGGGTCAGGACTGGTAATGGACAGATGGGGTTAGGACTGGAGGTGGTCTGATTGGGGGGCTAAGACTGAAAATGGGGTTATGGGGGGGCTAAGAATGAAGATGGGGCGATGGAAGGGTTAGGCCTGGAAGTGGGCTGTTGGGGGGCTTAGGACCGATAATGGGCTATTGGGGGGGGGCTAGAACTGGTAATGGACTGGGGGGGGTGCTATGACTGGAAATGGGCCGAGTAGAAGGGGGAGCTTGAACTGCAAATAGCTGATGGGGACAGGGTCTTGGAATGGTAATGGTAATGGGCTGAGTGGAAGGGGGCTTGGAAAGGAAATGGGCTGTGAGGGGAGGGAGCTAGGACTGGAAATGGGCTGATGATGCGGGGACTAGAAGGGAGCGGATGCTGGGTGGGGCAGGAGCTAGAAGGGAGGTGATGTTGGGGGACGATTAGAATGGGATGGGGCTGGGAGAGTGAAATGGAGAGGGGAAATATATTTTGTGTGGGAGGGAAGAAAAATCTACAATTGGCCGGGTATTGGGAGAGTAAGTGGGGATTGAGGATGGAGGGGTAAAATTTGAGTGGATGAAATAGGAATGAGGAAAGAGCAAAAGGAGAATGCTTAGTATGTTAAAGCAGATGTAGAGAGAATGGAAAAAAACTAGGAAAGAAGAAAGGACAAATGGACAGCAGACGATGGAGAGTTAGCAGAAGACACAAAGAAACCAGAAGAAAGTGACTGGAACAATTGCAACTGAAAAAAAATGCACAAAAGGTAGAAAAATATCTCTTTATTTTGAATTTATTAACTGAAATATGTCAGCTCTTGGAAATGTGCATCTTTAACGTCTGCACTTTATTTAATACAAGAGGAAATCAATGTATAGTTTTATTTCTACAGTGTTGTACATTCTAAGTTTGGCTTTTGGGGTTCCCAGTTTAATTGTCTTCCTGTTTCTAAATTGTGATTCCTTGTTTGGTGATGGTGTATGTTCTGCATGTGTAACTGAGCTGAGGTATTCTGTTTATGTAATTCCTATTTGACATTGCCACTTGTTCTCTTTCCCGAGTAGGTCATGTATTGTTATTCTCTGAAATGTGTTGATTTAATATTTGCAGTGTTGCCTTTTGATAGTTAGGGTATGGTGCTTTGTGAGTCCTGGTAGTGCTGTTAGGACACGGCAGGTTTGCTATGGGTTCTAAATGGGCAGTGTTTCTAGTAGTTCCTAATGTGCCTGGCGGTTGGCACTGGTTTATAGTAATGTAGAAATCTTTTAGTCTTTCTTTATCCATACACTCATTAAGAGGCATGTTTACTAAAAGTTAGTGTATGGTAACATTATGCAAATATTTATGCAAATGATGCCCTTATGCAAATGATGCCCTTATGCAAATGAGGCCTGCGTCTTGTGCGGCCCCCGGGTTACTCTACAAGTCCTCATTTGGCCCTCAAAGCAATTTGAGTTTGAGACCCCTGCTATAAACAATACCCTCATTATCAGGCCTCTGCAGCTCCCCAACAGGGTCAGAAGGCCAAGGGACAGGGTCAAGGGCCCTGTAGGCAGAAGGCCCCCAAGCCACCAACACCGGCCCCTGCTCCGCAGGGTGGGTTTTTTTGACTCAAACAGCATAGCCTCTTCTCCTCAGCTGGCTTCTCTCAGCACGGGAGGCTGGCTGGCCCACTTTGCCCACAGGTGGTCAGCCGTCACATCAGATACCTGGGTTCTTCATATAGTCCAAAAGGGCGATCTTCTCCATTTTCACCAGGTACCTCCCTCCTATTTTCCAGGGGAGCCTCCAAGACTCCCTCTGCACAGGGACCTCCTCCTTCAGGAGTTAGCAGGTCTGCTAAAGGATCAGGCTGTGGAACCGGTGCCCCACCACATGAAAGGTCTTGGCTTTTATTCCAGGTACTTTCTGGTACCAAAAAGAACAGGAGGCCTCAGACCCATCCTAGACTTGCGAAACCTCAAGTTCCTGGAGAGGGAAAAGTTCAAGATGCTTACCCTTGGAATCCTGCTGCCCTACCTCCAGCAGGGAGACTGGCTATGCTCCTTAGATCTAAAGGATGCGTATACTCACAACCTTCTTCATTCAGACCACAGACAATATCTCAGGTTTGTTGTGGGAGGAAACCACTATCAGTACAGAGTCCTACCCTTTGGGCTGTCCTCCACTCCCAGGGTGTTCACCAAGTGCCTTGCAGTGGTGGCGGCCTACCTGAGGCTTCAGGGTCTTTTTGTGTTTCCGTACCTGGACGACTGGCTCATAAGGGGCCAATCTTCCCAGGAGGCCAACCAGGCCACCCTTCGCACTGTGGCTCTGCTTCAGCACTTGGGGTTTGTCATAAACTTCGCAAAGTCCACTTTGCTCCCGTCCCAGAACTTGGAGTTCATAGGGGCCAGGCTCGACACTCTTCAAGCAAAGGCTTTTCTGCCTCTGGACAGGGCCCACAGGCTAACGGATCTGGCCAGCCAGTTTCGCAGCAATTCCCTGGTCTCTGCCAGGCAATTCCTGAGACTACTCGGCCATATGGCTTCCACGGTTCATGTCACCCCCAATGCCCGCCTACACATGCGGCCTGCTCAGTGGAGCCTTCGCACTCAATGGCATCAAGCCACAGGGAGCCTAGCGGACTCATTGAAGATATCCGACCTACTGGTCTCCTCTCTGCAATGGTGGCTTCATCTTCCGAATCTGGTGCTCGGAGTGGTTTTTCAATCCCCTCCGCCTTCTCAAGTGCTCACAACAGATGCTTCTCTTCTCGTTTTGGGAGCACATTGCCAGGGGACATGTACTTAGGGTCTCTGGACCCCTTGGGAGGCTACTCAACAGATAAACTTCCTGGAGCTACGGGCGATCCGCCTAGATCTGAGAGCCTTCTCCCACCTCGCCTCTCACCAGTCTGTACTGGTTCAGACGGACAATCAAGTTGCCATGTTCTATGTGAACAAACAAGGCGGCACAGGCTCCTCCCTTCTTTGTCAGGAGGCACAACGGCTGTGCTCTTGGGCTGTCAATCACGGGATCCTTCTCAAGGCTGTCTACCTCCCAGGTCAGGAAAATTACCTGGCAGACAAACTGAGCAGGATCCTGCAACCACACGAATGGAGATTGAACCCATTGGTGGTTCAGCAGATCTTTCTCAGGTGGGTACTCCCCACCATGGATCTTTTCGCCAGTCCTCTGAACCGGCAACTCCCGAGTTTTTGCTCCAGACAACCGCATCCCCTCAGAATAGCAGCGGATGCGTTTCTGATCTCGTGGTCCACAGGCCTACTGTATGCGTTTCCTCCCACACCACTAGTGTCCAGAACGCTGTTCAAAGCCCTCAAGGACGGGGCTTCATTGATTCTCATTGCCCCCAGATGGCCAAGACAACCGTGGTTCCCGCTTCTGCTACAGCTAGCGGTGGACACCCCTCTTCCTCTGGGGTTTCAACACGATCTTCTCTCTCAGGATCAGGGGACTCTCTTGCACCCCAACCTCTAGTCCCTTCATCTGATGGCCTGGCTGCTGAAAGGGTAGTCCTGGCTCCCCTACTACTGCCTCGAGAGGTGGAGGATGTCGTCTTAGCTTCTAGATGGCAGTCCAACAGGAAATCCTACGCTCTTAAATGGGGTAGATTCTCCGCCTGGTGTGCTCAGCAAAACGAGAATCCCTTCTCGTGCTTGGTAGCGGTAGTATTGCAATATTTGCTTTACCTCTCCAATCTGGGCCTTAAGTCTAACTCTGTCAGAGTTCACCTTAGTGCTCTCTCAGCACACCACTCGCCGGTGGACGGCAGGCCTCTTTCCAACCACCCTTTGGTGGCTCGTTTCCTCAGAGGTCTTCTTCTGCTTAAGCCTCCTTTGCGTCCACCAGCCCCGGAGTGGGATCTGAATGTGGTGTTGCAGTGGCTTACTTGTCCGCCTTTTGAACCTATGGCTACCTGCCCTCTCCGGTTTCTCTCCTGGAAAACTTTATTTCTGGTAGCTCTCACCTCTGCTAGGTGAGTGAGTGAGCTGCAGGCGCTAGTGTCTGATCCTCCTTACACTAGGTTCTACAGGAATAGGGTAGTCTTACGGACTCACCCTAAGTTTCCGGTTGCTGGAGGGCAGGAAGCGGACAGGTGAAAGTCGGAATTAGAGGAGGGAAGATGAAAAGGCCGGGCGGGTACGCAAAGTAGCCAGGAACATTGTTAATTGGACCAGGGCTTTCTTACGTCTTGCTAGTGTATGGGGGCGTCTGCATACAGAGCAGTATGGGATGCTATTGGCGTATATGGACTCCATTTTAGAGGCATCTCAGTCGCATCTGGGTTGGGCCTGGCTCAACTACGACGAGAAATTCTGCGATAAAATGGAGGAGAACCGGCTTTTATCTTGGGGGACTCAAGATATTAATTTATGGTTAACCCAGATGGCGGTTCGCCCGGGCGGGGGGTTAGGGAGTGGCGTGAAAGGAGGAGTAGGGGCTGTCGAAGGGCAAGGGCGGTCCTTTCGTGCGAGCGGGCTTCCGTCAGGACAGCGTGCAGCCGGGGGAGGCCCAGGAGATTTGTGTTGGCGCTTTAACAAGTCTTCGTGCCCCTTTCCGGACTGTAAGTTCCGGCACGCCTGTTCTATCTGCGCTGGTGGGCATTCCGCACTCAAGTGTGTCAAACGCATGTCAGGCGGTCCTGGAGTGCCGTCTACCAAGCAGTAGGGACCTTGAGGATTTAGCCCCGACTCCAATTCTTTTTGCTGTTATCCGTCCGTGGTTACGACGGTATCCTAGGCGCAGGGCAGGGAGGGTGTTGGAAGAGGGGTTTCAAACAGGATTTTCGATTCCAGTTGAGGGGACAGTGGTGTCGGGTAAAGTTCGGAATGCGCCGTCAGTTCAGCGATTTCTACATCTCGTACGGGAAAAGCTGGCGGTGGAGCTACGGTTGGGTAGGGTAGCTGGCCCATTTGCTGTGCCGCCCTTCTCCAACCTAGTTGTGTCGCCTTTGGGGATCATCCCAAAGAAGGAGCCCGGAAAATACAGGTTGATTCATAATTTGTCTCTTCCTTTCGGTTCTTCCGTTAACGACCACATCCCGAAGGAGCGTTGTACGGTGAGTTATGCATCATTTGATACGGCAGTTGAGCTGGTACGGCGATGTGGTAGTGAGAGCCTATTGGCCAAGGTGGATATTGAGTCGGCGTTTCGTTTGTTGCCAGTGCATCCTTCAGCTTTTCATTTGTTAGGTTTTTGCTTCGAGGACCAGTTCTGTTATGATAAGTGCATGCCCATGGGTTGTTCAGTGTCCTGTGCCTATTTCGAATTGTTCAGTACATTTATGCATTGGGTTTTTACGAAAAGAACCGGTTGTGCGAATGCAGTGCATTACCTCGATGACTTCTTGTTTGTGGGTGAAGCACGTTCGGGATGGTGTCAGGCTTTACTTGATGGCTTTATGCTTTTAGCGCACGAGTGGGGTGTTCCTTTGGCTGTGGAAAAAACAGCAGGCCCTGTGACGAGACTTACCTTTTTGGGAGTTGAACTGGATACCGTGGCCATGGTTGCGCGCTTGCCCCTTGAGAAGGTGATTAAGTTGAGGGTGTTGGTGGCAAATGCGCTCGCCTCCAGTAAGCTGACGTTGAGGGAGATGCAATCGCTCATTGGCTCCTTGAACTTTGCCTGTCGGGTGATCCCGATGGGTAGGGTGTTTTTGCGTTGCTTTACTGCGGCCACGATAGGGGTTACTAGACCTCATCACCGTATTCGGGTATCACGGGGTATGCGGGCGGATTTGGGTGTGTGGGACACATTTTTGCAAGAATTTAATGGTTGTACAGTTTTTAGAGACTTAGAAATTACCAGTGACGCGTTACAATTGTATACCGACGCCGCAGGGGGTTTGGGTCTGGGTGTGTACTTCGGTGGTTCGTGGTGTGCGGAGCCGTGGCCGGAAGCGTGGCGCCTTGCGGGTCTCACCCGTAATGTCACTTTTTTGGAATTGTTCCCTATACTCGTGGTGCTGACATTATGGCCGGACAGGATTCGCAATCACACGGTGCTATGGTGGTGTGATAATGCCGCTGTTGTTAGTGTTATTAATAACTATGCCCCGCGCTGTGTGCAAGTGGCTGATCTGATGCGACAGGTGGTGTTAGCTTGTTTGCGACTCAGTGTGGTGGTAAGGGCTAGGCACATACCCGGAGCTACTAACAGGATTGCTGATGCTCTTTCCCGTTTTAAGTGGGAGCTGTTTCGGACGTTGGCGCCAGCTGCGGACGAGGAGGGGGCATCGGTACCGGAGCACTTATGGCGGATTGATCTGCTGAGATGATCCAATTATCGAAAAGCTCAGTATCAGCTTCCACCTGGACTGCGTATCGACGGGGCTGCAGCAGTGTCGAACTTCCTCGCGGACCGCGGATGGCAGCAGGGACCGGTATCGGATCACCTAATGAGTCAGTATGTCCTCTTGGCTAAAGCGGCGGGGTTTTCGCGGACCGCGGTGCGTATGCATCTGGCCGGGTTTTCTTTTTTCTCAAAGGCAGTGGGGTGGGGGGGTGGCTGGGGGGGGATTTTTGACGCGCGGGCTGTTACAGGGTTGGGAACATTCCTCTCCTTCACCGGTTGATGGCAGGCGCCCGATTACCCACGACTTGCTCGTCCGGCTGTGCTGCGGCCTGCCTCATGTGGTTACCTCCCCTTTTGAAGTCGCGCTTTTTCGAGCAGTTTTCGCAGTTGCCTTTTTCAGGGCTTTTCAGATTGGTGAACTAGTTGCGGAGTCGCGTCACCCTTTGCCGGGTCAGGGATTGCTATTACCACACGTTGTATTCATAGAGGGTGGGGTTCGGATTCGGTTAGCGCGTTCCAAGACGGATCCGACGGGAAAAGGGACGTGGGTGTTTCTGCGGGCGATGCCCGGAGCGCTCACGGGTCCAGTTGCCTCTCTGCAGGCATATTTGCAACTGCGGCCCGGAGGGGTGGGCAATCTTTTTATGCATGCGGATGGGCAGGTGCTAACGCGTTTTCAGTTTTTCTTTTCTTTTTCCAAAAATTTCTTCTTTCTCTGGGAATTTTTTCCTGTTTAGTGCCTGACGGTTTCTAGGCCACTAGGCCTCTATCCTTCCATTATGGAAAAGCCAGCCACTATCCTTAAGAAATGCTCAAAGTGTGGCGGTACAAATATATTTTTAGACACTCATACTTGGTGTCTAAAATGTTTAGTTCCTGACCATTGCCCACTGGAGTGTCTCTCCTGCTGGAGCTCAAACAGAAGTCTTCAAGATCGAGCACAACTCGATACCCGGTTCACATCGGATGCGATGTCACCAACCAGCATATCTTCTTTTTCACAGGATCAGGTAACCAAACAAAAGTCTGTTAAGACTAGCCAGTCCTCGAGTGGTAGATCTCTTTCTAAGCATCGAGATGCCTCTGGCGTTGCCCTTGAGGACATTTTGGCAATAAAGCCTCGGCGGGAGTCTTCGGGCTCCAAAGCATTAACGGGGTTTCAGGTTGTTCCCGAGGTTCTTACCTCCATGGACATACCTGGGCCATGCTCGGTAGTTGTGGCCGCTGCAAGTGGTACCGACACCCCGGCATTGGCTGTGGTGATGGATGAAACACTCCTCACTCAGCTACTTTGGTACCGCTAGAGTTGCTGCAGACCGTTCCTCGAGTATCGGTATCGGCTTCGGTACAGGTACCGGTATCGGCATTGTTACCGGTGTCAGTACCATCGATGTTTTATTCCACAGATTCGCTCCCTTCGATGCCGAGCCTGGAATCGCTCTCTAGCATAGAGGATTCGGTACCAACTCATCTCGGTACCAACCTCGGACGGTACCGAAAACATCTCTTTAAAGAAAATCCGATGCTTCATCCTTTTAAGTCTTCCGATCCCGATGACTGGGATGAATCCATCTGTGCCAAGGCTGAATTTTTCAATAATTTCAGCTTTTACCCCTCATTTCAGAGGGTCCTCCTCAGGAGAGATTTCTTTTTAAGCTTTTTTGCTTGATATGGCTAACTTACTTGCCATTTCTATACCTGGTAAAGAATCTATACCAGGGGATTCAGAAACACTGCAATTCCCCTGGATTCCAAAGGAGGTCATCATGCTTCCTTTGCATTAGATCTTACAGGATCTACTATTAAGAATGTGGGAAACTCCTTTAATGGTATCACCACATTCTAAGACACTTGACACTATGTACAAGGTGCCACCTTCTCCAGGTTTTCAAAAGACTCAACTTCCTCATCATTCTATTGTAGAATCAGCAATGAGGCGTATTAAGAGTGCAAAGAAGCACTCCTCTTATCTGCCAGGTCGTGAGTCTAGAACTTTAGATGCCTTTGGACGTCGATGCTTCCAGGCATCCATGCTTTCAGCAAGAATTATCTCATATATTTTCTATATGGGATTATCTCTTGAAGAGGTCACAAAGAACTTAAAGCTTTTGAACCCTTTTCTTCAAGAACATAAAAGAGCAGACTATTTCTTATTAGTCAGTCATGCTCGAAGTTCCTTAATCGTGCTTCCCTGGACTGTTTTGAGTCTGTTAGCAGAACCTCTGCTATAGCCATAGGGGCACGACGCATGGCCTGGCTCCAAGCTTCAGACTTGGACAAATGGGTACAAGAAAGGCTGGGAAATACTCCTTGTATTGGTGAGAATCCCTTTAACAAGGATGCTTTATTCCAAGCTAATCAGTTAAGCACTGATATTGTTGCTTTCAGAGGATTGTCAAAACGTTCCTCTATCCCCAGCTAGTAAAAAATCTCCTAACAAAATTTATCCCCCTAGGGGAAAAAAGTTTTATCCATCTTCTACCCATCATGCAGATGTTTCCAAAGAAGGGCAACATCAAACCAGGCTAAGGAAATCAAAACCTCAACTGGCTCAGCAAACCCAGCAGTCGCAGAGTTTCTGATATTTTATTCATTAAATCTCTCTTTTCCTGTTTGAGGTTTAGAACCAGTAACCTACTTCTTATCAACAGAAGCATCTACAGTTCATCTCATCCTTACTGAGATATCGGTGATACACTGACTCAATCCTCGACTCTAGGCATGAATCTCTTGCCACAAGAGAAATCCATTCTTTTAGCTCCAAGAGCTATTGAGGACAATCTTGCCCTACAGGTAATTCTCCTCTCTTTTTTGAAGGAAAAAGAGGAGTAACAACTAACAGCAAGGTAGGCTATGCCCTTCACATTGACAGTTTTCCTGTACGAGGATATCTCATAGTTTTTGACTGCAAGGGGGCTTCACCTTTTCAGGGACTTACCAAATTGTAAGTCTTCTCAACTCTGTATTACTTTCTATCCCTCTTAGTCGAGACATTTAGTCTCTAAGAGTGATACTATTCAACTGGAGGGCTTACTTTTTAAGCCCATAGGTTTTTCTTCAATACCTACTCCAGTAAGTGGTTTCCATACAGAGCTTTCTTCCCCTTTGCAATATTCTCAAATATTTATTTTAAGACAGCTTATCAGACGGTAATTGAGTTTTACCACTCCTGATTGTCGGTCCTTTTCCAATCTATAGGACCTAACTTTTTCTGCTGTCTTAATAACAGATAATTCCAAGAGAGGTTCCACAACCCACTTGGTCAATTTATCATTGCAGGCGACTGGCCTGTCTACTATTCTTAGCCATCTTCAATTCTTTTTGGCTCCAACAGAATAGATTAGGTTGCACACTGGCAATTAAACAGCCAGATCTCACCTAAGCAACCTACAATATGCTCTCTGCAATTATACAAAACAGCTCTGCAACTATGGGCCTTTGCCAGAGAGCGTCAGAGCCATTCCTAGTAGGTAGCTTCTAGATGGTTAAAAAGGCTTTGCCCAGTCATGCTCCTACTCTTACCATCTTCCTTAAAATTTCCTTTTAAGGAGAAGGAACGAGGGCTTAGACCATGTGAAAACATAAAGAAATGCTCAATTCCCTGGGTTGTTCTTGTTCCACATCTCCAGTGGAACTCTTACAACAGGGATGCCTTCTTTTTCACTGCAGTCAGTCCTTGTCTACTGCTTTCCTTCTAATTCCCAATACTTCATTGAAGCTTATGCTGAACAAAGAATGCATGATACTCATATTGCCCTCATAGAGGGGCAAACATGGTATCCCCTTATATTGCGTCGTCTTCTCCAGCTACTACACTGAAGTTATAGAAGGATCCAGACTTGCTGTTTAAGACTAAGGATCTCCTCTGCACCCCTTCACGTAGGTCTCCATTCCTGGTTATTCAAAGGCTAGAATTTTTAAAGAAATCTAGACCTCTCCTTATAAGAGCATTCCACTGGTTTCCATGAAGCCTTTTCCATGGCTCTTCCACTTAAAACCAGAAAGAGATTCTCTATCCATATTCTCAAGCAGGTCTTACCCCTTGTTATTAAGTGAATCTCTCTCTCTATATATATATATATATATATATATCTATATCTCTGACTCTGAAAGATTTGTGACTGTCCATATTGATGCTGTTCCAGCATACCATAGGGTTTTAAATGGACAACCAATTTCTATGGTAATTAGAAAATACATTCTTTTACCGTAACCTTTCCGGTTGCATTACATCTGAAGCTGTCCATGTAAAGTCATTATCCTAAATGACATCACTTAGGGAAGACATTACTGATCTTCAAGGAATTGAATTTGAAGGCTACACCGCCTACTACAAATGTTTTTTTCTTTTGTTTGAATAAAGGGGTCTTAAAGACCCATCCTTTTTCTGCAAGGCGTATTTCTACCTTTTCGTCCAAACCAGTCAGATTTATCTCCTCTCTTTCCTAGAGCCTTATCCTGCTCCAAGGACAAAGAGCTTTAAACTTTGGCCTACAGAAGCATCAGCTTTTCCTTCAAAGTCCAACCTCATTAAACTCCCCCAGTTTTTTCTTCTGGGATTAGTTCTAGCCAATAAGGCTTCTGACCTCTGCCTGTATTGCAAAATTTATTTTCCTCTACTTCACAGTGAGGTTATTTCTTTGAGGATAATCTACTGCTTCTTAGAGCAGACCCATATTAGCCTCAATAAGCACTTTTCGCAATACTTTTGAGTAAGGTCCACATTAGAAAATTGGAATTCAATATTTGCTAACAATTATGATCTACACAAGGACTCCCCTCTAGATGCCTTGTTTAGTCAAGCTTTTCTACAGCACACCCTTTTTAATTCAACTCCTACTCTCCATCCCTTGGATGCCTGAGGTTCTGGGAAATAGCATGGCCCATCCATTAGATTTGCAACATGCTGGGACCTCCTCTAGCTTGGGAGTCCCCATATGTGAAGACTCATTACTGCTTGTTCCTGGAGATAGCACAGTTACTTACCTGCAACAGGTGATCTCTGGGAACAGCAGGAATAAGTCTTCACAACCCACCCACCTCCCCTAGGGGTTGTTCTCTCTCTCTCTCTCTCTCTCTCTCTCTCTCTCTCTAATTTGTCTACTTCCCTCCTTCGGTCTCAGCTACAAACCCAACTGATGAGAGGAAAGTGAATGGGCGGGAAGGCAGCGTGCATGCGTGTGGGATGCTCCCAAAAGCTTCCTTTTTGGACGCTGGGGAGCGTTCCCGCACAGGCTCCGTCGGTACCGACATACCCATATGTGAAGACTTATTCCTGCTGTTCCCAGAGATCACCTGTTTACAGGTAAGTAACTGTGCTTTATGTAATCGAACTGTTCTGGAAGGATTGCAGGCGCGTTCCACTTTGGTACAACCTTGTCCTTGGCAATGCGCATTTCTCTTGCCTCTATTGATATTTGTAAGGCTGTAACTTGGTTATTCCTCTCTGCCTTTGTCAGGCTTTGCCACTTGGATGTCCATGCCAGAGCGGATGTCTTTCAGTATAGATATTTTGAAAGCAGCAGTGTCATCTTCCTACCTGGTGGAGTTATAAATTTGGCATATCTCATTTGTCTGGACTAGTCTAGCAGGACAGTCTGCAAGATTAAATTTTACTTGCTGAAAATGTGGAGACAGAATAAACTAGAAACTAGGATATTTCTAGTTTCAATTTTATTCTTTCTCCACATTTTCTGGCTGGGGGACACAACCCACTTATCTGTACTGGTCTAGTGGGACTCCAGGAAAGGAAATTATCTGATAAGTAAAACCTTTACCTTAGGTAAATGCATCCTGTTGGCTTCCATTCCACACGTATTTCCAGCTGTGAGAAAAAAAGGGTGTCTCTCTTAACTCATGTTGTATATAGCTCAGCCTACATACAGTTTTGTTTTAAAATATATATGCACATTTTTCAAAGAACTTGAAAACATACTGTACTTTTTAATTTGTAAACCGCTCTGATACCCTGTAATGTGCAGTATATAAAGTTTTAAATAAACATAAACATACTTGTTCCAGCAGGTTTTTGAGTGATTGTGATCGTTCGAAAATGATTTAATTGGGCAAATTTTGTTTTATGTGTTAGACTTTTTTTTTTGTCTGTTTGTGAATATTATGTATGTATCTTATAATCTGCCAAGATTTTAGGATTCACGGAATATACTGTAAATGATTTAAAAAAATATAACTGGGCATGCAATTAAGATGACAACATTGCTCAGCACCAGTATAAAATAACTCTTCCAGAGCTCAGAACTATTGTATAAAAGTTCTGAACATGCATTGCTCCTCCTTCCCCCTCTCCTCCCACCCCATACTACAGTTTCCTTAGTTCCCTTAGTTTTATATTTTCCTCCCTGCTGAATAGACATAAAAGACCAAAACTGTCCCTTAGACATGCACATTTGATAGTCTGATCATGATCAGCTATGAACTTAAAGAAATGTTTGTGACCAGTGTGGTATTTGAAAATACACACACAGTAACTTTGTAACAGAAAGGGCATGTGGCATGTTCATAAAGATACCTATGTGCCTTTTTGTATAATAGGCTCATAGAGTAACCCCTAATAGTACACAAATCCTGTTGCATATATGTACACTTTCTTTGGAGAGGTGTAAATTTGTTGATATATTCTGCATGTTTATTATAAAATATGGGTGTACATCATAACACTAGCCCTGGGAATGCCTATGCACAGATTCCATTAAAGGAGGTACCATCTATCTCCAGGAACAAGCAGGAATGTAGTCTTCACATATGGGTATCGTTGGTACCGATGGAGCCCGCGCGGGAACGCTCCCCAGTGTTCAATAGGAATGCTTTTGGGAGCATCCCACAGCGCATGCGTGCTGCCTTTCCACCTCTGTACCTCTCACTTAAGTTCTTCGTTTTCCGCAGAGCCGACAGGACGTGTACCCTGTCACCGCAGAAAATTTCCTTTTATTCTTTGTTTTTTTGTGGTCGCGTCTTCCTTCATTCGACGCCTACCAGTACCAGGGGTGGCCCAAGGGGGGGTGCAGGGCCATGTGTGGAGACTCGGTGCGTGGCCTCATTTGCATAAGGGGTCTCATTTGCATAAATATTTGCATACTATTACCATACACTAACTTTTAGTAAAGATGCCTCTTAATGAGTGTATGGATAAAGAAAGACTAAAAGATTTCTACATTACTATAATCCAGTGCCAACCGCCAGGCACATTAGGAGCTACTACAAACACTGCCCTTTTAGAACCCATAGCAAACCCGCCGTATCATAACAGCACTACCAGGACTCACAAAGTACCAGACCCTACATATCAAAAGGCAACACTGCAAATATATTAAACCAATACATTTCAGAGAATAACAATACATGACCTACTGGGGAAAGAGAACAAGTGACACTGTCAAATAGGAATTACATAAACAGAATACCTCAGCTCAGTTACACATGCAGAACATAGACCATCACCAAACAAGGAATCACATTTTAGAAACAGGAAGACAATAATTAAACTGGGAACCCCAAAAGCCAAACTTGGAATGTACAGCAACACTGTAGAAATAAAACTATAAATTAATTTCCTCTTGTACTAAACAAAGCGCAGACATTAATGATGCACATTTCCCAGAGCTGACATATTCCAGTTAATAAATTCAAAACAGAGATCTTTCTACCTTTTTGTGCATTTTTTTCAGTTGCAATTGCTCCAGCCACTTTCTTCTGGTTTCTTTGTGTCTTCTGCTAACTCTCCATCATCTGCTGTCCATTTGTCTTTTCGTCTCTCTTCTAGTTTTTTTTTTCCATTCTCTCTCTCTACATCTGCTTTAACATACTAATCTTTCTCCTTTTGCTCTTTCCTCATTCCTATTTCATCCACTCATATTTTACCCCTCCATCCTCAGTCCCCACTTACTCTCCCAATACCCGCCAATTGTAGATTTTTCTTCCCTCCCAAACAAAATATTTCCCCCCCTCCATTTCACTCTCCCAGCCCCATCCCATTCTAATCCTCCCCCAACATCAGCTCCCTTCTAGTTCAAGCCCCACCCAGCATCCGCTCCCTTCTAGGTCCCGCATCAGCCCATTTCCAGTCCTAGCCCCCATCAGCCCATTTCTAGTCCTGTCCTAGCCCCACCATCAGCCCATGTCAAATCCTAGCTCCTCTCCACTCAGCCCATTTCCATTCCAAGCCCCCGTCCACATCAGCTATCTGCAGTTCAAGCCTCCCCTTCCACTCAGCCCTTTTCCAGTACTAGCAACCCCCCAACCCATTACCAGTCCTAAGCCCCCCCATCAGCCGACTTCCAGTCCTAACCCCCCTATCGCCCCATTTTCAGTCTTAGCCCCCCCATAACCCATTACCAGTCCTAACCCCCTATCAGCCCACTTCCAGTCCTAACCCCATCAGCCCATTTCCAGTCTTAGCCCCCCCATAGCCCATTACGAGTCCTAACCCCCCTATCACCCCCATTTTTAGTTAGCCCCCCATAGCCCATTACGAGTCCTAACCCCCCATAGCCCATTACCAGTCCTAACCCCCCTCCCCCCAATCAGCAAAATTAAACAACAACAAAAAAGCTGGCTGCTGCCACTGCCACTGTGGCAGCGGCAGGATTGAGTGTCCGCGGGGCTCCCCCTGCCCGGCAGAGTCCTCTCTCCCTGCATCCGTTCCCTCTCCCGCTGGCTTTCAGAGCCGTGAAGGAGAGAGTTTCTCCCTCGCGGCTCTGTTAAGCCCGCTGGGGCTGATGGGAAACAGGCATTTCCTGTTTCCCATCAGCCCCGGGCCCCGGCAGGCTTAACAGAGCCACGAAAGGGAAACTCTCCCTTTGCGGCTCTGAAAGCCAGCGCGAGAAGGAACAGATGCAGGGAGGGAGGACTCTGCCGGGCAGGGAGTGCCTTGCAGACACTCGATCCTGCTGCTGCCACAGCGGCAGCAGCCAGCTTTTTTTTTTTTTTTTTTTTAAATGTACCTATGCAGAATGTTCTTTGCGCGGGGTCCTGTGCAAAAAACATTCTCGCTCAATGGACGGGCTGGCCCTGACTGGTACCACTGGTGGTGGTTCTTTTCAAAAAAAAACCAAAACCCTTGTATTTTCATCAGGGGTCTTTCCTCTGTTTCTGGTGCTAGGCGCCATTTTGGGCACTAGGCTCACTTTTCTTCAGGCATGGAGAAACCAGCTAGTGGTTTCAAAAAATGCTCAAAGTGTGGCGGTATCATTTCCGTCACCGACACCCATGATTGGTGTCTAACATGTTTAGGTCCTGAACATTGTCTAACGGAGTCTCTCCCCTGCACGAGGATGACCAAAAGGGGCCTGCAGAATAGAGCTGCAAAACTCGGTACCCTTTTTGCCGCGGATATGATGTCACTTGCATCGACGTCTTCCAGGGCTTTATCTTCCTCCCATGGATCTCAGGTAACTAAACTTTCTAAGACTGGCCGGTCCTCGAAGAGTAAATCTCCTTCAAAGTATTGATGCCGCTGGCGTTGCCCTTGAGGATAGTTCATCGGCGAAACAGCCCCATAGGAGTCTTCGGGCTCCAAAACATTAACGGGGCTCCAGGATGTTCTAGAGGCTTCCACCTCTGCAGAACTACTGGTGCCATGTTCTGGGGTCGTAGCCGCTTCCACCAGTACCGACACCCAGGCATTGGCAGGAGCAATGGATAAGAGAATCCTCGCTATTGAACGCAGTCTAGCATCCCTCTTAGCAGCTTCGGTACCGCTAAGACCGCTACAGACGGTTCAACAGGTGTCGGTACTGACAGTACCTGCTTCGACAGGACTGCTTCCCCCCATTCCGAGCCTTGAGTCTATCTCGGGTATCGGGGATCAGGAACCGAGACATTTCGGTACCGACTTCAAGCGGTACCAATACCATGCGTTCCGGGAGCACCTGGTACAGAGTGCCTTTGAGTCTTCCGATTCCGATGACTCTGACGATTCTACCGGTACCAGAGCGAACCTACTAGAGGATTCAACTCCTCAACGCAGGATGTCTCCTCCAGAAGATATGTCCTTCCAAGATTTCATACGTGATTTATCAAAAGGTCTTGCAAACACTGTGATTCCAGAAAAGGAACCTAGGGCAGAAGAATTAAGACTTCTACAATACCCTATGGCTCCCAAGGAGGCAGTTATGCTTCCCATTCACAAGATCTTACATGATCTGATGTTGAGAATGTGGGAAACTCCTTTAATGATATCTTCACATTCCCGATGCCTTGACACTGTACCGAGTGCCAAGTTGTCCTGGTTTTCAAAAATCTGTTACCACACCATTCAATGGTAGTGGAATCAGCCATGAGAAGAATCAAGAGTGCTAAGACGCATTTTTCTAATCCTCCAGGCCGGGAATCCAGGACATTCGATGCCTTTGGGCATCAATGCTTTCAATCCTCCATGCTATCAGCCAGGATCAGTTCCTACATTCTTTATATGGGAATGTTCCTGGAAGAAGTCACAAAAGACTTAGAGCTCATTAGCCATTGTGTTTCTGAGGAAAAAAGAACAGACTACCTTATTCTGGTCAAGCATGCCCAGAATGTGTCTAAATTCATGAACCGTGCTACCTTTGATTGCTTTGAATGTATTAGCAGAACTTCTGTTATATCCATAGGAGCACGTCGTATTGCTTGGCTTCAAGCATCAGACTTAGAACAGTGGGTGCAAGAAAGCTGGGAAACATTCCTTGTACAGGAGAAAATCTTTTTGGCAAGTGCTGCTTGTGGTCTTGGGCAAGCCACTTAACCCTCCATAGCCCATGTTCCCTGTAAAATAGTTATCTCCAAGTTATAATGCCCTGTTCAATGTAATTTCAGTTTGTTCAATGTAAACCGCACTGATGCAGAATAGCGCGGTATGTAAGAGAATGTAAATAAATAAAATAAGGACTGGCAGGACAAGGTTAATCAGCTTGAATCTGAAAATACTACCTTGAACAGACTATCAAAGTCTACAGCCAACCCAGCAAAGAAGAAAACATTCAAAAACCCCTTTTTCAGTAAGAAAAAGAAGCTTTACCGTTAAGGTTCTATGTTGAATGATGCTGAGAAGATCAAGAAAAGGTGGAAGGAATATACAGAGCTTTTATATGATAAAGATCAAGTGGACCAACAGCCGTTTCAACCTATACCTTATGATCAGGAACCATTGGTGATGAAAGAAGAAGTTGAAGCAGCATTGAAAGCCTTATCAAAGAACAAAGCACCAGGCATTGATAGCATTCCCATAGAAGTATTGCAGCAATCTGATGCAGCTGTTACCGTACTTACAAGGCTCTGCCAAGAAATATGGAAGACAACATCATGGCCAACTGACTGGAAAAGATCTGTGTTTATACCAATACTAAAGAAAGGTGATCCAACTGACTGTGGAAATTATCGCACAATCGCTCTGATCCCACATGCCAGCAAGATTCTACTGAAGATTATTCAAAAGAGACTACAGCCATACCTAGAACAAGAACTACCTGAAGTGCAAGCAGGGTTCAGGAAAGGGCGAGGAACGAGAGACATCATTGCGGATGTGAGATGGATCCTTGAAAAGACTAAAGAATACCAAAAGGATATCTATTTGTGCTTTATCGACTATAGCAAGGCTTTTGACTGTGTAAACCATGAGAAACTCTGGGCCACATTAAGAAGCATGGGTATACCAGAACACCTGATCGTTCTCTTGCGTAATCTGTACATTGATCAAGAAGCAACAGTTCGAACGGAACAAGGAGAAACAGAATGGTTTAAAATAAGCAAAGGTGTAAGACAAGGCTGCATACTTTCCCCCTACCTGTTTAATTTATATGCAGAACAAATCATCAGAGAAGCAGGACTGTATGAAGACAACAGAGGTGTGAAGATTGGTGGAAGACTCATCAACAACCTTCGCTATGCTGATGATACCACATTACTGGCTGAAAGCGAAGATGATCTGAAACATTTGCTTCTCACAATCAAAGAACATAGTCTCAAAATGGGCCTGCACCTTAATGTAAAGAAGACAAAGATCATGACAACTGGCATAATCAACAGGTTCATCGTTGAAGGAGAAGAAATTGAAATTGTGAACAACTTTAACCTACTTGGATCAACTATCAATAAAGAAGCAACAAGCAGTCAAGAAATCAGACGACGCATTGCTCTTGGCAGAATGGCTATGAAAGACCTAGATAAGATTCTCAAGAGCAGAGATGTGTCTCTCCATACAAAGATTCGACTTGTTCAAGCCATGGTATTTTCAATAACATCATATGGATGTGAAAGCTGGACAGTGAAAAAGACAGACAGGAAGAAAATTGATGCCTTTGAATTATGGTGCTGGCGGCGAATACTGTGTATACCATGGACTGCCCGAAGAACAAACCAGTCGGTACTAGAGGAGATCAAACCTAAGCTTTCTTTAGAAGCTCAGATGACAAGACTTCGACTTTCATACTTCGGACACATCATGCGAAGAGAGAGATCATTAGAGAAAGACATCATGCTTGGCAAGATAGAAGGTCAACGCAAAAGAGGAAGGCCAGCAATGAGATGGATCGCTACAATAACAGCAGCTATGGGTACCAGTCTGTCATCAATGAGCCGCCTGACTGAAGACCGAACACAATTTAGGATAGCTATCCAGAGGGTCGCCATGAGTCGACTCCGACTCGACGGCACTTAACAACAACAACAACAACCGTTCTTACGCCCATCAAAGCCACTGTCCGCTTCATGTTCCCCAGAAGGGGCAACAACAGAACAGACAGCAAAGAAAGCCGCAAGCTCAAAGAGCTCAACCGATCCAACAGACCCAGCCCCCTCAGGGTCTTTGACTTCTACCTAGAGAACTTAGTCATTCTGCCCCTGAAAGGTCCAGAACCCTTAACCATTCCAGGAAGACTATGCTATTTTGCCAAAAGATGGCAACAAATAACATCAGAAAATTGGACTCTGTCCATTGTACAACTGGGGTACAAGCTTCATTTTCTTGCCCCCACCTACAATAACAGTACAATTCTCAGGCCCCTGCCACCAACCTTTTGTGGCAGGAGGTCACATCACTTCTCGCTCAAGGAGCAATCGAAGAAGTACCCATACCCCAACAAGGGATGGGGTTATCTCCAGGAACAAGCAGGAATGAGTCTTCACATATGGGTATCGTCGGTACCGACGGAGCCTGCGCGGGAATGCTCCCCAGCGTCCAGAAAGAAAGCTTTTGGAAGCATCCCACAGTGCCTGCGCGCTGCCTTCCCGCCTTTCCTAACCGCCTCTCTCCAGTTCTTCTTTTCTGCGGAGCCAGTAGGTCGTGTTCCTGTCACCGCTGAAGAGGTTCTTTATTTTTCTTTATTTCTTTGGTCGCGTGTCTGCCGCCTTCGACGTCGGACCGGTACCGCCGGTCTTTTCTTCTTTCTTCTTTTAAAAAAAAAACAAAAAACTACCATTTCCCACTTCTGTGCATTTTTTCCTTTTGGGCCTTAGGCCTAGAAAAATTTTCCTCATGGAAAAGCCCACTTCCGGGTTTAAAAAGTGCACAAAGTGCAGCGGAACTCTTTCTATCACTGACACCCATGACTGGTGTCTAAAATGTTTGGGTCCTGACCAC
The DNA here is from genome assembly GCA_033557465.1 of Ichthyophis bannanicus. Lineage (NCBI taxonomy): Eukaryota > Metazoa > Chordata > Amphibia > Gymnophiona > Ichthyophiidae > Ichthyophis > Ichthyophis bannanicus. Next base: position 234,340,071 of record CM066039.1, read on the forward strand.
TCCATCACCGATTGTGAGTCCTGTTCCATGATGTCTAAAAGAGGTCGACAGAATCAAGCGGCCAAGCTCAGTACCCTGTTTCCCTCTGATGCAGCTTTGGTGGCATCGACATCTTCCAGGGCTGCTTCTTCCTCCCATGGATCTCAGGTAACCAAACATAAGTCCAGCCGGTCTTCGAAGGGTAGATCTCCCTCTAAGTATCGAGATGCCTCCGGGCTTGCTCTCGAGGATCCTGCACCGGCAAAATTACCCCGGCGGGAAGCTCCGGCTTCCAGAGCTTTATCTATGGGGTCACAGGTTGACATCGATGGCGTGGCCTCGACCGATCACCTGTTGCCATGTTCTGGGGTACCGGTGGTTTCCACTGGTACCGACATCCAGACATTGGTTGCGTCGATGGATCAGAATATTCTGACCATGCAGCGTGCCATTACGGCATTCATACAAGCTGCGACGCCTCCGCTACCGCAACAAACTCTGTTGTCGGTACCGGTTCTGGCACCAGCGCCGATTTCGGTTCCGGTGCCGGTACTGATTGCATCGACATCGGCTTCGGTGTCGACTGCAGCGGTACCCTGTTCTGTGATGCCCATCGGTACTGAATCGGTACCGATCACTCCCGATGTCGATACCACTCGGTACGCGTATCGGGCTCTGCAAGAGCATCCAGACAGGCGATACTTCGATTCCTCCGAAGACTCTGATGAATCAGAGGCTTCTGTTGAAGCATCGTTACTCCTACCTCAGGAGCCCTCTTCTCCAAAAAGAAGAATGTCTCCTCCAGAAGACTTGTCTTTTCAAGACTTCATTAGGGAAGTGGCCAGGAGCCTCTCTATTTCAGTGGCCCCTGAACTAGAGCCAAGAAATTGGATATTTTACAATATCCTAAGGCTCCTAAAGAGGCAGCTACTTTACCAATTCATGAGATCCTTTATGATCACATGTTGGGCATATGGGAGACACCTCTTACTACCTCCCCTCATTCTCGCAGGTTGGACACCATGTACCGTGTTCCTCCTTGTCCTGGCTTTCATAAGACTCAGCTTCCTCACCACTCTATTGTGGTGGAGTCTGCTATGAAGAAGATAAAGAGTGCAAAAAGACATTCATCTAATCCTCCAGGAAGAGAATGCAGAACCTTGGATGCTTTTGGCCGGAGAATCTTCCAGGCCAATATGCTTACTGCCAGAATCAACTCCTATAGTCTCTATATGGGGATGTTTCTAAAGTAAGTTACAGATCATCTGCAAACTTTATCTCCTTTTATCTCAGAAGATAAAAGGGAGGAGTTTCTCACCTGGCTTAAACATGCCCAGGATGTTTCCAAATTTTCCAACCGTGCAGCCTTTGACTCTTTTGAGTGTGCCAGCAGAGCCTCGGCTATTGCCATAGGTGCACGCAGACTTGCTTGGTTACAAGCTTCTGATTTGGAACCCTGGGTCCAGGACTGATTAGGAAATCTTCCTTATACAGGTGAAAACCTTTTTGGCAAGGATTGGCAAGCAAAGGCCACTCAGATGGATGCTGAGAATTCTGCCTTAGATAGACTTTCAAAGTCTACTTCTGCTCCTGTTAGAAAAAGGTTATTCAAAAAGGCTTTCTTTCCCAAAAAAGGGAAATATTATCCTGGTTATGGTCACCAGGCATCTTCTGCAGGTCGTTTTGCTGCAAAGCGTCAGCAACAACCTAAACAAGCCAAGCCTAACGCTGCAAGGACTGCTACAGCCCAACAGCCTCAGCCTCCTCAAGGCCTTTGACTTACAAATAGAGAACTTAGCCTTTCTGGCTCTAGAAGAACCAGAGCCTCTCACCATTCCAGGAAGGTTAGCTCACTTTGCTCCCAGATGGGAACAAATCACAGCAGAGCAATGGACCCTCTCCATCATAAGGGAGGGGTGCAAGCTTCATTTCTTAAACCTTCCTCCTCACACCATGGTGAGACAGTTCAATTCTCCAACATCTCTCCTCGACCTTCTGGGTCAGGAGATTGCTACCCTTCTTGCCAAAGGGCAATAGAAGAAGTACCCCTTCTTCAACAGAGTTCAGGGTTCTACTCTCCCTATTTTCTTATCCCAAAGAAAACAGGGGGCTACAGACCCATATTAGATCTCAGAGAATTGAACAAGTTTCTATGCAAGGAGAAATTCAAGATGATTTCACTCGGTGCTCTCCTTCCATACCTTCAGAGTCAGGATTGGCTTTGTTCTCTAGATCTCAAGGATGCGTACACCTATGTCCTCATCCATCCAACACACAGAAGGTTCCTTCGGTTCCTTTATCAAGGAAAGCACTACCAATACAGAGTGCTTCCTTTCGGTCTGGCCTCTGCTCCAAGAGTGTTCACAAAATGCATGGCAGTAGTAGCTGCATTTCTACGCACTCTAGGAATATTTGTATTCCCATATCTGGATGACTGGCTCATCCGAGCTCCATCCCAGACAGAGGCCCAGGCTTCCCTAGCCTGCACAAGGCGTGTTCTTCAGTATCTGGGACTGGTAATAAACATCCCAAAATCACATCTCACCCCTACTCAGTCACTAGAGTTCATAGGGGCCTTGCTGGATACCACAACTGCAAGGGCCTATCTTCCCCAAGCCCGTTGCCTACGATTGGTACAGTTAGCCTCACAAGTTCAGTTAAAGTCCCATTTAACTGCTCGAGAGATGTTACAACTGTTAGGCCACATGACATCCACCGTGCATGTGGTTCCTTATGCTCACCTTCACATGCGGGCAGCTCAGTGGACTCTGTCCACCCAATGTACCCAGGCATCAGGGTGCCTGCCAGACAAAATAGCAACTTCCATTCGCCTCTTTTGGTCTCTCCAGTGGTGGAAGTCCACTCAGAATCTGTTGCTGGGGTCCCCCTTTCAACAGTTGCTACCCCAAGCAACCCTTACAACAGATGCCTCTCCAAGGGGTTGGGGAGCTCATCTACAAGATCTCTCCACCCAGGGCATCTGGTCTCCACAGGAGACATCTCTACATATCAACCTCTTGGAGCTCAGAACAATTTTTCTAGCTCTCAGAGTCTTCCACACCCTGCTCAGCTACAAGACAGTCCTCATCCACACGGACAACCAAGTAGCCATGTTCTACGTGAACAAGCAGGGCGGGACTGGCTCTCTTTCACTTTGCAACGAAGCTTTGAGATTGTGGGCCTTCGCCAGAGATAATCAAATTCATCTCATGGCAGTGTATCTTCCAGGGGTTCAAAACTCTTGGGCAGACAGACTCAGTCGAGTTCTGCTTCCACACGAATGGTCCCTCCATGGGGACCAGATAGCCAGGATCTTTCGAATTTGGGGAACCCCGGACATAGACCTGTTTGCAAGTCTGTGGAATGCCAAACTTCCCCGGTTCTGTTCCAGGATTCCGTGTCAGGGAGTTCAGGGCAGGGATGCCTTCCTCCTCCATTGGGGGCAAGACTTCCTCTATGCCTTTCCACCCATTCCCCTAATTTCCAAGACACTGTTCAAGCTTCAGAGAGACAAGGGGTCTATGATCCTCATAGCACCACATTGGCCACGCCAAGTGTGGTACCCTCTACTTCATCTCTCTCAAGCTCCCTCCCTGGACTTGGGATCTGCTCCAGACCTCCTGTCCCAGGAGGAGGGAACGTTGTGGCACCCAAATCCCCAGTCTCTTCATCTCAGGGCCTGGTTGCTGAAGGCCTAGACCTTCAAGATTTGCATCTTTCTCAGCAGGTGAAGGATATCCTTCATGCTTCCAGAAAGCCTTCCACTAGACGTTCCTATGCTTTTAAATGGAAAAGGTTTACCATTTGGTGTGCAGAGAAGGGTCTTAACCCTCTTGCAATACCTCTGAATTCTTTACTAGACTATTTGCTGCATTTATCCCATGCAGGCCTTAAAACAAATTCAGTAAGGGTCCATTTGAGTGCTATTGCAGCATCCCTTAAGCCTCTCAATGGACAGCCTATTTCCTCTCATCCTCTTATTGCAAGATTCATGAGAGGCCTTCTTTTAACTAAACCTCCCATTAGACCCCCTCCAGTGGCATGGGATTTGAATTTGGTTCTTGGCCAGCTTATGAAGCCACCCTTTGAACCCTTAGCCGCTACCTCCTTGAAATTCCTTTCCTGGAAGGTTATTTTTCTCATTGCAGTCACCTCAGCTCGCCGTATCAGTGAGCTGCAAGCCTTGGTGGCTAATTCTCCTTATACAAGGTTCCATCATGACAAGGTAGTCCTCAGGACTAATCCACACTTTATGCCTAAATTGCTCTCACCTTTTCATCTGAAACAGGAGGTGTATTTACCTGTTTTTTTTCCAGGACCTCATGCATCAAGTGCAGAGAGGAATCTTCATACCCTGGATTGTAAGAGAGCACTTGCTTTTTACTTACAAAGGACACAGCAACATAGAAAGTCCTCTCAACTATTTATTGCTTTTGATCCCTCTCATTTAGGACTTCCAGTCTCTAAGAGAACTCTGTCCAATTGGATTGCTCAGTGTATTTCTTTCGCCTACCAGAGTAAGAACCTTTCTCTGGAGGGCCATGTCACAGCTCACAATGTGAGGGCCATGGCAGCCTCTATGGCTCATCTAAACTCTGTGTCCATCGACCAAATCTGTCGAGCGGCCACCTGGGCCTCGGTTCATACCTTTACAGCCCATTACTGCTTGGACAAGGACTCCCGCCGGGATGCCTTGTTTGCTCAGGCTGTTCTCAAACACCTGTTTCATACCTAACCAACTCCTACTCCCCATCCCTGGTTGGATGCCCGAGATCCATGGGGGGAGGTAGAGCCCTTCTCAGGGACTCACATCCTTGGAGATCTCCCTGGCATCTCTAGCTGGGGAGTCCCCATATGTGAAGACTCATTCCTGCTTGTTTCTGGAGATAGCACAGTTACTTACCTGTAACAGGTGATCTCTGGGAACAGCAGGAATAAGTCTTCACAACCCACCCACCTCCCCTAGGAGTTGTATCTATCTATCTTTCCTTTCCTTTCTTTCTCTCTCTCTTTGTCTCAGCTTAAAACTCGAACTGGAGAGAGGCGGTTAGGAAAGGCGGGAAGGCAGCGTGCAGGCGCTGTGGGATGCTCCCAAAAGCTTTCTTTCTGGACGCTGGGGAGCGTTCCCGCGCAGGCTCTGTCGGTGCCGACGATACCCATATGTGAAGACTTATTCCTGCTGTTCCCAGAGATCACCTGTTACAGGTAAGTAACTGTGCTTTCTCCAGGACCAAGCAGGAAGTCAGTCCTCACATATGGGTGACGTCTGCGCCGACGGAGCCCTCGGGGAGCAATTTCCCCAGCTTTCAAAGAAAGCCTTTGGGAATTGCAGCACGCATGCGCGGTCCCCTTCCCGCCCAAGGGTGCCATCTTGCTCAGTCTTCTTTTTTCCGCAGAGCCCTACAGACGCTGTTTGTGATCGCTGCAGAAAAAGTTGATTTTATTTCTTATTCTTTCTCGGTTCGACGCCGGATCCTTTTCATGCCCGGACCCGCTACTCCGGTATCGGGTCCGTTCTTTATTTTTCGGTTTTTTGTCCTTCGTGACGAGCGTTGGCGCCATTTTTTTATTTTTCACTGGCAGCCCTGTCTTTTGACCTCGCAGGGGCCCTTTTTCCCTCGATGGCTGCCAGCGGGTTTAAAAAGTGTGATCGGTGTAAGAAACCTATGTCTCTTACAGACACATACGACTGCTGCCTCCGCTGCCTCAGACCCGATCATGACCCGATGATCTGCGGTCCGTGTAGCAAGATGTCTTCAAAAGCGTTGAGGAGTCGGCAGCATCAAAGGGAACGAATCTTCTCTGACTCCGCGTCCGGCCGGGCCCGGACCTCGTCAGAGGCTTCGATGTCCCGGGACTCTGGTCCTGAGCATCGTCGGAGTTCCTCTGAGCACAGGGGTCTCCTGCCCGGGAACATCATAGGAAGAAAAAACCCGCGAGGGTGGCGTCGGACGCTCCTGTTTCCTCGAGGGCCAGGTCGCATAGCCCCGATAGCCGTCCCGGGTCCTCGGAGTCCTTCGAAACATCCTCGTCTCGAAATGGAGTCGCCTGGACATTTGAGTACTGTAGTTCTCGTGGACTCGCCTCCGAAGGAGCCGACGTCGGGCCCGATGCTGTCGGGGCCCGAGTCGGGGGCTGCTGGGTCTCCTGAGCTTGGACTCAGGTTGACGGCCTTGGAGAGCAGTTTGGCTGCCTTCATGGACCAGCAGCAGGCATTGATCGCTGGCCTCGCCAGTGCATCTGCCCCGGCCACCGGGACGTCGACGTCCAAGTTGACCCCGGAGACCGAGCCGATCCTCGAGTCCATGCGAGCTCGAGTCGATCCTCGGTCGCAGTCTCCCTCGGCCTCCCGTTCGGGACCGAGGTCGTCGACGCCGACACCCTTGGCGTCGGGGCGGAGGGCATCGGTGCACGCCTGACCGGAGCCGCTCGATTCCTCCTCCGAGGAGTCAGCCTGGGAAACGGAGGACGAAGAGTCACCTGGTACTTTTCGGACTCGATGTGTCCCATCGGACTCACCCGATTCCGAACCTCGGAGACGGTCCCCCCCGGAGGATACCCGGTTCTCGGACTTCGTGCGGGATAAGGCCAAGGCCTTGGCATTCCCCACGGATCCCGAGGAGGAGCCTCGAGCCGAAGAGCTCGATGCCCTCCAGTATGTCTCTCCCCCAAAGGAGGCCTTTACTGTACCGGTTCCTCCGATGCTGGAAAGACTTCTCTTCCGCATGAGGGAGAGCCCGGCGTCGGCGCCGGTGTTAAGCAAGTGGGTTGATTCCATTTATTGAGTCCGCAAGAGCCCCGGGTTCCAAAAGGCACAACTACCACACCATTCCATGGTGGTGGAATCGGCCATGCATCGACTCAAGAGTCAGAAGATGCACTCCTCGGTGCCTCCCGCCCGGGAGGCCCGGAACCTGGATACCCTCGGTAGAAAGTGCTTCCATGGCTCTATGCTTGCTTGTCGAGTCCAGACCTACCAGATCTATATGGGCATGTATCTCCGAGATCTGGCAAAAGAAATTGCCGGGTTCTCTGCTGGTCTCTCCGAGGAACCTTTTGTAGAGGTTCCGAGCCTTGTCCACTGGTATTCGAGAGTGCTCGAAGTTTATCTCTCGAGCAGCCTACTATGGCTTCGAAGCATCGGCTCGAGTAGCCGGGGCTGGCATCGGTGCCCGCCGACAGGCTTGGCTTCAGTCATCCGACCTCGAGCCATGGGTACACAGGACAAGTTGGTCGATGTCCCCTGCAGAGGTGAAAACCTCTTTGGCAAACCCATGGCTGAAAATTCTGCACAGATCGAGACCGAGACTGACCAGAACTAGGCTGTCCAGAAAAACCTCTGCCCCTTCTCAGAAGAAGGGCTCGGGGAAAAAGCCCTTTTACCCGAGGAAGGCGGCTGCCTATAAACACTACCCTCAGTATCAGGCCTCAGCAGCTCCCCAAAAGGGTCAGCAGGCCAAGGGACGGGGTAATGGGTCCCGTAGGCAGCAGGCCCCCAAGCCCACAACACCGGCCCCTGCTCAGCAGGGTGGGGGTTTTTGACTCCATCAGCATAGCCTCTTCCTCTCAGCTGGTTTCTCTCAGCACAGCAGGCCGTCTGGTCCACTTTGCCCACAGGTGGTCAGCCATCACCTCAGATACCTGGGTGCTTCATATAATTCAGAAAGGCTATCTTCTACACTTTCACAAGGTACCTCCCTCCTACTTTCCAGGGGAGCCTCCAAGACTCCCTCTGCACAGGGACTTACTCCTTCAGGAGTTAGTAAGTCTTCTTCAGGAACAGGCTGTGGAACCGGTGCCCCACCACCTGAGAGGTCACGGCTTTTATTCCAGGTACTTTCTGATACCAAAAAGAACAGGAGGCCTCAGACCCATCCTGGACTTGCGAAACCTCAAGTTCCTGGCAAGGGAAAAGTTCAAGATGCTTACCTTGGAATTCTGCTGCCCTACTTTCCAGCAGGGAGACTGGCTATGCTCCTTAGATCTCAAGGATGCCTATACTCACATCCTTATTCATCCAGACCACAGACAATATCTCAGGTTTGTTGTGGGAGGAAATCATTACCAGTACAGAGTACTGCCCTTTGGCCTATCCTCCGCCCCCAGGGTGTTCACCAAATGCCTAGCAGTGGTGGCGGCCTATCTAAGACTTCAAGGCCTTTTTGTGTTTCCATACCTGGACGACTGGCTCATCAGGGCCCAGTCTTCCCAAGAGGCCACTCAGGCCACTCATCGCACTGCGTCTCTGCTCCAGCACTTGGGCTTTGTCATAAACTTCGCAAAGTCCACTTTGCTACCCCTCTCAAGATCTCGAATTCATCGGCGCAAGGTTAAGCACATTTCAGGCGCGGGCCTTCCTGCCTCTAGACAGAGCACACAGGCTCATGGATCTCGCCAGCCACTTTCACAGCAATTCCCTGGTCTCTGCCAGGCAATTTCTGAGACTGCTCGGCCATATGGCTTCCACGGTCCATGTGACCCCCAATGCCCGCCTGAACATGCGACCTGCTCAGTGGTGCCTTCGCACTCAATGGCATCAGGCCACGGGGAGCCTGGCGGACTCAGTACAGGTCTCCGACCTGCTGGTCTCTTCTCTGCGGTGGTGGCTTCATCTGCCAAACCTGCTACTGGGAGTGGATTTTCAATCTCCTCCGCCTTCTCAGGTGCTAACAACCGATGCTTCTCTCCTGGGTTGGGGAGCACATTGCCAAGGGACATGTACTCAAGGCGTCTGGACTACTTGGGAGTCTGCTCAGCAGATAAACTTCCTGGAGCTCAGAGTCATCCGCCTAGCTCTGAGAGCCTTCTCCCACCTCACTTCTCACCAGTCTGTGCTGGTCCAGACGGACAATCAAGTTGCAATGTTCTACGTGAACAAACAAGAAGGCACAGGCTCCTTCCTTCTCTGTCAGGAGGCATGAAAACTGTGCTCTTGGGCCGTCCACCACAGCATCTTCCTCAAAGTGGTCTATCTCCCAGGTCAGGAAAATTACCTGGCAGACAAACTAAGCAGGATCCTCCAACCACACGAGTGGAGATTGGATCCATTGGTGGTTCAGCGGATCTTTCTCAAGTGGGGCCTCCCCACCATGGATCTGTTTGCCAGTCCTCTGAAACAGCAACTTCCCAGATTCTGCTCTTGACAACCGCATCCTCTCAGAGTAGCGGCGGATGCTTTTCTGATTCCATGGTCCACAGGCCTCTTGTATGCCTTTCCTCCCATGCCGCTGGTGTCTCGAACACTCTTCAAAGTTCTCAGAGACAAAGCCTCGCTGACCCTAGTGGCTCCCCGGTGGCCGAGACAACCTTGGTTCCCGCTTCTAATGCAGCTGGCGGTGGACACTCCTCTTCCTCTGGGATTTCAGCTCGATCTCCTGACAAAGGATCAAGGGTCTCTCCTACACCCCAACCTCTGGTCCCTTCATCTGATCGCCTGGCTGCTGAAAGGGTAGTCCTTGCTCCTCTCCAGCTGCCTTGGGAGGTGGAAGAGGTTGTCTTGGCCTCGAGGAGGCCTTCCACCCGGACGTCCTACGCTCTTAAGTGGCATAGGTTCTCCATTTGGTGTGCTCAGCAGTCTGAGAATCTCTTCTCCTGCTTGATAGCAGTGGTCTTGCAATATTTGCTTTACTTCTCCAATCTGGGCCTTAAGTCCAACTCTGTCAGGGTCCACCTCAGTGCTCTCTGTGCACATCACGCACCTGTGGATGGCAGGCCTCTTTCCCACTACCCTTTGGTGGCTCGTTTTCTCCGAGGCCTCCTTCTCCTTAAGCCTCCTTTACGCCCACCAGCCCCTGAATGGGATCTGAATGTGGTCTTGCAGCGGATTACCTGTCCGCCCTTTGAACCTATGGCTACCTGCCCTCTTCGTTTTCTTTCCTGGAAAACCTTGTTCTTGGTAGCCCTTACCTCTGCTAGGCGCGTTAGTGAACTGCAAGCCCTAGTGTCTGATCCTTCTTACACTAGGTTCTACAGGAATAGGGTCGTCTTACGGTCTCACCCTAAGTTTCTTCCAAAAGTGGTTTCTACTTTTCATCTCAACCAGGAGGTGGTTCTTCCGACCTTCTTTCCCAGGCCGCACACCTGGCGGGCTGAAATGGTCCTGCATACCCTGGACTGTAGGAGGGCCTTATCCTTCTACCTGGACCGTACGCGAGAGCATAGAAGGGCTGTTCAGCTCTTCGTTTCTTTTGACCCCAATAAGTTGGGGCTACCTGTCTCCAAGCATACTTTGTCCATATGGGTTGCTGACTGTATCGCTTGGGCTTATGGGGCGGCCGGCCTCTTGTTGGAGGGTCGAGTCACGGCTCATCGTGTTAGGGCGAAGACTGCGTCAGTGGCTCATTTCCGCTCTGTTCCGTTGGCAGACATCTGCCAGGCCGCTACATGGTCTTCAAGCCAGACTTTTGCGGCCCATTACTGCCTGGAGAGGGAGTCCCGCAGGGACAGTGCTTTCTGTCAGGCAGTCCTCCATAATCTCTTTGAGGTTTAGGCAACTCCTACCCTCCGGCCCTGGTGTTGGGCTACCGGTCGGGGGCGTTTTCAGAGAAGATTCTTTCCTTCTGTGCTGCTGAGCTAGAGGGAGCTCATTTTTCCGCTTGAGGTCTCCGGTAGCCTTAAGCTAGGGAGTCCCATATGTGAGGACTGACTTCCTGCTTGGTCCTGGAGAAAGAGTAGTTACTCACCTGTAACAGGTGTTCTCCAGGAGCAGCAGGAATCAGTCCTCACAACCCTCCCTCCTCCCCTTGGAGTTGCAGTCCTATCATTTCATTTTTGCTAATTTTTTGCTATCTTTTAGCTATGTCATCAGACTGAGCAAGATGGCACCCTTGGGCGGGAAGGGGACCGCGCACGCGCGGTGTAATTCCCAAAGGCTTTCTTTGAAAGTTGGGGAAATTGCTCCGCGAGGGCTCCGTCGGCGCCGATGTCACCCATATGTGAGGACTGATTCCTGTTGCTCCTGGAGAACACCTGTTACAGGTGAGTAACTACTCTTTACTCCACCTATTTTCTTATTCCAAAGATGACAGGGGGATTCAGGCCTATACTATTTGTTCCGAGAAGTTCAAAATGATCTCCCTCAGGACACTTCTACCATACCTTCAAAGTCAGGACTGGCTATGTTCTCAAGATCTAAGAGATGCGTACACGCATATTTTCATCCACTCAGATCACAGTAAGTTCCTTAGATTCCTGATCCAAGGAAGACAGTTCCAGTACAGAGTTCTTCCTTTCAGACTGGCCTCTGCTCCAAGAGTCTTCACAAAATGCATGGCAGTGGTAGCAGCATTTATGAGGACTCTGGGAATATTTGTCTTCCCTTACTTAGACTATTGGCTCATTCGAGCATCGACATCTCCAGAGGCCAGCTTCACTCTTTCTCGAGCAATGAGTTCTTCAATACTTGGGACTGGTCATAAACCTCCCAAAATTTCATCTCACCCCCTCTCATTCTCTCGAATTCATAGGGGCTCGTCTAGACACACGGCATTCGAGTGCTTTCCTGCCACAGCCACGCTGTCTGCAAATAATACAACTGGCATCTATGAAGGTGTTCCTTACTGCTCAAGAGATGCTTCAACTTCTGGGATGCATGGCATCCACTGTCCATGTGGTTCCCTATGCTCGCCTACACATGCGAGCAGCCCAGTGGACCCTATCCTCTCAATGGTCACAGGCCTCGGGTCAGCTAATGGACAAGATCAGAAACACCACACGTCTGTTTTTGTCTCTGCAATGGTGGCAATCTCTAGAAAACCTCCTCGTAGGCTCTTTTCCAGCAGCCTCTATATCAGGCCACCCTAACAGATGCGTCCAAGATGGGTTGGGGGGCCCACTTGCAGGATCTCTCCACTCAGGGTCTTTGGACCTCACAGGAGGTTTCCCTACACATAAACCTCCTAGAGCTGAGAGCCATTTTCAATGCTATTCAAGTCTTTCAGGCCCGTCTCGGCAACAAAACAGTTCTGGTCCAAACCGACAATCAGGTAGCTATGTTCTATGTGAACAAGCAAGGCAGAACAGGCTCTGTCGTTATGCAACGAAGCTTTGCTACTATGGGCCTTCGCCAGAGAGTTGCAAATTCACCTGTTTGCGTTATATCTTCCGGGCATTCAAAACTTTATGGGCTGACAGACTCAGTTGAATACTGCTGCCACACGAGTGGTCCCTCCACTCATACCAGCTTGCTCGAGTATTTCAAATCTGGGGAACACCAGATATAGACCTCTTTGCAAGTCCACAGAATGCCAAGCTTCCCTGATTCTGTTCCAGAATCCCGGCTCACAACTGTCAGGCAAGAGATGCTTTCCTACTCTACTGGGGTCAGAACTTCCTCTATGCCTTCCCACCCATTTCCCTCATTCCCAAAACTTTATTCAAACTTCAGAAAGACAGAGGTCGTATGATACTCATAGCTCCACGTTGGCCACAACAAATGTGGTATCCTCTTCTGCGTCTTTCTCAAGCCATTCCTCTGGAGTTGGGGAATGCTCCAGATCTTCTGTCTCAGGAGGACGGATGCTTACTGCATCCCAACACCCAGTCCCTACATCTCAGGGCCTGGTTACTGAAAGCCTAGAATTCCAGGATATTAACCTTTCTCAAGTAAAGGATATCCTTCTGGCTTCCAGAAAACCTTCCACAGGACGTTCCTACGCTTTTAAGTGGAAAAGGTTCTCTGTCTGGTGTTCACAAAAGAGACTTAACCCCCTTTTGGTACCTGTAGAGTCGCTACTAGAGTATCTCCTCCAATTATCAACTTCTGGTCTAAAGTCCAATTCAGTGAGAGTCCATCTTAGTGCTATTGCTGCGTTTCATAAACCTTTTGATGGACAACCTATTTCCTCTCATCCACTTGTATCAAGATTTATGAGAGGCCTACTCTTAACAAAACCTCCCATTAAACCACCACCGGTGGCATGGGATCTGAATCTTGTTCTTGTTCAGCTTATGAAACCACCCTTTGAACCTTTAGCCACTTCAGACCTGAAGTTTCTTTCATGGGAAGTTATTTTTCTAATTGCCATCACTTCTGCAAGGCGCATTGGTGAACTACAGGCGTTAGTAGCTGACCCTCCTTACACAAGGTTCCACCATGATAAAGTAGTCCTCAGGACTCCTCCTCACTTTATGCCAAAGGTGGTTTTGCCTTTTCATTTAAACGAGTCGGTTTATCTTCCTATATTCTTCCCTAGGCCTCATGCCTCCAGTGCAGAAAGGAATCTTCACACATTGGATTATAAAAGAGCCTTAGCCTTCTATCTCAGTATTAACGTGTTAATGCATCATCCCAGCATTGCAGCATATCATTCTGTATCTCCTTAATATGATTGGAATGTATTCAATTTCGTAGATAGGTCACCTATATTCTAAGGCCTCATCTACTGCAATCCTTCCTACTGCTCCATCCTAATGTATATTTTTGCATAATATCTCCTCTTCCCTACTGCACCTCATAAATATAGTGTGCTCCGCTACTACATTGTGCCTCATTGATACTACTGTCACACTGTACCTCACTACTACTTGCTACCCTCAAAATGGCCCTCCAGTTCGCCTCCCTCTTTAGCCTTTACCTCCTCACTCACTGGCTTGGAACCACCCAGGCCCTCTACACGTCCCACAACAACATTCCTGTCCAGAATAGCCATGGAAAAAGATGGTATGATCCCCCATATTCCCACCCAAGAAGTGACGCCTACACGCGACGCTCCCACCTTATCCATGTAGCACTCCAGTTATCCAATACACCCAGCCAGCAAAAACCTCTGAGCTGCCGACCACTGAAATGTGCCATCATTAACGCACGCTCTATTCGCAAAAAATGGCCTGTTGTACTAGACACAATTTCACTTTACGACCTAGAAATACTTATGATCACTGAAACCTGGTTATCATCGGAGGACAACGTTATCCTCAATCAACTCCTACCCCCCAATTTCACCATACACACAAGACATAGAGAAAACAAAAAAGGAGGTGGGGTGCTTATAATCACCAAAGCAGACCTTGACTTCCATATAACAGACTCCTCTAGTACAAGCAGTCTAGACATCCTCTCTATTGCAAACCAGCATTGCTCTCTCAACTTGTTATACAGAACGCCGTCGGCTTGTCCAGATGACCTCCCAACCATTATTGACCTTGCGGCCAACACCCTCAGTCCCAATAAACCAAATTGGATAATGGGTGATTTCAATCTCCCATCCTTACCCCAAAACCACGCAAATGCCTTCCTTGGTGCCATGGAAGAACTCGCACTCAAACAAATCATCAATGAACCCACACATATAAAAGGGAATGTACTGGATATGGTTTTTGCTCCTCAGCCAATCATCGAGCAAAACCTTAATCTACCAACATCAGTGATTGATGTACCTTGGTCAGACCACAAATTGATTATTATCCAGATACCCACCAACAATGAGCAGCTGCACAGAAGCCGAAATCAGAACATCACATCCCGAGCATCCACAAGAAGCTTTCGCCCATTTAACAGGGAACACATTCTATCTGAGACCCAATCCCTCCTCAACAAAACCACGCCTGACCTTGAAGAACTGATATCATCCTGGAACTCCAACTTAAATGCCATCGCACAACGCCCGGAAGCCAACAACACAGCAAGAATGAAGAGAAGCTCTGCCCCATGGTTCTCTCCTGAGCTACGATCGTCTCTTACTCAACTACGTAGACTCGAGCGCCGATGGCGCCGAACGCTCTCCATTGAAGATCAGACCGCCTACCAAACTCACCTCTCAATTCATCGTGAAGCAATCACAACCAAAATGAAACAATATCACACTGACACCCTAAAGAGATCATTGAATAAACCACGTGACCTCTTCAACTTGGTTAAATCCCTCTCGAAAGAACCATCTCCCGATCAGCGCAGTGTGATTCACCCACAAGAATACGCTGACTACCTGCAATCCAAGATCATTCAAACCAAAAAGGATTCAGCAGTACAGTTTCAGGAACCAACTGGCCTAACCCTACTTGACAAGTTCTCTACTCCTTCCACTAAATGCATTGAAGATACCATAGCATCCCTCAACACCTCCACTGCACAGACTGACCCATGCCCAGCCTTTTGGATCAAGGAACTACGTGGTGTGTTCAGTCCATTCATCGCAAACCTAATGAACCTCTCCTTCACAACAGGATACTTCCCTGCAACACTCAAGCAGACATCCATTAGGCCACTATTGAAAAACCCCAAGCTTGACCCGCAAAAGGCCGATTCATATAGGCCAATAGCCAGTATTCCTCTCCTAGCCAAGATAACTGAGAAAGAGGTACAACGGCAAATTCAAAATCACATAGATTCCGTAGCTCCCCTAGATCACTGCCAACATGGGTTTAGAGAATATCATGGAGTCGAGACCCTTCTTACTAGCCTATTCAACGTTATAATCACAGGCATAGACAACATCCATAAAGGTTTTGTGCTCATCTTCTTGGACATTGCCGCTGCGTTCGACTCGGTGAGTCACGAAATTCTCCTGGGAAGGTTGAAAGAGAAGGGCATCTGCAACAATGCACTAGGGTGGTGTAAATCCTATCTGGAAGCAAGATGGCAATACGTGAAGTCTGGATCAGAGGAATCAAAACACTTCCATCAAAAACAAGGTGTACCTCAAGGCTCCTCCTTGTCCTCCCTACTATTCAATATTTACATGCAGCCCATCTGCAACATCATAAGATCATTTAACGTGAGCTGTTTGATATATGCAGATGACATTCTTTTATACATGCCGTTCTCCACAGCCCAAATGGACCTAGCACCACTAATAGACTGTTTCAATGCTGTCTCAGCGTGGCTCCAATCACAGAATCTACGCATTCAACATAAAAAGACGGAGGTTCTTTTCATCTCCAGAGACCCCGACTTTACTCCTCCATCCCATGTCAGTGTTAAGGAAGCGGACTTACTAACCAAAGAAACAATAAGATACCTTGGAGTTACGTTGGACCAACGCCTGGATATGAAACACCACATAAACAACATTGTCAAAGCTGTATACTACAAAATCCGCACACTCAGACATCTGCGCTCCCTGCTGGACCCAGATGACTTCCGGACCATATACCAAGCACTAATCCTGCCTCACTTCGACTTTGCAAACGCCATCTTACAAGGGCTCCCTCAATCCACACTAGCCCCATTACAGCTGGCCATGAATGCTGCAGCAAGGGTCCTACACGGAGCCGCCAGAACCGACCACGTGACCCCCATTCTCAAACAACTTCACTGGTTACCTATCCATGGGAGAATCATCTTTAAAACCCTACTCCTAGCATTCAAGGCAATCAAAGGTATTTCATCCCTTTCACTCACAGATCTTATTCACATGTTGCCCCCCAACAGATCTAGAAGAGCAATAGCCATAAACCAACTAGTAACACCAAAGGAATCGTCAAAGTGCAACATATCAACCACAAACAGGGCGTTCAGTTACTATGTACCTAAATGCTGGAATGCTCTACCCCCTGACATTAGGGCTATTGCCGACCTATCGCAGTTCAGGAAGGCACTCAAATACCATCTTTTCCTCCAATGCTACCCAACCACCAATGGCACCTAGACATCCCCTCTGAAGAGATGACCCACGTTCACTATGATAATTTTACTCATTACCATGTAAATATCTCATGTATATTATAATTGACCCCTGTTATCCAAGTTACTCCTCACCATGTAAATATCTCATGTATATAGTTACCCCTGTTATCCAAGTTTGGTCCCCTGTTCGATGTAAAACCAAACAGCATGTTGTTATGGTCGTTGTGTTATAATGTAAACCGCGCTGATGCCAAATAGCGCGGTATATAAGAGATTGTAATAAATAAATAAATAAATAATATCTCCATAGAACTAAGCCACATAGAAAATCTTCTCAGCTTTTTGTGGCTTTTGCCTCTAGTCATTTGGGACTTCAGTTTCCAAGAGAACTCTGTCAAATTGGATTGCAGATTGCATATCCTATACATATCAGAGTAAAGGACTTTCTCTCGAGGGCCATGTCACACCTCACAATGTGAGAGCAATGGCAGCCTCAACAGCTAACCTCCGTTCTCTCTCTATTGATGACATCTGCAAAGCAGCCACTTGGGCTTCGGTACACATCTTCACAGCCTACTACTGCTTAGACAAGGACTCCCGTCGGGATGCCTTGTTTGGCCAGGTGGTTCTCAGCATCTCTTCCTTACTTAATACAACTCCTACCCGCCGTCCACGGTTCGGATTCCAGAGGTCCATGGGAGGAAGCATGACCCATCTCACCTGGGTTCGCAGCTTGCTGGGGTCACCCCTTGGTATCTTTCAGCTGGGGAGTCTCCATATGTGAAGACTGCATTCCTGCTTGTTCCTGGAGATAGCGTAGTTACTCACCTGTAACAGGTGATCTCCGGGAAGAGCAGGAATTTAGTCTTCCCAACCCACCCTCCTCCCCTAGGAGTTCTCTATCTCTTTCTCTATTTCTCTCCTTTGGTCTCAGCTATAAACTCAACTGAAGTGAGAGAGGTACAGAGGCGGGAAGGCAGCACGCATGCGCTGTGGGATGCTCCCAAAAGCGTTCCTATTGGATGCTGGGGAGCGTTCCCACGTGGGCTCCGTCAGTACCAACGATACCTATATGTGAAGACTGAATCTTTCTAAATCTCCACTGGCTTCCTCTGACTTACCGCATTCAGTATAAGCTTCTTACGTTGCTCCATCAGATCATTTATACCCATACTCCCCAGTACCTATTTGATCTCATTCAGTTCCACACTCCTGGTCGATCCCTTCGGTCTTTACACATTAATCACCTGCCCCTCTCGTCCCCTGCACGTGCCCACCTCCAAATCACTCATAATTCTGCTTTCTTCTTTGTTGGTCCTGCGCACTGGAACTCTTTACCCCTCAATCTTAGATTGGAACAGAACCACAAGACATTCAAAGCCTTTCTGAAAACATACCTCATCTCCAGGAACAAGCAGGAATGAGTCTTCACATATGGGTACATCGGTACCGACGGAGTCTGCGCGGGAACGCTTCCCAGCGTCCAATCAAAGAGCTTTTGGAAGCATCCCACCATGCCTGCGTGCTGCCTTCCCGCCTTTCCCAACTGCCTCTCCTCAGTTTTCGTTTTCCGCGGAGCCGGCAGGATGTCCTCCTGTCACCGCAGAAAATTCTTGTTTTATTTCTTTATTTTTCTTGTGGTCGCGGCTGGCTTCCCGACACCACCGGTACCGCGGGTGTTTTCTTTTCTTTTCTTGTAAAATCTTCCTTCTTCAAGGAATATTTTTTCTTCATAGTGTCTCACGGTATCTTAGGCCTTTTAGGCCTCTTCTTTTTCCTTCATGGAACTGCCAGCCACTTTCTCCAAGAAATGTTCACACGGTGGCGGTACAACTTTATTTTTAGACCCTCGAAATCGGTGTCTAACCTGCTTGGGTCCTGACAACAGTTTCGTGAGAAGAAGTTTTCAATATCGAGGTTCCCTCGATACACGGTTTCCCTCCAGCTTTGGGGTACCGTCCCTTTCTTCTTCTACACAGCATCAGGTAACCCACAAACAGTCTGTTAAGACTAGCCAGCCCTCGAGTGGTAGGTCTCATGCACAGCATGTAGACGGCTCCGGCCTTGCCCTCGAAGGCCCACTGGCTTCAAAACCCCGGCGGGAGTCTTCAGTCTCCAAAGTGTTTGAGGGGTTTCAGGTTGTTCCTGGGGTTCACCCCTCACAGAACATACCTGAGCCGTGTCTGGTGGTGGCATCCGCTTCGAGCGGTACCGATACCCCGACATCGGCACTGGTGTTGGATGAAACACTCCTCACCAGGGATGGTCATCTGGCGTCCTCGGTGCCTTCGGGACCAGTGGATACACTCCAGACTGACCTTCCATTATCGGTACCAACACCGATACTACCACCGACGTCGGTACCCTCCAGACGTGCATCGATAGCCTCGCTTCCTTCGATGCCGAGTCTGGAATCGATCTCCAGTCTGGAGGACTGGGTACTGACTCGCCTTGGTACCGGCTCTGGGCGGTACCGAAGGCTCGGTTCCGATGATTCGGATCCGCAACTCTCGGTTCCCTCGAGGCCTACTGAGTTGCCACTGGTTGACCTTCATTCACCGGTATCAGGCACGGTACCGAAGTTGGTGCCAATGTCCTCATTACCCTTACGGTCGGTGTCTTCCATGCTTTGTTCATCGATGCCCAGTTTAGAATCGCTCTCTAGTCTAGAAGACTTGGTACCAATATCATTTGGTACTGACACCGACCGATACCGGTGGCTCGGTACCGAGGATAGCACCCAGACATTTTCGGTTGCCTCGGTACCGATTCAACGATCTCCGATGACTGCTCCGATGTCTTTGTCAGGCTCGACTCTGACATCGGTACCGGTATTGACATCGGTACCGGTATCCACAGTACCATCGTGGCCAACTCCTGCCATGCTTTTTTCAACAGGATCGCTCCCTTCTATGCCAAGCTTGGAGTTGATACCTGGCATGGATAATGTGGTAATGTCGGTCGCTGCTCCTGACAGTCAGTACCGGCGACCATCCTTTAAGCATTCCACTGTGCAGGATCTTCTATTCCTATATATCTGGATAACTCTGTCGGTGCTCAGGCTAGTTCTTCGTATCTAACCTGTCCAAGGGAAATTCCTATTGGGGAACCCTCTTTTCAGAGTTTCCTCCGGGATATAGCAAGATCTCTTGCCATTCCTATCCCAGGACATGATCCTGCACAAGGCTCTGTTTCTACCAAAGCAAAGGAGAACATAATGCTTCCTTTGCATCATTCCTTGCAGGATCTCCTTCTAGGAATGTGGGAAACACCTTTAAGGGTACCCCCGCCTTCCAGAGCAACTGATCTCTTATATCAGGTGCCCCCCTCTCCAGGGTTTCAAAAGACTCAACTTCCTCATCATTCCATAGTTGTGGAATCAGCATTGAGGTGGGTAAAGAGCAAGAAAAAGCACTCTTCTTATCCGCCAGGTCGTGAATCTAGGATGCTTGATGACTTTGGACATCAAACCTTCCAGACATCTATGCTTTCTGCAAGAATTCTCTCATATATTTTCTATATGAGTCTATCTCTTGAGGAGGTCACAAAGCAATTACATCTTTTGACTCCTTCCCTTCCAGAGTCCAGGAGTGCAGACTACTCTTCACTGCTCAAGCATCTCCAGAATATCTCTTGGTTTCTTACTCATGCTTCCCTAGACTCTTTTGAGTCTGTTAGCAGGACTTCTGCTATAACTATAGGGGCACGACGTAGATCCTGGCTCCAAGCTTCAGGCTTGGACAAATGGGCACAACACAGACTGGGACATACTCCTTGCACTGGAGATAATCTTTTCAACAAGGAGTCTTTACGTCAGGTTACTCAGTTTTCCACTGACTTACCTGTTCCTAGGGGCTCTTCTGCACCTCCTTCTGTCCCAGTAGGTAGGAAATGTCCTGCCAAACTTTCTTCCCATAGGAGAAGGTTTTATGTATCTTCTGCCCATCCTACAGATGTTCCCAAACAGGGGAAGTATCGTCCTGGTCTGCAGGATTCAACCTCTCACCAGGCTCAGCAAACCCAGCAACCACATGGTTTCTAATCAACCCATCAGATGCTTGTGACTCTGGGAATTACAATCTGCAGTTGTTTCTTCTCAATAGAGACAATCCACTGCTGTCATTCTAAATCCTAAACATGGATCTCTCCCGAACGACATCCATTCTTTCTATATGAGCTGTAAGGAATGTTCATGCTTCTAGGTCACAGGGTTTTCCTCCTAGGGAAAGAGGTCCATTCCCTATCAAATGATAGTTTCCTGTGCCAGCATGTGTCTTTCCTTTCTATAAACTTACTACTTTGTAAGTTTTCTTCAGCTCCATTTTCTTTACCCTCTTACCAGGGTTTTTCCTCTGTAAGAGTGGTATTGCTCACTGGAGGGCTTTTCTTCAGCCTCTCTAATTTTCTTACTTTTCTGAGTTGACTCCTCTTTTTCAATCTTGCTTTGCAGCAGTTCATCAGACACCTCCAGAGTTTTCTACTCTTGTTTTGTCTGTTCTTCTGTTTTTCAACAGTACCATTCTTCTGCTGTCCGGCAAGCAGCTACCAATGCAGGAGCCTTAATGTTTCGACCACTGGTTCTTGTCCACCAGTAACCAGATTTGTCCTCCAATAACATTCTGTCTGGTCTTAGTAGTGACTCCAGGTCAGTGCTGTCTTCTGTCTTGGAAATTTTTTCACTACAAACTTGTTGGATTGTCTTCTCTTTCTACCATCTCCATTCCCATGGGGTTGGCAGCATAGTTGACATAGCTACTGGCTTTTTTGCAGCCAGTTCTATCTCCTCATTCTCCTGCACCATGCTCTCTGCAATTCTACAGAGAAGCTCTGCACTATGGGCCCTTGCTAGAGAGCATGGGGGGTTTCTTCTCCAACAGCTATACTAGATGGTTGAATAAGGCTTTTTTCAGTCATATCTCCCATGTCTAGAAAAGTTCTCCTTTTTACTATAAAGCACATAGGCCTACTCTTACGTGAAAGTTAAGGAGTTACTGATTCCCTGCTTTGGTCCATAGTTTTTCCAATAGGGAATATGTTTTCTCCTTCCAACTCGTCCTCATGGTAAGAACGCATGATACCTTTGCCCTTAAACAGGTCAGCATGGTATCTCATTCCTATGTGTCTTCTGTTCACTTACCATGCTGGAGTTCTAAAATACTCAGGACTTGCGGGCTGCTGACTGATATCATCCTCTGCTTTTCACTTAACCATCCTGGTTATTCTACTACCTAGCATCCCTGTAGCCATAACCAGTGGGAATTGATTCTCTATATGTCTGCTCAAGTAGGTTCCACCTTCTTGTTCTTAGATGAATCTTTCCTCTCCACGTTTTTCCTATGTGAATGCCTTGTGGACATATTTCTGTCTGCTTCTTGCAGACTTCCATATAGAGGTGTATATATATATATATTCATACCTATAGCACACATCTTACAGATGTCTGTCTATCATGTGTGTGTTTTTGTATGCCTTCATATCTCACTATAGATATATTTTCATAGGTCTGTTATATTTATTTATTTAAACAAGAACTTATATACCGCAGCTTCCATAGATCAGCTGCGGTTCACAGATAACAGTCAAAGCATAGTTTGTTTTACATATAACATCAGGTAACTATAAGCAATATAAAGTAAACAGGATAATGTTAAACTGAATGGCACAGAACAGTGCAACTTATATACATTATTTACATATAGACATTATTTGAGGTATAATCATGGAAAGAAGTTCAGATTCAGATAGGGAGAGTTTTCTTTTTATGTTGTAGTGAGATGTCAGACAAAAATTGGTTAGCCTTTATCTAATTCTTTTGAGTGGATGTCTTTACTATTGTAGTGTATTGTGAAAAGATGGGTTTTCAATTTTTTGCGGAATTCATTAATCTCTGTTATCATTCTTAGTTCTTCTGGGAGGAAATTCCAGGCTATTGGGGCTGCATGGGAGAACGCTCTGTTTGTTGATTTATTTGTTTTTATGAAGTCTTTGGGGGTTTTTAGTTTATTTGAATGACGTTTTCTTTGAGTAGGTTTTGAGTGTTCTTTAGTAATTAATTTACTTAATGTGTGTGGTGCCATATCGAATAGTGTTTTAAATGTAGTTATCAATGTTTTGTATGTTCTGCTTTGAATTGGCAGCCAGTGAAGGGACTCTAGTATTGGTGTTATATGTTGATGAGAATGTGTTTTCGTTATTATCCTAGCTGCTGAGTTTTGTGCAGTTTGAAGCCTTTTAATGTTTTGTTTTGTTGTGCCTAATAATATTAGATTAGCAAAGTCAAAGTGGAGGGTTATGGTGGCTTGAATTATGCTAATAAAATCATGTATGTATACAAGGGGTCTAAGTTGTTTAAGTATTTTAAGCTTGAAATAAATTTTCTTTGTAGTGTTTCTGATATGGGTGTCTAATGTTAAATGTTTATCTATAATTACTCCTAAGTATCTAACTTCGTTTTTTATTTTGATTTCCTGGTTTTGAAGCGTTATATGTGTTGGTGGGGTATAGTCTTGGTTTTTAGTGACGATTAGCACTTCTGTTTTTGAGTGATTTATTTGGAGATTGTGAGCGTTTAGCCATAAAGTTATTTCTTTGAAGCAATCCGATAGGAGTTGCAACGGTATGTTAGGGATTGTGAATCGGATGTACATCATAATATCTGCATACAGATGATAGAGTACACCATATTTTTTAAAAATATTGCAAACTGGTTTTATGTATATGTTAAATAGGAGAGCTGAAAGTGCTGAGCCTTGTGGTAAGCCTGTTTCAAATTTATAAGATTCAGACGTTTGGTTGCCTATTCTAACATTTTGGGTTCTATTGCTCAGATAGGATGTGAACCATTTATGGACTGTAGAATATATTCCTATATGTCTTAAGTTGTTAAGCATTATTGAATGGTGAACACTATCAAAAGCTGCTGATATGTCCATAAATAATAGGATGAAGGCTTTTTTGTGGTTGTCAATTCCTCTTAAAAGTGTGTCAATTAGAACGGTCAGGAGTGTTTCAACTCCATGCTTAGGACGAAATCCATATTGTTGGTCGTCAAGCGGATAGGATGAATCAAGGAATTCTTGTGTCTGTATTTGTACAGTTTTTTCAATGACTTTTGCTAAGAATGGTATACTTGAGATCGGTCTGTAAGATTTTGGGGAGGTTTTGTCAAGTGTGTTATTCTTTAGAATTGGTCTGATTTGTACATGTTTAAGTGTGGGTGGGAGGTGACCTTGGAGTAGTGATAGGTTGACCAAAGGGAGTATGAAGGATAGAAGAATTGGGAGTGTGTTTTTTATCCAGGTTACTGGGCAGGGGTCGAGATAAGAAGTTGTCGTGTTGAGATTGATAATGATATTTTTTAATGATGTTTTGGATATCGGGTGAAATTCTGGCCATTCGTTTAGTATATGAGGAGATGTGTAGATTGAGTCTAGGGTCATTGGTGAGTGTATTGTTTTGTTTTGATAATAGTTGGCTAAGGTTTGTGCTGATATATCAGTGATTTCCTTGCTAGAGGCTTGGGAATTGTTAGTTAGATTACTAACAATGGAAAATAGTTCTCTTGGTCTATTATATGCTTTTGATAGGATTGTAGCATAGTAATTTTTCTTTGAGTTATCTATTGCGTCTTTATAGTTTGTGAGATGGTTGTAATATAGTTCTTTCTCAATGGTGGATTTAGTTTTGCGCCATTTACGTTCTAAATTTCTTAGTTCTCTTTTCATTTGTTTTAATGTGCTATTAAACCATGGTGTACAGTTAGATTTTGAATGGGTTCGTTTTTTATTAGTATGATTTATTATGGCTGCGTTGTTTATGGTGGTATGCCAGTTTCTGACCGCTTCATCTAAGTTTGTTGGGGATAGTGTAAGGTGAGGGATTGTAGAATCCAGGAACTCAGTCTCATTAAATTTCTTAAATTTTGTAGTCTGGTCATTTCCTGTGTGTTTTATGGTACAGTTGGTATTGTAGTTAATGTTTAATTTGATGAGGTGATGATCAGACCAAGGTATTTGAAAGCATTCTAAGGAGTCATGCTTAAACAGTTTGAAGATCAAGCTGGGTAGTAGGACAAGATCCAGAGTGCCGCCTTTGGTATGAGTAGGTATGTTTATTATTTGATGGTAGTCTAAGTCAGATATGGTTATATGTATCTGTCGAGATATTCTACTATCGGTAGATATGTATTCTGCTTTATCTACCTGACTGTCGAGGCTCATATAGCCATATGATTCTGACAGAAGGGTTTTACCCATACTATGCTATCCAGCATGTTTTGGGGTCCTGCACTCACAACCACTTGGTGGTAGTTAACACCTACCATAACCCTAAGGTTAGGTACCTCTGAAGCTCTCCATCTCCAATATCTCTCCCAGCTGACTTCAGTTAGGAGAGATATTGCGGATCTTCAGCTACTCACAGCCTAACACTTCCAGCGTTTGTCCTTTCTTTTGGGATACAAGAGGTTCCCATACCCTTTCTCCCCACAAGGACTGAGCCTGTTTGTCAAAATCGGTTAGCTTTTCTCTTTTGTTCCTAAGAGTGAGCCACTCTTTTGCCAGAAGAGTTGGGTTTTTATCATAAAGCCTTCCGCTGAAGGTCCACCATTTTTGTGCCACCCCAGTTTTTCCTACTGGGGTTCCCTGTTACCTTTCAGGATTCTGACCTCCATTATTTTTCCTACAGGTTTCCTACCTCCACTTACAGTGAGGTCTTTCTTGAGGTTCCTCTACTGGGTTCCCCAGTAGATCCCATGAACCTCCATACTTCTCTAAAGTCCTGTTAGGGGAGGTCCCTATTGCAATATATTTTTCTTTGCAATATCATTGATGGCAATTATCATCCACACATGGTCTCCTTTCTGCAGTCCTATGCTAGGTTAGCTGTTCCACAGCACCTTTCTTTCTTCAACTCCTACCCTCCATCCTCAGGATGCCTGGTGTTGTGCGGGATAGCATGTTCCAACCTATAACATGCTAGGACTCCAGGCATCTTAGCTTGGGAGTCCCCATATGTGAAGACTCATTCCTGCTTGTTCCTGGAGATAGCACAGTTACTTACCTGTAACAGGTGATCTCTGGGAACAGCAGGAATAAGTCTTCACAACCTACCCTCCTCCCCAGGAGTTGTATCTCTATCTATTTTATTTATTTATTTATTTAACATATATTTATAACCCGCAACTTCCAGAGTTCAGTTGCGGTTCACAATAAAACAACATACCACATAGCAAAAAGCTTAGTTTTACATCGAACATTTTTGTAACAAAAAAAGTAATGGGTAACAGCTTGAACTAATGCAAAATAGCAAAACTGGCTTATTAAACTATGTACAAAAAACTATATACAGGTACATGTTAGGGGTACTCAGAGTTGGATCGTAGAGTTTATAATAGCGTAATGTCTGTTAAATTTTTGGGATAAGTATTACTCTGTCATATTTTTAACCTTTATCTGAGTGTATCCATGGGTTATCTATGTTGCCATAGTGCATGGAGAATAAATAGGTTTTTAGTTTTTTACGGAGTTCCATGATTTCAGTTATAGTTCGTAAGTCCTCCGGAAGGGAATTCCAAATAGAGGAAATCTATCTTTCCTTTCCTCTCTCTCTCTCTTTGTCTCAGCTTTAAAACTTAACTGAGGAGAGGCAGTTGGGAAAGGCGGGAAGGCAGCACGCAGGCATGGTGGGATGCTTCCAAAAGCTCTTTGATTGGACGCTGGGAAGCGTTCCCGCGCAGACTCCGTCGGTACCGACGTACCCATATGTGAAGACTTATTCCTGCTGTTCCCAGATATCACCTGTTACAGGTAAGTAACTGTGCTTTCTCTACTGCTTTTGACCTCCCCCTCTCCACCTGATAGCTTTCCTGCCTCAACACCATTCTCACATATGTTATTTATTTGCATCATTGTCCTTTGTCCGTTATGTAGTGCTGTCCTCTATCTGTCTCACTTAGCCATGTAACCCCCACCTATCTATATCTATCCTTGTATTCCTCTCTCTCCCTCTGTTGTGTTTTTATCAGTTTTCTCTGCCTATCCCTTGGCTTTTATCTTTTGCTGTCCTGTTTTGAGATTGTAATTTCCTTTCCTTTTCTGGGCCAGTGGCCAAGTTTTTCATTACTAATTGTAAACCGCGTTGATTGTTGTTTAAAAGGCAATATATCAAATATAATAAACATAAACATAAATTCCTGCTGTTCCCGGAGATTACCTGTTACAGGTGAGTAACTACGCTTTATGGTGTGCCTACATTTTGTGTGTATACCCACATGCAGTCTTTTATAATAGCCATTTCCTGTGTATAGAACATGCTTTATCCATATAGCGAGCAACTTTCAAAAGTTCATATTTGTGTAAATAGCTATTTACCTGCCTAAAATGGCTGGACTGAAAAGTGCCCACTTCAGATGTGGCTGAAAGTATATGCTGCTCTTGTGTGCATACTTATTTTTTTTTTAGCAAAAAACGTTTTTGGGTTGGGGTGAAAAACTTTCGAAAAGTATGTGTGTTTTGCTGCCAGTTACCTGCAGAAATAAGTGCAAAATATGCAAATGTGTTTCATGCACTTACTTTGCACCCGTTCATTTTCAAAGGGGATCAGCATGAATGCTCCCCTTTTGACAAATGGTGCAGCATGTGCAAGCTAAAATAGCCCATATGCTATTGAAAATTGCCTCATAAGTAGTAATATTCAACAGTAACTTTTTCACAGATAGTTACCATATTAAAAATTTTTAAACTACTTCACTTTGAGGGCAGTCAAAAGTTTAGAACAAGGTCACAGTTTCTAATATTTGATACTGGGGATGTGCATTTTTGTATTTATTTTGTAATGGTGCACATGCATGCTATTTCATTTATTGGACACTGAATGTGTGTACTATTATGAAACGCAACAATGATACAAACAGAATAAAAAAATCTTTTCATTTGTCAGTATACCCCTTATCCCTACCCAACCAAATCCTATTTTTAAGTAAAGAGATTGAGGGGTTGATACTATTACTGTTACAATTTGTGAATACTCTAAGACTTGTACACAGCTGCATCTTGTGCATCTGTTTGCCTCCAGATCAGAGATAACCAGTGTTGACTATGCTATGGTTTTGACTGCAGTGGTCTGAATTCATGCAACTAGGGAAGGATGTGCCAGACCCACAACTTGATGAGATCATTGCCTCTCAGAAGCCCAATCAGTGCTGCACATTAATCTATACCTCAGGAACTACTGGACCACCAAAGGGAGTTATGCTCAGCCATGACAATGTAAGTAGCATTTTGTTTTTCCCTCCTTTTTTTCATTTGTTTCTTAAAGTCTCACGATTGTGCAGTTTCCAGTAGAATCTCGGGTAGGTTTTCTGTTTTCAAGGATGACTGGGTTTTTTTACATTTTGCCTGATCAGGCCTCAGTTGAGGGCCTTGGGCATCAAACCTTTTCATAATAAAGTTGTTTGACTTCACTATGTCTGTCATGTGTGTTTTTTAGTGATTTGACCCAGAATAAATTTCCAAGTGGATTTTAAGTGTACCCAATGCAGCAAGACTATATCCATAATGGACACTCATAATTGGTGCTTATAATGTCTGGGGTCTAACCATAATACCTTTTAATGTAATTTTGTGCTCAAATGTCAGAGGGCTTGCTGGTCCAGAGAAGTAGGGTGAATGATTTTTGGTGCTGAGAAGTCTTGTCCATAGTTTTCAGCATTGGACGTATCTGTCTGTATGGGCTCTGGAGCTGCATTGGACACGGGATGCATAGACATAATGCATCAATCATTTTGTGATTACTTTTCTGGCTAATGTAAAAATCATTGCTATCCGAAAAAGTACTTACACTGTCCTGGCACTATCCAGATCACGCTGCGGTGGTTAGAGAAAAATTGAGTGGTATTATCTGGATAGTGCTGCTGAATACTGGCCCAAATAAGTTGCGGACCCAAAGTTAACAAGTCAGTTTGAACAGTATGATGGGTAACTGATAATCCAATGCATCCCTGGGGGCAAGTCCCAGACAACTTGTCTGTTTATGGGGGCTCCTGACCTCATTCATTGCCGGGTTGCTTTGGGCCACAAGGTGTCCATAGGTCCGGTATCAGTGTTTTCCCACCTTGCCTAACTGCTTGTGTGCATTGTTTGCGCTTCCCATGCTTCATAGTACTCTTTCCATGCCTCTCCTGGTGTAAAGGATGCCTTGGCCAGCGGGAACCGTGCGAGGGTCCTCGTGGCCATAGTTCTCATGGAGGATGCACTCAGAGTGCCAGTGCCGGGCCAGAGATCCTTGGTGCATGCACCAAAAGCTGTGGAGCCTTCTGGCTTGGAATCCAGAATGGCAGCCATGGAACAGAACATCCCTACTATCCTGGCCATGCAGCAGACAATGATGGCAGGTTCGTCCGCATCATCTGCCCTGATGACCGGGACCCCGACTACGGGGGATTCTCTGGTTGTCGAGCCAAGCTCTGAGTGCCACCGGCTTCGGGTAATTCCTCAGCCCCGGTCAAGGTTCCGGTCCTGTTCCAAGATTTGGACTTCAGGTCCATAGGAGGGCCCCGATCCTTTGGTGCGGGCCTCCAGCCAAGGAATCACAGGGCCTCGGACTCATTGTCCCCTCTTGACGCCGAGTGGGAGACCGATGACGAGGCCTCTCTGGAAACAAGTCTGCACCGAAACATCCCCTCGGACCAGTCTCCCCCGACGCCCTGGTGCCTTTCTCCTCTGGAGGACATGGCCTTCCATGACTTTATCAGGGATATGGCCAGAGCCCCCTCGGTGCGAACCGTGGTGGAGGAAGACCCATGCACCGAGAAGCTGGAGATCCTCCAGTTCACGTCTCCAAGGAAACACGGCGCCAGTGCAGCTGATTCTGAGGATGTGAGAGACCCCAGTGTCTGTGCCAGTGGTCAGCCAACGCCTCGATGTCATATGCCGTGTCAGGATGGGGCCAGGGTTCCACAAGCCCCAACTCCCACATAACTCCAGGGTTGTCGAGTCAGCCATACAAAAACTCAAAAGCCAGAAACGTACTCTTCTGTCCCCCTTGGCAGGGATGCTAGAGCCCTTGACGCCCTTGGGCGCAAGTGCTACCAGGACTCTATGCTGGGGTGTCGAATCCAGGCCTATGAGCTATACACAGGCATGTATTTGAAGGCCCTCACCCAGGAGTTGTCCTGGTTTGCAATGGGGCTGGCTGGGAAAAATCTCCAGCGGTTCCAAGCCCTGGCCTCTGGGATCAAGGACTACTCAAAGTTCCTTTCCCGGGCAGTCTACAATGGATTTGAGTCAGCGGCTCGCGTAGCAGCAGCCGGCATCAGGGCTCGACGCCAAGCCTGGCTACAGTCCTCGGACCTCAAGCAGTGGGTCCAGGACAGGCTGCTCGATGCCCCCTGCACCGGTGAGAACTTGTTTGGCAAACCCATGGCCGACAAGGCAGCAGAGATAGAAGTCTAAGTGGTGACCCGCCAGAGGCTCTCAAAGAAGACCCTTCGTTTCCCTGTAAGAAACCCTTGGGGAAAAGGCCTCTATTCCCCGGGGAGAAGGGGCACTTCCATCAGTCACAGATACCAGTCCTTCTCGGGCCAGCAACAGGGTTCTCACTCTCAGAGGCAGGGCCAAGGTGCCCAGAAGCCCAAGGCTCAGAAACCTCAGGCCCTGGCTCCAGCCCTACCCGGGGGAAGCTTTTGACTCCCAGAGCAGGGCCTCCCCTCCCCATGGAGACCCTTACCAGCCCACAAGGGATCGTCTGGCACTCTTTGCCCACAAGTGGGACAAGGTCACCTCAGACTAGTGGGTGCTGCAGGTTGTAAAGGAGGGATACCTCCTCCACTTACAACA
This sequence comes from Ichthyophis bannanicus, assembly GCA_033557465.1. NCBI lineage: Eukaryota > Metazoa > Chordata > Amphibia > Gymnophiona > Ichthyophiidae > Ichthyophis > Ichthyophis bannanicus. The sequence continues at coordinate 234,370,449 of CM066039.1, forward strand.
AGTACCACACAGGTCCTTTCCAGGAGAACCAGTGTGACCTCTCCTTCACCAAACCCTTCTGCTCTCAGAGCACGTGGGTCTGCTCAGGGACAATGCTGTGGAGCCTGTACCCAAGCATCTTTGGGGAAAGGGCTTCTACTCGAAGTACTTCCTTGTCCCCAAAAGAACAGGGGGCCTCAGGCCCATACTAGACCTGCGAAACTTGAACAAGTTTCTGGTGAGGGAGAAGTTCACGATGCTGTCCCTTGGAGCACTGCTGCCTTACCTCCACCAGGGAGATTGACTGTGCTCCTTGGACTTAAAAGATGCATTCATTCACATCCTGATCCACCCCTCCCACAGGAAGTACCTACGGTTTATAGTGGGAGGAGGGCATTACCAATACAGAGTGCTGCCCTTCGGCCTGACCGCCTTGCCAAGGGTCTTTACCAAGTGCTTGGTGGTGGTAGCTGCTCACTTGCACCTGCAAGGGGCTTTTGTCTTCTCCTATCTGGATGACTGGCTAATCAGGGGCTGCACGGCCTCAGAGATCAGGCAGGCTGCAGAGCATACAGCCCTCCTGCTGCAGCACTTGGGGTTCATCATCAACTATCCCAAGTCCCTTCTCGCTCCAACCCAAAGTCTGGAGTTCAGAGGGGCGCATTTGAATGCTTCAGCTCAAGGCTGTCCTTCCAAGGGAAAGGGCAGACTGCCTCATACAACTGGCAAGAGAGGTACAATGCTGCCACTCAGTACAAGCTCAACGCCTCCTCCACATGTTGGGCCACATGGCCTCAATGGTCCATGTCACACCTTTAGCCTGCCTACAGATGTGGACAGCCCAATGGTGCCTCCGGTCACAGTGGACTCAAGCCACGGGCAGACTATGGGACAGTCAGTCACCCGCCAACTGGCGGAGTCCCTCATCTGGTGGCAAAACTTGCACCACCTCCTGGTGAGAGTGCCATTCCAGGTACCCACACTGCAGAGGACCCTGACAACAGATGCCTCCCTCCTGGGTTGGGGGGCGCAATACAGGGACCGCCGCACGCAGGCAGCTGGTCCCAGGAAGAGTCACTCTTGCAGATCAATCTCCTCAAACTCAGGACAATCTTCCTGGCCCTGCGAGCGTTCTGCCACCATCTGTGGCACCAACTTGTGCTGATCTAGACGGACAACCAGGTGACCATGTTTTATATCAACAAGCAGGGGGGGGAGGGACACAGGCTTGTATTCTCTCTGCCAGGAGGCGGTGGCCCTCCTCACCTTCACAGAGCACAACAGCATGCTCCTGCAAGATATATACCTGCCAAGACAACTGCTTAGCAGACAGACTGAGCAGAGTCCTTCGCCCACATGAGTGGTGCTTGAACACCAGGGTAATGAAGCAACTCTTTCACTGCTGGGGCAGGCCCGTGATAGTCCTTTTTGCCTCCCTGGACAACACACCGCTGCTGCGCTTCTGCTCACGCCAGTCACACTTGGGGAGAGTGGCGACAGACGTCTTCCTAATCCTTGTGGTCAGAGGGCCTAATCTAAGCATTCCCATTGACCCACCCCCACCCCCCTGGTGGCCAAGACCCTCTTCAAAGTCCAGAGCGAGGGGGTGTCAGTTATACTGATCGCACCCTGGTGGCCAGGGCAACCTTTTTTCCCTCTGCTACTCTCCCTGTCGGTGGCACTCAGAGTCCCACTGCTGGACAGTGGATCTCCTGTTCCAGGTGGAGGGCTCCCTTCTGCACCCCAATCTGGGGTCACTAACGTTAACGGTGTGGCTTCTGAAAGGGTAGTGCTGGCCCCCTTCAACCTTCCAGGAGAAATCGAGGAGTTCCTCCTGGCCTCCCATAAACCCTCCACCAGACGAGCCTATGCCTTTAAGTGGAGAAGGTTCTCCGTCTGGTATGTGGCGGAAAAGGAGAACCCCTTCTCCTGTCACGTGCAACAGGTTCTTCAGTACCTATAGCACCTGTCGCACGCCGGGCTGAAATCCAACTCAGTGAGGTGTATCTGAGCACCATAGCCGCATACCACCTTCCTATCGAGGGAAAACCCCTCTCTAGAAACATAGAAACATGATGACAGAAAAAGACCACATGGCCTATCTAGTCTGTCCTTCCATAACAACTACATAGAAACATAGAAACATGATGACAGAAAAAGACCACATGGCCTATCTAGCCAGCCCCTGGTCTCTAGATTCCTCCGGGGCCTCCTGTTATCCAAGCCCCTCCTCTAGCAACCGAATGGGCTCTCAATATGGTGCTCTCCCAGCTCATTTGAGCCCCTAGCCACTTGCCACCTGAGATACCTGTCCTGGAAAGTGGCTTTCCTGGTGGCCCTCATGTCCACTTGAAGGGTGAGCGAACTCCAGGCCCTTGTGGCGGATCCACCATATACAAGATTCTATAAGAAAAGGATGGTTCTCTGCACACACCCCAAATTCCTCCTTAAGGTGGTATCTCCTTTCCACCTCAACCAAGAGGTGGTGGTCCTCACCTTCTTTCCGCAGGCTCATGCCGGCAGGGAGGAGCTAATATTTCATACACTAGATTGCAAGCGGACCCTGTCCTCCCTGAAACAGACTCAGGCCCATAGGAAAGCTCCTCAACTTTTCGTGTCTTATGACCCCAGTAGACTGGGGCTCCCTGTGACTAAGTGAACTCTGTCCACTTGGCTGGCGGACTGCATTGCCCTTGCTCATGAGTGAGCTGGTCTCTCCCTTGAGCACAGATCACAGTGCATCACGTGAGGGCGATGGCCATGTCAGTGGCAAACCTCCGCTCAGTGCCAGTGATGGAGATTTCTTCCAGGAGTGGGTCTGGATCACAGAAAATCTCTGAGTGTGAGACACTGTTCAGCATGGCTGTGTTCTGGAAAGCAGACAGCCTATTCTGGATGCATTCGCTATAATCTCCTTGCGACTTTGTGCAGAAAGAGCTACAGTTCAGTGTACCCTGGACAGAATTGTCTATGGGCGGTGGTCCCAGTTCTCCTAGCTGACTAGGGCCAGGGCTGATATTCCATTTACTTTGTGGTACCAAAGAGATGATTCCTTTTGGCCAGTCGTTGATCTCAAGGGAGTCAACACTCAACTGCACACCCTTCACTTCTATATGGAGACCCTGCAGTCAGTGATTCAGGCAGTATGCTATGGAGAGTTCATTGCATCTCTGTACTTAGCAGAGACTTCTACATCACTGAGAGGATCAAGACTGCTTTCTTTGTTTTGCCATCCTTGGCTCTCGTTTTTAGTTTGCTGATCTCCCCTTTGACCTTTTCCACTACTCCAAGGATGTTCTCAAAAGTGATAGTGGTGGTGGCTGTTGCGCTTAAGCACCAGGGGATTTGTATACACCCATATCTGCACAGCTGGCTCATTGGCATTCTGGAGCATCTCTGGTTTTGGGCCAGGTTGCAGTCTGAGGCATCTCAGTTGGGTGATTAAATCAAGGAAAGAACCACTTGTTGCCTTCCCAATCACTGTCTGAGGAGAGAGTAAACACATTGTAGACCCAATTGGCAGCCTTCCGATCTTAGCAGCCCCTTGGAGTTTGGGATTATCTACACTTCTTGGCTTGATGGTGATAGATATGGTGCTTGTGTGTGAGCTTATATGAGGCCACTTCAGAAATCCTTGCTTTCTCTCTGGACTCCCCCAGGTCTCAGGAGTTGGGAGGTCAGGCTGTCCCTCCAACCAGGGGTGGCAGCAGCTGCAACACCTGAGGAAGGGTATGCCACTGGACTATCGCTTGTGGCTTCTCCTGTTGATGGATGCCAGCCTGTTTGGCTTGGGAGCTCATTGTGAGAAGCAAACAGCTCAGGGTCATTGAAACAGCAGCAAGTCAGCATGGCTCATCAACCATCTCGAGGCAAAGGACATTTGGTTGGCCCTTTTGCATTTCCATATCCTTGTCAGGGACAAAGTGGTCCGGGTCTACTTGGACAATACCTTGGCAGTGGCATATGTTAATCGGCAAGGGGGCACAGAGTGCTGGAGTGGCCCTGGAGATGACCTCCTTAAGTGCAAAGGAACCTACTAAATCTATTCGTGCAACACATCACTAGAGTCAACAGCATGGAGTTGGAATTCACGCTCTCAATCCTGGGGAATGGGATGTGAGTCCATATGGCCTGTCAGCAGATTCTCTAGGAACAAGCAGGAAGTCGGTCCTCACTTATGGGTGACGTCAGCACCCACGGAGCCCATGCAGAGCAATTCCCCAGCTTTCAAAGAAAGCCTTTGGGATTGCTGCCATGCATGCATGGTCCTCTTCCTGCCCAAAGGTGCTATCTTGCTCAGTCTCACTTATTCTGTGGAGCCCTTCGGACGCACGTCCTGGTCCCTCTGAAAAAGTGTTTTTGTCTTTGGCCTTTTGGCCTCTTTCCGGTTGCACCAGTTCTCTCCCATCCTCCCCTATGCCTCTGCCCCGGCAGTGGGCTAGGGGACTCCGTTTTTTTTTCCCTTCGTTTAACTTTTTCACTTCGGGCCCTTTTTGTGCCCTTTTTCCTACCGCTGACCTTGAGGTTCTTCGACCTCACAGGTGCTCTTTTTGCCCCCTTAGCCACAGGTTTCAAAAAATGTGACGGATGCTCCAAGAATATGTTGCCCACAGACACCCATGACTGTTGTCTGGGGGCTGACCACAACCCAGAGCTCTGATCTCTCTGTAAGAAAATGTCTGCTAAGGCCCTGCTAAGCTGTAAGCAGAAGTCCGATGACATTTTCCGTAAAGCAGCCCTAGGGTCCCCGGTGGCTTCCAACTCGGCCGATCCACTGCTTGCGGGATCTCCCGCACCGACTCCGCACCCCAGGTGTCACTCCGATCAGAGTTTGCCTGAGCTGGAGCAGCGAAAGAAGATGACTTCAAAGTCGCTGTCAGAGGCTCCGGACAAGCGTGACCGGTATTGTGCTCGTTCCCTCAGCCCTCCCTGGCGTTCCTGAGAGTCGGACAAGGAGCGGCCTCGAAAGGTACCTGATACGGATATGGAGGCCTCCAGTGATGGCACCCGATCTCACGAGGGTCGTCCCGGCAAGGATCCCCTCTCCTCCTCCATGCCAGACCCAGTCACTCCAGTGTCAACATTGCAGGGCCCCACTACTGAGTGGGAGGCCCATAGGCTGGCACTGGAGCGCAGTGTTTCTGCCTTCCTAGCTGCCCAGCAGGCGCTATTGCCCAGCACAGCTGGCCCACGCCTCGAGACCGAGGGTCCCCGATGGGGGGTACCAAAGACTGCCTTGGAAACCTTCAAGAACCATGGGCCTTGTGATGGTCTTTGGCGCCGGTCTTGCTCGCTGTCCTGTACCTCGGGGGCGAGGTCTTCCAGAGTCAGTGCCTTTTGCTCCAAGTGGGCCTCGGCCACTGGACATGGGGATCAGCCCGACTGGGAGTCGGACAGGAACACTGCCCCAGAGACCTGCGCCCATAGAGACCTTCCCTCTGACGCATCTCCGCTCTCCTTGCGAAGGAAGTCGCCTCGTGAGGGCACCTCTTTTTTGGTATTCGTGTGGGATATGGCACGGGCCCTCAATCTGTCCACGCAGACAGAGGATGAACCGAGGGCAGAGGAGCTTGACATTTTGCAGTATAAGTCTCCACCTAGAGTCTCTTATTGTCCCCGTGCCGCCCATCTTATCGCGGCTGCTCCTCTGCATGTGGGAAGCACCTGCCTTGGTCCCCATCAGCAAAAGGCTCAATGCCATGTACAGGGTCCAGCGAGACCCGGTTTTCAGAAGACAACTTCCTCATACCTCCATGGTGGTTGAATCGGCCATGCGGAAGCAGAAGAGCCCGAAGTCGCTCTTTGGTCTCGCCAGTCAAGGAATCCCGTGCCCTTGACGCCCTCGGGTGCAAGGCATACCAGGGATCCATACTGGCGTGCCGCATCCAGGTGTATCAGCTGTATATGGGCATGTTTCTTTGCGACCTCACCAAAGAGCTCGGCGGTTTCTCCGCAGGCCTCGGGGGCAAACACCTCCTCAGATTCCACTCTCCTGAGGTTGGTTGCAGACTGCTAGAAATACCTTTCTCACAAATGCATACGACAGGTTCGAGTCCTCTGCCTGTGTGGCAGCGGCTGACATCAGGGCTTGGCGCCAAGCGTGGCTCCAGTCCTCGGATCTCCTAGAAGCTCCTAGACCTCCCCTGCCTCGGTGAGCAGCTGTTTGGCAAGCCCATGGAGGACAAAGCGGCCAAGATGGAGACAGAGTTCATGACTCGCACCCATCTCTCTCGTAAAACCTCTTCTCCGTGGAAGAAGCAGCACAGCAAAAAGCCTTAATTCCAGAGGAAGGGGTTTCCCTACCGGGGATATCTACCCTACCCGTCTACCCCGGCGCCGACTACCAGCGCTCAGGGAAAAGGGGGAGATCAGGGTCAATGGAAACCGAAAGGGCCCACGGCCCAACTGCTGGCACCACCCCAGTTGGCTCCGGGGTTTTGACGCCAAAAGCATAGCCTCTCGGCCCCCGGTAGCACTTCTGCTTGTGGGAGGACACCTGTCCCTTTTCGCCCCTGAGTGGGCGGCCATTACATTGGACACCTGGGTCCTCCAAGTGATCCGGGACGGTTATCGTCTTAATCTGGACAGACTTCCTCCTCCCTTCTCCCCAGCGGAGCCTACTCGGCTTCCCTCGCGCCAGGCTTGCTTGCAACAAGAGGTCGACAACCTCCTCGGCGAGCAGGTGGTCGAAAGGGTCCCACCGCACCTCCGAAGTTGGGGGGTTTTACTCCCTATGTTTCCTCATCCCAAAGATGACGGGAGGCCTGTGCCCTATCCTTGATCTCAGGAACCTGAACAAGTTTCTGGTGCGGGAGAAGTTCAGAATACTATTGCTTGGCATCCTGCTGCGTTTCCTACAGCAGGGTGATTGGCTATGCTCCTTGGATCTCAGGGACACTTATGCCCATATCCCGGTCCACCCCAAGCACAGACAATACCTGCGTTTCAGGGTGCAAGGGGAGAATTATCAGTACAGGTTGCTCCCCTTCGGGCTTGTCTGCCCTGCGAGTCTTCACGAAGTGCCTGTCGGTGGCTGCAGCTCATATCTGGCTGCAGGGCATACCTGTATCTCCAAGAACAAGCAGGAATGTAGTCTTCACATATGGGTATCGTTGGTACTGACGGAGCCTGCGCGGGAACACTCCCCAGCGTCCAATTAGGAAGCTTTTGGGAGCATCCCACAGCGCCTGCATGCTGCCTTCCCGCCTTTCCCAACTGCCTCTCTCCAGTTCTTTGTTTTCCGCGGAGCCAGGAGGTCGTTGTTCCTGTCACCGCAGAAAATTTTCCTTATTCTCCTTCTATTTTGTGGTCGCGTCTGCCTTCCTCGACGCTATACCAGTACCGCCGGTTCTCCTTTCTTTAAAAAAAAAAAAAAAAAAAGTATTTTTTTTCCAAACTTTTCTTTTCCAGGTGCACGTGCCATTTTGGGCTTTAGGACCAAAATTTTCTCCACTATGGAAAAACCCTCTTCGGGTTTCAAAACGTGCACCAAGTGTGGCGGTACCATCTCTGTCAACGACACCCATGAGTGGTGTCTCAAATGTTTAGGTCCTGACCACTCCATCTCCGAGTGTATGGCTTGTGCCATGATGTCCAAAAGGGGTCGACAAAATCGGGCTGCTAAGCTCAGCAGCCTTTTTCCCTCTGATGCAGCTTCTGTGGCATCGACGTCTTCCAGGGCTTCGTCTTCCTCCCATGGATCTCAGGTAACTAAACATAAGTCTAGCCCTTCCTCAAAGGGTAGATCTCCTTTTAAGCATCAAGATGCCTCTGGCATTGCCCTTGAGGATTCTGCACTGGCAAAATTGCCCCGGCGGGAGGCTTCGGCTTCCAAAGCATTATCGGGGCTCCAGGATGTTCTCGAGGCCTCGACCTCGGCAGAACTACTGGTGCCATGCTCTGGGGTACCGGCTGCTTTCTCCAGTACCGATACCCAGGCATCGGCAGTGCCGATAGACCAGAGGTTCCTGGCTATTGAACACATTCTGATGGCTCTCCTTGCAGCATCGACACCCTCGGAACTGCGTCAGACAGTTCAACCGGTACCGGCACTAATGCCGGTATTGGTACCGGTACCGACAGCATCGACATCGGTGTCTGCTTTGCCAGCACCCAGTCGGCGATACCTTCCGGTACCGATACACCGGTACCAATTCCCCCCGGTACCGACTTCGGTCAGTACGGGTATCGGGCTCTTCAGGAGCATCTGGACAGAAGGTACTTTGAATCCTCAGAGGAATCCGAGGTTTCTGACAGCTCTGTCGGTACCGGAATACTTCTTCCAGAGGAGCCTTCCTCTACTAAACGTAGGATGTCTCCTCCAGAAGATATCTCCTTTCAGGATTTTATCAGGGAGGTGGCTCGAGGTCTGTCCATTACTGTGGCTCCTGAAACAGAGCCCAGGGCAAAGGAGTTGGAGATTCTGCAATATCCCAAGGCTCCTAAAGAGGCGGCTACTTTGCCTATCCATGAGATCTTACATGATCTCATGCTAAGAATGTGGGAAACACCTCTTACCACCTCTCTTCACTCTCGTGGACTGGGTACCATGTATCGAGTCCCTCCTTGTCCTGGTTTCCAGAAAACTCAGCTTCCTCACCACTCTATTGTAGTGGAATCGGCTATGAGAAGGATCAGGAGTTGAAAGAGGCATGCCTCTAATCCTCCAGGACGTGAGTGTAGAACTTTGGATGCCTTTGGACGTCGTACTTTCCAGGCTTCCATGCTTTCTGTCAGGATCAGTTCCTATGTTTTATATATGGGAATGTTCCTTAAGGAAGTCACAGGTGATTTAGAGGTTTTGAGCCCTCTTCTTCCTGAGGATAGAAGGCAGGATTTTCTCACACTGGTCAAACATGCCCAGGATGTTTCTAAGTTTGTCAACCGTGCAGTTTTTGAATGTTTTGAGTGCATAAGCAGAACCTCTGCCATTGCCATAGGTGCACGTAGAATTGCCTGGCTCCAGGCATCTGATTTGGAGCTCTGGGTGCAGGACAAACTTGGCAATATCTCTTGTACAGGTGAGAATATATTTGGCAAGAATTGGCAAGAGAAAGCCAATGAATTAGATGCTGACAACTCCACCTTGGATAGGCTTTCCAAAGCCACAGCTGATCCTGTGAGAGAGAAATCTTTCAAGAAACCATTCTTCTCCAAGAAGAGGAGGTTTTATCCCTCTTTATTCCCAGCAGGGACGTTCTGCAGGTCAATCTGTCCGGAAGATTCAGCAACCACCTAAACAAAGGAAAGCAAAGACTGCTAAGCCTCAACCATCTCAGCAGTCTCAGCCTCCACAAGGCCTTTGACTTTCATCTAGAGAACTTAGCCTTCCTGGGTCTCAGTGGACCAGAGCCTTCCACCATTCCAGGAAGGTTGTGTCACTTTGCCCCCAGATGGGGGCAGATAACAGCAGAACATTGGACTCTCTCCATTATAAAAGAGGGGTACAAGCTTCACTTTTTGTGCATGCCCCCTCCTACAATGGTAAGACAGTTCAATTCTCAGACCTCTCTCATCAACCTGTTAGATCAAGAGGTCACTATGCTTCTTGCCCAAGGGGCAATAGAAGACGTAACCATTCATCAACAGGGTACAGGGTTTTACTCCCCCTATTTCCTTATCCCAAAGAAAACAGGGGGACACAGGCCTATTTTAGACCTCAGAGAATTGAACAAATTCCTGTTCAAGGAGAAATTCAAGATGATTTCTCTGGGAACTCTACTGCCATACCTTCAGAGTCAGGATTGGCTTTGTTCTCTAGATCTCAAGGATGCGTATACTCATGTTCTGATCCATCCAACTCACAAAGTTCCTTCGGTTCCTTTTTCAAGGAAAGCACTACCAGTACAGGGTGCTTCCTTTTGGCCTGGCCTCTGCACCAAGGGTGTTTACAAAATGCATGGCTGTGGTAGCATTTCTCTGCACTCTAGGGATATTCGTCTTCCCCTACTTAGACGACTGGCTCATTCGAGCCCCATTAGAGTCAGAGGCCAGGACTTCTCTATCTTGCACAATGCGTATCCTTCAGTATTTGGGTCTGGTCATAAACATCCCAAAGTCCACTCTACCCCCCACTCAGTCTTTAGAGTTCATAGGGGCTTTGCTGGATACCAGAAAGGCAAGGGCCTACCTCCCCCAGTCCTGTTGCCTTCGCATGGTGCAGTTAGCTTCTCAAGCAGTGCTAAAGCCTCATCTCACTGCTCGAGAGATGTTACAACTACTAGATCACATGGCATCTACCGTGCATGTGGTTCCTTATGCTCGCCTCCATATGAGAGCAGCCCAGTGGACTTTATCCACTCAATAAACCCAGGCATCAGGGTGCCTGTCTGACAAAATAGCAAACGCAAATCGCCTTATTTTGTCCCTCCAATGGTGGCAGTCCACTGAAAATCTGTTGCTGGGGTCCCCATTTCAACAACCCTTACCCCAGGCAACTCTCACAACAGATGCTTCTTCGATGGGTTTGGGAGCTCATTTGCAAGACCTCTCCACCCAAGGCACCTGGACTCCACAGGAGACTCATCTACATATCAATCTCTTGGAACTCAGAGCAATCTTCCTTGCTCTTCGAGTGTTCCACACTCTGCTCAGCTACAAGACAGTCCTCATTCATACGGACAATCAAGTAGCCATGTTCTATGTGAACAAGCAGGGGGGAACAGGCTCTCTGTCTCTTTGCAACGAAGCTTTGCGACTATGGGCCCTCGCCAGAGAGCATCAGATTCATCTCCTGGCAGTGTATCTTCCAGGCACACAAAACTCTTGGGCAGACAGACTCAGTCGAGTTCTGCTTCCACACTAGTGGTCTCTGCATGCAGACCAGGTGGCCAAGATTTTTCAAATTTGGGGAACCCCGGACATAGACCTCTTTGCAAGTCTGTGGAATGCCAAACTTCCCCAGTTCTATTCCAGAATTCCGGCTCAGGGCTCTCAGGCCAGGGATGCTTTCCTCCTTTACTGGGGTCAAGACTTCCTGTATGCCTTTCCACCCATTCCCCTAATTCCCAAAACCCTGTTCAAGCTTCAGAGAGACAGAGGCCGTATGATTCTCATAGCTCCACATTGGCCACGGCAAGTGTGGTACCCTCTGCTTCTACATCTCTCTCGAGCTCCCTCCCTGGAGTTAGGGTCTGCTCCAGATCTCCTGTCTCAGGAAGACTGAATGTTGTGGCATCCCAATCCCCAGTCTCTGCATCTCAGGGCTTGTTTGCTGAAGGCCTAGATCTTCATGATCTTAACCTCCCTCAGCAAGTAAAGGATATCCTTTATGCTTCCAGGAAGCCTTCCACAAGACGCTCTTATGCTTTCAAGTGGAGAAGGTTTACCATATGGTGTTTGCAGAAGGGTCTTAACCTCCTTGCGATACCTTTGGAATCATTAGTGGAATATCTCCTTCATTTATCCAATGCAGGACTTAAGACTAACTCAGTAAGAGTCCATTTGAGTGCTATTGCAGCTTCTTTCAAGCCTCTAAATGGACAACCTATTTCCTCCCATCCTCTTGTAGCAAGATTTATGAGAGGCCTCCTAACTAAGCCCCCCATTAGGCCACCACCTGTGGCATGGGACTTAAACCTGGTTCTTGGTCAGCTTATGAAGCCACCTTTCGAACCCTTAGCTACTACCTCATTGAAGTTTCTTTCTTGGAAAGTTATCTTTCTCATTGCAATCACATTAGCACATCGCATCAGTGAGTTGCAGGCACTAGTAGCTGATCCACCTTATACAAGGTTCCATCATAACAAGGTAGTCCTTAGGACTCATCCACACTTCATGCCAAAGGTGGTTTCGCCTTTTCATCTAAACCAGGCGGTCTACCTGCCTGTGTTTTTTCCAAGGCCTCATGCATCTAATGCAGAAAGAAATCTTCATACTTTGGACTGTAAAAGAGCTTTAGCTTTTTACTTACAAAGGACACAGCAACATAGAAAGTCCTCTCAACTCTTTGTTGCTTTTGATCCTTCTCATTTGGGACTTCCAGTCTCCAAGAGAACACTGTCCAACTGGATTGCTCAGTGTATTTCCTTTGCCTATCAGAGTAAGAATCTTCCTCTGGAGGACCATGTCACAACTCACAATGTGAGAGCCATAGCAGCTTCAATGGCTCATCTGCACTCTGTGTCTATCGATGACATCTGTCGAGCAGCCACCTGGGCCTCGGCTCATACCTTCACAGCCCATTACTGCTTGGATAAGGACTCCTACCGGGATGCCTTGTTTGGTCAGGCTGTTCAACACCTGTTCCATACCTAATCAACTCCTACCCAGCATCCCTGGTTGGATGCCAGAGATCCATGGGGGGAAGTGGAGCCCTTTCCCAGGGGCACACAACATCTGAGGTCTCTCCCTGGCATCTAAAGCTAGGGAGTCCCCATATATGAGGATTACATTCCTGCTTGTTCCTGGAGATAGCAGTTACTCACCTGTAAAAGGTGATCTCCAGGAACAGCATGAATTTAGTCCTCACAACCCACCCACCTCCCCTAGGAGTTGTATCTATCTCTTTCCCTCTCTCTCTCTTTTTTCTCAGCTTTAAACTCAACTGGAGAGAGGCAGTTGGGAAAGGCGGGAAGGCAGCATGCAGGCGCTGTGGGATGCTCCCAAAAGCTTCCTAATTGGACGCTGGGGAGCGTTCCCGCGCAGGCTCCGTCGGTACCGACAATACCCATATGTGAGGACTAAATTCCTGCTGTTCCCGGAGATCACCTGTTACAGGTGAGTAACTATGCTTTATGGATTTTCGGAATAGTATCTATGGTAGGGATAACAGGGTGTGAAACCTGAAAAAATGAGTACTCACGCTGTGTCAAAGAACCTGCATTTAGACCACAAAGAAGATCATCTATTTCCTGTTTTATGGCAGATGATCAGAGGGTAAACCTCGGTAAAAATTGTCATTAAGTTGGCTCTGAAGTTCTTGTATATAATAAGAGCAATTTAGAATGACAATCCCACCGCCTTTGTCTGCTGGTTTTATAATAATGTCAGACCGTTGTCTAAGGCTATGTAATGCAGATCTTTCATCACATGAGAGATTATTAAATCTATATCTAGATTTACTTTCTAGTAATTGTACATCCCGTGAGACACAGTCCATAAAGGATTGAATAGCAGGGTCTATGGGACCAGGTGATACCATCGAGACTTGTTACGTAGGACCGAAGGATCTGTGGAATCACTAGGTTTATCTGAATAAAACGTCTTTATCTGAAGCTTACGAAAAAATCTTTGAAGGTCAATGCGTGTTTGGAAAGCATCATACCGAGCTGTTGGAACAAAAGAAAGGCCCTTCTGCAGAAGATCAATTTCAGATTTGGTAATAGTAACAGATACAAGGTTCAAAACGGGAAGATCAAATTGTGAAGGATTGCGTGAACGTACAAGATCATTCTCACAAATTAGTCAGGGTCGTGAGAGCGATTCTGGAAGGACCGGGTAGTTTTGCCTCTGCCTCTTCCTGTCCCTCTGAATTCTAGCTGAGGAGGGTGAGGGAAGGATTTCTTGTGGGGCTTGTGCCATGCAGATTCTTTTTCCCAAAGGTCCTCGAACAAAAAAGCTTTAGAAGTGCCAGGAGACGTGGGGAAGAGTAGAGACATGAGAGGCAAACAGTTCTTCTGAATCACTTCTTATGCGCGTCTTACTCCTTTCTTGTGTATCATCATACCTACGTGCAGGGGAATCATTCTTTTTTTGACATAGAAAATTCATCATACCTACGTACAGAATAGTCATTTCTCCTTGAATTATCATTGTTATAATTATTATGGTTATCTTCTTTAAAACTAACTTGACGTGGACCATTGTAGGGAGCACGAGGTTTCAACCACAGATATACATTGCCATTTTTATAATCTAGTTCATCATGTTTGTTTGTCTAATTTGCCTTTTTTGATGTCTCTGCGGTATTCATCTAGTTTCTTATTGTAGTCGCTGATAAGTCTGTCAAAATGTCTGTCCTCGGATCTAAGGAAGTCCATTTTTCTGTCAGCTTCTACTCTAATCTTCTCCACCTTCTTCTTAGCAGTTTCGGCTAGGAGGACCATAAGGGAGCATTTATTTAAAATGGCACACCATCTATCCATAAAAGCTTTATCACAAAACATGTTAAGTTCTCTTGTCATTCTTAGACCTGTTGGGATCCTCTTAACTCTGCAGTATTGTAACAAGCTTGCATAATGTAATTCATACCTGATGACCGCCTTCTTAGTGTGGATCATATCAGTCCACCAGTCAACAAAACTTGTCTCTTCAGTCTCATCCTCAACTAGAGGTGGTTCTTGTAGAAGATGGTTAAGATGATCTTCCGAATAACTGAAGACATTGTCCCATTGAGTGTAGGCCATGGTTAACTTTGAGAAAGAAAACCAAAACCAGGAGAAGGAGGCCTTCTGCAAAAGATCAAACTGAGAAAACAGCAGAGGGCAGAGACCACGGCCAAACATTATGAAGTTTATCAGAAAATACTTTGAAGACCCAACTTAACCAGTTTCAGCCCTAGGCCTTCGTCGGGGGTCTAAAAACAGACACATAAACATACAATTAAAATAAATAAAATACAATGTACAAACAAAAATCGTAAAAGGATACAAAATAAAATACATTACCAAAGAAAGGGCAGAACGTGGAGACCGTCCAAAAGGGCGGAACATTACCAAACTTTCCCAGTCTATAATAAATAAATAATTAGTATGTATCTGGTACATAAACCATAGGAAAGAAAAAAGCATTAGTTACCTAAAATAAGAACAGAATAAAAAACGAAGGAGAACAACCACTTTACAAGCATAAAAACGGTAGGCCAAAATAAACATTGGTGGACTACTATTGATATATAAATATAAAACACAAACCTTCATAAAAATATATGTGTATATATGTGAGGGAACATAAAAACATGGGAACAGCCTTAGCAGTCAGATGTAATGTATTGACAATTTGACAACCACAATAAATGAATTGCACATGCATATAAAATAACGGAGGACTGTAAGATATAACATGCAAGGGCAATCAAAAAATTCAATAATGGAATGCATCCAATCCAATATATAATAGTTGTAATGAAAAAAAAATTAAATGTGAATCACCAGGAACAAGCAGGAATGAGTCTTCACATATGGGTATCGTCGGTACCGACGGAGCCTGCGCGGGAACGCTCCCCAGCGTCCAAAAGGAAAGCTTTTGGGAGCATCCCACAGCGCCTGCGCGCTGCCTTCCCGCCTTTCCTAACCGCCTCTCTCCAGTTCGTCTTTTCCGCGGAGCCAGCAGGTCGTGTTCCTGTCACCGCTGAAGAAGTTCTTTATTTTATTTCTTTGGTCGCGCGTTTGCCTTCTTCGACGTCGGACCGGTACCGCCAGTCTGTCTTTCTTTCTTAAAAAAAAAAAAAAAAAAAGACTACTATTTTCACTTCTGTGCATTTTTCTTTTGGCCTTAGGCCTACGAGAAATTCTCCTCATGGAGAAGCCCGCTTCCGGGTTTAAAAAGTGCACGAAGTGCAGCGGCACTATTTCTGTCACTGACACCCATGACTGGTGTCTAAAATGTTTGGGTCCTGACCACTCCATCACCGATTGTGAGTCCTGTTCCATGATGTCTAAAAGAGGTCTACAGAATCGAGCAGCCAAGCTCAGTACCCTGTTTCCCTCTGATGCAGCTTCGGTAGCATCGACGTCTTCCAGGGCTGCTTCTTCCTCCCATGGATCTCAGGTAACCAAACTCAAGTCCAGCCGGTCCTCGAAGGGTAGATCTCCCTCTAAGTATCGAGATGCCTCCAGGCTTGCTCTCGAGGAATCCGCACCGGCAAAATTACCCCGGCGGGAGGCTCCGGCTTCCAAAGCTTTATGGGGTCACAGGTTGACATCGATGGCTCGGCCTCAACCGATCACCTGTTGCCATGTTCTGGGGTACCGGTGGTTCCCACTGGTACCAACATCCAGACATTGGTGGTGTCGATGGATCAGAATATTCTGACCATGCAGCGTGCCATTACGGCATTCATATAAGCTGCGACGCCTCCGGTACCGCAACAAACTCCGTTGTCGGTACCGGTTCCGGTGCCGGTACCGATTGCATCGACATCGGCTTCGGTGTTGACTGCAGTGGTACCTTGTTCTGTGATGCCCATCGGTACCGAATCGGTACCGATCACTCCCGATGTCGATACGCGTATCAGGCTCTGCAAGAGCATCCAGATAGGCGATACTTCGATTCCTATGAAGACTCTGAATCAGAGGTTTCTGTCGAAGCATCGGTACTCCTTCCTCAGGAGCCCTCTTCTCCAAAAAGAAGAATGTTTCCTCCAGAAGACTTGTCTTTTCAAGACTTCATTAGGGAAGTGGCCAGGGGCCTCTCCATTTCAGTGGCCCCTGAGGCAGAGCCTAGAGCCAAGAAATTGGATATCTTACAATATCCTAAGGCTCCTAAAGAGGCAGCTACTTTACCAATTCATGAGATCCTTTATGATCACATGTTGGGCATATGGGAGACACCTCTCACCACCTCCCCTCATTCTCGTAGTTTGGACACCATGTACCGTGTTCCTCCTTGTCCTGGCTTTCATAAGACTCCGCTTCCTCACCACTCTATTGTGGTGGAGTCTGCTATGAAGAGGATAAAGAGTGCAAAAAGGCACTCATCTAATCCTCCAGGAAGAGAATGCAGAACCTTAGATGCTTTTGGCAGGAGAATTTTCCAGGCCAATATGCTTGTTGCTAGAATCAACTCCTATAGTCTCTATATGGGGATGTTTCTAAAAAGTTACAGATCACCTACAAACTTTATCTCCTTTTGTTTCAGAAGATAAGAGAGGAGTTTCTCACCTGGCTTAATCATGCCCAGGATGTTTCCAAGTTTTCTAACCATGCAGCCTTTGACTCTTTTGAGTGTGCTAGCAGAGCCTCGGCTATTGCCATAGGCGCATGCAGAGTTGATTGGCTACAAGCTTCTGATTTGGAACCCTGGGTTCAGGATGGACTAGGAAATCTTCCTTGTACAGGTGAAAACCTTTTTGGCAAAGATTGGCAAGCAAAGGCCACTCAGATGGATGCTGAAAATTCTGCTTTAGATAGACTTTCAAAGTCTAATTCTGCTCCTCTTAAGAAAAGGTTGTTCAAAAAGGGATTTTTTCCCAAAAAGGGGAGATATTATCCTGTTTATGGTCAACAGGCGTCTTCTGCAGGTCGTTTTACTGCAAAGCGACAGCAACAACCTAAACAGGCCAAGTCTAAGGCTGCAAGGGCTGCTACGGCCCAACAGCCAGCCTCCTCAGGGCCTTTGACTTTCAACTAGAGAACTTAGCCTTTCTGGCTCTAAAAGAACCAGAGCCTCTCACCATTCCAGAAAGGTTAGCTCACTTTGCTCCCAGGTGGGAACAAATCACAGCAGAGCAATGGACCCTCTCCATCATAAGGGAGGGGTACAAGCTTCATTTCTTAAACCTTCCTCCTCACACCATGGTGAGACAGTTCAATTCTCCAACATCTCTCCTCGACCTTCTGGGTCAGGGGATTGCTACCCTTCTTGCCCAAAGGGCAATAGAAGAAGTACTCCTTCTTCAACAGGGCTCAGGGTTCTACTCCCCCTACTTTCTTATCCCAAAGAAAACAGGGGGCTACAGACCCATACTAGATCTCAGAGAATTGAACAAGTTTCTATGCAAGGAGAAGTTCAAGATGATTTCTCTTGGTGCTCTCCTTCCATACATTCAGAGTCAGGATTGGCTTTGTTCTCTAGACCTCAAGGATGCGTACACCCATGTCCTCATCCATCCAACACACAGAAGGTTCCTTTGGTTCCTTTATCGAGGAAAGCACTACCAATACAAAGTGCTTCCTTTCAGTCTGGCCTCTGCACCAAGAGTGTTCACACAATGCATGGCAGTAGTAGCTGCATTTCTACGCACTCTAGGGATATTCGTATTCCCATATCTGGACGACTGGCCCATCCGAGCTCCATCCCAGTCAGAGGCCCAGACTTCCCTAGCCTGCACAAGGCGTGTTCTTCAGTATCTGGGACTTGTAATAAACATCCCAAAATCCCATCTCACCCCTACTCAGTCTCTAGAGTTCATAGGGGCCTTGCTGGATACCACAACTGCAAGGGCCTATCTTCCCCAGGCCCGTTGCCTATGCTTGGTGCAGTTAGCCTCACAAATTCAGTTAAAATCCCATTTAACTGCTCGAGAGATGTTACAACTGTTAGGCCACATGGCATCCACTGTGCATGTGGTTCCTTACGCTCGCCTTCACATGAGGGCAGCTCAATGGACTCTGTGCACTCAATGGACCCAGGCATCAGGGTGCCTGTCAGACAAAATAGCAACCTCCAGTCGCCTCTTTTGCTCTCTCCAGTGGTGGAAGTCCACTCAAAATCTGTTGCTGGGGTCCCCCTTTCAACAGGTGTTACCCCAAGCAACCCTTACAACAGATGCCTCTCCAAGAGGTTGGGGAGCTCATCTACAAGATCTCTCCACTCAAGGCATCTGGTCTCCACAGGAGACATCTCTACATATCAACCTCTTAGAGCTCAGAGCAATTTTTTCTAGCTCTCAGTCTTCCACACCCTGCTCAGCTACAAGACAGTCCTCTTCCACACGGACAACCAAGTAGCCATGTTCTACGTGAACAAGCAGGGCGGGACTGGCTCTGTCGCTTTGCAATGAAGCTTTGAGATTGTGGGCCTTTGCCAGAAAGCATCAAATTCATCTCATGGCAGTGTATCTTCCAGGCATACAAAACTCTTGGGCAGACAGACTCAGTCGAGTTCTGCTTCCACACGAATGGTCCCTCCATGGGGACCAGATAGCCAGGATCTTCCGAATTTGGGGAACCCCGAACATAGACCTGTTTGCAAGTCCGTGGAATGCCAAACTTCCCCTGTTCTGTTCCAGGATTCCGTGTCGGGGAGTTCAGGCCAGGGATGCCTTCCTCCTTCATTGGGGGCAAGACTTCCTCTATGCCTTTCCACCCATTCCCCTAATTCCCAAGACACTGTTCAAGCTTCAGAGAGACAAGGGGTCTATGATCCTCATAGCACCACATTGGCCACGCCAAGTGTGGTACCCTCTACTTCTGCATCTCTCTCAAGCTCCCTCCCTGGACTTGGGATCTGCTCCAGACCTCCTGTCCCAGGAGGAGGGAACGTTGTGGCACCCATATCCCCAGTCTCTTCACCTCAGAGCCTGGTTGCTGAATGCCTAGACTTTCAAGATTTGCATCTTTCTCAGCAAGTGAAGGATATCCTTCATGCTTCCGGAAAGCCTTCCACTAGATGTTCCTATGCTTTTAAATGGAAAAGATTTACTATTTGGTGTGCAGAGAATGGTCTTAACCCTCTTGCAATACCTCTGAATTCTTTACTAGAGTATTTGCTGCATTTATCCCATGCAGGCCTTAAAACAAATTCAGTAAGAGTCCATTTGAGTGCTATTGCAGCATCCCTTAAACCTCTCAATGGACAGCCTATTTCCTCTCATCCTCTTATAGCAAGATTCATGAGAGGCCTTCTTTTAACTAAACCTCTCAGACCACCTCCAGTGGCATGGAACTTGAATCTGGTTCTTGGCCAGCTTATGCAGCCACCCTTTGAACCCTTAGCCACTACCTCCTTGAAATTCCTTTCCTGGAAGGTTATTTTTTTCATTGCAGTCACTTCAGCTCGCCGCATCAGTGAGCTGCAAGCCTTGGTGGCTAATCCTCCTTATACAAGGTTCCATCATGACAAGGTAGTCCTCAGGACCAATCCACACTTTATGCCTAAAGTGGTCTCACCTTTTCATCTGAACCAGGAGGTATATTTACCTGTCTTTTTTCCAGGACCTCATGCATCAAGTGCAGAGAGGAATCTCCATACCCTGGATTGTAAGAGAGCGCTTGCTTTTTACTTACAAAGGACACAGCAACATGGAAAGTCCTCTCAACTCTTTGTTGCTTTCGATCCCTCTCATTTAGGACTTCCAGTCTCTAAGAGAACTCTGTCCAATTGGATTGCTCAGTGTATTTCTTTCACCTACCAGAGTAAGAACCTTTCTCTGGAGGGCCATGTCATAGCTCACAATGTGAGGGCCATGGCAGCCTCTATGGCTCATCTAAATTCTGTGTCCATTGACCAAATCTGTCGAGCGGCCACGTGGGCCTCGGTTCATACCTTTACAGCCCATTATTGTTTGGGCAAGGACTTCCGCCGGGATGCCTTGTTTGGTCAGGCTGTTCTCACACCTGTTCTATACCTAATCAACTCCTACCCCCCATCCCTGCTTGGATGCCCGAGATCCATAGGGGGAGGTAGAGCCCTTCTCAGGGACTCACAACCTTGGGGGATCTCCCTGGCATCTCTAGCTGGGGAGTCCCCATATGTGAAGACTCATTCCTGCTTGTTCCTGGAGATAGCACAGGTGATCTCTGGGAACAGCAGGAATAAGTCTTCACAACCCACCCACCTCCCCTAGGAGTTGTATCTCTCTATCTATCTTTCCTTTCTCTCTCTCTCTCTTTGTCTCAGCTTAAAACTCGAACTGGAGAGAGGCGGTTAGGAAAGGCGGGAAGGCAGCGCGCAGGCGCTGTGGGATGCTTCCAAAAGCTTTCCTTTTGGATGCTGGGGAGCGTTCCCGCGCAGGCTCCGTCGGTACCGACGATACCCATATGTGAAGACTTATTCCTGCTGTTCCCAGAGATCACCTGTTACAGGTAAGTAACTGTGCTTTGTGTATATGTGTGTATGTATGTGTGTATGTATGTATGTGTGTGTATATAAAATTGTGACTTGAAAACATAAACATACACAAGGATACTACAGATGAGATATTGATATAAAATACCAATAACAAAATACAAATAATTATAAATTGCATATCAAAATACGTAAGAAACAAAGAAAAACCTCTAAAAGGTATATAATATCAGTAGTATGTGTATATATATATATGTAAAAAACTGCTACGTGTGCTATCAGTCGTAAGTATAAGGTCAGCGCATACTTATAAGAGTAGAGGGGAGTGAGGAACTGTATTAAAAAAAACACACATAGTTGGCATGAATGTGCTGCCTCTCATAAAAACGGAGAAAAACACATACTTATAAGAAAATAGAATGTGGAGAGAGGTAGGAAAAAATAAATAAAACCATGTGTGTGGAAAAGGTCATGTCTGTATGCACAGATAAATGCCATAATGCTAAAACAATTCTTTGAAAGACTGGAGAAACAGTAACGGAGAATGTTACAAAAAGACACATTAAAAAGGGGATTATGATGGCAATAGCAACATTTTGAGCCGAAGATAAAAACAACACGGTGTTGAGGAAAGACATAAAAGAATCCACTATCAAGGCAGTAGCCGACATGCCTGCATTGAAAAAATGGACTTGCATGGATGATACATTAAAGTCTTGAACTACTGTAGAATATATTCTTTGTTTTAAAAAAATTTATATTGTAGCAAAGGCAGGAGTTTTTTTAAAAACACTATTTATCTGAACTCAGAGATCCTTAAACAAAAGTAGAACTTAAGCAGGATTTACATACCATGTTAAATTAAAAAATATTCAATAAGGTTATATAGAAGTAGTGTGGAAATGGATAAAAATGGCGTGAGAATTTTTTTTTAGAGACTCACCGCTATGTGCTATAAAGCAGACTTAGTCGTCCGTAAACGAGAGAGTCTGTGCACTGGCTGCTGTCATTAAAGGCAATTTTCCGCCGTGCAGAGGTGAACCATATAGAACATGAATATATGGAAAGATAAGATGTACTTTTTGTTTAGAAATGATATTGTAGCAGAGGAAGAAATCTTTGAAAACAACGCTGTATTTCCATCCAACCAAGCTAAGAAATCCTTAGGCAAAAAGTGACACTTTAACAGGATTTACAGACCATAATGATTAAAGAACATTTAACAAAATTATAGCGAAGTAGTGTGGAAATGATTAAAAAACGTTTGTGAAGAAAATTTTCGTGACTTACCACTATATACTATGTGGCAGACTTCATCGTCCATGAACGAGAAAATAAGTGCACTGGCTGCTATCATCATAAGGGCAATTTCCCGCCATACAGAGGTGAAAGGTTATATCTCAGGTGACCATATATAGCATGAATGTATGGAAAAATAATATAAGATATACTCTTTGTTTAGAAATTATACTGTAGCAGAGGAAGGTATCTTTGAAAGTAACGCTTTTTCTCCGTCCAACCAAACTAAGAAATACTTAGGCAAAAAGTGACACTTTAGCAGGATTTACACACCATAATGATTAAAGAACATCCAATCAAATTATATCGAAATAGTGTGGAAATGAATAAAAACGCTGTGAAAAAGATTTTCCGGGACTTACCGCTATATACTATGTGGCCAACTTCGTCGCCCGTGAACAAGTCTATGCACTGGCTGCTATCATTATAAGGGCAATTTCCTGCTGTGCAGAGGTGAAAGGTTACATCATGTGACAACCATATAAAACACTAATATATGGAAAGGTTCTTCATTGTATTATAATATAGACTTGTATATTATAGTTACAACAATTAATGCACAGTTATCTGTATAAAGTTAGAAAGTTATAAAGTTACTAAATATTATCTGTATAAAGTTACTAAATATTATCTGTATAAAGTTAAAAAACTATGTTCCATGTAATGTATACATTAGTGTACAAATTTGTTTACTTTGTTCCATGTAAACCGCCCCTGATCTCTGGAAGGGGCGGTATAGAAGAATTAGATAAATAAATAAATAAATAAATAAATAAATAAATGAATGTTATAAAAAGTGAATTGAATACTATGTGGCATGTGAGAGAGGGAAGAAGGAAAGGAGAAGGAGGGGAAGGGGGGAGGAGGAGAGGAGGGGGAGTAGGAGGGGAAGGGGGGAGGAGGAGAGGAGGGGGAGTAGGAGGGGAAGGGGAGAAGGAGGGGGGAGAGAGGGGGAAAGGGGAGGGGAAGGAGAGGGAGAGGGAGGGGGAAGGAGGAAGGGGGGGGGGAGAATGCTTGACTTATCAGTGTCCTCATATTTGTTTACAATTAGGTAAGGCTTCCTGCATGTCCTTGAGACTCAAATTTTATGTCCCCTCACAGGGTCTTTTATTATTTATTCTATTTGGGTTTTATTTATTATCAGTATATATTTTTTATTTCTTAGTTTGTAGAGCCATTCACTCTCTCTGTGGTACCCCTCTTACCTAACGGTTTTTATGCTTCGGTTCTTTTTAGTGACAAATTGCCCTATGCATTAAGGATTTTAAGTGACAAATTTGTCTTTTACACCAGTCAGGTTTTTAAAGGTATCTTTACGATTTATTTGTGTCCTCCTCATCACACATTTATCACTTTTTATGATTTTGTTATGCTGTTTTGTCTGTTGATTATAGGTTACATGGACACCAGTATTTGTCAGCCTTGCACATTTTTAAATGAATTCACACATTTTTAATGTATTCTATTGATGTGTGCAATTTTATTCTTTATTTGATTGTGTTTTACCCTTGGTTTTATTTTATTTTATTTTTTATTTTTTATTTATGCAATTTTAAATTATACACAAGAAAATCTTGTTACGGTAAAGAATACATTTCAAAGCAAAACAAGTTAAATAAAGAAACAGGTTCAAAGTAAAGACTCACTAGCCCAACATATAAGGGGCAAATCACAAAACAAG
Organism: Ichthyophis bannanicus; assembly: GCA_033557465.1. Classification (NCBI taxonomy): domain Eukaryota; kingdom Metazoa; phylum Chordata; class Amphibia; order Gymnophiona; family Ichthyophiidae; genus Ichthyophis; species Ichthyophis bannanicus. The sequence goes on from CM066039.1 coordinate 234,394,075, forward strand.
AAGAAATAGTACAAGAAATAAACACAACTCCGATGTGAGACTAATATTAATGTGCAGATCAACACCCATATCCCCCCCCCTCCAATCCTACGGGGAGAAGGGGAACAGCTCAACTACCGGGTAGAGTAACACTCTTACTAGCAACAAATTGGGTCAAATGAGCTGGCTCAAAAAAGGTGTAACTAACTCCCTGATATTTAACTAAACATCTGCAAGGATAACAGAGAAAAAACAACCCCCCGAGTTGCAAGACCCGGGGTCTCAACAGCAAAAATTGCTGCCTACGCTTCTGAGTAGACTTAGCAACGTCCGGGAACATTCTTATTGTCCCCCCCCCATAAAGGGCTCATTCCTCGTCCTAAAATACAATCTCAAAAGTAAATCCCGGTCAGGCTCCAGAGCCACAGTAAGAAGGAGGGTAGACCGAGGTATAAACTCAGGATCAGTAGTTTCCAAGAAGCCAGTTAGATCCAAAGAGTCCATCGGTGGTGAATGTACAGGTGAAGACGCGCCATGGGGAATGTGTTTAGCTGAAGGTAGATAATAAATTCTCGCCAAAGGAGGAATAGCATCAGAAGATAGCTTTAATACAGTTGTTGCATATGAAGTTGGCGATATCGTAGGTACACGAGGAAAGTTCAACAAACGCAAGTTTCTCTTTCGAACAGAATTTTCCAACATCTCAATCTTCCCATGGACAGCTAACAAATCAGTCGAAACAGTACCTGACCTGGTAGATAAGACCTCCACTTTTTCCTCCAACTGAACCATCTTGGTGGAAATGGCAGCAACCTCCTTTTTCTGTAAATCAACTGTTTGAAGCACTAAGGATAAGGAGCTCTGAAGAGCCCCAAACTGGGACAAAAAAGAGCGCTCCAAGGCCTGAAGGCCATCCCAAAGGGACTCCATAGTAAATGCCCCCGGACGCTGAAGAACAGGTTGAGTAGATATCCCAGCAATAAACGCAGATGTTCCGGGAGAAGTAACACCAGAACCAGCCTCAGCCTCGACATATAAACTTACTCCACTCACAGCAGGGCTGTCCGAAACAGCCGGCGGCTCCGTGGCTCCAGGCATAGCCCCCACGGAGCTACCCATTGTCTCAGGGAGTGATGAAACAGCAGCCATGGACATCCCGACACCTTGGGATTCCTTCCCCGCTACCTCCATGGTGAGTATCGCAGGCTGTACAGGCGGAGACCGCACCTCCGGGCTAAGAGATGCCTGAAGCTCAGAGGGGCACAGCAAGCCTCCTTCCGCTCCCAAAACCCCCAGCGAGCCTGATAGCCCCGGAGAAAAACTCACACCAACGGGCCTCACGAAAGCATCAAGGGGTCCCCTAGAAGCCTCTGGTGTTGCTGCGGGTAGTGTCGAACTTTTAGCTTTCCATTTGCGCGGCATAATGAAAAAATGAGGAACTGTGACACCAACCCAGCTGACGGCGTCTAGTGCGTGTCGGCCATCTTGCCCCCCACACAACCAATTTTTAACTCAGTCAAGCCTTTTGGGCTTTTTAGTTTTATAATAGTATTTATATATGTATTTTATTTGTTTATATGGTGTTATTTGCATATTATATGTTTTCATTTTTACGTTTTATTTTTTGAGGTTTTTGTTTTCCATATCCCCCTGAAGAAGGCTGGTGGCCGAAACGCGTTGGGGTCAATAAAAGAAGGGTTATCAGTACCTGAAAATCTGCCAGTCTTTGGTACCAGCTTTGTTTTGTCACACCTCTTCTGACTCTGGCCATCAGCCCAAGCATTCCTGGCTGGAGGACTTGTCCTCCAAAGCCTCAGTGGGGAATCGGGAGGCTCCCGAGGCCTTGCTCTGGTATGATGGCGGCAAGCCCTGTTCTCGTGTTGGACCAGATGCAGGCAACCTCCTTGGATCAGCTTATGCTCTCCTTGGAGAGAACTTTAGTGGCCCTCCTTGCAGCATCTGTTCCACTTGCACCAACAGCTGGAGGACTGCAGACCTTAGTATCGACATCGGTGTCTTCATCGACATCAATCCAGTCTGCCTCGAGGCCCAGTGCCCTGGCACTGCTATCTGTCTTGGCCACTGACAACCCTTGGACGTGTACAGGACTTGACCCAGAAGGTATCGGAGCATCGGCATATATTATATTGACATCAGCATCGACATCGTCGATACTTGCTTGAGTCGGAATTCAGATTCCAACCACAGCTTCTTTGATTCCACAGACTTCCTTGACATTGTCTCTGAGCCCTCGCCTCCAACTACGAGTACTCTGAGGAAATCACCACCAGAGGACATGTCCTTCCAGGAATTTATCCAGGAGATGGCAGCAGGCTTGTCGATCCTTTCTTCATCAGAGCCAGAACCCGAGGGCAGAGGAGCTGGAGATCCTCCAGTACCCTACAGCCCCAAAAGAAGCCATGATCTTCCTGGTGTGTCGCATCCTCCACAACTTGATGCCCCGGATGTGGGAGGCCCCTCTCATGGTATCACCCATTAGTCAACGGCTCGATACCATGTACAGGGTACCTGATTGTCCTGGTTTTCAGAAACCACAATTACCACACCATTCTATGGTGGTTGGATCAACGATGCGTTAGATCAAGAGCGGAAAAAAACATTCTTCAATACCCCAAGGAAGGGAATCTAGGAATCTCAATTCCTTTGCTCGTCAATCCTTTCAGGCTTCGATGCTAGCCAGTAGGATCAACTCTTACATTCTCTATATAGGAATGTTTCTAAAAGAACCCAATAAGGACTGGGAAGGATTTCTTCCATTCCTTCCTGAGGGAGAAAAGGCCTGCCTTTCAGGCTGTGCTTGCACACGACCAAAATGTTTCAAAATTTGTAAACAGGGCAGCATTCAATGTCTTTGAATCTACCAATAGGGCCTCAGCTATTGCCATAGGTGCATGCAGATTAGCATGGCCTCAAGCATCAGACCTGGAACAATGGGTCCAGGACAAGCTTAGAAACATAGAAACATGATGACAGAAAAAGACCACATTACCTATCTAGTCTGTCCTTCCATATCAACAACTACAACAGTCCACTTTTTACCTTTAGAGATACTCTGTGTTGGTCCCATGCTTTTTTTGAATTCAGTTACTGTCCTCATCTCTACCACCTCCACTGGGAGACTATTCCATGGATACACTACTCTTTCCGTAAAGAAATATTTCCGCATATCACTCCTGAATCTATCTCCCTTCACCCTTATCCCATGTCCCCTCGTAGCAGAACTTGCTTTCAATTGAAAGAGGCCCTCTCCCTGAACATTTATGCCACGGAGGTATTTAAACATCTCAATCATATCACCTCTATCCCGCCTTTCCTCTAAGGTGTACATATTAAGATCCTTACGTTTGTCCTCATATGCTTTATAATGAAGCCCACTAATCATTTTAGTAGCCACCCTCTGCACCGACTCCATCCTGTTCACATCCTTTTGAAGGTGCGGTTTCCAGAATTGCACACTATACTCCAAATGAGGTCGCACCAAAGACTTATACAGAGGCATTATCACCTCCTTTTTTCTGCTAGCCATTCCTCTCCGTATGCACCCAAGCATCCTTCTAGCTTTTGCCGTCGCCTTTTCTACCTGTTTAGCTACTTTAGGATCATCAGACACAACCACGCCTAGGTCCCGCTCCTCTTTAGTGGACAAAAGTACTTCACCTCCTATACTGTATTGCTCCCTTGGATTGCTGCAGCCCAAATGCATGACCTTACATTTTTTAACATTAAATCCCAGCTGCCAAATTCTAGACCATTCTTCAAGCTTAGCTAGATCCCTCCTCATGTTATCTACACCTTCCTGGGTGTCTACTCTATTGCAGATTTTGGTATCATCCACAAAGAGGCAAACCTTACCCGACAGCCCTTCCGCTATATCACTAACAAAGATGTTAAAAAGAATCGGACCAAGGACAGATCCCTGGGGCACACCACTGGTAACATCCTTCTCAGAGTGAGCTCCATTTACTTGTACTCTTTGTCGCCTCCCACCCAACCAATTTCTAACGCAAGCAGTAACTTTAGGGTCCATCCCTAGGGTGCTCAGTTTGTTTATAAGTCGCCTGTGAGGAACAGTGTCAAAGGCTTTACTGAAATCTAAATACACCACATCTAGAGCTCTCCCTCGGTCCAACTCCCTGGTCACCCAGTCAAAGAAATCAATCTGATTTGTCTGACAAGCTTGATGATAATCTCTGTATGGGGGAAAAGCTCTTCGGTAAAAACTGAAGGGAGAAGGCTGGAGAGCTGGAGACTGACACAACTCTTAAAAGGCTCTCCAGGAAGACTGTTGACAGAACAAAGAAAAAGACAGCAGTTAAGACCCTTCTACCCAAAGAAGAGGAGATTCTACCCCTCCTATTTTCAGCCTGCTTATCAGTCCCAACAAAAGCAGCAGGGTCCCAAGCAGGCCAAGAAGCCTAGGATTGCCAAACCACAGCCAGCCACCCAGGTGCCAGCAGTACCTATCTTTTGACTCTATCCAGGGAGCATAGCCAACCTATGAGCATAGCCATACCAAATGTAAACCGCACTGATTTAAAACAGCACGCTATATAAAAGCAAATAAATAGTTAAACCTGTCCCTGCAGATCAAAGAACCTCCAAGCATTCCAGGGAGAGACTGCCATTTCTCACATCGGTGGCATTCCATCACCACAGAGCAGTGGATTCTATCCATAGTTCAGGGAGGTTACCAATTAAATTTTCAGGAACTTCCCCCCACCATTTCAGGGGGGATTATCCCACCCAGTCTCCCCTCAACGCCCTGCTCAAGCAAGAGGTCAACAGTCTTCTTTCCCAAGGAGCCATAGAAGCAGTTCTTCTGAACCAACTGCTAAAAGGCTTCTACTCCCCCTGCTTCCTCATTCCAAAGAAATCAGGGGGCTACAGACCCATTCTCGACCTCAGAGAACTCAACAAATTCATTAACATGATCTCTCTGAACTTGCTCCCCTACCTGCAGGAACAAGTCTGGCTCTGTTCCCTAGACCTCAGAGGCCTACACGCACATCCTGATTCATCCAGACTACAGGCAATATCTTCACTTCATCTGTCAAGGAACCCATTATCAGTACAGGGTCCTCCCCTTCGGCCTTGCATATGCACCAAGAGTCTTCACAAAGTGCATGGCCGTAATAACAGCATATCTTCGAAACAGTCTTCGTCTTCCCTTACTTAGACAATTGCTGATAAAGGCAGACTCTCTCTAGAAGAACTCTGCTCATCACTTCAGCAAACTCTGGCACTATTGCAACATCTGGGATTTGTCATAAAGTTCCCAAAGTCCCATCTCACCCCAACCCAAAGGTTGGAGTTAATCGGTGCTGTACTTGATACTCAACAGTCCATGGCCTGCCGCCTTCTAGACCGCATGAACAGTTTGGTGGACTTAGCCACCCACTTGTGCCAGCAGAAGACTACAACAGCTCAAGCCTTCTTGTGCCTGTTAGGCCACATGGCATCCACAGTGCATGTAATACCATATGCAAAACTGCATATGCAATTATCCCAGTGGACCGAGGCCACAGTGACTCTACGGGATATCATTCAAGTAACACGCCCTCTGGCCGAATCACTCCTCTGATGCACACCAACAAATCTCGTAGGGTCACCTTTTTGGATGCCCCAACCTCAACACGCTCTGACTACAGATGCATCCATGCTTGGTTGGGAGCCCATCTAGATTCCATCTCCACACAAGGACTGTGGACAGCCCAGGAATCAACTCAACAAATCAACCTCTGTGAGCTTTGAGCATTCACGAATGCCCTCCAAGCTTTCCAGCGCCACCTTTCCAACAGTCAGATCCTGGTCAGGACAGACAATCAGGTGGCAATGTTTTACATAAACAAAGAAGGGGGGATGGGCTCTTTTCCTCTTTGCCAAGAAGCCTGTCACCTATGGAACTTTTGCTATTCTCCATCGCATGCACCTCTGTGCAGTTTATATTCCAGGAGAAATCAATCACTTGACGGACAAACTGAGTCTGATCTTTCACCCACATGAGTGGACCCTAAATCTGGACACATTGGCACAGATCTTCCAAGCCTGGGTACCCGTCATCGACCTCTTTGCCATTCCACAGAACTCTCAACTTCCACAGTTTTGCTCGAGGATACCATCCAAACTCAGTCTGGCATCCAATGCCTTCCTCATTCACTGGGGTCGGGACTGCCTTATGCTTTTTCCCCCATACCCCTGATCTCAAAGACCCTCCTCAAACTCCAAGCAGACAAGGGAATTATGTTCCTCATAGCCCCTCGCTGGCCCCATCAGCCTTAGTTCCCCCTCCTTCAGCTGACACAGACTCCTCCGATCACTTAGGGATCCAACCCAGGTCTACTGTCCCAGGACAACAGAACAGTCATGCATACCAATCTGTGGTCTCTCTGCCTGACTGCACAGATGCTGAGAGCATGATGTTTCAACATCTACAACTTTCGACAGCTGTGAAAGACATCCTTCTTTCTTCCAGAAAGCCCTCCATCAGGCGAATGTACTCTTTCAAATGGCGTTGATACGCTTTATGGTGTTCTCAAAATAGCCACAAGCCTTTTGAGGCTTCAGTACCTATGTTTCTTCAATACCTTTTACATCTGTCCTCTTCAGAACTCAAAACAAATTCAGTATGTGTTCACCTCAGTGCTGTTTCAGCTTTTCATAAACCTGTCGATTAGTCAACCCATCTCCATAGTTCCTCTAATGGTATGTTTCATTTAGAGGCCTACTCCTCTCCAAGCCACCTCTTCGACCATCCCCAGTAGTGTGGGATCTCAATGTGGTCTTGGTTCAGCTTCTCAAACTTCCATTTGCTACTTGTCTTGGAAAGTTATATTCTCCAGGAACAAGCAGGAAGTCAGTCCTCGCTTATTGGTGATGTTGGCACGGACGGAGCCTGTGCGGAGCAATTCCCCAGCTTTCAAAGAAAGCCTTTGGGATTGCTGCCATGCATGCGTGGTCCTCTTCCCGCCCAAGGGTGCCATCTTGCTCAGTCCCCCTTTTTCCACAGAGCCCATCAGACGCACGTCCTTGTCCCTCGGAAAAAGTTTTGTTTTTTCTCCTTACAGGCTTCTCTATTTTCCGGTTGCACAGGTCCTCTACCCATCCTTCCCCAGCTCTATTTTTTTTAGAGCTATCGGGGATACTCTTCTCATTTTTTATTGTTACGGGCTTCGTGCCCTTTTTCTTCTCTAACAGCTGGCTGCGTGGATCTTCGACATCGCAGGGGCCATTTTTGCTCCTTTGGCCACCGGATTTCACCGGTGAAAAGTGGGATATAAATGCAGCTACATAAATAAATAAAATAAATTTAAAAAAATGTGATAGATGCTCTAGGAACTTGTCGCTTACGGACACTCATGACTGTTGTCTGCGGTGCCTCGGAGCCGACCATGATCAGGAGCTCTGTTCGCTCTGTAAGAAAATGTCCTTTAAGGCCCTGCACAGCTGTAAGGAGAAGACCAAAGACATTTTCTGAAAGGCTGCCTCGGAGTCCCTGGTGGCACCCTTGGATGTCTCCCCCGGTGGGGTCCCCCACTGCGGCATTCGCTCTCGGTGGCACTCCGACCAGGGGTCCCCAGAGGTGGAGCGGCGCAAAAAGGAGGGGGCCTCGAAGTTGCTGTCGGGGGCTCCCAACAAGCGTGAGCGCTCCCGCGCCCAGTTGCTTAGCCCCCTTCAGCTTTTCTGAAAGTCAGACAGGGAGGGACCCTGCAAGGTACCCCGCACGGATGCGGAGGCCTCCGACAAAGGCGCCCAGTCTCCTGAGGGTCATCCTGGTGAGGACCCCCTCTCCTCCTCGACGCCCGACCCGGTGACCCCGGGATCGGTGTCACAGGGCCCCATGCCCGCGTGGGAGTACCACATGCTAGCGCTAGAACACAGCGTTTCTGCGATCATTGCTTCCCAGCAGGTGCTTACAGCCAGCTTTGCTGACTCGCACCCAGAGACTGTGGATCCCTTGCATGGGACACTGAAATCTGTCCAGGAAACACCCGAGAGCCGTGGGCCTTGTGAGGGTCCTCGACATCAGTCTTGCTCGCCCTCCCATTCCTCGGAGGCGAGATCATCCAAGGCCTCCAGTACCAAGCGGACACCATCCATAGGACAGGGCGATCTGCCTGGCTCAGACTCCTCGATCGATTTCTCGGAGTGGGAGTCCAATGGGGATACCTCGCCAGAAACCTGTACCCACTGGGATCTTCCGTCGGACCCCTCACCGCCTGCGTTCCAGCAGCCCTTGCCACCCAAAGACACCTCCTTCCTGGTATTCATTCGGGTCATGGCACGGACCCTTAACCTGGTCACCCAAGCTGAGGAGGACCCTCATGTTGAACTCGACATTTTTCAGTACGAGTCCCTGCCCAGGGAATCACTCACTGTACCTGTACCTCCTATTCTATCTTGGCTGCAGCTCCGCATGTGGGAGGCCCTGGTCTCGGTCCCCATCATAAGCAAGCGCCTTGACACGATGTACAAGGTACAGTGTGGGCCAGGCTTCCAAAAGACCCAACTCCCACACACCTCAATGGTGGTGGAATCAGCCATGAAGAAGCAAAAGAGCCCGAAATCGCACTTGTCGATACCACCCGGCAGAGAGTCGAGAGCCCTTGATGCCCTGGGCTGCAAGGCCTACCAAGGCTCCATGCTCTCTTGTCGCATCCAGGCATACCAACTGTACATCGGTATGTTCCTGCGTGATTTGGCTAAGGAACTCTGGGGAGGCCTCAAGGGAGAGCCCCTCAATAGGTTCAGCACCCTATTAAAGTCCGTCGATGACTGCTCTAAGTACCTCTCCCGAGCCTCCTATGATGGCTTTGAGACATCGGCTCGGGTGGCAGCTGCAGGCATTGGGGCCCACTGCCAGGCATGGCTCCAGTCCTCTGATTTGAAGGAGTGGGTGCAGGAGAAACTCCTGGACGTGCCCTGCCTCGGCGAGCAGCTCTTCGGCAAGTCGATGAAGGAGAAGGCCATGGAAATAGAGACGGAGTTCTTCACCAGGACCCATCTCTCCCACAAAATCTCCATCCTGCCTCGGAAGAAGCAGCCAACCAAGAAGCCCTTCTTCCCTAGAAAGTGTCTCCAGTATCAGGGCTGTCCGCCATATCTGGCTACCCCCACGCCGACCACTCCAGTGCAGGGAAAATCTGGCCAGGGACATCGTAGGCCGAAAGGACCGAAGGCCCAGATGCTGGCTCCTTCACAACTCACTCAGGTGTTTTGATGCTTTTGGCATAGCCCCTCGCCCTCCGGTGACGCAGTTGCCAGTGGGGGGACGCCTGTCCCACCGCCCCATCGTGGGCTTTCGTCACCTTAGATACTTGGGTTCTTCAAGTCGTCCGAGATGGCTATTGCCTTCGCTTCAATAGGCTTCCACCTCCTTTCTCCCCAGCGGAACCTCCTCGACTCCCCGCGGACCAACTTCTGCTGCAGCGGGAATTACACTCTCTCCTCGCCCAACAGGTATTCAAGAAGGTCCCTCCACACCTTCAAGGTGGGGGCTTCTATTCCTGGTACTTTCTCATCCCAAAAAAGACGGGAGGCGGGGGTTTGCGGCCTATCCTCGACCGCAGGTTAAACAAGTTTCTAGTGCGGGAGAAATTAAAGATGTTATCTCTTGCTGTTTTGCTGCCCTTCCTCCGGCAGGGCGACTGGCTATGCTCCTTGGATCTAAAGGACGCTTACACACACATCTTAATCCACCCCCAACACAAGCAGTATCTGTGTTTCAGGGTGCAGGGAGAGCACTTCCAGTACAAGGTGCTCCCCTTCGGCCTCATGTCTGCCCCTCGAGTCTTCACAAAGTACCTCTTCGTGTTCGCCGCTTACCTTTGGCATCAGGGTGTGCTGGTCTTTCCCTGCCTTGATGACTGGCTCCTCGGTCGAGGAGGCTCGGCGCTTGATGTCATGCTCTATTCTCCTCTTGGTTTCCGCTCCTGCTCCAGATGTTGACAGAGCGTCTGGTTCCCCTGGTCTCTGCCCAGAGTCTGCTGACTCAGGAGGAAGGTCGGGTGCTGTACCTGAACCTAACCTCCCTATCCCTCACGGCACGGTGGCTGAATCGGTCTCCCTAGCCTCTCTGGCCCTTCCGGAGGAGGTTGAGGAAGTCCTCGCCTCGAGGAAGGATTCCACTAGGTGAGCCTATGCCTTTAAGTGGAGACCCTTCTCTGTCTAGTGCTCGGAGCACCAGATCGACCCCTTCTCGTGCCCTGTTCGATGGGTTCTCCATTACCTCCTCCATGTCTCGAGAGAAGGGCTGAAGTCGAACTCTGTCAGGGTTAATTTGAGCGCCATCTCAGCGAATCACCTCCCCATTGAGGGAAAACCTCTCTCAGGACAGTTGTTAGTCTCCTGCTTCATGCGGGGTCTTCTGCTCTCCAAGTCGCCCATCTGTCGTCCTCCGACGGAATGGGACCTGAATGTGGTACTCATGCAGCTCACCTGTCCACCCTTCGAGCCAATGGAGACGTGTTTGCTCCGGCACCTGTCCTGGAAGGTAGCCTTCCTGGTGGCGCTGACCTCGTCTTGCCGAGTCAATGAGCTCCAGGCTATCATGGCTGACGCCCCTTGCACCAGGTTTTATCAGAACAGGATAGTCCTCCATACCCACCCTAAATTCCTGCCTAAAGTCGTTTCGGACTTCCATCTCAACCAAGAGATAGTCCTGCCGACCTTCTTCCCGAGGCCCCATGCCAACCAGGGGTCGTCGGCTCTCCACATCCTCGACTGCAAAAGGGCCCTTGCCTTTTACTTGCAGCATACCCAGACTCATCGCAAGTCTGGCTGGCTTTTCATGACCTACGATCCCAATAGACCGGGGCAGGCAGTCACCAAGCGCACCCTCTCAGTTTGGGTGGAGGACATCGCTTTCGTCCATGCGAATGCGGGCGTCCCGCTAGATCGTTGAGTCACCGCACACGGAGTCTGGCCAAAGCGGCCTCGGTGGCCTCCATGCCCCTGATGGACATCTGAAGGGCGGTGACCTGGTCTTCCACGAATACCTTTGCTGTCCACTACTGCCTGGAGAGGTAGTCCCGCTGGGACAGTGCCTTCGGCCAGGCTGTACTCCATAACCTGTTAGGGGTATAAGCAACTCCTGCCCTCCGACCCTTCTTCACGGCTACCGAGGGCTTTGACCTGAGGACTCAGGCTCCTTCGGACTTCGGCTTCTTCTCACTGTGGTGTTTTTTGGTTACAAGTTCGGTAGCCTGTAGCTAGGGAGTCCCATAAGTGAGGACTGACTTTCTGCTTGTTCCTGGAGAAAGTGTAGTTACTCAACTTTAACAGGTGTTCTCCAGAGACAGCAGGAATCAGTCCTCACTACCCTCTCACCTCCCCTGATGAGTTGCTGGATTTTTGTCCTTCCCTTGCCATCTGCTTGGTAGGGCTCAAGCTAAGGGACCTGACTGAGCAAGATGGCACCCTTGGGGCAGGAAGAGGACCATGCAAGTGTGACAGCAATCCCAAAGGCTTTCTTTGAAAGCTGGAGAATTGCTCCGTGGGGGTTCCGTCGGTGCCGGCATCACCCATAAGTGAGGACTGATTCCTGCTGTCCTTAGAGAACACTTGTTACAGGTGAGTAACTACACTTTCCTCATCGCCTTGACCTCTGCCAGGCAGATCAGTGAGCTGCAAGTCTTAGTGGTGCATCCACGGTATACCAGCTTCCATCATGACAAGGTCGTCCTTCAAACACATCGCCACTTTTTACCAAAGGTGGTGTCATCTTTCCACATTAGTCAGTCAGTAATCCTTCCGGTCGTCTTCCCAAGACCTCATGCATCTTGTGCAGAAGCAACCCTGAACACTCTTAACTGCAAAAAGGCTCTGGCCTTCTATCGCCAAAGGACTCGGGATATCTGAAAATCCTTGTAATTATTAGTGTCCTTTGACCCGCAACCATTTGGGTCTTCCTGTTACAAAATGGATAGCAGGCTGTATATCACTGGCATACAACAAAACAGGCCTTACCCTCACCGGGTACATTACTGCTCATAATGTCCGAGCCATGGCAGCATCGGTAGCGAATCTACGTTCAGTAGCCATTGACGAAATCTGCCGGACAGCAACCTGGTCCTCCATCCACACCTTTGCCGCCCACTACTGCTTGGACAAGGACTCCTGCCGGGATGAAGCCTTCGGCCAGTTGGTCCTTCAACATCTCTTTGGAACATGTTGACATCCCCCGCCCCTATATTCTTACCAGATCTTTTTGGCAGGGAAGTCTAGTTTAACCTGACCTTGAATGACTTTCTGACCCAGCCTAAGTCTTCTGAGATCTGGAAGCTGGGGAGTCCCATATATGAAGACTACATTCCTGCTTGTTCCTGGAGATAGCGTATTTACTCATGTGTAACAGATGAACTCCGGGGACAGCAGGAATTTAGACTTCACAACCCAATCTCCTCCCCTTGGAGTTGTAAGGTTGTATTTTTGTTTTGTTTTACTCCTCCTTTTCAGCTGCAAGCTCAATTGAGCAGAGGGATTTGGGAGAGTGGGAAGGCAGTGGCACAGGTGCAGTGGAGTGCTCTCAAAGGCTTTCCTATTGGTAGCTGGGGAGCTTCCTGCACGGGCTCTTTTGGTACCCGATGTCACCCATATCTGACGACTAAATTCCTGCTGTTCCTGTAGATCACCTGTTACAGGTGAGTAACTATGATTTCCAATATATCCTGGTGGAAACATTCGCTTTGCTCCTCTTGAGTATGCTCCCACGTTCTCCTTTGAATTTATCTAGCATCAAGAACTTTGAGAGATATCTGCAGCCCATTTTGCTGTAATTCTTAACCAGGATCTCGACCAGCTCTACATAGTTTTCGGCCTTGTGATTTCCCAAAAAGTCACTAACCACTGCAACAAAGCTGTTCAAAGCCACTTTCTCCTTCCTAGTAAGCAGCTTGGGAAATTCCATGCACTCAATCTTTTTGTGGTCCATCAAAGACACCAACTTTGACCTTTGCCTCAGACAGTTTAAGGAAGAAGTCTTGAAGGTACTTTGAAGGCTGTCAGCTCTCTAGAGAGGTGACAAATTGTTTCATAAGGCCCAATTTGATGTGCAGTGGTGGCATTGGCACCTTCTTTGATTCCACCAGTAGCTCCCACTTCACGTTCTTTATCCCAACAGAAAATTCAGTTCACAGTGGCCAGTCTCACCTGTGCTAGTGTGCCATGGTGTCCCTGCTGTCCCAAAGACAAAGATAGCAGGGAAACTTGGTAGAACAGCTTTGGAGACCCATCAGAATTGACACCATTTTAAAGTATCCAATAATCTCCCAGCGGTACTCAGCATACTTCAAGGCTTCTAGATATTCTTGATGCTGCTCTAATCTTCTTTGAGGTTCACTGAGTGAGCTAGGGAAGAGACAGTTATTTGTTCCTGTTATGTAACAGCACAGCTTTGAGGCTCCTAGAGCTGTCAATGAGCAGGTGCCATTCCTTTGGGCTAAAGGCAATTCAGATAGTGTCGAACAGACCGGTCATATTCTGGCAAAAGCAGAGCCCAACTTGACTAGTGAAAAAGCTAGAAAAAGTGTGGTGATGCTTCCTCTGATGTGTGACTTGCATACTTTCATCCAACACTTGAATCTGGACGTCAAAAGCTCGGCATTGGACTTAGTGAGATTAAGATCTCTGACCATGTCTTTGATGTCATTTTGGTTTGGGTAGTAAGGATTTCTCTCCTCAGCTCCACCTCTGATATTGTAATCTAGGTCTGCAACGTTGTCTTCATTTTGTGACTTGCTGCTTTCTTCTGAAGACAACTACTTTCTCTGCGGAGGAGTGGGTACAGGGAGCTCTGGGCAGTTTGGCAGTGGATGAAGGAATGCTTGGTTTACATGACAGAAGGAGCATTCTTGCCAGTCTGATGTTTGGAAGGATCCACCATTCAGAAGTAGCAATTGCTCAAGTGGTCAGTGGGTTCCTGCCAAATTCTTGGAATAGCAAACTTCATGACTCTTTTTTCCCCTCTGTACCATCCTGCCAAAGAAAAAAATTATATATATATTATGATAAAATTAATTTGAATTAATGATGTTCTTGCTAAATATTTCATATATTATGATGATAAAATTCAGTAACAATAAAGATTTATAACATAAAATGCCACAGTTTAAGCCAGCATCAATTGTCCATCTTACCTGCCAGAGTTTTCTTGAGTGCTCGCAAGTAAAATGAGTCGCCAAGGGTATGTCCTGATCCCCAGCAGGCATGCCGAAATATGCCTTGTAAGCTTCACACATCTTGGCAAATGCTTCCACGGAGTACTTTTTCACTCTTGTCTTGATAAAATTGCCACAAACATAGCAATCTGCCGGATGCTTATAGCTTCTTGATGCCATGTCAGATCACTTAAGAAGCTGGAATGAAAATAAACTGGCGAGCTTAAGACACGTGTTATTGTTGCTCGCTCCTAGGTTTCCAGGTGGTAAGGAGACTGCTGAACTACTGTGTTCACTCCGCACAAATCTGTTTATATAGACGTGAAACAGGAGTGTCGTTATAATGGTCACCAAAAGGCTTTTTTAAAAAAGTTCTCAAAAGTTAAAAATTCCAAAAGTTTTACAAAGTTATGGAATTTTCCAAAAGGTACTCAACGTTTACTTTGCACTAAATCTATCTAGAATGTCCTGCAAAATAGGTAATTTTCAAAACTGTCACTCCCCTGGTCCCAAAAGCAATGTTTGTGGACCATAATTGCCATTTTATATGGTTTTGAGACATAAGATATTGGAAAATAACACATTACCCAGGAATAAGAAAAAAGTAAAAATTTGTTACACAGTGAAAATTATCAATCATAATTGGAACTTCTGTCACTAGCGAAGTGTTATCAAAAAAGACTTATAGGATGAAGGTGGTACGTACACAGTGTCCCATTATTTTCTGATGCAAATTTTCGTACTGTTTCTGGGCATTAGTGCTGACCCTTTTTAATTCTTTAAGCTAATTTACCAAGGTTTGCCTACTTATACAATTAAGGGACTTTAGATGTCACTAAATACAGCTTCTCGGTTGGTAGCCAAGCAGCTGAGGTCTGCACATGTAATGCAACTTTTGAAGCACCTTCATTGGCTTCCTTTTGTGGTTAGCCTGATGTTTTAAAGCATGTTGTGTGGGTTTGCAGCAAAATATCTGTTCCTGCATTGAGAAACTACAGAACTCTGTTTATCTGTACTAGCTTTTTAACTATATGCCCAGGTTTATAGAATTCTCCAGGATCAAGCAGGAAGTCAGTTCTCACTTATGGGTGACGGAGACCGCGCGGATCAATTCCCCAGCTTTCAAAGAAAGCCTTTGGGATTGCCACCACGCATGCATGCTCCTTTTCCCGCCCAAGGGTGCCATCTCGCTTGGTCTGCCTTTTTCCGTGGAGACCTGTGGACGCACCTCATTGTCCCTCGGGAAAACGTTTGTTTTCTTCGCCTTAACAGGCTATATCTCTTTTTTCCGGTTGCACCGGTTCTCTACCCGTCCTCCACTTGCTCCCTTTTGGAGCTTTCTTCCCGGGCTTCAAGCTTTTTTTTTTTTTTTTCTTCCAACCGCTGGCTGCATGGGTCTTCAACCTCACAGGGGCTGTTTTCGCTCCCATGGCCACCGGGTTTAAAAATGCGATAGATGCTCTAGGAACATGTCGCTTACGGACACTCATGACTGCTGTCTAAGGTGTCTGGGAGCTGACCATGACCCAGAGCTCTGTTCACTCTGTAATAAAATGTCCTCTAAGGCCCTTCTCAGCCGTAAGCAGAAGTCCGAAGACATTTTTCAAAAGGCTGGCTTGGAGTCCCCGGTGGCACCCTCGGTCATCTCCCCTCTGGTGGGTTCTCCCCCTGCGGCACCGCGTTCCAGGTGGCATTCAGTCCAGGGGTCCCCGAGGTGGAACGGTGCAAAAAGAAGGCCTCGAAGTTGCTGTCTGGGGCCCCATCCCCGGAGACCCGCACCCACCGGGATCTTCCATCTGACCCCTCACCACCTGGTCTCCAGTGGCGTTCACCACCTGAGGACACCTACTTTCTGGTGTTTATTCAAGACATGGCTCGGGCCCTCACCTGGTCACCGAGGCCAAGGAAGACCCGCGTGCTGAAGAACTCGATATTCTTCAGTACGAGGCCCTGCCCAGGGAATCTTTCACCGTGCCAGTGTTGCCGATCCTCTCCTGGCTATTGCTCCACATGTGGGAGGCTCCGGCCTCAGTCCCCATAGTGAGCAAGCACCTTGACACAATGTACAAGGTGCAGCAGGGGCCAGGCTTCTATAAGACTCAACTTCTACACACCTCGATAGTGGTGGAATCAGCCATGAGGAAGCAGAAAAGCCAGAAGTCCCACTCCTCGGTCCCACCGGGCCTAGAGTCCAGAGCCCTTGATGCCCTGGGCCGCAAGGCCTATCAAGTTTCCATGCTCTCCTGTCACATCTAGGCATACCAGTTATATATGGGTATGTTCCTCCGCGACTTGGCAAAAGAACTTGGAGGCTTCTCCGCGGGCCTTGAGGGCAAGCCCCTCGATAGGTTCTGCACACTGTTGAAATCAGTAACTGATTGTTCCAAGTATATCTCTCTAGCCTCCTACGATGGCTTCAAGACTTTGGCTCGGATGGCGGCCGTGGGCATCGGAGCCCGCCGCCAGGCTTGGCTCCAATCTTCAGAATTGGAAGAGTGGGTGCAGGAGAAGCTCCTGGACGTGCCCTGCCTCGGCGAGAAACGTTTTTGGTAAGCCGATGGAGGAGAAGGTGGCTGAGATTGAGATGGAGTACCATCACTAGGACTCGTCTCTCCCACAAGACCTCTACGCTACCTCAGAAGAAGCGGCCTACCAAGAAGCCCTTCTTCCCCAGGAAAGGCCTCCAGTACCGCAGCTACCTGCCATATCGGCCTACCCCCATCCGACCACTCCCACGCAGGGGAAGCCTGGCCAGGGTCACTGGAAACCAAAGGGACCAAAGGCCCAGACGCCGGCTCCACCACAACCCCCTCAGGGGTTTTGCCACCAGCGGCATAGTCCCTCGCCCTCTGGTGATACAGCAGCCCATGGGGGGGACGCCTGTCCAGCTTCGCCCCGTCATGGGTGTTTTATCACTTCAGACACCTGGGTCCTCCAGGTCATCCGGGAAGGCTATCGCCTCCACTTTGACGGGCTCCCACCCCCTTTCTCCCCAGCGGAGCCTCCTCGACTCCTCGCACACCAGCTTCTGTTGCAGTCGGAATTACACTCTCTCCTCGCCCAACGGGCAGTCCAGAAGGTCCCTCCCCACCTTTGAGGTCGGGGCTTTTATTCCCGATACATCCTTCTCCCGAAAAAGATGGGGGGTCTGCGACCTATCCTCGACCTCCGCAGTCTAAACAAGTTCCTGGTGCAGGAGACATTCAAGATGTTATCTTTTGGCATGCTGCTGCCCTTCCTCCGGCAGGGCGACTGGCTCTGTTCCTTGGATCTAAAGGACGCTTACGCCCATATTCTGATCCACCCTCAACAAAGGCAGTACCTGCGTTTCAGGGTGCAGGGAGAGCACTTCCAGTACAGGGTGCTCCCCTTCGGCCTTGCATCTGCCCCACGGGTTTTCACGAAGTGTCTTGTCGTGGCCGCCGCTCACCTTCGGAGCCGGGGCATGTCAGTGTTTCCCTACCTCGACAACCGGCTTGTTATGGGCTCCTCCATTGAGGAGACCTGGCAAGCGATGTCTAGCACTGTCCTCCTCTTGGAGAGTTTGGGATTCTAGATCAACTACCCAAAGTCTCACCTCGAGCCGACACAGGCTCTTGAGTTCATTGGGACGCGCGTCTTGATACTCGGCAGGCCATAGCCTTCATGCCGGTGGACCGCTTCACCCGCCTCTGGGCTCTGGCGGCTTATGTCCAGAGCGCTCACCAGGTCACCTCTCGGTCCATGCTACGTCTCTTGGACCACATGGCCTCGACCGTGCATGTGGTTCTTCACTCCCGCCTGCACATGCAGACGGCTCGGTGTCTCAGTACTCAATGAAGCCAGTCCCTTGGATGCCTCAGGGACCCCGTCAGGGTTCTTCCCAACCTCTGCTTGTCCCTGAACTGGTGGCAAAACCCTCGCAACCTCCTGCAGGGATCGCCCTTCCAGTCCCCACAGCACGATGTGGTACTGACCATGGATGTTTCCCTGTTAGGGTGGGGAGCCCATTGCTGGTCTCTCTGCACACAGGGACAGTGGTTGCCGGTGGAGGCTCAACAGCAGATAAACCTGCTCGAGCTCCAGGCCATCCGGTGGGCCCTTAGGGCCTTCGAGAATGTCCTCAGTGGGAAGTCGGTTCAGGTGCAGACCAACAACCGGATAGCGATGTTCTATATCAACAAAGAGGGGGGTACAGGGTCGCGCTCCCTCTGCAGGGAAGCAGTCCTCATCTGCTCTCTTGCCGCCCGGCAGAGGATGTCCCTCAAGGTGACGTACCTCCCGGGTCAGGAGAATGGCCTGGCGGACAGGCTCAGCGGAATCCTTCGCCCCCACGAGTGGCGCTTCGACCCCAAAGTGGCCGGCTGGCTGTTCCTACGCTGGGGCACCCCAGAGATGGATCTCTTTGCCAGCCCTCAGAACACACAACTTCCCTGCTTCTGCGGCCTGCTGGTGCACCCAGGCAGGTAGGGCCACAATGCATTTCTCCTAGACTGGTCCTTCAGTCTCCTATATGCATTCCCTCCTTTTCCCCTCATTGCAAGGACTCTGTTCAAGGCCCAGCTGGATGGGGCATCGCTGATTCTCGTGGCCCCTCGTGGCCTCGGCAGCCTTGGTTCCCACTCCTGCTTTGGCTGTCATCGGAGCCTTCAATCCCCCTGGGCTCTGCCAGGGACTTGCTGACACAGGAGGAAGGTTGGGTACTTCACCCGAATCTACTCTCCCTATCTCTCATGACCTGGTGGCTGAACGGGTCTCTCTAGCCCCCCTGGCCCTTCTGGAGGAGGTCAAGGAAATCCTCCTTGCCTCCAAGAAGGACTCCACTAGGCTTATGCTTTCGCTTGGTCTGCAGCTGCTTCTTGGCGATCTCAACTGATACCTTGTACCAAAGATTCTCAATCAGGTTGAGATCGGGTGATTGAGCTGGCCAGTCAGTGTTCTGAACTCCCTTTATTTCCTTCCAGTCAGACAGTTTTCGTTCGGTGGCAAGGTGCATTGTCATCCTGGAATAAATATCTGCCAGGAAACAGTTGCTCAGCTGATGCCTGCATGCACTTCTGCAGAATTCCTATGTATTTTGCTGCATTCACCATCCTGCCAATGATGTGGAGTCTTCAACACCACTGGCTGCCATGCATCCCCAGTTCATGACCTTGGTTGGATGCTTCATGGAGATACTCAAGCACTCTGGTTTGTACTCTTCATGAGGAAACTTCCTCACATAGGTTTTACTCTGGTCATCCATAAGGCAGAACGTGCTTTCATCACTTAACAGAACTTTCTCCTAGTCAGTGTTGCTCCATTTTGTGTACTTGGATGTCTACTCAATGCATCTCTTCCTCTGTTCCATAATAAGTAGCGGCTCCCTCCATGCCTTACAGTCCCTCAACACATACTCCAAGCATAGTCTCCTCACAGTGGAAGTGCGAACTGCAATGGAACACCTCCTTCCATTCCTGCAGAAGCTCAGGGGATTTTAGCTTGCGGTCTTTATCAAGGCTTTGTCGACCCTCTTGGTTGACTTTCTAGGCTGACTGCTACGATGTCTGCCCTGCATATATCCCGTCTCCTTATGATTCTGCAGAATGCGGACAACCATGCTCTGATCACAGCTGACCTTTGCTGCAATCTGCGGTCTGGAATACCACCACCCTGTCCTCCAGATAAAAAATGTGACCTCCTTCACCATGCCAGGATGTTGAAAATCTGATGCAATGTTACACACCAGTTGATCCACATTAAATTCAAACCCTGAGTGCTGCCAAAATGCTATGCACTGATTGGCTATCAAATATGACTTCCTATTGGCTGAAGAAATGCAGTATACTATTGTTTCATTTTGATCCTGCTTTGGCACAGAATCCAGTTGATCGTACTGGGACATCGTTTTCTCATGGCAGTTATGCAAAAGTTTACAGACAAGTAATTTTGTATGCAGAAATGGCTGGTGAATTAAATTTGCAACAAAACAGTATATAATAAACCAGGAAGATTGTCAAAATAAAGCTAAGAATAGCTTGAACATGCAGCCTATGCAAGACTTTTGCACACCACTGTATCTGTTCGATGGATATTTTGGTACTAAAATGTAATTTGAGATTTTTTTATCTATTGTATTCTATTTGATTGTTTATGTTGCTTATCACCCACTTAGACCTTTGTGTGATTGAGCAGGATATAAATTTTGTGAAATAAATACATACGAAAGATGGTATATCAAGAAATAAATTTAATATCAGCAACGTTCTTTACAATACACTAAATATAAATTAAAAACGGAAATTAGAAAAATCCCTCATTCATCATGATAGGACAGAGAGAAAAGTGAAAGGATAGAGAGTTTTCAGAGGCAACCATCTCCTCTGTGAACTCCTGTCACATAACCTCCCCCCAAGGGTTTCTTCAAATAGGCTTTTAGGACAGGTCTAAACTGGTGGTATGACTGTTATTTATTGTAAATATGGAGATAAGCTATTCCATAACAGAGGAGCTTTAATAAAAAAAAGGCAGATTGTCTAATTGATTCATATTTAATTAGTGAGGGAAGGGGGATATTTAATATTTCTGCAAAGAACACAATTCTCGTGCAGGAATGTGCAAACGTAATAAGGGAAGAGAGGCATTCAGGAGTGCCTGTATGTAGTGCTTTGTGGGTCAAAGTTAAGAGTTTGAAGGAGATCCTTGAGGAAATGGGAAGCCAGTGGTTTTGTGTGAAGGAGAGGGTGATATGGTCATATTTCCAGGCATGTATAGATTGTAAGCATTTTAGGTTGCAGGCAGGTGGGAAATCACGAGGCTTAAGATGGTAGCTAGTGCTGTTGTATTAAGAAAAGGCTGAAAGGTTCATACATGACGAATGACATCAAATGATGACCTTACAACTGCTCCATTTTGAGAGAATGTGAGCTCGGCATTTTGAAGATACCTAGCTATTTAAAGTTGGTTGTTAATGTCACAGCAGAGTTTCTGTCCCTATATCTAAATCCCCTCTTATTGAACCCAGTCCCTTGGCCTCAATTAACTCTTGCCAAATCTGACTGTTCGATCATTGGCCCATATATTAATCAAGGTGAGTTTCTCGTCTCGAATATCATATCACAATAACAGCATTCTCCCTTTTTTATTCTTCCCACAGTCCCTCAGCTGAAAGGGAACCCCCATGCCAACACCGCAGTTTACTCCCTCAATGTGTTAGGGCTAAAATTAAACCAGACTATAATTCTTATTATATAACAAGGGCTCATGTTTTCCCAAAAGATGTGTTTCTTTCAGAAATTCATTGTTTACTTGTAAACTTACTCAGACAGAAATTTTTGCTGTTACAGTGTGAATTGAGCCTCAACATTACTTGTCCTTGCCCGAATACCCTTCATTACGTCTTAATAGCCCCCCTATAATTGCTTTCCTTCCATCCTTCCCACCTCCTGAGTGCCATTACCAGAGTATATATCCCTTGTCAAACAGTGAAAGAAAGTAACTTCCCCAGGCCTCTTCCACACTCAAGCTTCCTTCAGACGCTCAAATCTCACTCACACTCCTCCTTTAGTCCCCCTTAGCACTCAGCTACCATTAGTAACACAGATCACTCCTCCCTTTCTCTCCATTCATAGCTAATATTGCCCATTCATACTTCCCTCCATCACTCCCGCTCATTTTGTCAAGAGCAAAAAAATCCAGACTACATCCATTGAGCTACAAAATAGTCCCTGTATCTGTCTTCCTCTTGGTTGCGTTTTACTTTTTGCTGCTATACTTTGGGTAGGTTGTTGAAATCTCCAGCTCTTTTCAGGGATCTGCTGCCATCCCGCAAAGGCCAGGGCCACCATTTCCTGGTTTCTCCCTTTATTTTTCTTCTGCGGCACAGTATTGAAATTTGATGCTCTCAGGACTGACCAACACTTCTCCACGTTTTTAGCCCCCTTTTTGTACTTCCACAGATGGTAAATCAAATACCAAAAAGGAAGAGCCATTTTACTCCTTGGAATTCAGCCAACAGAATTCAACCTTCTGTATCAAAAGGTCTGAATTATGCAAAATTCTTCATGCTTTGTTTGTCAAAATAACACATCATATTGTTTTTGAGTGATACTTAATTTAAATACAATATAGGAAAAAAAATCACAAAGTACAAAATTTAGAATTATTGTGTGCAGAATTCCAACAGGCATACCATTTGTATCTTGTTCTCATTACACAAAAAAGCGATGACTGCCTTCAATTCTCTCCTCTGCAGTGTCCCAGCTGACAAATCCTTATAGATCTCAACTGTGAATTCCTTCATCTGGATATTTCCACATTTTCTGGCCTCTATTACTCATTCTCATCAGTAAACCTATGCAGGCATTCGATGATGCCCCATGGTTGCATAGCACACCACAGGGCTTTGATGAGCTTGCTCCACTTTTATCATGTTCCCCTTAGCACCCCTCTAGTTCGATCCTTAATAGATCTGCTCTGATTTTCTACACTACACTTTTACAATTGAGGCACTCCTGGGTCTCGGGCAATCTTTAGATCAGAACATTGCTACACCTGGAGCAATTCTCAAGATCTTGAATCTTATCCTATAGCTCTATGTGCTCCTCTGACCAGTTTTGCAGGCCTTTGTCACAAAGATCCAGGTATACCTCTTGCTGCCCCCACATGCCTTTCTAGTTCCTCCATAAGTTTTCAACAGTAGCCATTATATCCTGCTTTGCACTCTGTCTCACTTTTTAATGCTGCCAAAAGACTTTGTATATCTGCTCAGATAATCCACTCCCTGCCTGCTTCTAAGATCAATCATGCTCTGCAGTTAAATCATAATGCTCTTTCAGATGCATTATGGCTGACATCTTGGTGGCTTTTCCATCAGCGGACACTTGTTTTCCTGATCATTTTTCCTAGCTCACGATGGAACTTCAGGCCATCTCTTGGGATGCTATTCTGAGTTCAACATTGGACACAGTAGCCCTGTGCAGAGTATATGCATGACTTGTACGTCACTTGTTTAGATGGTTCCATGATGGTCTATGCCTCCTGAGACGACATACTTGGGCTGCAGAAAGGAAGTGGTGCAAGAATAGCTCGATCTTAGCATTGCTTCACTTTCGGAACACTTATTCCCACTATCGTTCATAGATTACTCAAGCAAAAAAGGACTATTTTTCCTCTTTGATAAGGACTTCAACCAATCCAGGCCGAACAATTTCTTCTGTGGTGGACCAACTTGGGTCCTTGGGCCTATCTGATACCAAACTACTCTGCGGAAAGTTTAGCTACCTTCTTTTAACACAAGGTCTCAACTTCGAGCGACCTTTCCTGTCCATTCCTCCTTTTCTTTGCCAGACCCACTTAGTCCTGTCTGCCCCTCTCTTAATCATATCTGGTCTCGATTTACGTCAATTACTTTGATAGACCTATCTCGTTTGATGCAAAAAAACTGCCTATATACTGGATCAGATTCCATCCTCTTGGTTAAAGGAACAGTCCTTGGGACTTCTCCCAATCTTAGAATCACCTATCAATGGTAGTTTATCCTCAGGGATTGTACCTATCACGTGGAAGAAGGCTATATTGTGACCTACAGCCAAGGATCCTCATGGTGACTGACTTGACCCAAAAAATTATCTGCCTGTTTCAAACCTACCTTTTATGTCTAAAGTGTTAGAGAAACTAGTATTTTGGCAACTTTCTGTGCATGTTGAACAAAGACATGTCCTACACTCTAGACAGTGAGGAAGCAGGCCACAACATAGCACAGAAACTATTCTAGCAGTGGTGCTAAATAATATCCATAGGGCATGGGATCAGGATAAGGCACTTCTTGCCATTTCACTGGACCTCTCAGCAGCATTCGACTTGGTCAATCATGTTCTGCATATGATTCGTCTCTTCGATATAGGCCTTCATGGTCGACCACTTGTTTGGTTTTATTCTTTTCTTCAGGGACGTATGTATCAGGTTCAGGTTTCAGACACTCTTCACAGGAACTTACCTGTGGGATACTCCAGGGGTCCACGCTTTTGTTTAACATCTGTTTGAGCCCATTGACTACACTTATTCAGAGTACTGCTTTCTTGTTGTATTCGACTGACTTTAATGGCACTAAGATATGTCGGGAATCAATTCCTGCTTAGCAAGCATTGGCTCCTGGCTATGAACTAATTCCCTGGTATTGAATCTGAGCAAAACTATGGCCATGTGGTTCTCTGACTACACGGATTTATTTTAATTGTACAGGTTTTTATATGCCACCTTTAATCCAAGGTGGTTTACATAGAACAGTATACAATTTCATGAGAGTTGTTTTACATAGAACATGGGCAAGTAAGCTTTGCATTAAATATGAGGGTTATACATAATTCATTGGTGTGTGGATGGTTAATGGTATATGCAGTTAGGTAATCTCATTAGGACCAATATGTTCAATGAAGAGATGTGTTTTTAATATTCTCCAGGAACAAGCAGGAAGCCCTCACTTATGGGTGACTTCGGCACCGATGGAGCCCGCGTGGAGCAATTCCCCAGCTTTCAAAGAAAGCCTTTGGGATTGCTGCCATGCATGCGTGGTCCTCTTTCCGCCCAAGGGTGCCATCTTGCTCAGTCTACCTTTTTCCATGGAGCCCTTTGGGCGCACGTCTTCGTCCCTTGGAAAAAGTTTCATTTTTTCGCCTTAACATGCTCTTTTATTTTCCGGTTGCACCGTTCTTCCCCCGCTTTATTTTTAGAGCTATCAGGGATACTCCCTTTCTTCATTTTTTTTTTTATTTTTACGGGCTTCACATGAGTCTTCGACCTCGCAGGGGCCATTTTTGCCCCCATGGCCACCGGATTCAAAAAAATGTGATATATGCTCTAGGAACATGTCGCTTACGGACACTCATGACTGTTGTCTGCGGTGCCTCGGAGCCGATCATGATCCAGAACTCTGTTCGCTCTGAAAGAAAATGTCCTCTAAGGCCCTGCTCAGTTGTAAGCAGAAGTCCGAAGACATTTTCCGAAAGGCCGCCTTGGAGTCCCTGGTGGCGTCCTCGGACGTCTCCACTCCAGTGGGTTCCCCACGTACGGCCCCGCATTCTCGGCAGCACTCCAATCAGGGATCCCCCGAGGTGGAGTGACGCAAAAAGAAGGCCTAAAAGTTGCTGTCCAGGGCCCCCAACAAGCGCAAGTGCTCTTGCGCCCGGTCGCTGAGCTCCCTTCAGTATTCCCGAGAGTCAGACAAGGAGCGGCCCCACAAGGTACCCTGCGCGGAAGCGGAGACCTCCGGCGAAGGCTCCCGGTCTCCTGAGGGCCATCCCAGGGAGGACCCCCTCTCCTCCTCGACGCCCAATCCAGTGACCCCGGGATCAGCATCACAGGGCCCCACACCTCTGTGAGAGTCCCGCATGCTGGCGCTAGAACGCAGCATTTCTATGTTCATTGCTTCCCAGCAGGCGCTTACAGCCAGCTTTGCTGACTCACACCTTAAGACCACGGATTCCTCACGTGGGACACCCAAATCCGTCAAGGAAACAGCCGAGAGCCATGGGCCTCGTGAGGGTCCTCGACGTCTGTCTCGCTTGCCCTCCTGTTCCTCGGATGCAAGATCATCCAGGGCCTCTGGCACCAGACCACCAGCCACTGGACAGAGCGATCGGCCTGGCTCGGACTCCTCGGCCAATTTCTCGGAATGGGAGTCCAATGGGGATACCTCCCCGGAAAGCTGTACCCACCGGGACCTTCCGTCAGACCACTCACCGCCCGCCTTCCAACAGTGCTCACCACCCGAAGACACCTCCTTCCTGGTGTTAGTCTGGAACATGGCACGGGCCCTTAGCCTGGACACCCAGGCTGAGGAAGACCCTTGTGCTGAAGAACTCGATATTCTTCAGTACGAGTCCCTGCCCAGGGAATCTCTCACTGTGCCTGTGCCCCCCGATTCTATCTTGGCTGCTGCTTCGTATGTGGGAGGCCCCGGCCTCGGTCCTCATCGTAAGCAAGCGCCTGGACACGATGTACAAAGTACAATGTGGGCCAGGCTTCCGAAAGACCCACACACTTCGATGGTGATGGAATCGGCCATGAGGAAGCAAAAGAGCCTAAAATCACACTCGTCGGTGCCACCTGGCCGAGAGTCGAGAGCCCTTGATACCCTGGACTGCAAGGCCTACCAAGGCTCCATGCTCTCTTGTCACATCCAGGCATATCAGCTGTACATTGGTATGTTCCTACGTGACTTGACTAAGGAACTTGGGGGTTTCTCCACGGGCCTCGAGGGAGAGCCTCTTGATAGGTTCCACACCCTGCTTAAGTCCATCACGGATTACTCTAAGTATCTCTCCCGAGCCTCCTATGATGGCTTCGAGACATCAGCTTGGGTAGCAGCCACGAGCATTGGGGCCCACTGTCAGGCATGGCTCCAGTCCTCTGATTTTGAGCAATGGGTGCAGGAGAAGCTCCTGGACTTGCCCTGTCTCGGTGAGCAGCTGTTCGGCAAACCGATGGAGGAGAAGGTTGCGGAAATTTAAACTGAGTTCGTCACTAGAACCCATCTTTTCCCGCAAAACTTCCACCCTGCCTCTGAAGAAGCAGCCGGCCAAGAAGTCCTTCTTCCCTAGAAAGGGTCTCCAGCAATGTTCCCTCTAATTTTCTGTAGGCTGTGTGCGCATAAAATATCAGCTGTGCAACTTTTGAAGGAAGGTTAAATTTTTGTGTGCCACATAAGGACACTCGGATTTATATACTTTAAAATTTGACTATACATCAGAATACAGTATGTACACCACATTGATTGCACTAGAAAATATTGTAGAACTTGTGAAAACCATAAATACACAACAACTTTTAAATTTTAAGACATCTGTGTTTTCTATCAGAATCAGAACCGTAATTTTTGTGCGCTCTTATAAAGTATGTGCGCTGGCTCGGCGAGGTGTGTGCGCGCGCACACGCGCACAGCTTAGAGGGAACAGTGGTCTCCAGTATCGGGGCTGTCTGCCATATCCGACTACCCCCACGCCGACCACTCTGGTGCAGGGTAAATCTGGCCAGGGGCATCGAAACCAAAGGGCCCAAAGTCCCCAATGCCAGCTCCCCCACAACCCACTCAGGGGTTTTGACGCCATCAGCATAGCCCCTCGCCCTCCTGTCCCGTTTCACTCCATCGTGGGCTTCCATCACCTCGGACACTTGGGTCCTTCAAGTTGTCTGAGACGGCTATCGCCTTCACTTTGACAGGCTTCCACCTTCTTTCTCCCCGGCAGAGCTTCCTCAGCTCCCCGCACACCAGTTTCTGCTGCAGTGGGAATTACACTCTCTCCTCACCCAACGGGCAGTCGAGAAGGTCCCTTCCCACCTTCGAGGTCGGGGCTTCTATTCCCGGTATTTCCTTGTCCCAAAAAAGATGGGGGATCTGCGACCCATCCTCGACCTCCACAGGCTAAACAAGTTTTTGGTGCGGGAGAAATTCAAGATGTTATCTCTTGGTGTTCTGCTGCCCTTCCTCCGGCAGGGCGACTGGCTATACTCCTAGGATCTAAAGGATGCTTTCGCCCACATCTTAATTCACTCCCAACGCAGGCAGTATCTGCGTTTCAGGGTGCAGGGAGAGCACTTCCAGTACAGGGTGCTCCCCTTCGGCCTCGCGTCTGCCCCACGAGTCTTTACAAAGTGCCTCGTTGTGCTCACCGCGTACCTTCGTCATCAGAGGGTGCCGGTCTTCCCCTACCTTGATGATTGGCTCGTTACGGGCTCCTCGGTCGAGGAGGCTCGACGAGCGATGTCATGCACTGTCATCCTCCAGGGGAGCTTGGGGTTCTTGGTCAACTACCCGAAGTCTCACCTCGAGTTTATCAGGGTGCGCTTCGACACTCAGCGGCTCAAGTCCAAAGCGCTCCCCAGGTCACCGCTCGGAACATGCTACATCTCCTGGGCCACATGGCCTCGACCGTACATGTGGTCCCCAACGCTCGCCTGCACATGCAGACGGCTCAGTGAAGCCTCAGGGCCCAATGGAGCCAGTCCCTCGGACACCTCAGGGACCCTGTCAAGGTCCTTCCCGGCCTCCAGTTGTCCTTGCACTGGTGGCAAAATCCCCACAACCTCGAGGCAGTGCGGATGACAAACGCCTCTCTGTTAGGGTGGGAAGCCCACTGTGGGCCTCTCTGCACGCAGGGGCAATGGTCACCCGAGGAGTCTCAACAGTAGATAAACCTGCTCGAGCTCTGGGCGATTTGGTGGGCCCTGAGGGCCTTCGAGGACCACCTCAATGGGAGGTCGGTTCTAGTGCACACCAACAACCGTGTAGTGATCTACATCAACAAAGAGGGAGGCACAGGATCGCGCTCCCTCTGCTGGGAAGCGGTCCTCATCTGCTCTTTCGCTGTCCGAGGGGGGGGATGTCCCTCAGAGTGACGTACCTCCTGGGTCAGGAGAATAGCCTGGCGGACAGACTCAGCAGGATCCTTCGCCCCCACAGATGGCGGCTGGATCCCAGAGTAGCAGACTGGCTGTTTCTTCGTTGGGGAACGCCGGTGATAGACTTCTTTACCAGCCCCCAGAACACATAGCTCCCCCATTTCTGCGGGCTGATGCCGCATCCAAGCAGGGAGGGCCCCAATGCATTTCTCCTGTACTGGTCCTGCAGCCTTCTCTATGCATTCCCTCCCTTCCCCCTCATTGCAAGGACCCTTTTCAAGGCTCAGCGATACAGGGCATCGCTGATTCTCATGGCCCCTTCGTGGCCTTGGCAGCCTTGGTTCCTGCTCCGGCTGTCGACGGAGCCTCCAGTTCCCCTGGGCTCTGCTTGGGGTCTGCTAACGCAGGAGGAGGGTCAGGTGCTGCACCCATACCTAACCTCCCTATCTCTTGCAGCCTGGCAGCTGAACGGGTCTCCCTAATCTTTCTGGCCCTTCCAGAGGAGGTCAAGGCAATCCTCGCCTCGAGGAAGGACTCCACTAGGCAAGCCTACACCTTTAAGTGGAAACACTTCTCCGTCTGGTGCTCAGAGCGCCAGATCGACCCCTTTTCATACCCCATTCGATGGGTTCTCCAGTATCTCCTCCTCCTCTAGAGAGGAGGACTGAAGTTGAACTCTGTAAGGGTTCGTTTGAGCGCCATTTCGGCTAATCGCTTCCCCATTCAGAGAAAACCCCTCTCGGGGCAGCTGTTAGTCTCCTGCTTCATGCGGGTTCTTCTGCTTTCCAATCCGCCCTCCCCAGCGGAATGGGACCTGAATGTGGTACTCACACAGCTCACCTGTTCGCCTTTTGAGCCAATGGCGACGTGCTTGCTCCGGCACCTGTCCTGGAAGGTGGCCTTCCTGGTGGCACTTACCTCAGCCCACCGAGTCAGTGAGCTCCAGACTCTCATGGCTGGCGCTCCTTACACCAAGTTTTATCAGAATAGGGCGGTCCTACGTACTCTTCCTAAATTCATGCCCAAAGTCATTTCAGACTTCCATCTCAACCAAGAGATAGTCCTGCCGACCTTCTTCCCGAGGCCCCATGCCGACCAGGTGTTGATAGCTCTCCACACCCTCGACTGCGAACGGGCCCTTGCCTTTTATTTGCAGCGTACCCAGACTCATCGCAAGTCTGACCGGCTTTTCGTGAAGTATGATCCCAATAGACCGTGACAGGCAGTCACCAAACGCACCCTCTTGTTTTGGGTGGCAGACTGCATTGATTTCGCCCATGCGAAGGCAGACGTCCCGCTGGATCGTCAAGTCACCACACACGGGGTCTGGGCCAAAGCAGCCTCGGTGGTCTCACTGCGCTCTGTGCTCCTGATGGACATCTGCTGGGCGGCAACCTGGTCTTCCACGAATACCTTCGCTGCCCACTACTGCCTGAAGAGGGAGTCCCGCTGGGAAAGCGCCTTCGGCCAGGCTAACAGGGGCTATACATTTCAAACAAAGGTAAGAATTTGAGGTTTTTTGTTTTATTTTAAATTGCTAGCTCTCTGACTGGGAGCTCTTAAAAGGGTTTTGGTACATTTTTAAAACAAAGTTACATTCTTTTTGGTGCTTTATTTTAAAAGGAAAAATATTTTCTTTAGTGAGATAGGTTTAAAACTCTGCTTTGGTAACTTTCTCAGCTCTTGGTTGCTGCTGACACCTAGTCAGGAGTTAGTGGGCCTGCTTAGCCTGTGAAAGAACTGAGAGCAGCTGAGGCCTGCATAAAAGATTTCAGAGCCCTGCACTGTTGAGGCATTCCTAACATCGGCTGTACGTTTCAAACAAAGGTAAGAATTTGTGGTTTGTGGTTTTTTAAATTGCTATCTCTCTGACTGGGAGCTCTTAAAAGGGTTTTGGTAAATGTTTATAACAAGGTTACATTTATTTTGGTGCTTTAGTTTAAAAGGAGAAATATTTTCTTTAGTGGGGTAGGTTTAAAACTCTGCTTTGGTAACTTTCTCAGCTCTTGGGAGCTGCTGATACCTAATCAGGAGTTAGTTCCCTCCCTACCCCCCCAACTCCCACCCATCCCTAGTGAGCAGTCTTGCTTTATAGGGCACCTCCCCAATTAACAAAACAGGGACTTGGAACAGCACATTTTGAATATAATTAGAGATTTAACTGCTTTGTCTCTGAAAGGACAGCTGGGAAACCAACCGGCTGGTACTTTGGTAGATCTTTCTTTTGCTTTAACAGATACCTAAGCTTCATGAACAGAACAATGGCTGGGAAAAATCATAGCGCTAAAGCTGCTGCCCCTGTTACAGCTTCTGCCTCTGTCCAGACAGAGGTCCCAATGCCAGGTGAAGGACTGTTTCCATGTGCAGGGTGCCTGCATGCTGAAGCTCTCAGGAAACAAGTGGAGCAACTCAGAGAGGAGGTGGCGAGGCTGAGGAGCATTCAAGACAGTGAGAAGTACATGATGAGATGCTTCTTGCAGCAACCAAGCTCTCCAGCAGAGAAGATGGGTGCCTACAGAATGACGAAGGTTGGACACAAGTCACCAGGGCCTGCAGAATCACCAATCCAATTTCTCCAGTCCTTGAATTGAAGAACCATTATGCAGCCCTGGAAGTGGAAGAGGTGAAAGCATCCCTGGAAAGGGAAGAATCTGAGCTCAAGTATCCCAAAGTTGCGGAATCAGTGACCACAAGGAAGCGAAGGGTAGTGGTGGTTGGTGACTCTCTTCTGATGGGTACTGAGGTGTCCATCTGCCAACCAGATTTGATGTCCAGAGAGGTATGCTGTCTGCCTTGTGCCAAAATCCAAGATGTTAGAGTTTGCCGAGACTCATCAAGCCCACTATTACCCAATCTTGCTAATCCATGTTGGAACAAATGATACTGCCAGATAGTCCTCTAAGCATATCAAAAGTGACTTCATGGCTCTGAGACAGAGGGTGGAGCAGATAAGTGCACAGGTGGTAGTCTCTTCAATTCCTCCCAGTTGAGGGTAAAGGCTAAGGCAGAGAGGCTCGCATCCTGGAGATGAATACATGGCTCTGTGGATGGTGTCATCAAGAGTGTTTTGGTTTCCTGGACCATGGCATGCTGTTCCAAGGGTTGCAGAGCCGAGATGGTGTCCATCTGTCCAAGAAAGGTTGATGCGTCTTCAGTAGTAGACTGGCTAATCTACTGAAGAGGGCTTTAAACTAGATTCGTTGGGGATTGGTGAAGAAAGCCCCCATGTAAGTGATAAATTAAATACCTTTATGGAAATGGGTAAAAGGGGTAACATATGGAAAGCAGTGTGTATAAATGCCCGTAGCATGGGAAATAAGATCCCTGATGTTGAAGCTTTGGTGGGAGTGGCCAACTTGGATTTAGTGGGGAGTGGCCGACTTGGATTTAGTGGCAGTTACAGAAACATGGTTCACAGAAGACCATGACTGGGATGTAACTATACTTTATTCAGAAAGGACAGGGTAGGAAGAAGGGGAGGAGGAGTGGCACTATATGTAAAAAATATTAAAGCTTTGGAATTACAAAGTTTAAAAGGGAGAAAGGGAGGCATTGTGGGTTAAACTAGAAAGAGGGAAAGAGAAATCTATTTGCATTTGCGTGATATACAGACCTCCCTCACAAGAGGAAGAGGTGGACAGAGTTAATTGAAGACATACGCAGCGTTGCTAGGAAAGGGGAAGTGCTACTAATAGGGGATTTCAGTATACCAGATGTTGATTGGCACATCCCTGCTGCAGTATCATGTAGAAGTAAGGAGATCCTGGATTCTCTACAGGGAGAACTATTCAGGCAATTGGTAACAGACCCCACATATGAAGGGGCCATACTGGACTTGGTGCTTACCAATTGTGAAAGTGTTTCTGATGTTATAGTGGGAGATCATTTTGCATCCAGTGATCACCAGAAGGTGTGGTTCAGTATTAGGTCTAGGGCTGTTAGAATCCATTCAAAAGCGAGGGTCTTAGACTTTAGAAAAACTAACTTTGCTAAGATGGGCCAATACCTCAGGGATGGGAACAGCATGGGGATGTAACATAGTAACATAATAAATGATGGTAGAAAAACAGTGGGCAAAACTGAAAGGGGATATTTTAAGGGCAACCAACCTTTTTGTTAAAATGGTAAATAAAGGTAAAAGGAAAAGGAGACCGCTATGGTTTTTGAAAGAAGTAGCTGAAAAGGTGAAGAAAGAGGGAGGCCTTCATGAAATACAAGAGATCACAGAGAGAGGAAGACAGGCATCTATATTTGGAAAAACTTAGAGAAGCTAGCAAAGTAGTCAGGAAAGCAAAAATTCAAAAGAGGAGTTAATAGCCAATGCAGTAAAATGGGGGGATAAGACATTTTTTCAGATATGTTAGTGAGAAAAGGAAGGGCAAAAGTGGTATTGTGAGACTCAAGGGTAAAGGGGAGGAATATGTAGAAGCTGATGAGAATGAAGCGGAATTGCTAAACAAATATTTCTGTTCTGTCTTCACAGATGAAGAACCAGGAACAGGACCTCAGAAAACACCCACAAACAGGAACAGAAGTGAGGGGGGCATCTTGAACAAGTTTCAAAAGTCTGTGTTCATGAGAAACTAGCTAAATTTAAAGTAGACAAAGCGATGGTACCGGATGGGATACACCCTAGAATACTGAGGGAACTTGGGGACGTTCTGGCAGCTCCACTGACTGACCTTTTCAGTGCCTCGGAGTTGGGAGTGGTGCCAAAGGATTGGAGAGAGGCTCATGTGGTGCCTTTACACAAAAGCGGAAGTAGGGATGTGGTTGAAAACTGCAGGCCGGTTAGTTTAACTTCGGCGGTGAGTAAATGATTGGAAACGCTGCTAAAAGAGAAAATAGTGAGGTTTCTGGAGTCCAGCGGATTACAGGATCAGAGGCAGCATGGATTCACCAGAGGCAGGTCTTGTCAGACAAATCTGATTGACTGGGTGACCAGGGAGTTGGACCGAGGGAGAGCCCTGGATGTGGTGTATTTAGATTTCAGTAAATCCTTTGACACCGTTCCTCACAGGTGACTTATAAACAAACTGAGCACCCTAGGGATGGACCCTAAAGTTACTTGTTGGGTTAGAACTTGGTTGAGTGGGAGGCGACAAAGAGTACAGGTAAGTGGAGATCACTCTGAGGGGAAGGATGTTACCAGTGGTGTGCCCCAGGGATCAGCCCTTTGTCCGATTCTTTTTAACATCTTTGTTAGTGATATAGCGGAAGGGCTGTCGGGTAAGTTTTGCCTCTTTACAGATGATACTAAAATCTGCAATAGAGTAGACACCCAGGAAGGTGTAGATAACATGAGGAGGGATCTAGCTTATCTTGAAAAATGGTCTAGAATTTGGCAGATGGGATTTAATGTTAAAAAAAATGTAAGGTCATGCATTTGGGCTGCAGCAATCCAAGAGAGCAATATAGTATAGGGGGTTTAGTACTTTTGTCCACTAAAGAAGAGTGGGACCTAGGCGTGGTTGTGTCTGATCTTAAGGTAGCTAAACAGGTAGAAAAGGGGACAGCAAAAGCTAGAAGGATGCTTGGGTGCATACTGCGAGGAATGGCTAGCAGAAAAAAAGGAGGTGATAATGCCTCTATATGTCTTTGGTGCGACCTCATTTTGAGTATAGTGTGCAATTCTGGAGACCGCACCTTCAAAAGGATATAAACAGGATGGAGTCAGTACAGAGGGTGGCTACTAAAATGGTTAGTGGTCTTCATTATAAAGCATATGAGGATAGACTTAACGATCTTAATATGTACACCTTAGATCAAAGGCAGGATAGAGGTGATATGACTGAGATGTTTTAATACCTCCATGGCATAAATGCACAGGGGGAGAGCCTCTTTCAATTGAAAGCAAGTTCTGCTACGAGAAAACATGGGATGAAGGTGAAAGGGGGTAGATTCAGGAGTGATATGCGGGAATATTTCTTTACAGAAAGAGTGGTAGATCCATGGAATAGTCTCCCAGTGGAGGTGGTAGAGATGAGGACAGTATCTGAAGTCAAAAAAGAGTTGGACAAACACAGAAGATCTCTAAAGGAAAAAAGGGGACTGTTGTAGTTGTCGATATGGAAAAACTGCCTAGATAGGCCATGTGGTCTTTTTCTGTCGTGATTTTTCTATGTTTCTATGTAACCTGTTCAGTTTATAAGCAACTCCTGCCCTCCGACCCTTCTTCACGGCTATCGAGGGCTTGGACCCGAGGACTTGAGAACTCGGGCTCCTTCGGGCATCGGCTTCTGCTCACGGCCTCGCAGAGGCATTTTTTGGTTACAGGTTCGGTAGCCTGTAGCTAGGGAGTCCTATAAGTGAGGACTGACTTCCTGCTTGTTCCTGGAGAAAGCTTAGTTGCTCACCTGTAACAGGTGTTCTTCAGGGACAGCAGGAATCAGTCCTCCCTACCCTCCTGCCTCCCCTGATGAGTTGCTAGATTTTTGTCCTTCCCTTGCCATCTCCTTGGTAGGGCTTGAACTTAGGGACCCTTGGGCGGGAAGAGGACCACGCATGCGTGGCAGCAATCCCAGAGGCTTTCTTTGAAAGATGGGGAATTGTTCCGCGCGGGCTCCATCTGTGCCATCATCACCCGTAAGTGAGGACTAATTCCTGCTGTCCCTGGAGAACTCCTGTTACAGGTGAGTAATTATGCTATTTCTTCAGATCTTGTGGAGATTGTGCAGATCTAATGGCTTCTGGTAGTGAGTTCCAAATCATTAGAGCAAATAGTGAGAAGACTCTATTGCTTGTATGTTGGGTACATTTGGTCTTGAAGGGGGGGATGGCAAGAAGATTCCGCTTTGCTGATTTTATGGGTCTTGTCGATATTCTTGAGATCAGATAGTTTGTGAAGGATTTTTATAAATGGTGGTTACAGTCTTGTGTTTAATCCTTTGAGTAATAGGTAGCCAGTGTAATCTCCTGTGAGTTGGGGTTGTGTTGACGACCTGATGTACCTGTTAGTGCAGAACATTGCTGCTAGAATCCTAATTGAAGTGGATATAATGCCTGTTTCGGCAGTCCCTGATACAGTATGTTGCCATAATCGAGATGGGGTGTGATGATGGCCTGGAAAACTGATTTGTAATCGTTTTCTTGGAGAAAAGGACGTATATGTCTGAGGAACCTAAGTTTCAGCTATGCTGTGTTGGCTGCTTTCTTGATGTGCAAAAGCATGTTAAGGTTGCTGTTGAGAGTTATGCCAATGTATTTGACTTCCCTTTTTATGTTATTCTCGGCGTGTTGGAGTACGATTTTCTCTGGTGGGTTGAAAGCTGGGTCTCTGAAGATTAGTAGTGCTTCTGTCTTTTTATTCACTGCCAGATTTAGTTTTGTGAGAAGATTTGTGAAGACATCTGATATGATAAGTCCAGGGTGAGCATGTTGAAGGACATGTAGAACATGGTGGCTGCATATAGGTGAAAGTGATGTACCATTTTCTTAGGACGTTGCACATGGGCTGCATGTAAATATTAAATAGGGCTGATAAGGCCGATCCCTGTAGTATGCCTTGTTTTAGGTTAAATGGTTTGGAATTGCTGGGTCCTACTTTTACTTGCAGCGTTCTGAGAGGTAAGATGTGAACCAGTTTATTGTGCTATAAGTAAGCCTATGTTTCTGAGTCTGGCTAGAAGGTATGGTGTGATACAGAGTTGAAGTCTGTACTGATGTCCAAGAAGACCATAATGAACCCTTGATGGGGCTTGTTTAAGCCTCTAACTAGTGTGTCAGAGAACCATGAAGAGTGTATCAATGCCATGCCGTGGGCGTAAGCCATGCTGCTGGGGATCCAGTGGCGCATGGGAATCAACATGGTCTTGGAGCTGGTGGTGTATAGTCTTCAATTATTTTAGATAGGAATGGGATGCTGGCAATTGGTCGATATGAACTGGGTCTGTTGGGTCTGAGGATTTCTTCAATATGGGGCGTATTGAAGCCTATTTCAGGGCTGGGGGTAGGTATCCTTGAGAGAGAGGTGTGGACCATCTAAAGTATAGTCGGAGTGAACTCGGAACGAAGGGATTTTATCCATGTAACTGGGCATGGATCCAATGGGGAGGTTGTGGTATTGATACTACTGATGATGTCTGAGAGTTCTCTCTTTGATATTAGGCTAAAAGTCTTGAAGGACTAGAAAAAGGGACTGTTACTTATGGAGAGAGATCTGCAACTGTGAGTATATACTAATGGTAATTTTCTAAAAGGAATTCTTTGTATTAAAGCTAATTAATCTGTGAATCCACTATTTTTGTTAAATCAGTCAGGGCCTAGTAGCAGCAGTTTAAGTTTAAATTTAAAACACAGAGGAGAACTTTCTGGTTACATTTCATACCCAGCAGAGAGCTTGTAGTTTAAATTTAATAGTCACTCAGGGCCTAGCATCAGCAAAGTACTTTTAGCTTAAATTTAAAACACAGAAAAGAGCTTTCTGGTTACATTTGGAACCCAGCAGAGAGCTTGTAGTCTAAATTTCATAAGAAGTTAGAGCCTAGCAGCAGCTAAGAGCTATAATTTAAATCAAATCAGAATATAGCTTACCTCAGCAGCACAAGACAGGGTACTGTGTAGCAGCCCTCTTTTAATAAGTGTTATTTCCCTCCCCACACCCACCCACCCCTGGGATAATCGTGGCTTTATAGGTACTTACACATCTTAAAAGACAGGAGGTGCTCTCAGGTGAAGCTCATTACCCAAATCAGTCATACACTAAGGACCTGAAATTAGTTAAGCTTCAGGTGAACAAGCTATATTACACGTATTAGGTACAGTTTTATTAGTATAAATATCCATAGCAACCCTTAGTAAGTAAAGAACTTAGATCTAAACACAAACTTAAAACTAAGATGCAGACAGCAGTCCAGCAGCGGGATGGGGGCTTTCCAGTCTTTTGCATTGAGTGTCACATGTATGATTTTCTCCCAGTTGGTGAGAGGTCTTACGTGTGCACTAGGTGCAAGGAGCTCTTTGCTCTCAGGGAACGAGTCCGTTCTCTAGAGGCTAAAGTAAGCAGACTTGGAAAGCATAAGACAGACAGAGAGGTACATAGACGAGACCTACAGGGATATAGTCCTGAAGTCCCACCTCCAGTCTGGCAGCATCCCTGTTGCCATGGAGGAGAGAGGTCACGTGACAGGAGAGCATCACCCTGATGTGGCAGGAAGTGATCCTGTAACTAGGACCTGTCCTCCAGGTGATGTAAAACCCTCTCGCACTGAGGAAGTTTCTCCAGGGCCATGTGCCCATGAGGGAAGGGTTAGGACAACCGTTATAGTTGGTGATTCGATCAGTAGGCATGTAGATAGCTGGGTGGCTGGTGGACGTGAGGATCGCCTGGTAACATGCCTGCCTGGTGCGAAGGTAGCGGACCTCACGCGCCACCTAGATAAGGTCTTAGATAGTGCTGGGGAGGAGTCTGCTGTCTTGGTACATGTCGGTACCAATGACATAGGAAAATGTGGTAGGGAGGTTCTGGAAGCTAAATTTAGGCTTTTAGGTAGGAAGTTGAAATCCAGAACTTCCAGGGTAGCATTCTCCGAAATGCTTCCTGTTCCACGCGCAGGACCCAAAAGGCAGGCAGAGCTCCGGAGTCTCAATGCGTGGATGAGACAATGGTGCAGAGATGAGGGTTTTGGATTTGTTAGGAACTGGGGAACATTCTGGGGAAAGGAGGGGCTCTTCTGAAGGGATGGGTTTCACCTTAACCGGGATGGAACCAGGCTGCTGGCATTAACCTTTAAAAAGGAGATAGAGCAGCTTTTAAACTAGATATTAGGAGAAAGCCGACAGTCGCCTAAGAGCAGATGGTTCGGAAGAATGTATCTTTGAAGGATACTACCAAAAGCAGAGAGGTTCCACAAAAGAGTAAAGTAGCCCAAATGCCCTCAAGTATGGAGCAGACAGAGCTTAAAGATCCCAAATTACCCATGTCTAACAATAGCCAAATTAATATGAATAAAATACATTATCTAAAATGCTTGTAGGCAAATGCTAGAAGTCTAAAAAATAAGATGGGAGAGTTAGAATATATAGCACTAAATGAAAGGTTAGATATGATTGGAATATCAGAGACATGGTGGAAGGAGGACAACCAGTGGGACACTGTGATACCTGGGTACAAACTATATCGTAATGACAGAGCTGATCAAATTGGTGGAGGGGTTGCTCTCTATGTTAGAGAGGGCATTGAGTCAGAAACGATTAAAGTTTTGCAGGAAACAAAATCTGCTGTAGAATCTATATGGATTGAAATTCCATGTAAAAGGGGGAAGGCAATGGCAGTGGGGGTGTACTATCGAGCGCCTGGCTAGAATGACCAAATGGATGATGAAATGCTCAAAGAAATCAAGGAAGCTAACAAAAGTTACAGCGCAGTAATAATAATGGGTGATTTCAACTACCCCGGTATCGACTGGGTCAGTGTCACGTCAGGACATGCTAGGGAGATAAAGTTCCTAGATGAAATAAATGACTGCTTCTTGGAGCAGCTGGTTCATGAACCAACCAGAGGGGAAGCCATATTAGACCTAATCCTTAGTGGAACACCAGATCTAGTGCAAGAGATAAGGTTGTTGGGGCCACTTGGCAAAAGTGATCATAGCATGATTGCCTTTGATTTAATTAGTGGAGGAGGGATAATAAGGAAATCCACAGTACTACCTTTTAACTTTCGAAAGGGAGACTATGATAAAATGAGGAAAACAGTTAAGAAAAAACTAAAAGGAGCAGTTGCGAAGGTTAAAGACGTACATCAGGCTTGGCTGTTGTTGAAAAATACTATCTTGGAAGCCCAGACCAGCTGTATTCCACGCTTTAAGAAAAGTGGAAGGAAGTCCAAAAAACTGCTAGCATGGTTTAAAGGTGAGGTCAGAGAGGCTGTTGCCAAAAAAGCATCTTTCAGGAAATGGAAAAAAGAGCCAAACGAAACCTGGAAACAGCACAAGCACTGGCAAGTCAAATGCAAGGCATTGATAAGGCAGGCAAAGGGAGAATTTGAGAGGAAGCTTGCTGCAGAAGCAAAAACACAAAGTAAAGACCTTTTCAAGTACATTCGTAGCAAAAAAACCTGTGAGAGAGTCAGTTGGTCCATTAGATGATAAAGGGGTTAAAGGAGCACTAAGAGGCAACAAGGCGATAGCGGAGAGACTGAATGAATTCTTTGCTTCAGTCTTTACTGAGGAAGATGTAGGGATGTTACCCATGACTGAAGTGGTATTTAAAGGTGCGGAAGAATTGAAGGAAATATCGATACATCGGGAAGATGTATTACAACTATTAGATAAGCTGAAGAGTAGCAAATCACCTGGGCCGGATGGTATACATCCAAGGGTGTTGAAAGAACTGAAGTACGAGATTGCAGACCTGCTATTATTAATCTGTGAACTATCATTAAAATCATCTCTAATACCTGAAGATTGGAGGATCGCCAATGTAACACCAATTTTTAAAAAGGGTTCCAGGGGTGATCCGGGAAACTACAGACCGGTGAGCCTGACATCAGTACCGGGAAAAATGGTAGAAACCATCATAAAGAATAAAATTACTCAGCATGTAGATAGTCATGACCTAATGGGAGACAGCCAACATGGCTTTAGACAAGGAAGATCTTGTCTTACTAATCTGTTATGTTTTTTTGAAGGAGTGAATAATCAGGTAGACAAAGGTGAGTCTGTTGATATTGTGTATCTGGACTTTCAGAAAGCCTTTGACAAGGTCCCTCATCAGAGACTTTTGGCAAAACTAAAGAGTCATGGGATAGGAGGCAGTGTATTATTGTGGATCAGGAACTGGTTAAAAGATAGAAAGCAGAGGGTAGGGCTAAATGGCCAATTTTCCCAATGGAGAAAGGTGAATAGTGGTGTACCCCAGGGATCTGTGCTGGGTCCGCTGCTTCTCCAGGACCAAGCAGGAAGTCAGTCCTCACATATGGGTGACGTCGGCGCCGACGGAGCCCTCGCGGAGCAATTTTCCCCAGCTTTCAAAGAAAGCCTTTGGGAATTGCAGCGCGCATGCGCGGTCCTCTTCCCGCCCAAGGGTGCCATCTTGCTCAGTCTTCTTTTTTCCGCGGAGCCTTACAGACGTTGCCTGTGAATCCCCCGCAGAAAAGTTGATTTTTCTCTATTTTCTTTATTTTTCTTTGGTTCGACGCCGGTTCTTTTCCCGCCCGGACTCGCGACGCCGGTTACGAGTCCGTCCGTTATTTTTCGGTTTTTTGTCCTTCCTGACAGACTTCGAGTTCTTTTTTTTCCTTTTCCCTGGCTGCCCGGTAATTCGACCTCGCAGGGGCCCCTTTTTCCCCCGATGGCGGCCAGTGGCTTCAAAAAGTGTGACCTCTGTAAGAAACTTATGTCTCTTACAGACACTCACGACTTCTGCCTCCGCTGCCTAGGCCCGGATCATAACTCCATGATCTGCGGGCCATGCAGCAAGATGTCCTCAAAAGCATTGAGGAGTCGGCAGCACCAGCGGGAGCGTATCTTCTCTGACTCCGGCCGGGCTCTGACCTCGTCAGAGGCTTCGACGTCTCGGGACTCTGGTCCTGAGCATCGTTGAAGTTCCTCTGAAAGGGGGTCTCCTACCCGGGATCATCATCGGAAGAAGAAACCCGCGAGGGCGGGATTGGTGGACGCTCCTGGTCCCTCGAGGGCCAGGTCGCATAGCCCTGATTCCCGTCCCGGGTCCTTGGAGTCGGAGAGGCCGTCGAAACATCCTCGACTCGAGGAGGACTTGCCCGCTCACGTGAGTACTGTTGTCCTCGTGGACTCACCTCCGAAGGACCCGAGTCGGGGGCTGCTGGGTCTCCTGAGCTCGGACTCAGGTTGACGGCCTTGGAGGTCAGTTTGGCTGCCTTCATGGACCAGCAGCGGGCATTGATCGCTGGCCTCGCTGGCGCTTCTGCCCTGACCGCCGGGACGTCGACCTCCAAGTCGACCCCGGAGACCGAGCCGATCCTCGAGTCCATGAGGGCTCGAGTCGATCCTCGGTCGCGGTCTCCTTCGGCCTCCCGTTCGGGACCAAGGTCATCGACGCCGACTCCCTCGGCGTCGGGGCGGATGGCTTCAGTGCCCGCCCGACCGGAGCCAGTCGACTCCTCCTCCGAGGAGTCAGCCTGGGAATCTGAGGACGAAGAGTCACCTGGTTCCTTTCGGACTCGGTGTGTCCCATCGGACTCCCCCGAGTCCGAACCTCGGAGACGGTCCCCCCCGGAGGATACCCGGTTCTCAGACTTCGTGAGGGATATGGCCAAAGCCTTGGCCTTCCCTGCGGATCCCGAGGAGGAGCCTCGAGTCGAAGAACTCGATGCCCTCCAATATGACTCTCCCCCGAAGGAGGCCTTTATTGTACCGGTTCCTCCCATGCTGGAACGGCTTCTCTTCCGCACATGGGAGAGCCCGGCATCGTCGCCGGTATTGAGCAAGCGGGTCGATTCCATTTATCGAGTCCGCAAGAGCCCCGGGTTCCAAAAGGCACAACTACCGCACCATTCCATGGTGGTGGAATCGGCCATGCATAGACTGAAGAGTCAAAAAATGCACTCCTCGGTGCCCCCTGGTAGGGAAGCCCGAAGCCTGGATGCCCTCGGTAGGAAGTGTTTCCAGGGCTCTATGCTTGCTTGTCGAGTCCAGACGTACCAGCTCTACATGGGCATGTATCTCCGAGACCTGGCTAAGGAAATAGCCGGGTTCTCTGCTGGTCTCTCCGATGAACCTTTGCAGAGGTTCCAATCCTTGTCTACTGGTATTCGAGAGTGCTCCAAGTTTAATTCTCGAGCAGCCTATGATGGTTTTGAGGCTTCGGCTCGAGTAGCCGCGGCCGGCATCGGTGGACGCCGCCAGGCTTGGCTCCAGTCGTCCGACCTCGAGCCCTAGGTGCAGGACAAGTTGGTCGATGTCCCCTGCCGAGGTGACAACCTCTTTGGCAAGCCCATGGATGAGAAGGCTGCACAAATTGGGACAGAGACTCTCACCAGAACTCGTCTCTCGAGGAAAACCTCTGCCCCTTCTCAAAAGAAGAAGGCCTCGGGGAAAAAGCCCTTTTACCCGAGGAAAGGTGCTGCCTATAAATACTACCCTCAGTATCAGGCCTCCCCAGCTCCCCCACAGGGAAAGCAGGCCAAGGGACGGGGTAATGGATCCCGTAGGCAGCAAGCCCCCAAGCCTGCACCACCG
This sequence comes from Ichthyophis bannanicus, assembly GCA_033557465.1. Classification (NCBI taxonomy): domain Eukaryota; kingdom Metazoa; phylum Chordata; class Amphibia; order Gymnophiona; family Ichthyophiidae; genus Ichthyophis; species Ichthyophis bannanicus. Next base: position 234,436,742 of record CM066039.1, read on the forward strand.
GCCCCTGCTCAGCAGGGTGGGGGTTTTTGACTTTCTCAGCATAGCCTCTCCCCCTCAGCTGATTCCTCTCAGCACAGGAGGTCGGCTGGTCCACTTTGCACACCGGTGGTCCAACATCATCACAGATACCTGGGTACTTCGCATAGTTCAAAAGGGCTATCTTCTTCACTTTCACCAGGTACCTCCCTCCTACTTTCCAGGGGAGCCTCCCAGACTCCCTTTGCACAGGGACCTACTCCTTCAGGAGTTGGCAAGTCTCATTCAAGAACAAGCCGTGGAATCGGTGCCCCACCACCTGAAGGGTCAAGGGTTTTACTCCAGGTACTTCCTGATTCCAAAAAGGCAGGAGGCCTCAGACCCATCCTAGACTTGCGAAACCTCAACAAGTTCCTGGCAAAGGAAAAGTTCAAGATGCTTACCCTTGGAATCCTGCTGCCCTACCTCCAGCAGGGAGACTGGCTATGCTCCTTGGATCTAAAGGATGCGTATACTCATATCCTTATTCATCCAGACCACAGACAATATCTCAGGTTTGTTGTGGGTGGAAATCATTACCAGTACAGAGTACTGCCCTTTGGCCTATCCTCCGCCCCCAGAGTGTTCACCAAATGCCTGGCAGTGGTGGCGGCCTATCTAAGGCTTCAGGGCCTTTTTGTGTTTCCCTACCTGGACAACTGGCTCATCAGAGCCCAGTCTGCCCAAGAAGCCACTCAAGCCACTCATCGCACTGTAGCTCTGCTTCAGCACTTGGGTTTTGTCATAAACTTCGCAAAGTCCACTTTGCTCCCCTCTCAAAATCTCGAGTTCATAGGCGCCAGCTTGGACACTCTTCAGGCGAGGGCCTTCCTCCCTCTGGACAGGGCCAAGCGGCTCATGGATCTCGCCAGCCACTTTCGCAGCAGTTCCCTGGTCCCTGCCAGGCAATTTCTGAGACTGCTCGGCCATATGGCTTCCACAGTCCATGTAACCCCCAATGCCCGCCTGAATATGCGTCCTGCTCAGTGGTGCCTTCGCACTCAATGGCTTCAGGCCACGGGGAGCCTAGCGGACTCTGTGCAGATCTCCGACCAGCTGGTCTCATCTCTACGATGGTGGCTTCATCTGCCCAACCTAGTGCTAGGGGTGTCTTTTCAACCCCCTCCGTATTCTCACGTCCTGACGACCGATGCTTCTCTCCAGGGTTGGGGAGCACATTGTCAAGGGACTTGTACTCAGGATCTCTGGTCTCCTTGGGAGTCCGCTCAGCATATAAACTTCCTAGAGCTCAGAGCCATCCGCCTAGCGCTCAAAGCCTTCTCTCACCTGATTTCACACCAGTCGGTGCTAGTCCAGACAGACAATCAGGTGGCGATGTTCTACGTGAACAAACAAGGCGGGACCGGCTCCTTCCTTCTCTGTCAGGAAGCACGGAATCTCTGCTCTTGGGCCGTCCGTCACAACATCATCCTCAGAGCTGTCTATCTCCCAGGTCAGGAAAACTACTTGGCAGACAAATTGAGCAGAATCCTCCAGCCGCACGAGTGGAGATTGGATCCGCTTGTGGTTCAGCGGATCTTTCTCCGGTGGGGCCTCCCCACCATGGACCTCTTTGCCAGTCCTCTGAACTGGCAACTTCCCAGGTTCTGCTCTCGACAGCCGCATCCTCTCAGGGTAGCGGCGGATGCTTTTCTGATTCCGTGGTCCGCAGGCCTCTTGTATGCCTTTCCACCCATGCCACTGGTGTCTCGGACGCTCTTCAAAGTTCTCAGAGACGAAGCATCGATGATCCTAGTGGCTCCCCGGTGGCCGAGACAACCTTGGTTCCCGCTTCTGATGCAGCTGGCGGTGGACACCCCTCTTCCTCTGGGGTTTCAGCCCGACCTCCTCTCGCAGGATCAGGGGACGCTACTGCACCCCAACCTCCGGTACCTTCATCTGATGGCCTGGCTGCTGAAAGGGTAGTTCTTGCTCCTCTCCAGCTACCTCCAGATGTCGAAGAGGTCGTCTTGGCCTCCAGAAGGCCTTCCACGCGGAAATCCTACGCTCTTAAGTGGCGTCGGTTCTCCGTCTGGTGTAATCAGCGGTCTCAAGACCCCTTCTCCTGTTCGGCATCACTGGTCTTGCAGTACTTGCTTTCTCTCTACAATCTTGGACTTAAGTCCAACTCGGTCAAAGTCCACCTCAGTGCTCTTTCTGCGCATCACCTACCGGTGGAGGGTAGACCTCTCTCCGGCCACCCTCTGGTGGCTCGGTTTCTCAGAGGCCTCCTCCTCCTTAAACCACCTTTGCGCCCCCCAGCCCCGAACTGGGATCTCAATGTGGTTTTACAGCGGCTTACCTGTCCGCCTTTTGAGCCTATGGCCACCTGTCCTCTTCGTTTTCTTTCCTGGAAAACCTTGTTCTTGGTGGCCCTCACTTCTGCTAGATGCGTTAGTGAACTGCAGGCCCTGGTATCTGATCCTCCTTACACTAGGTTCTACAAGAACCGGGTAGTCCTACGGACTCACCCTAAATTTCTTCCTAAAGTGGTTTCCCCTTTTCACATCAACCAGGAGGTGGTACTTCCGACCTACTTTCCCAGGCCACACTCCAGCCGAGCTGAAATGGTCCTGCATACCCTGGATTGTAGAAGGGCGCTGAACTTCTACCTTGACCGTACGCGGGAGCACCGAAGGGCTGTTCAGCTCTTCGTGTCTTATGACCCCAACAAGTTGGGGCTCCCTGTCTCCAAGCGTACTCTGTCCATCTGGATTGCGGACTGCATCGCTTGGGCTTACGAGGCTGCGGGCCTCGTGCTGGAAGGTAGAGTCACCGCTCATCGTGTTCGGGCGAAAGCTACGTCAGTGGCTTACCTCCGCTCTGTTCCGTTGGCAGACATCTGCCGGGCCGCTACTTGGTCTTCAAGCCAGACTTTTGCAGCCCATTACTGCCTGGAGAGGGAGTCCCGCAGGGACAGTGCTTTCGGACAGGCAGTCCTCCGTAACCTCTTCGAGGTATAGGTAACTCCTACCCTCCATCCCGGATGTTGGGCTACCGGTTGGAGACGTATTCAGAGAAGATTCCTTCCTTCTGTGCTGCTGAGCTAGAGGGAGCTCATTTTTGTGCTTAGGGTCTCCGGTAGCCTTAAGCTTGGGAGTCCCATATGTGAGGACTGACTTCCTGCTTGGTCCTGGAGAAAGCGTAGTTACTCACCTGTAACAGGTGTTCTCCAGGAGCAGCAGGAATCAGTCCTCACAACCCTCCCTCCTCCCTTTGGAGTTGCAGTTTTATGCTTTCGTTTTTGCTAATTTTTGCTGTCTTTTAGCTATGTCATCTGACTGAGCAAGATGGCACCCTTGGGCGGGAAGAGGACCGCGCATGCGCGCTGCAATTCCCAAAGGCTTTCTTTGAAAGCTGGGGAAAATTGCTCCGCGAGGGCTCCGTCGGCGCCGACGTCACCCATATGTGAGGACTGATTCCTGCTGCTCCTGGAGAACACCTGTTACAGGTGAGTAACTACGCTTTTTTCACATATTCATAAATGACCTGGAAAGTGGAATAATGAGTGAGGTTATCAAATTTGCAGATGACACAAAACTATTTAAAGTTGTTAAAACCCAAGAGGATTGTGGAAAATTGCAAGAGGATCTTGATAAATTGGAAGACTGGGCATCAAAATGGCAGATGACATTTAATGTGGACAAGTGCAAGGTTATGCACCTAGGGAAGAACAACCCAAACTATGGTTACACGATGCAAGGTTCCACATTAGGAACCACCACCCAGGAAAAAGATTTAGGCGTCATTGTGGATACCATGTTTAAAACCCTTGGCCCAGTGTGCAGCAGCGGCCAAGAGAGCAAATAGAATGCTAGGTATGATAAGGAAAGGAATGGAAAATAAAACAAAAGATATTATAATGCCTCTATATCGTTCCATGGTGAGACCACACCTTGAATATTGTGTGCAATTCTGGTCGCCGTATCTTAAAAAGGATATAGCGATTTTAGAAAAGGTTCAGAGAAGAGCCACTAAAATGGTAAAGGGGATGGAAGGATACTCCTATGAAGAAAGGCTAAAAAGGTTAGGACTCTTTAACCTGGAAAAGAGAGGGCTGAGGGGAGATATGATAGAAGTCTATAAATTAATGAACGGAGTGGAACGGGTAAATGTAGATCGATTGTTTACGTTATCAGAATATAGAAAGACTAGGGGACATGCAATGAAGCTACAGGGTAAACTATTTAAGACTAATAAAAGAAAATATTTTTTCACTCAACGTGTAATCAAACTCTGGAATTTGTTACCAGAGGATGTAGTAAAGGCTGTTAGTGTAGCTGGGTTTAAAAAAGGTTTGGACAAGTTCCTGGAGGAAAGGTCCATAAACCATTATTAAGAAGGGACCCAGGATATCAATGCTTGAACCAATACAAGCATTGTGGAACCTGTGTCCCTTGGGGAAACTGCTAGGTACATATGACCTAGATTGGCCACTGTTGGAAACAGAATACTGGGCTTGATGGACCTTGGTCTGACCCAGTATGGCATATCTTATGTTCTTATGTTCTTAAGTGTGCAATATGTGAGTTTGAGATGCATTTACTTGTTGATGTGGTGGATCATTGTTCAGGGGAAGTGTTAGGGATTACCTTTTGCAGAGGAAGTTGGCCATGGTCTGTGGGTCTAATTGTTTTGAGTTTGTAAAATATGTTGAAGTGGGGTTGCTGGTGAGGGAGGACACTTGAGAATAATTCCCTGGGACGGTTGAGAGATTTCATGAGGATGCTGGCGTAGTAGTCTCTTCGGCAACTGTTGAACAGGTGGTTGTATTCAAGTTGCAAACTTGCTAAGGAATTGTTGCTTAATGTCTTGTGTTTGTTTGCATCTTCTTTCTAATAACCTGAGTTTTTGTCTGATAGGGTAGAGGTTACTGGAATACCAGGGAGAGTGAGTAGGTTTAGAGGGAGGGTCGTAGATCATTGTACTGTGAATACTGCGGCTTTAATTACTGAATTCCAGGAGTTGATGAAACTGTGTCAGTCGGGTATATCAGTTTCTCGATAAGCAGGGAGGACCTGGTCGAGGACAGATTGTGGGTTAAATGCTTTGAATAGACATCGCTGTTGCTGGGGGAGGTGTGGCAGCTGGGTATAGTTCAGGAGTACATGTGAGATCATAGCATAGTCTGACCAAGGCACTGGGTCAATCTGGATGTTTAGATCGGCTCTTTGCAGTATGTTAAGTGCAAATATGAGGTCTAGAAGTGCATCTTTAGAGTGATTGGGTGCATCAATTATCTGGACTTGTTGAAGTAGGCCCATGGCGTTTGTGCGATGGATGGGAGGTTGAAGTCGCCAATGAAGAAGTGTTTGTTGGATGATGTGTGCGTGCATACTTCCTCCAATAGAACTGATAAATCATCGGTGTTGGAAGAGGGTTTTCGGTATGTTAAGCAGATAATGTCTTCACAATTGGAGATAGCGAAGACGTCTGTTTGTAGAGGTTACAAGTTAACCATGGTGAAATTCAGGTGATCCTTTGTCAGTATTAGAACTCCTTCTCTTCTGTCTTGGGGCATTTGAAAAGCTTGTAATTGGTGGTAGCAACTGGTTGAGGAGTACTTTGTCAGTGCTTGAGATCCAGCTTTCAGTGATGCACATGAGGTCAGTGTCTGTGTGTTCTATATAGTCTGCTATAGTTTGAGTCTTGTTACGGATTGAGCGGGTGTTAAGGGAACATTTGAGTGGGTAGTGAGAGAATTTATACTTTGATTCTGAGTCTGAGTGGTACTGATTTTTAGAAGTCTAGGTGTTGGTTTTGAGTGCTGTACTTTAAGGCATGGGCTTAGGTGCAGGGGCTTGGACCTGTAGAGAATTGGAATGCCTTTGCTGTGAGTGGCAAGCACCTGTGTGGATGTTAGGATGAGCAGAGTGAGAAGTATCACACTGTAGGGTATGAGCATGTTGAATATCATGATTAGATATGTAGTTGTTGGCTTATCAGGGATTAGTTAGTTGCAATGGATTCAAGAGTCTTCTGTTGGTGTCTTACCGGGTGGCTGTCGGATGACCAGAGGTGTGTGCTGAAGATGTAGTCCACGGATGTTAATATGGCCCAAAGGCTCTTATTCTTTGGTGAAGCCGGTGTTGATAGCTTCTTAGTTATGGCAATTATTTGCGTTGTGGCACTGGCTCACCTTGTTCACAGTGTGGTTGTATGGCTGGTTGGGATTCTTGGTAGAACTGCCTGTGTTCTTCTGTGCTGCTAACGGTCCACACCTAAGGGCCATGCCAAAGGACCCTCTGGTGAGGCCCACCAGGCGTAGGTGTGTGTCTGTGTGCGCTTCAAATTTTAACTGCGATGCGGTGTTGCTGCTCCTCCTGGACCTGATTGGCCTCTGCAGTGGAGGGTGGGAGATGCCTTTGTTCTCGCTCCCGGCGGGAGATGCCTTTGTTCTCGCTCCCGGCGGGAGACGCCTTTCTTCTCGCTCCCGGCGGGAGACGCCTTTCTTCTCGCTCCCGGCGGGAGACGCCTTTCTTCTCGCTCCCGGCGGGAGACGCCTTTCTTCTCGCTCCCGGCGGGAGACGCCTTTCTTCTCGCTCCCGGCGGGAGACGCCTTTCTTCTCGCTCCCGGCTGTCAATGCCGATCGGGGCTTGCTCTGTCCTTTCTCGCCTGAGTACATTTCAAATTTGAACTCCGGTGCGGTGTTGCTGCTCCTCCTGGCCCTGATTGGTTTCTGCAGTGAGGGGCAGGAGACTGACGATGATGATCAGGGTATCCCAGTGACATTGCAGGTCACTCTTAAATACTTGAGTAGTCCTTGACTCCAAATTGTCTTTCACCACAGTTGTCCCATGTCGTGAAATCAGCGTTCTGTGCACTTCGTTTCCAAGCTACACAACCTTTTTTGGACACGGCTGCCCAGACAGTGATACTTCATATTGTTGTCCTTCCTGGCCTACTGTAATATTATCTATTTAGGTTTGCCTTAATTCCAACTTTGATGTCTACAGACAGTACAGAATACTGCAGTGTGTACACTAGCCCGAACGCAGCGCTATGATCATGTTACACTATTGCTAATGCACTATCATTGGCTTCCTATCTCAGAACGGCTCCAGTACAAGGTTTTCTTGTTCGCCTATAAAGCAATACATGACTTGGCCCCAGAATATTTATCCTCTGATAATGCTCTATGCACCTGCTACAACTTTACGTTCCATACACTGTCTCCATTTAATTATACCAGCCCCCAGGCTCCCGATCAGCGTCGACGAGAGGAGTGAGCAGGGAAGCCCCTCCCTGCACTCAACATCAAGGCCAATCGGGCAGCCAGCTGAAACTTTAAAATCAGGCGCACCCGTGCCTGAGAGCCTTGCCAGAGGGCCCTTTGGCATGGCCCTTAGACAGGGACAAAGGAAGGGCTCATTGCAAAACCATCTGCTGTAAATACCCACAACCACCAAAATCGGTATTGCTGAACAAGTAGAGAAGAATCCAAGCAGTGGTTTAAGACTGATAAAAGGAGAACCCAAGATGAGACGAAAACGCCCGTCTAACCCTACTCAACGCTTAGTAGCAGCAGCAGTGAGGTGAGTGTGTACTGAACAATAGCCAACAACAAGAAACAGGGGAAACATGGGTCCCAAACAGTGCCTCACTCCTACTAATATTCTGGTTCATAATGCGCCTTCTAGATCAGACAAGAGCCCTCTCAGATCAGTGCAATACCCCATTCATACTACTCCCATCAGTCACACATTGGTATACTCTATGGCAGTGATGGCTAACCTTTTTGAGCCCGAGTGCCCAAACTGCCGCACAAAACCAAAGAATTTCCTCAAAGTGCCAGCACGTCATTTGCATAAGTGGTCTTATTTGCATAAATATTTGCATAATGTTACCATACACTAACTTTTAGTAAACATGTCTCTTAATGAGTGTATAGATAAAGAAAGACTAAAAGATTTCTACATTACTATAATCCAGTGCCAACCGCCAGGCACATTAGGAACTACTACAAACGCTGCCCATTTAGAACCCATAGCAAACCCGCCGTATCCTGACAGCATTACCAGGACTCACAAAGCACCATACCCTACCTATCAAAAGGCAACACTGCAAATATTAAACCAATACATTTCAGTGAATACTGGGGAAAGAGAACAAGTGGCAACGTCAAATAGGAATTTCCTCTTGTACCAAACAAAGCGCAGATGTTAATGATGCACATTTCCCAGAGCTGACATATTCCAGTTAATAAATTCAAAATAAAGAGATATCTTTCTACCTTTTGTGCATTTTTTTTCAGTTGCAATTGGTCCAGCCATTTTCTTCTGGTTTCTTCATGTTTTCTGCTAACTCTCCATCGTCTGCTGTCCATTTGTCCTTTCTTCTCTCTTCTAGTTTTTTTTTTCCATTCTCTCTCTCTCTACATCTGCTTTAACATACTAATCTTTCTCCTTTTGCTCTTTCCTCATTCCTATTTCATCCACACAAATTTTACCCCTCCATCCTCAATCCCCAATTACTCTCCCAATACCTGGCCAATTGTAGATTTTTCATCCCTCCTACACAAAATATTTTTCCCCTCTCCATTTTACTCTCCCAGCCCCATCCCGTTCTAATCCTCCCCCAACATCAGCTCCCTTCTAGTTCCAGTCTCACCCAGCATCCATTCCCTTCTTCAAGCCCCCCACTTCCCCTCAGTCCATTTCCATTCCAAGCCCCGTCCCCATCAGCTATTTGCAGTTCAAGCCCCCCACTTCCCCTCAGCCCATTTCCATTCCAAGCCCCATCCCCAACAGCTATTTGCAGTTCAAGCCCCCTTCCACTCAGCCCATTTCCAGTCCTCCCAACCCCCCAACCCCTTCACCGTCCTAGCCCCCCCGAGCCCACTCCCAGTCCTAATCCCACCCGCCCATTTCCAGTCCTAACCTCCCCATCAGCCCACTCCCAGTCCTATGCCCCCATCACTCGATTTTTAGTTTAAGCCCCCCCAGCGCCTATCACCACTCCTAACCCCCCCAGCGCCCATCACCACTCCTACCCCCCCAGCCCAGCGCCCATCACCACTCCTAACCCCCCCAGCCAGCCCAGTGCCCATCACCACTCCTAACCCCCCCCCAGCCAGCCCAGTGTCCATCACCACTCCTAACCCCCCAGCCCATTGCCCATCACCACTCCTAACCCCCCCCCCACCCCAGCCCATCACTACTCCTAACACCCCCAGCCCAGCCCAGCCCATCACCACTCCTAACCCCCCCCAGCCCAGCCCATCACCACTCCTAACCCCCCAGCCCAGCCCAGCCCAGCCCATCACCACTCCTAACCCCCCCAGCCCAGCCCAGCCCATCACCACTCCTAACCCCCCCTCCAGCCCAGCACCACTCCTAACCCCCCCAGCCCAGCCCATCACCACTCCTAACCCCCCCCAGCCCAGCCCAGCCCAGCCCAGCCCATCACCACTCCTAACCCCCACCCCCCCCAGCCCAGGCCAGCCCAGGGAAAATTAAAAAAAAAAAGAAAACCTGTCTGCTGCCGCTGTCGGGGCCGCCGCGGCAGAATCGAGCGTGCCGCGGGGCCCCCCTGTACCCACCCGGCAGAGCCTGCCCTCCCCGTAGCAGCTCTCTCTTTGGAGCTGCAGTCAGACGCGCCGGCTTGCAGAGCGCGAGGGAAGAGTTCCCTCGCTGTTCTGTTAAGCCCGCGGGGGCTGATGGGAAGTTCCCATCAGCCTCCGCGGGCTTAACAGAGTCGCGAAAGGGAAACTCTTCCCTTCGCGCTCTGCAAGCCGGCGCGTCTGACTGCAGCTCCAAAGAGAGAGCTGCTACGGGGAGGGCAGGATCTGCCGGGTACAGGGGGGCCCCGCGGCACGCTCGATTCTGCCGCGGTGGCCCCGACAGCGGCAGCAGACAGGGTTGTTTTTTTTTTTTTCGATTGTGGACCTTCCCGCGTGCCAGCTGCAAGGCCTTCGCGTGCCACAGCTGGCACGCGTGCCATAGGTTCGCCTTCGCTGCTCTATGGCAACACATAACCAAATATTCACCCAGACGCATACAAAGACTTATAACCATTAGATGTATCAACACAACAAGGCCCAATAACAAGAATAAAATACAGGACTCCACAGTTAGCTGCACATTAATTAATGCCAGATCTGTTAGAAACAAGATAAATACTATAGCAGATTTCATTCAGGAACATAACACAGACATAATGTGCATAACTGAGACATGGCTGTCGGAAACAGATCAGGTATTACTGAACCAACTCACATCACACAATTACATGGCCTTTAACTACCTGCGAACAAACAAGAGAGGAGAAGGAGTGATGATACTTACTAAGACTCGCTTCAAATTCAAAATGATCTCAATGACCAGTACAGATGAATGTAACACCATGATAATTGCTAACAAGCACACCACACTCTGCCTCACCTACAGAACTCCCTACTCCAAAGCTGAAGAGCTGTCCTCAATCTTGGAAGCGGTATGCTCTTTCACATCAACTCATAAACCCCTTCTGACCGTAGGAGATTTCAACCTCAACTAAACAACCCAAAAGGAGTCTAGGTCATTCCTCAGAGCAATGGAAGCCATGAACTACATGCAAATAATACAAGAACCCACACATAGGCAAGGCTGTACACCAGATCTCATCTTTATACCAACAATATTGACAAAACAGCACATAACTCCCCCAATGATATCACCAACTCCCTGGTCTGACCATTATATAATAACACTCCACATAAAAGTCCCTACGTCGAACATTCACAACCAGGAGCAACATTATGTGAGGAGATTCAAGACCTATAATAAAGACCAATTCCTGAAGGATGTTTTACTCAAACTCGGAAATGCCAATTCCGACCTTAAAAAGATGATAGAAAACTGGAACCATGCCATCTCAGAAGCTGCAGTTGTACTCCAGCACAGAACAGCTAACATGCAAAAGAGACAACAGCCTCTTGGTATGCAAAAGAAATCAGAGAAGCTAAAAGGAACTTTAGGAAAATAGAGCGGAAATGAAGATGAACAAAGGACCAAAATACACTTCAAGAATACAGAAATATGCAGATTGGATACAACACAATCAATAAATGCAAACAGGAATACAATACAAATCTGGTCATGAAGGCAGTAAACAAACCACGAGAGCTATTTGGAATAGTCCACATGCTCACAAGGGAACCTCACAGAAAAACAAAATTAACATAGATCCACAACAAACAGCAGATTACCTCATAATGAAGTAGAATGGAATACAGCCAAAGCTGACTTCACCACCTGAACCTAAAAATCAACCTAGCCACAACATGACCTGGGGAACCTTCAATATCCCAGCTATCAAACAAGTAGCGCACACAATAACAACCCCACAACAACTTCACCAAATGATTCCTGTCCAGTCAAATGGATAAAGTCAGCTAAGGAAGAACTCGCCCCGTTCATTCACAAAATACGCATATCTCTCACACAGGGAGAAATACCTACAACCCTTAAACTGGCATCAATAAGGCCCATCTTAAAAAGCCAGAAAGCTAACCATGCAGAACCCACATCATACTGACCAGTATTGAGCTTGCCTTTCATGACGAAAATCATAGAAGAGACAGTACAGCTACAGGATCATATCACCGCACATGCATTGCTGGATCCACACCAACATGGATTCAAGCCAAACCATGGGGTGGAAATGTTGTTAACATCACTTGTTAACCATATTATCAGAGGAATAGACAGCGTTAAAAAGGGCATGATTCTAATATTCCTTGACATATCAGCTGCATTTGATTCCGTATCACACACCATCCTGCTGTAACGCCTTACAGAGATTGGCCTCTACAACAACAACACTAAAATGGTTCAAATCATACAAGACCGACAACAGTATGTCAGATGCAGGAGAGAAACATCCTCTCCCTGCACATTAAACAAGGAGTCCCACAAGGGTCAGCTATATGAGCCCTGCTATACAACCTATATATTCAACCAGTTTGTGAGGTCATACAGAAATATAACATCCACTACAAAATTTATGCTGATGACGACATGCTGTACACATCCTTTGATACTGAAATGCCAGACTACACAACGATAACCGAATGCCTCACCGAAGTCTCAGAATGGTTTAACAATCTCAGTTTAAACTAAACTATAACAAAACAGAAGCACTCACAATAACAAGGAACAAGATTCACTCCCCCTCACACCATAGCCCTACATGATAGACAAGTAGCTGTCAAAGACAAAGTGAAATACCTAGGGATAATCCTGGATCAGAACCTGAACCTACAGGCACATACCAACAGAACAACACAGAACACATACTATAAACTAAAAATCATCCGTAAACTAAAGCCCCTCTTAAGCTATAACGACTTCAGAACAGTTCTACAAGCAATAATCATGCCACTTCTTGACTTTTGCAACTCACTATACCACGGCCTTCCACCTACGGCCATCCACCTGCTTTAGATGGTACTAAACACTACTGCTCGCATTCTCACAGGAACAAACAAACAAGAAAGCATAACCTCAATATTGGCTCAGCTACACTGGCTTCCTATAAAGTTGTGCAAGATTCAAGGCAACCATGAACATTTTCAAAATACTGCAGAATGAATCCAGCCGAGTCACTTCATAAACTCATAATAAAACATCCTGAGAGCCACCCAGTGAGAGCAAACAGCAAAAACATACTAGAGCAGAACCTAAACTCTTACAATATATAGTGCTACATGGCATATGCAGCGCTGTACACACGTTTTGGTGCTGAATGAACCTTATATATGGGAGGAGTGGCCTAGTGGTTAGAACACAGTACTTTGTGCCGGAGGGCCAGGGGTTCAAGTCCCACCTGGGGACAGCAATCAAAGGCTGGAGGGACTGAGGTTTCTAGTCCTATAGGCACTCCTCTGTTGCCTCAGGTACACATAGATTGTGAGCCCTTTGGGGGACAAGGAAATATATCCAGTACCTGTTTGTAGTAATGTAAACCACTTTAATTGAAGGATAAGGCAGTATAGAAAACTGGTTAAATAAAATAAATAAATATACTAAAAGGTCCAGGCGCATTGAGGTTGCTTGAGTGGTTTGGAGATTGCCAGATTTTATATTTGTGGATCCTCAGTCTGATGAACTGGCAAGGCTATTAGTTCCCTGAAAAGGTCATTGCCTGTAGTATGGAATTTAAATCCTATTATGTTCTCCTGGATCACAAAAGCAGTAAAAGAAAAGTGCTTGGTTAATTTCTGAGTAGGAAGAATTCTTTCTGTGCCCCTCTGGTTTGAAGCAGCTGGAGCACAAGCTCAGTGAACAGCCTCTGCAGCTTCTTCATAGGTGGGTGGAGGCTGGAGATGCTAGGAACACAAAGCAGCACCTTGCAGTCTCACTAGATCAGCGGTTCTCAACCTGTGGATCGCGACCCCCACGGGGTTCGCCACAGGATTTAGCGGGGGTCACCTCGTCTCTGCCAAGTTTAAAAAAAAAATAAAAAATTAAAACGCACACAAGTTGCTTCCGCTGCAGAGTAAAGAACTTCCTTTGGAGGCGGGATAATGCTGCACGGAGCCCGTCGAGAGACAGGGAGGCTCCGCAACGATTTTACAGGCACAGCCACGGTTCCCTAAGAGGCAGGGAGCCGCGTATGCATTAGAAGGGAGGCAGACATGGGGAGAGGGGATGAGGGGGCAGGGAACCTGCAACACGGCTGACATCGGTGGGGGCTGATATTGATGGATGGACGGAGGGGGGCTGACATGGACAGAGGGGGGCTGACTTGGACAGAGGGAGGGAGGGAGGGGGGCCTGAGATGGATGGAGGGAGGGAGGGGGGCTGACATGGACAGAGGGGGGCTGTCATGGAGGGAGGGAGCTGATATGAATGGATGGAGGGAGGGGGGCTGACATGGACAGAGAGAGAGGGAGGGGGGCCTGAGATGGATGGATGGAGGGAGGGGGGCTGACATGGAGGGAGGGAGCTGATATGGATGGATGGAGGGAGGGAGCTGATATGGATGGATGGAGGGAGGGGGGCTGACATGGACAGAGGGGGGCTGATATGGATGGATGGAGGGAGAGGGGCTGACATGGACGGAGGGAGGGGGGCTTATATGGATGGAGGGAGGGGGGCTGGCAAGGACAAAGGGGAGAGACGGGACATACTGGACAGACGGGATAAATGCTGGACAGAGGCGAGAGACAGTGCGGGTTAGGATTATAATGGGCTGATGGGGGAGCTGGCACTGGTAATGGGCAGATGGGGGGGCTAGGACTGGTAATGGGTTGATTAGGGAGGGCTAGGACTGGGAATGGACTGATCAAGGGGGGTTGGGACTGGTAATGGTCTGATAGGGGGGTAGGACTGGTAATGGGCTGATTAGGGGAGCCTAGCACTGGTAATGGGGTTGAGGGGGGGACTAGCACTGGAAATGAGCTGATCGGGGGGGGGGGGCTATGACTGGAATTGAGCTGATTAGTGGAGGCTAGGACTGGTAATGAGCTGATTGGGGGTAGGACTGGTATTGGGCTGATTAGGGGAGGCTAGCACTGGTAATGGGGTTGAGGGGGGATTAGCACTAGAAGTGAGCTGATTGGGGGGCTTTGACTGGGAATGGGCTGATTGTGTGGAGGGGAGGATAGAGCTGCTGGCCCTGGAAGAAAACTGGGGGCTAAGACTACAAATGGGCTGATACGAGGGGATGGGAGAATGGAACTGGAAGGGAGTGGATCTGAGAGGGGCTGCCATGGTATTTGTACTAGAAGGGACTGGTCAGTGGGGAAGGAGGGGGGGACTGGAAGGGAATGGACACCAGTGGCAGTCATGGGAATGCAAGTTGACATTGGAAGGTACTGGGAGTGAGGACTGGAAAGGGGCTGATACTGGGGAGGGGGTTACTGGGACTGGAAATAGGCTGATGGAAAGAAGTGAAGAAAACGAAAGAAGAGATAAGAAATGGCAGATGGACCATAGACCACAGAAAGAGAGCTAAGAGAAGACAGGAAAGCAGAAGCCTCAGATCGGGACCAGCATGATCAGAGAATAAATTGGTCAGACAACAAAGGTAGAAAAAATAATTTTATTTCATATTAGTGATTTGACTACAAAATCATAATTTTGAAATCAAATATTGTTACTTGTTATTGTGATTAATTATTGTGGTTTAAATAAGTACATTTTATAAATAAAAACGTATTGCAAAGGCCTATAATATATTCAACAAATGATTACAGCGACAATGCGTTAATGGTAAAGGAAGAGAGACGCATTCGATTTTATCATTGGGGGTCACCACAAGTTGACCAATGGTAAAAGGGGTCACGGTACAAAAAAGGTTGAGAACCACTGCACTAGATGATACTCGTCTGTCAGCAGAATAACAGCAGTGCTTATAGGGCGGATGGGAACTGCTTTTGGGGGACACTGATCCACTGTCCTCTGCTTCTCACCTGCTCAAGATTGTATCAGTTGGCTTCCCCTTCCCCAGAGCTGGCTCTAGACTTGATGCTGTCTGGCTGACAACCCCTTTGTCTTTTTTTGTAATTACTGGATAAAGGATAGAAAACATAGTAAGGCTAAATGGCCATTTTTCTTAATGGGGAAAGATGGAGTACCCCATGGATCAGTGCTGGGCCCTCTATTTTTTAACATATTCATAAATGACCTGGAAATAGAAATACGCGAGGTGATCAAATTTGCAGATAACACAAAATTATTCAGAATTGTTAAAACACAAGAGGATTGTGAAAAATTACAAGACAACAGAAAAAAATACCGGATACAGATGAGAGGTACAAAAAAAATCAGGATAGGGAAAGCAAATGCAGAAGAAAAAATGGCTACAGATGTGATGCAAGGTGTCAAGACCTTTTCAGGTATAATGGGGAGAGGAGGAAGGTCAGAGGTGGAATTATAAGACTGAAAAGAGCTGAGGGCTGATTTGTGGAAAATGAGGAAAAAGCAGACTTGCCAAATATTTCTGTTTCATATTGACAAAAGAAAATCTTGGAAAACAGCCATGCATAACTGACAGAGGTAATAAGGGGAATGGAGTAGATGTCACACTATTCATGGAAAATGATGTTTATGAAAGTAGACAAGGCCATGGAACCGGATCACATACATCCCAGGATACTTGTAATCTCTCCTGCCATTGGAAAAAAGGCAAGAGAGGGGAGATATGATAGACATTTAAATACTTCCATGACATAAATGCACAGCAGGAGAGCCTCTTTCATTTGAAATAAAGCTCTGCAATGAGGGGGGCTTAGGATGAAGGTGAAAAGGGATAATAGACCTGGGAGTAATTTGTGGAAATATTTCTTTATGGAAAGAATGGTAGATACATGGAATAGTCTCCCAGTGGAGGTAGTAGAGACGAGGACTGTATCTGAATTCAAGAAAGCATGGGACAAACACACAGGATCTCTAAAGGAAAAAAGGGACTGTAAAAATTAGTAATTAGTATGGAAAGACAGACTGGGTAGGCCGTATGTTCTTTATCTGCTGTTAGTTCTCTTTGTTTTTAGATTTTGGCAGGACCTTTAAAAAATGTTTAATAGATCCTTGGATACCGGGGAGGTACTGCAGGATTGTGGAAGGGCTGATGTGGTCCCTCTTCACAAATGTGGCAACAGAAGAGGTGGCAAACTACAGGCCAGAAAGCCTTATCTCGGTAGTAGAAAAAGTTTATAGACACACTGCTGAAAGAAAGGACATTGTTTTTTTTAGAATCAAATGGGTTGCAAGATCCGAGGTAACATGACTTTTGCCAAGGGAAGCTCATGCCAAACTAATCTGACTTATTTCCTTGACTGTGTGACTAGAGAACTAGATAAAGGACAAACATTGGATGTGGTCTACTTAGATTTCAGCAAAGCCTTTGATACTGTTTCTCATAGGAGGCTTGTGAATAGACTGAACAACCTGGGAATGGATCCTAAGGTGATGAACTGGATCAGGAACTAGCTGACTGACGAACTACAGAAGGTAGTGTTGAATGGAATTCACTCTGAAGAAAGAAGGGTGAATAATGGAGTGCCTCAGGAATCTGTCCTAGGAACGGAACTGTTCAATGTCTTTGTGAGTGATATTGTTGAAGGATTAAAAAGAAAAGTTTTCCTTTTGACAGATGATACAAAGATCTGCAGGAGTGGACACTCCAGAGGGTGTAGACAACATGAGAAAAGATCTTCAAAAATTAAAAGAAGGGTCTAATGCTTGCCAATTGAGATCTCTGCCAAGAAATGCAGAGTGATGCACTTGGGATACGGCTCCTTTGGACTTCTGTATGTGATAGGGGGGGAGAGGTTGGTGTGTATGGACCAGGAGAGCGATCTTGGGGTGATAATGCCTGAGGATCTCAAAGTGGCAAAGCAATGTGACAGTGTGGTAGCCAAAGCCAGAAGGATGCTAGGTCATTGGTGAGACTTCACCTTGAGTATTGTGTTCCATTTTTGAGACTATATCTTGCAAAGGATATAAAAAGACTTGAAATGGTTCAGAGGAAGGCGACCAAAATGATATGAGGCCTGTGCCCAGAATATTTATGAGAAGAGTCTTGAAGACCTAAACATGTATTCCTTAGAGAAGAGAAGGGACAGGGGGGATATGATGCAGATGTTTCAATACATCTCCAGGAACAAGCAGGAATGAGTCTTCACATATGGGTACATCGGTACCGACGGAGCCTGCACAGGAACGCTCCCCAGCGTCCAAAAATAAAGCTTTTGGGAGCATCCCACGCACATGTGCACTGCCTTCCCGCCCATTCACTTCCCTCTCATCAGTTTTCCATTTTCCGCGGAGCCGGCAGGACGTATTCCTGTCACCGCAGAAAATTCTTCTTTTTATTCTTAGTTTTTTGTGGTCGCGTCTGCCTTCCCTCGACGCCACCGGTACCGCTGGTGTTTTTTTCTTTTTTCTAAAGAATTTCTTCTTTTTCTTCAGAAATTTTCCTGTTTTAGTGTCTGACACTTTCTAGGCCACTAGGCCTCTATCTTTCCATCATGGAAAAGCCAGCCACTACCCTTAAGGAATGCTCAAAGTGTGGCGGTACAGATATGTTTTCAGACACCCATACTTGGTGTCTAAAATGTTTGGGTCCTGACCATTGCCCACTGGAGTGTCTTTCCTGCTGGAGCTCAAACAGAAGAAGTCTTCAGAATCGAGCACAACTCGATACCCGGTTCACATCACACTCGATGTCACCAGCTAGAATATCTCCACAGGATCAGGTAACCAAACAAAAGTCTGTAAAGACTAGCCAGTCCTCGAGTGGTAGATCTCCTTCACAGTATCGAGATGGCTCTGGCCTTGCCCTCGAGGACATATTGGCAATAAAGCCCCAGCGGGAGTCTTCGGGCTCCAAAGCATTAACGGGGCTTCAGGTTGTTCCCGGGGTTCCTACCTCGATGAACATACCTGCGCCATGCTCAGTGGTTGTGGCCGCTTGGTACCAACACCCCGGCATCGTCTATGGTGATGGATGAAACCCTCCACACCGATGATCGCAGTCTAGCGCTCTCGGTTACTTCGGTACCGCTAGAGTTGCTGCAGACCGATCTTCCGGTATTGGTATCGGCACCGGTACCGGTATCGACATGGGCATCGGTGTCGGTACCGTCCATGCTTACTTCGACAGACTCGCTTCCTTCGACAGACTCGCTTCCTTCGATGCCGAGCCTGGAATCGATCTCTAGCATGGATGATTCGGTACCGACTCGTCTCGGTACCGACCTCGGGCAGTACCGAAGACATTACATTAAGGAAGATCCGATGCTCCACCCTTTCAGGTTTTCCGATCCCGATGACTGGGATGAATCCATCGGTACCAAGGCTGAATCTTCAACAAGTCTAGCCTTTACCCCTCATTTTAGAGGGTCCCCCTCAGGGAAGATTTCTTTTCAAGCTTTTCTGCTTCATATGGCAAAATTATTTGCCATTTCTATAACTGGTAAAGAATCCTTCCCAGGGGATTCAGAGATCCTGTAATCCCCCTGGATTCCAGAGGAGGCCATCATGCTTCCTTTGCATCATATCTTACAAGATCTACTTTTCAGAATTTGGGAAACTCCTTTAACGGTATCACCACATTCTAAGACACTTGACTCCATGTACAAAGTGCCACCTTCTCCAGGTTTTCAAAAGACTCAACTTCCTCATCATTCTATTGTTGTAGAATCAGCAATGAGGCGTATTAAGAGTACAAAGAAGCACTCTTCTTATCCACCAGGTCGTGAGTCTAGAACTTTAGATGCCTTTGGACGTCGATGCTTCCAGGCATCCATGCTTTCAGCAAGAATTTTCTCATATTTTCTATATGGGATTATCTCTTGAAGAGGTCACAAAGAACTTAGTCTTTGAACCCTTTTCTTCAAGAACATAAAAGAGCAGACTTTTCCATATTAGTCAGTCATGCTCAAAATGTCTCTAAATTCCTTAATCGTGCTTCCCTGGACTGTTTTGAGTCTATTAGCAGAACTTCTGCTATAGCCATAGGAGCACGACGCATAGCCTGGCTCCAAGCTTCAGACTTCAACAAATGGGTACAAGAAAAGCTGGGAAATACTCCTTGTACTGGTGAAAATCTTTTTAACAAGGATGCTTTATTTCAAGCTAAGCAGTTAAACACTGATAGTGTTGCTTTCAGAGGATTGTCAAAACTTTCCTCTACCCCAGCTACTAAAAAATCTAACAAATTTTATTCCCCTAGGGGGAAAATTTTTTATTTATCTTCTACCCATCATGCAGATGTTTCCAAAGAAGGGCAACATCATACTAGGCTAAGAAAACCAAAGTCTCAACAGGCTCAGCAAACTCAGCAGTCGCAGGGTTTCTGATTTTTTTATTTCATTAAATCTTTTTTCCTGTTGAGTTTCAGAACCACTACTTCTTAACTATAGAAGCATTTGTAGTTCTTCTCATCCTTATTAAGAGGTCAGTAATACACTGCCTCAATCCTCTACTTTAGGCATGAATCTCTTGCCAAGGGCAATCCATCCTTTCAGCTCTTAGAGCTATTGAGGATAATCATGCCCCACAGGTAACAGTTTTTTCCTCTCCTTTTAATTTAAACAGAGGAGTTACAACTACTTACAAGGTATGCTATGTCCTTCACCTTGGCAGTTGTCCTGTACGAGGATATCTTATACTTTGACTGCAGGGGAGCTTTACCCTTTTCAGGGACTACCAAATTGTAAATCTTCCCAACTCTGTATTACTTCTATCCCTCTTAGTTGACAATTTCACTGGAGGGCTTACCTTTTAAGCCATAGGATTGTCCTCGATACGTACTCCAGTAAGTAATTTCCATACAGAGTTTCTCCCCTCTGCAATCTTTCAAATTGTTCTTTTAAGACAGCTTATCAGACCATAATTGAGAGTTAGTCACTTCTAATTCTGTCTGTCGGTCCTTATCCAATCTATAGGACCTATCCTTTTTTGCTGCCTTAATAACACATAATTCCAAGAGAGGTTCCAATAACCTACTTGGACAATTTATTGTTGCAGGCAACCGGCCTGTCTGCTGTTCTTAGCCATCTTCAATTCTTTGGCTCCCACAGAATAGATTAGGTTGCACACTGGTAGTTAAACAACCAGATCTCACCTGGGCAACCTACAACATGCTCTCTGCAATTCTACAAAAAGCTCTGCAACTATGGGCCTTTGCCAGAGAGCGTCGGAGCCATTCCTGGTGGGTAACTTCCAGATGGTTCAAAGGCTTGCCCAGTCATGCTCCCACGTGACCGTTTTTTTCCTACCTTTACCATCTTCCTTAAAATTTCCTTTTAGGGAAAATGAACCAGGGCTTAGATCATGTGAAAGCATAAAGAATGGCTTAATTCCCTGAGTTGTTCCACATCTCCAGTGGAACTTCTCCAACAGGGATGCATTTCTTTTCATTGCGGTCGGTCCTTGTCTACCACATTCCTTCTAATTCCCAATACTTCATTGGAGTTTATGCTGAACAAAGAACGCATTATACTCGTATTGCCCTCATAGATGGGCAAATATGGTATTCCCTTTTTTTTTTTTGAAAGCTTTATTTAGTCCACCATAAAATCCAAACAACATATCAACAGACGGCCCCACGGGGAGGGTTAACTCTTCGCCCCCCCGGGTGCCAACAGAAAGATAATACAATAGGTGGGCATTTTACATTATATCCCAACCCCCCTTCTCCCGTCCCCCTCCCCTCACCCACCCACCCACCCTCACTCCATTACCGACTGCATAAGCCAATTATCATCAAAGGCTGTAAAGCAGCTATCGCCCACCCACTACTCAAGACCTCCATCATTCAGCTCCCCCCTTGGAGGGTTGCATTACGGCTGTGGGGTCCCAACTGCTGAATATATGGCTCCCACACTGACAGAAAGACTGTCCAGCGCTTGGCACTGCCCCGCGCCAACCAACGCTCCGTTAGCATTAATTGATGAAAGTTATTCCGCCATTCACTAAAAGTAGGCAATTGGCGTTCCCGCCATAGCCGGAGAATCGGCCCTTTACCCACCAGACAGGCCTTCCGCACCAGCAAGCTCTCACCAGCCTTCACTGGTCCAGGGGTCGGCAGTTGGTCAAGGGCCACAAATAGGCCGGTCCAATGTAGCCTTCGCTGCAGCAGCGTGCAAAGGAATCTGCATATCCGTGCCCAGTATGCCCGTACTCCCCGACAACCCCACCACATGTGTAGAAGAGTAGGACTCCGAACAGCGTGGGCAGGAGCCATCCGTGTCCAGCCGACTGCGCAATGCCCGCCGCGGCGAAAAATGAGCCCTAGTCACACACTTAAATTGAATCTCACGCCAACGCACTCCTTGAACTAGTCGGCTAATCCGTTTCAATGCCGTCAATACCAATCCCGGTGGTACGTCCACTCCCAATTCGGTCGCCCAAGCTCTTTCGACTCCACTATAGTCAGGGAGGGGGCGGTAGCACTCCAAATTATGTTTCAAATTGGAAATCGACGCCGGGCGCTCCTCTCCCAGCTGAAAAAATTCCAAAATACGAGCTGAGCGCTCAGCCTGTAGCGCTGCGCGCGGCAGTGCAGCCACATAGTGGGAGGCTTGTATGTATGCAAAACAATGCGTGTCGGGGAGATCGTATTCCCGACTGAGCGTTCGAAATGATTTACAGTTTCCCATGTGGTCTACCAAGTGCCCTATCCACCGGAGGCCCCGTAGCCACCAGTCCCGAAACACCGCAGTCTCGGACCCTGGAGTGAATTGAGCATTGCCCTGCAGTGGCAACCAACAAGACACCTTCCACGTTTCCCGCCAATATTTGTTAAGTTGTTGCCATGTGCGTCGGGCCGAGTCCACTAATGGACTCTGTCGGCTAGTACCTGTGAAAACCGTGGATGTGCCGTGCAAAGACGCCAGGAGAGTCGCAGGGGCCACCAAACACTCCTCTAAGGACCTAGGCGTATATACTTCCGTCTCCCCTAGCCAATCACCCAGGTGTCTCGCTTGACAGGCCAATGCGTAGGTCTTCAAGTCTGGAAGGCCCATACCGCCCTCTCGCCATTTTCCAAGCATGCGATTCCATGAGACCCGCGCCCGCCGTCCTCGCCAAAGAAAACGCTTAAGCAGAGCCTCCATTCTACACAAGTCCCGTCGAAGCAACCAAACTGGCAGGGTCTGCAGCCAGTACAAAATTCTAGGTAGAACTATCATTTGCACTGCCGCTATCCTCCCTGCCAGTGACAGCGGGAGGGGTCCCCACGCACTTAACTGCACCGCCAACTGCCGCAGTATCCGATCTAGGTTACGCCGGTATAAGTCCCGGGGGTTTCCAGTCAATGTTATACCCAAATAGATAAATTCTTTGTCTGCTCACCGCAAAGGGAAGGATCCCCTCCAAGAAGTTCGGGAATGCCCCAAGACATCTACTACTTCCGACTTATCTTTATTAATGCGCAAGCCTGCAATTGCTCCGAACCGCTGGAGCTCGTCCGAGATGAGGCCGTTGCACAGTATGCCCGCCGTCGGTGAGATGTACAAACTTTGCACCATTTTACAAAAATCCTCCCCAATGCCGTAGCGCGGTAGCAGCCTCCATAGATAACGCCAATCCACCCTATCAAAGGCCTTCTCTGCATCGAAGCTAATCAACAACGACGGAATATTGTGAGCATGCACCCACTCCAAGGAGGCCAAAATCTTCCGGAGGTTTCGTACGGCGTGGCGGCCTTTCACAAAGCCCACCTGTGCTTCGTGTATTAGATCGCCTAAGACCCCCGCCAGGCGGTCAGCCAGAACTTTCGCCAAAAGTTTAAGATCGAAATTGAGTAGGGATATGGGTCGATATGAAGCTGCCTGCATCGGGTCTTTGCCCGGCTTCAGGATCAAGGTAATATATGCGTGATTACGCCCCCAGCAGAACGCCCCTTGCTCTGCCCTGGTGGCATAGACCTCTCGCAGGAGTGTGCTTACCCCGTCTCCTAAGATCTTGTAGACTTCGGCCCCGAATCCGTCCGGCCCTGGTGATTTATAACACTGGGCCGCAGATATTGCGGATTGTATTTCCTGTATGGTAATAGGTAAGTCTAGAACCTCCCTCTGGGCTGAAGTAAGTTGAGGCAGTTCCAAGTCCGCAAAGTAGTCCCGCAGCCCCTCAGGGGAGCCATCCGTGGTTTTATATAAGTTTTGAAAAAAGGTACGAAAAATCTCCGCGATTCCTTTGTTCTCTTTATGCATATGTCCCTGGCCATCCTTTAGCGCCGCTACATGGGCAGGACGCCGTCGGGCCCGCAAACATCGTGCCAGCAGCTTGCCTGGTTTGTCACCATAGCAGTGCAGACGGAACCGATAAAACAGAACCGATTTCTTTGCTCGCTGATGCAAGAGCTCGTTAAGCTCGGTCTGGGTTTCCCATAGCGCCTTCTTATTAGACAGCGAATACGTGTGGGCACATCGCCGCCGTAGTATGGTGACTCGACGCTCAAGTTGTACTATACGTTCTGCCATCAGCCGACGCCGTCTCGCAGCATAACCTATGATGTCCCCGCGAAGAACCACCTTTGCCGTTTCCCAGACCAGTTCGGGGTCGTCTACATGAACCTGGTGATTGCCAAGAAAGTCTGCCCATCTCTGACGGATAAACTGGCGAAACTGCCCATCCGAGTAAAGCTCTAGGGGGAATCTCCACATGCGTGACCGATTAGTGTCCCGCCCCCAATGTAAGTCAAGCCACACCATCGCGTGGTCTGATATTTCGGAGGGACCAATCTGTGCATCCTCGGTGTGTGTGAACAAAGTCCCCGAGATCATTACATAGTCAATACGGGCACTGGAACCATGCGCTCGAGATTGATGGGTATAGTCTCTTTCGGAGGGGTGCAGGACCCGCCAAGGATCAATTAAACCTAGTCTCCGACAGAACCGCAACAGCGTCTGGGAAGGTGCTATCCTCTCCCGCCCGCCTCCTCTCCTAGAAGTGTCCAGATCCACATTCAGGACTCCATTAAAATCCCCACCCAAAATCACCGGGCACTCCGGAAGCTGCTCCACCCTTGATGCTAGGCCATTGTAAAAACCCGGGTCAACCACATTGGGACCATTGAGATTTCCCAGAATCACCGGTTTACCGTCTAAGTGACCATATATCACCAGGGATCGACCAGTATTATCAGCAAGGACCGTCTCCGCTACGAATCGTATGCGTTTATGAATCAGAATCGCTACGCCTCCCTTATGCCCCTGGGCGGGGGACCCCCACACTTGGCCCACCCAGTTCCGACAAAGCTTGCTATGTTCAGCGGCCGTCTGGTGGGTTTCTTGAAGTGCAATGTCACACTTATGTCGAGCCAGTGCTTGCAATACCTTATGCCTCTTAATAGGGTTTCCCAGTCCACAGACATTCCAGGTGATTATTCTCAAAGCGCCGGGGCAGTGCCAAGGTGCCACCACAGAATCACTTCCAGGTACTGCAGAGGGACACCCCCAGCCTGGCATCCCCCCCCATCTGTATGTAGGCAATTATCCCATCTAGTAGCATTCAATGGAGTGTACCCCTTCCCCTCCCCCTGTCCCTCCCTCCTCTCTCCCCCCCCAATCCCTCCCCCCCCCACCCCCCCATCTCCCCACCCCTCCACGCTCTCCCGTCCAGTCATAGCCTGGACTACTTCCTATGGCAGACGGGTTCGCCCCTCTAACACTTCCCCCTCTCTAACAAGTAGGATAAAGAGAGAAAGGAGACCCAGAGTCTCCGCTACAAGCCCCGGTACTGGGGCTCCCACAGTCGGTGCTAGCAACCCCCACTCACCTGCTCCCACGTTGTCCCCACCCACCTCCACCCAGATGACCCCCCAACTCCTCCGCCCCCCCCCCCATCAATACATGCATCCCTGCTGTATCGAGGCCAATCCTCTCTACTCTCCCGGCTGCCCCCCTTGCCTCAAATCGAACCCCACCTGTAAGGGGAAAAAAATAAAAAAAGGGGGGGGAGGGGAGAGGAGGGCGGGCCAAGCAGGAATACAAGGGCAGAGACAATGCAAGGAGGGAAATAACCAGGGAGCCAGCAATGCAGCAACAATTATAACAAAGTAATCCTTGCAACAAAATAACATGGATACAATGTCTCTCCTGTCATTAACAATGTTACCAAGGCAATGAGACATTGCAGCCCAGCTTAATACACTATATAAAAGGCAAAACCAGGAGTTCTCCCATGACAATGGAAGCTGCCAGGAAGCCGCCAGGAGCCAATCGGCCCCCGGGGGCTCCAAACCCCCCCACGTCACAAGGGGAGGCGTAGCTCACCTCCAGTCCATCATGGAGCAGCTAGGGAGCCGATTGATCAGGCAGGGAGTCCAGATAAGTAGTCGCCTCTTCCAGGGTCGCTAGAATGCGAGTGTGTCCTTGGTGATCAATCCTCAGCCGGGCCGGGTAGAGGAGTGAAAAGCGAATGCCGCGGTTGAACAGCTGGGTGCAGATCCCCGAAAACGCCCTTCGCTGTTGACTGACGAGGACCGAGTAGTCTTGGAATACTAAGATCGGCTCGATATCCTGTTGATTCCGCCGTCGGCCCCTTGCCGCCTTTAACACCTCCTCTTTCTGTCTGTAGTCGAGAAAGCGGGCGATTACTGCACGAGGTTTCCTGGCCTGCTCTCGTCTTCGGCCTAGCCGATGTGCCCGCTCCAGCTTGAGAGATTCACCTCTCAGATTTGGCAGGAGGCTTCCAATCCAGGATTGTAAATATTCAAGCAGGGCACTATCAGCGACACTTTCAGGAACACCGATGAATCTCAAGTTTTTTCGCCTACCTCGGTTCTCCAGTTCATCGAGTTTATCCCCTTGCTGCTTCACCAAAGTCTCTAGGGCGGCCACTTTGGCCACCACCGAGTTTTGCGTGTCTTCCACATCTGACACCCTTGTCTCAACTTGCTCCAGTCGCTCCTCCACCGCCGTGAAACGTTGTCCAAGCGACTGGATTTGCTCTACCAAGTCCTGGAAACGTGTGCTGAGCGCCTGCACCACTGCCGCACTGACCTCGGCCACTAAGTCTGGCGGGGTGTCCGGTTTCAGGCTGGATGGTTGGTCTTCTGCCGTTTTTCCCCCCGTAAGGCGGGGTCTCTCTTTTCGCGGAGCTTTAGATGCCATTGGGTTAGCAGTGTTATATGCACCCCGTCCCACGCAGGGCCCCGCTCTCGCAGAACAGCAAAGATAGAGCTGTGCAGTGCAAACCCACAGCTGCAAGGATTTGAGGACGCTGTTGAAGGGTTATCTGCCCAAACCAGGAGGATACTGATGGATGGGGCAGTAGAAGGAGTATCTTACCACACTCAGGCGTGCTTTCTCGTAGGCACCAATGCCCGCTGCTGTCAGGCAGGGGGGGGGCCGCCGATCTCCTCGCCGCCCGAGGTCTTTCATCTAGTGTGGGGAAGCGCTGTGCCCCGGCGAGAGAAGTGTTTAATGTCCGTAGCTTTTGGCGGCAGCTACTCTCCTCGTGCTGGCAAAGATGATCCCAGGCCTCCGCTCCGCTGAATACACAGCTCCCCCAGAAGGAGCAACTAGTCGTGGAGGCGGGGGAAGGGACGGGAGTGCTCAAACGCGCCTCGGATCTCCTCCCCCCTGGTCCGATCCGGTGGAATCGGTCACTGGTCTCTCCTCGGCTGCGAGTTCAGCCCTCCGTGAGCGTGGCGCTGCTACTAGCGGCGGGGGACTGTCCGGGTGCACCTCGTCCCGCTGCTTAGTAAAAGAAGTAGCCTGCCCGGAACACGCGAGCTAGGCCACCACGTGCTGTTCTGAGACGGAGGTGAGCAGTAGCAAGGATGCCCAAGCGTACCCCCGGCTTGCTTGCAGGATAGCCCACGATCTTCTCCGCTCGGGTAGGAGTGGCTGCAGGTCCTTCCGTGCCTTCAAGCCCCGGATCCTGCACAGGGAGAACCGAGGATGGCAGTGGGGGAAGTGCCCGAGGGGCCTCCACACGCTCCCCTCTCCGCTGATCTTTCCTCCCCCGGATGGCCGCGAATCGCTTCAGCGGCAGCGGATCAGAGCCCCGGCAGGGAAGAAGCAGCACCGGTAGGAGAGAGGGGGTTTTCTTTAGTTTTTGCAGGATTTTTAGCTGTTTTGTAGGGGCGGTTGCCCGGAGCTGATCGTAAGCCGACCGATCAGCTCATTGCCCAGACCGGAAGTCTCTGGTATTCCCTTTTATTGCGTCTTTTTCTCCACACAAGTTTTAGAAGGATCCAGACTTCTCGTCTTAAGACTAAGGTTTTCTCTGCACCCCTTCACGTAGATCTCCTTTTCTGGTTATTCAAAGTCTAGAATTGTAAAGAGATCTAGACCTATCCTTCTGACTAGGAAAATTCCACTGGTTTCCATGTAACCTTCTTCATGGTTCTCCACGTATAACCAGTAAGGGGTACTCTATCCATATTTTCAAGCAGGTCTTACTCCTTCTTGTTAAGTGAGTCTGTCTTTATATATATATATATATATATATATATATATATATATATATATACACACACACACATATCTCACTCTGAAAGATTTGTTACTGTCCATATTAATGCTGTTCCAGCATGCCATAAGGTTTAAATGGACAACCAATTTCTATGGTAATCACAAACTACCTTCTTTTACTGTAACCTCTCTGGTTACGTTACATCTGAAGCGCTCCATGTAAAGTCATCCTAGCTGACATCACTTGGGGAAGACCTTCCTGATCTTCAAGAAATTGGAGGCTACACCGCCCACTACAAATGTTTTTCTTTCATTTGGATAGAGGGGTTTCAAAGACCCATCCTTTTTCTGCAAACCGGTCAGATTTATCTCTTTTTCCTAGAGTTTTTTTCTGCTTCAAGGACAAAGAGCTTCAAATGTGGGCCTACAGAAGCTTTAGCTTCTCATCCAAGGTCCAACCCCATTAAACTCTCCCAGTTTTTTCTTCTGGGATTAGTTCTAGCCATTTAGGCTTCTGACCTCTGCCTCTATTGCGAAATGTATTTCCTCTACTTCACAGTAAAGTATTTCTTTGAGGATAATGTACTGTTTTCTAGTACCAGACCATTACTCTCAACAAATACTTTCGCAATATTTTTGACTAAGGTCCACAGTAGAAATTGGAATCCAATTTTTGCTAACATTTCTGATCTACACAAGGACTCCTCTCCAGACGCCTTGTTTAGTCAAGCTGTTCCACAGCACACCCTTCTCACTTCAACTCCTACCCTCCATCCCTTGGATGCCTCGGGTTCTGGGAGATAGCATGGCCCATCGACTAGATTTGCAACATGCTGGGACCTCCTCCAGGCATCTTAGCTTGGGAGTCCCCATATGTGAAGACTCATTCCTGCTTGTTCCTGGAGATAGCACAGTTACTTAAATGTAACAGGTGATCTCTGGGAACAGCAGGAATAAGTCTTCACAACCCACCCACCTCTCCTAGGAGTTGTGTCTCTCTCTCTCTCTCTCTCTCTCTCTATCTAATTTGTCTACTTCCCTCCTTCGGTCTCAGCTACAAACCCAACTGATGAGAGGGATGTGAATGGGCGGGAAGGCAGTGCGCATGCGCGTGGGATGCTCCCAAAAGCTTTCTTTTTGGACGCTGGGGAGCGTTCCCGCGCAGGCTCCGTCGGTACCGACGTACCCATATGTGAAGACTTATTCCTGCTGTTCCCATAGATCACCTGTTACAGGTAAGTAACTGTGCTTTAGTGTTAATGAACAAACCCTTTTCAAAGACTGGGAAACTGTAGAACTAGAGGACATGAAATGAGGCTGCAAGAAGGTAAACTTAAAAGCAACACCAGGAAATACTTTCATGGAAAGGGTGGTGGATGCCTGGAATGGCCCTCCTGATGGAGGTGGTGGGAACCAAAACAGTAACAGAATTGAAAAAGGTATAGGTCAGACAAGAGGATCCTTATTTGACAAGAGGATGTTATCAAAGCAAACTTCATTAACTTTGTAATTAGAAAGGGGGGTATAACCTTAAACAAAGGCATAGAGGTGGAGTAACCTGCATGAAGCCACCATAGCCACCACACTGGGCAATCTAGATGGACCATGCTGGTCTTTATCTGCCGTTATTTACTGTGTTACTATGACAGTCCTTGCTCAATAGAGCTTACAACCTTTGCAAGATGATCACAGACTGGACTAGAGATGGGTGATACACAGGAGAATAAAGGTCTGAATCTGAAAGCAGCCTCAAAGGAGGGATTTTAGCCTGGATTTGAAGAGGACCAGAGATAGAATCTGATGCACCAACCCAGGTAGCCTGTTCTAGGCATACGATGCAGCAAGGTGCATGAATGAAGTCTGGAGTTGGCAGTGGAAGAGCGAGGCATAGCTAGAAAGGATTTACTTTGCTCATGCAACACACGAGGAAGGTTACTATTCCTCAAAACGGTGTGCAATCAGAGGGAACCCATTTCAGCCCAGTGGAGCTCACCGTTTAAGCTGCTACTTAAATAGGTGATGTCTCTTCCTCCCTTCTATAGGAAAAGCAGTTCCAACAGCTGCACCACACATACCGATTCATAGTAACATAGCGATTATGGAATTGCACCTGTCACATATCGGGCTCCTCTCGCTAACACAGGCGCATAGAAAACAGAGATTCATGCATACATACAGATACCACATACACAAAACAGACTAGACATGCACACACAAAGATTGGAGGCTTTCAGGCTTGGGGTTTGGAAGAGAAAATTGTGTCGGATAGATCTGCTGAAAAAACTTAGATTTGCCGAGAGGGGATAGAAAAGGCTGACAATTATGCTTGGAGTTCATATAGATGATTAAGCAACCCCTGATTGTGGTTTTTGGAGGGGAGGGTGGGGACACTTTCTAGGAGAGCCAATGAGGCTATTCTTACTCAGATGGGGGGTAGGGGTAACTCTGTGTTGGGGAGAGGGAAGGGGCACCATTGGCTGTTTCTGCTTTTTTTTTATTTTCTATTTATGCAATTTACAATTTAAACATCAATCACAATGTTTACAGAAAAAATGTCATCTTGTAATACACATTCAAGAAAACTATATCATAAGAAAATAAAAAAAACTCAAGAGCATCATTAGTCCCCATAAGTGGGAAGTGACAAAAATAAACTACTGGAGGCAGGAAAAATCCTACAGTAACATAAGAAACAAGCATTCAGTAAACCAGAAGGCCACAGGGATTAGGACCATAAATTAAACAGATGGAGGCCTGCTAGGAGGGCGAAGATGTTACAGAATGCATATTAATAAATGATGACAAATCTCCAGGTTGAAAGAAAACATATTTCTGAGATCTAAAAATAACAATGCATTTACATGGAAATCTCAACGAAAAGGAAGCCCCTAAATGGGTTACACCAGGTTTTAATAGAAGAAAAGCTTTACGACGTTTCTGGGTTTCCCTTGAGACATCTGGAAAGATAGATATTTTCTTACCCATAAACAAATTGGCTCTCTTCCTATAAAACAATTTGAGGAGCCAATCTCTGTCCGAAGACAAAGCTAAGGACACTAACAAGGTGGAGGTTTTAATTTCATCCTCTTTAGGGGAACAAAGAACAGCAGAGACATTAAGAAAATCCATATCCAATGATCCAAGCACAGTTTTACTTTCTTTTTTACCCGAAGGCAAAAAGAATACTTTCTGTACAGGAGGAATTAAATCCACAGGTACCATAAGGGATTCTTGAAGATATTTCTTGAATAATTCCAACGGTGCTACCTCAGAAACCATAGGAAAATTAAGTAGCCGAAGATTAGAGGCCCTTGTAGCATTTTCCAAAGACTCCAGCTTCATTTTTAACCCGATGTTATCCTTCATTAAAGAGAAAGTGAGGTCAGAAACTTGAGAAAGCTTCTGATCCGAAACATCAATTTTCTTCTTCACTCCCACCATATCATTAGATAAATCGGACACTTTTCCCTCAAGTTTAGATGTAATAGAAGACGAGAGGGCCAATTACTGAACTACCGCTTGAGAAAGCTGGGTAATAGCTTCCCAAATAGTCTCTAAAGTCACCACAGAAGGACGGGTATGCGTGAAGGTAAATGGTGGCCCAGAAGGGGAAGCACCCCTCTTCGCGGAATCAGAGCCCTTTACAGAACAGGCTGTATCGCTCACCTCCGTAGCGTGAAATTCTCCACGGGCACAATCAGCAGCCTTAGATACAAATGGCTGACCTCCAACGCTATCTCTCGGAGCACCCCACTTCTGATCCTTCGACTCGTCCTGCACCAGGGGAGCTGGAGAACTGTGCCCCGAAAGAGCCTCCGAAGGGCCCGGCGGCTGTTTCTGCTTCTTATTGTGGTTTCTGGTTAGAGTGGAATAGGAGAGAAGGGGTGAAACTGCACTCCAATTAGGAGGGTGGGAAAGGAATAAATGGGTGAGAGATGCACAATCTTTATATATTGCTGCGGTGCAGCTTTTTGTATGTTTGTTGGCATGAACAAAGAAATACATTTTTATTGTATTTGACCACTATTGAAAATTTAGAACATTGGAAGATGACACACTGCAGGACCAACATGTGTAAAATGATAATTTGGGGTGTAATTGAAATTTGGTTTAATAATATTGTTTCCTTGCTTTATTAGGTAACATGGACAGCATTAATAGCAGGGAAGGATGTGCGACTGAGAGAAGCTACAGACCATCAAGAAATTGTAGTCAGCTACCTTCCTCTCAGCCATGTTGCAGCTCAGATGATCGATATTTGGCTACCAATGAGGTTTGGAGGTGCCACATACTTTGCACAACCTGATGCACTCAAGGTAAAAAAACAGACAAACATATAATCTGTGTAGTCTATTCTCTATAGCCATAAAGATGATGATGGCACACAGACACAGTCAAATCAGTTTTAGCTGCCCAGAGCTCAGAAAACTCGTAGTTAAAACCCATGAGGATTGTAAAAAATTGCAAGACCACCTTGATGGAAGACTGGATGCTCAAATGGCAGCTGAAATTTAATGGGGACAAGTGCAAAGTTATGCACCTAGGAAAGAACAACCCAAACTAAGGTTACACGATGCAAGGTTCCACATTAGGAACCACCACCAGGAAAAAGATTTAGGTGTCATCGTGGATAACATGTTAAAACCCTCCGCCCAGTGTGCAGCGGTAGCCAAGAAAGCAAATAGAATGCTAGGAATCACAAGGAAAGGCATGGAGAATAAAACAAAGGATATTATAATGCCTCTGTATCGTTCCATGGTATGACCGCACCTTGAATATTGTGTGCAGTTCTGGTCACTGTATCTTAAAAAGGATATAGCGTTATTAGAAAAGATACAAAGAAGAGCCACCAAAATGGTAAAGGGGATGGAAGGATATACCTATGAAGAGAGGCTAAAAAGGTTAGGGCTCTTCAGCCTGCAAAAGAGACGGCTGAGGGGAGATATGATAGAGATCTATAGATTAACGAATGGAGTGAAATGGATAAACGTAGATCGATTATTTACGCCATCAAATTATAGAAACACTAGAGGACATGCAATGAAGCTACAGTGTAGCCTATTTAAGACTTAAGAGAAAATATTTTTTCACTCAACGTGTAATCAAACTCTGGAATTCGTTACTGGAGGATGTAGTAAAAGCTGTTAGTGTAGCTGGGTTTAAAAAAGGTTTGGACAAGTTCCTGGAGGAAAGTTCCATAAAACATTATTAAAGGGGACCTGGGAAATCCACTGCTTGCCCCAATACAAGCATTGTGGAACCTGTGTCTTTTGGGGAAACTGCTAGGTACTTGTGACCTAGATTGGCCACTGTTGGAAACAGGATACTGGGTTTGGTGGACCTTGATCTGACCCTGTATGGCATATCTTATGTTAGTTTACTGAGCCTGCGTAGGCATTCTTGCGTTCTGTCAATGACAGTTGCCATCAGTTATTTTTCATCTGCAGTTGCAGTCTGTCAGACTTAAGCTTCCATCAGTCATTAATTTAGTTGAATGAATGAATCAATCAATCATCCGTCAAAACTGAATTCAACGTGGCTGAAAAGGTTTCCCAGTGCTATTAACAAAGCTAGATTTAAGTGCTGCCCAGACTGTGGCAGGAAAATATATGCATTGCACATGGGTATGGGGCCATCTCATGCAGTAAATAATTTCTGTAAATGTGCCAGTATGTGCTCATGAGGCAATTAGTGAAACAAATTGCCAAGGAACTCAAATTGGAAGGAAGTCAGTAAAGAGAGAGAACCAGCTCTTCCTTATCGTCCCTTCAGCCCAGTCCCGACCTGTGAGTAGTCGCACGTCAATGCTGACCTCACCTCTCGTTGGCAGTTGCCACCTCAGTCTCCATGCAGCTGGAGAGGTTTGATTCCCTAGGGTGAAGTCACTGAAGGACAACTCAGAGCAGTTGGTTTTATTTTTTTAACTGATTATTTCTCACCTTTGGAGAGGGGTACTCCCCTTTAAGGCAGGAGAGTAGATCTACCTGGTTTAAACAGTTTGTTTAATTTAAAACTTAAAAGAAAAAAATATCAGTGTCCTTTTCAAGCAAGGCAGGCAAATGGAGCGAGAGCTGCCCTTTAGAAGGACTGGGGCAGTGATCTCTAGTAAGTGGTGGCTCCTGAACCAGACAGAGGGTGAGGAGCTGCTCTTGGTACAAGGCCTATTTCTCGCACCGCAGGGGACGTCCGACATCACCAATGCTGACAAAGAAGGGTGGAGTGTGCGTCCAGAGATCGCGGACAGCCAGTAAATAGCCTGAACGTCTTCCACAGTCAGTTTATTTTCCTTCTGCCTCTCCATGGTTGCTACAGAGTTGCTAGGCCACAGGTAGTTCATGTGGGAAGCGGGAGTGGCTGAGCTGTGCAGCACAGGAAGAGGCACCATCTTAATGAGAGGAGCTTTTCTCAGCAGGGGACATTTTGGTGGGCCCAAATGCAGGGGCTTACTTCTCCTCGTTTTCTTGTTTTTATGGGTTCCCCTGGTCGCTGAATAGCACAGTTAACTTAAAGAAAAAAAAAGATTAGAGGATCAAAGAGAAGAGGCTGTCTAGGCACATTGGCCTTGCAGTAGGGTGGCCTGTGGCTGCGGCATGCCCACCAAGGCCGCGTGTGGCTCACGGAGGGGCTCTGTTTTGGCAGCAGTGTTTTGCTGCGAAACAGAGTCCCTGTTAGCTGAGGAGCATCTAGAGGTTCCGACAAATAAGGCTGGGAAGGAGGGGACTCTCGGGGGAGGGGGGTCTTTGAGGGTCCTTCTCAGCGGTCAGGAGAGCACTCTTCACCTGTGGTGGAGGTCGGGCAATAACTCTTCCAGATGGTGACACTCCCCCTCCACCCCTTCTGGAGGGGAGAAGTACTGGGGTCAAGTATCCCAGACCCTCCTCATCCAAGGATATGACTGAGGAGTTGGGCCACAGTGGGTTTCCCCCAGAGTTTGTTTTACTCATGCATAAAGCCTTTTGCATGAAGCAGCATGGAGGGGGGGGGGATGACCCGCAGGGGCCCTCTGAGAGGTCTAAGAAGAGGGGCTCTCTGAAGAGCAGCAAAGGTAGAGGACAGATGGAGAGCCTGGTCCTAGCCGGAGATATTTGAAGTTAGACCTTTGGACAGACATGGGGTTCCCTTCTCTCGGAGGAGAGAGGGGATTCTGAGACAGGGAGAGACATAGGCGAGGAATTCACCGAGCTTGAGGAAGAAGATATCCCGCAGGGAGACGAGAGGATTGTGTGTGTCTTCCATCAGGAGGAGTTGGTGGCATTGATTGCCCATTCACTTAAGGCTCTTAATATGTCAGAGGCACCATTGGAGGATGAGCCACTGGAGGACCTGTTCCAGGTGGTCCAGAAGCCGCTAATTGTTCCCACTCCATCGAGTAATCAAGCAGATGAATAACTTAGAGAAGCTAGCAAAATAGTCAGGAAAGCAAAGATTCAAAAAGGAGGAAATAGCCAATGCAGTTAAATGGGGGGATAAGACATTTTTCAGATATGTTAGTAAGAAGAGGAAGGGCAAAAGTGGTATTGTCGGACTCAAGGGTGAAAGAGAGGAATATGTAGAAGCTGATGAGGATAAAGTGGAATTGCTTAACAAATATTTCTGTTGTGTGTTCACAGATGAAGAAGCAGGAGCAGGACCGCAGAAAACGTCCACAAACAAGAACAGAACGAGGGGCATCTTGAACAATTTTCAGAAGACTGTGTTTGTGAGAAACTAGCTAAACTTAAAGTAGACAAAGCGATGGGACCAAATGGGATACACCCTAGGATACTGAGAGAACTTGGGGACGTTCTAGCAGCTCCACTGACTGACCTTTTCAATGCCTCATTGGAGTTAGGAGTGGTGCCAAAGGACTGGAGAGAGAGACACATGTGGTCCCTAAAGTTATTGCTTGGATTAGAAATTGGTTGAGTGGGAGGCGTCAAAGGGTACAGGTAAATGGAGCTCACTCTGAGGAGGAGGTGATTACCAGTGGTGTGCCCCAGGGATCTGTCCTTGGTCCAATTCTTTTTAATATCTTTGTTAGTGATATAACAGAAGGGCTGTCATGTAAGGTTTGCCTTTTTGCGGATGATACCAAAAACTGCAATATAGTAGACACCTAGGAAGGTGTAGATATGA
Organism: Ichthyophis bannanicus; assembly: GCA_033557465.1. Lineage (NCBI taxonomy): Eukaryota > Metazoa > Chordata > Amphibia > Gymnophiona > Ichthyophiidae > Ichthyophis > Ichthyophis bannanicus. The sequence goes on from CM066039.1 coordinate 234,472,732, forward strand.
GGAGGGATCTAGCTAAGCTTGAAGAATGGTCTAGAATTTGGCAGCTGAGATTTAATGTTAAAAAATGCAAGGTCATGCATTTGGGCTGCAGCAATCCAAGGGAGCAATATAGCATAGGGGGTGAAGTACTTTTGTCCACTAAAGAAGAGCGGGACCTAGGCGTGATTGTGTCTGATGATCTTAAAGTAGCTAAACAGGTAAAAAAGGGGACAGCAAAAGCTAGAAGGATGCTTGGGTGCACAGGGAGAAGAATGGCTAGCAGAAGAAAGGAGGTGATAGTCCCTCTGTATAAGTCTTTGGTGCGACCTCATTTGGAGTATTGTGTGCAATTCTGGAGACCTCACCTTCAAAAGGATATAAACAGGATGGAGCCAGTACAGAGGGTGGCTACTAAAATGGTTAGTGGTCTTCATTATAAAGCATATGAGGAGAGTCTTAAGGATCTTAATATGTACAGCTTAGAAGAAAGGCGGGATAGAGGTGATATGTTTGAGATGTTTAAATAACTCCGTGGAATAAATGCACAGGAGGAGAGACTCTTTTGATTGAAAGCAAGCTGTGCTATGAGGGGACTTTGGATGAGGGTGAAAGGGCATAGATTCAGGAGTGATATGCGGAAATATTTCTTTACGGAAAAAGTGGTGGATCGATGGAATAGTCTCCCAGTGGAAGTGGTAGAGATGAGGACAGTATCTGAATTCAAAAAAGCATGGGATCTCTAAAGAGGATCTCTAAAGGAAAAAAGGGGAATGTTGTAGTGGTTGATATGGAAGGACAGACTAGATATAGGCCATGTGGTCTTTTTCTGTCGTCCTGTTCCTATGTTTCTATAAGGATAAATGGGAGGTGCTTGAGGCCGCTCTTAAGGGTACCTGCGCAATGGCAAAGCTGTAACCCTTACCAGACTCTGAGAAGGACCTTCTCCGCTCACCCAAGGTGGATGCAGCGATTGAAAAGAAGACCACAATTCCCATGGAGGGCAGTACAGCCCTCAAGGGTGTCGAGGACCAGAGGTTAGAGGCCTTGCTTAAGCAGGCGTTTGATATGAATGCGCTGTCCTTACAGGCGTCCATCTGTGGGGCCTTTGTGGCCCACGTGTGCTTACGATGGGTGCAAGGAATCTTGAAGATGGCAGGAAACGCTTCGGTGTCACCTCCATTGGTGGCCAAGTTAGAGTCTGGAGCATCATATTTGGCAGATGCTTTTTATGAACTCATTAGGGGCCTATCCAAGAGCATGACCTCAGTCAGTGGCGGTACTTATGGCTCCGCAATTGGTTGGCAGATGTCTCGTCCAAGTCATGTTTGAGTAAGCTTCCTTTAAAGGATAAGTTCTTGTTCAGAAAGGCTTTGGACAAGCTGGTGAAGGATCTGGTGAGACCAAGGGCGGCCGGTTGCCAGAGGATAAGCAAAAGCCAGTTTGGTCCGTGGGTCCTGTACGAACCTCATAATGGGATTTGCAGAAGTTCCGCTCGGTTTGTTTTGTGCCTTATCAGTGAGTGCGTTTTCCTGCTAGAGGACAGTCTTTTTGGCGTTTCCGAGGATCAGGCAGAGGGTTCTATGCCTCTTCCTTGCCCACGACTAAGAAACAGCAATGAGATAAGGGGGATGCAGGTGGGGCTAGTGCCAGTAGGGGGACGGCTGTGGAACTTTTACTCTGCCTGGACCCACATTACCACCAATCTGTGGGTCTTTGAGATCATTCAAGAGGGTTATGCCCAGGGAAACCTTTGTCTATTTTTCCTGCAAGGCACCTCACAAGATTTGAGCAGTTCAGGACACTTTGTCATTTGCAGGCCTTACAGGCTGTTGTGACCATTTGGCCCAACCAGTGCGGGTAGGGCCGATACTCATTCTACTAAGTTGTTTCCAAAAAGGAGGGCTCCTTCCGACCCATCTTGGATCTCAAGGGCATAATTCGTTGTCTTAAGGTGCCTCATTTTTACAAGGAAACCTTTCGGTCAGTCATTGTGGCCATCAGAAGAGGGCGAGTTCCTTACATCACTCAGTCTTACTGAGGCCTATTTGAATATTCTCATTCGGCCTGAGCATCAGACGTTCCTAAGGTTCGTGGTCCTTATGGGGCATTTTCAGTTTCAGGCTTTGCCTTTTGGCCTGGCCACAGCTCCCCGAACCTTCACAAAGGCCCTGACTGCGGCTGCATTGTGTCAGAAGGTGTTCTGGTACATCTCTACCTGAACGATTGGTTGGTCAGAGTGAAATCCCAAGAAGAGAGCGAAAGGGCCAAGGAGAGGGTCATTGCCTGCCTGCAGGGCCTCGATTGGGTCATCAACTTTGCCAAGAGCTGGTTGCAGCCATTGCAGGATTTGGTATACCTGGGGGCCTGGTTCTAGATAGCCGAAAACTGGGTATCTCTGCTGGTGAACAGAATTTGCACCTTTCAGCAGCAGGTGCGCCAGCTTCTCAGCATGCAGACTCTGACAGCGTGGCATTACCTGCAAGTGCTGGGTTCGATGGCAGCGTCCATCAAGCACACATGAGGCCATTGCAGAGGACTCTATTCTGCCGATGGTCAGCGCAGTGCCATCCACTATCATGGCCACTCTCATGCCCGAGAGCCACCAGAATGGTGTTACGATGGTGGCTCTGGTGGGATAAGCTCTTGACAGTGATGCTCCTGAAGACCCCTCGGTGGGTGGCATTGACAAGGGATGTCAGTCTCTCAGGCTGTGGAGCGTATTGCAAGGCACAGATAGCACAAAGGCATTGGTTGACAGAGGAGAGCAGCTGGCTCATCAAGCAGTTGGCGATGTGTGCTGTGTTCCTGGCTCTGCAGGGGTTTTCGGAGTCCCCTGCAAGGGAAATGGTCAGAGTTTTCGGACAATGTCACTACTATGGCTTACATAAATCAGCGCAAGCAGTGCTCAGCTGGAAAGCGAAGTTGCTATGCTGCTGACTGGGCGGAGGATAACCTGCAGGCACTGTCGGCGGCGCATGTGGCCGGAGAGGAGAACGTGGCAGCTGATTACCTTAGCAGTTTTCACATCGACCCAAGTGAGTGGACCCTTAATGCAGAAGTGTTTGCTCGTCTGGTACAGCATTGGGGCAAGCTGGTCATGGATCTAATGGCCACCTTAGACTCCACAAAGGCAGCATGGTGGTTCAGCAGAAGGAGGGAGCACATGTTGGCAGGCCTTGATGCCTAAGTAAAACATTGGCTACAGGAGGGGTTACTGTATGTATCCCCCCCCCCCCCACCCACCGTAGACGCTCATAGGTCAACTAGTACAATGGATAGAGGGGCATTGGGATCTGGTGATACTCATGCCTATGGTATGGCGACCACATTCGGTTAGCAGTGGATCGGCCTTGGTGCCTTCCTGCCCGGGCTGATTGCCTGCCTCAAGGCCCGGTCTGGATGCTCCAGATGAAGTGGTTCTCGCTTACAGCATTGCTATTGAGCGGGCTCGGTTGAGAAGGGGGGCTATTCGGTCCAGATGATTGATTGGTACTTTATTGAAGGCCCAGAAGCGATCCACCTGTCTTTTGTATGTTCACGTGTGGCATGTATTAGAGAGCTGGTGTAAAGAACATGATTGCCGGGCTCTGGCATCATCGGCTTCAGAGGTGTTAGCATTCCTGTGGTCTGGGTTTGAAAAGGTCTGACCTTTAGCTCCCTGTGAATACAGGGGGTAGTCCTAACATGCTATCAGGGAAAGGTCCAGGGTATCTCCTTGGCCGCTCACCTGGACAAAGTGTGTTTCCTTCGGGCGGTGAAGCAACTTCGGCCCCAATTCGGCTAGTGGTGCCCCCTTGGGATCTCAATCTGGTTTTGTCGGCATTAGTAGAGGCACCCTTTGAACCAATCAGCAATTGCTCCATGAAGGATCTGACCTTGAAGACGGTCTTTTTGGTGGCGTTCTGTTCGGCTCGCAGGATTTCAGACCTGCAGGCACTGTTGTGCCGCGAGCCTTTCATCACAATATCCAAGGAGAAGGGTGGTCTTAGGGCCGCTGCCCTCCTTTTTATCTAAGGTAATCTCAGCCTTCCACTTCAATCATCCAGTGTTGTACCGGTTGGGAACGGGGGCGGAGGACCCCCAACTTTGTCTTCTGGATGTCTGCCGATTACTCAAGCGCTATCTCAAATGCACAGCTCCATTTCGAAAGTCAGACCATTTGTTTTGTTCTCTTTGGGAAATCTCGCAATGGGGAAAGGGGCCTCCAAAGTGTCTGTTTCCAGGTGGGTGAAGGAAGTTATTGCCTCGGCTTATCTTTTGCAGTGGCAAGCCTTACCCAAAGGGTTGTGGGCTAATTCCACTAGCGCGCAAGCCACCTCATGGGCAGAGGCTAGCCTGTGCCCACTGGGAAACATCTGCAGGGCGACCACTTGGTCATCCTTACATATTTTTGTGTGACGACATTGCCTGGATGTGCAGGCGGTGGGGGATGGAAGATTTGGTGTGGCAATGATTCAGGCTGTGCTCGCAGATCCCTCCCAGGGTTAGTACTGCTATGGTACATCTCATAGGTCGGGACTGGACTGGAGGGGTGATAAGGAAGGTGAAATTAGGACTTACCTGCTAATTGGCTTTCCTCGAGTTCCCTCCAGTTCAGTCCCAGACCCTCTCAGAATTCTGTACCATTTGTCAATGTGGTGAAACTGGCCTGTAAGAAGGTCATCTCTTGGTGTTAGTCCAGATCAGGTGCACAGGCCTTGTATGGGAGCGGTCCTCCTTACAGGGCTACTGGGCCATAGGCCCTGTCCTCTCTGTTCATGGGGTCAGTATAAATAGAGATAAGTCGCCAAACCAAAAGGAAGCATTTTTCTAAGGTGCTTCTCAGGGTGGTGATCTCTTGATCTGCCCTTTCAGAAGGTTCTCTTGTTCTCTACTGGGTAGGGGGGTTAATCTGCCGTGGTTGGGGTTCTTATTAGTAGTATAGCTTGTTTTTTTCTTGATTATTGCTCATGTGAGTCTCTGTCAGTGGTAAACTGGGGTGGCTAAGGTAGCAACTGCCTATGAAAGGTGATGTCATCAGCATTGACATGCTCGGTCTCCAAGCTGTTGGTGAGGTGCGACTACCCACAGGTTAAAACTGGATTGGAGGGAACTCAAGGAAAGCCAATTAGCAGGTAAATCCTAATTTCACCTTAAAAGTATTCCTCCTTTATTTTATTTGGCTATGTTTATATACTGCTTTTCACAAAGGTCAAAGTGATTTACAGAGAACTTCAATTTTGCAAACGTTTACATTGAAACAGGCAACTTTGTACATTTAAGTAAGGGATGGGGGTGGTTAGCTTAGTTAGATTAACTGTATACAGGATGACTGACTATATACATGTTCTTGTAAAGTTTGGTCCTTGATGCGATACAGAAATGCTGATCAGTTATTGGGAGGGGGGGTTGGGGTTAAGAGGAGGTGGGATGGAAATGGAGAGTGAGTGGGTGGGTCTTGAGGGGCAATGGACGCCTTAAAATACTATTTGCTGGGTAGACATTGCACCCTCATGACCGACCATGCAGCCTTAAAATGGCTAAACTCAAAGAACACCCGCTTGACCCAATGGTACATGGCCTTACAGGATTGGATGTTTAACGAAGGCCTCTTCTACATGTTTACCCCAATGTATCTGATTAGGGGATTTAGTTTTCAGTAGATTGGTAAGGGGAGTGGCTAGCTTTGTAAAATGTGGTATAAACCTTTGGTAATAGCCGACTAAGTCCAAAATGCTCTAACCTGCTTTTTGGTTTTTGGCTGGTCTTCCCTTAAATAGCCTGCACTTTATTAATGGCTGGTCACACGACCCCATTTCCTACCCGGTGGCCTAGGAATTGTACCTCCCAGTTCGCCAACTGGCATATCTTAAGGTTGGCGGTCAACCCGACCCACTTTAAAGACTCACATACTTTACACAAGTGGATTAGGTATGCCTCCCAGGTCTCAAAATAAATAACCACATCAGCAAGGTAGGCACTCGCATACCCTAGATGCGGTTTGAGTACTCTATTAATGATGTTCTGGAATGTAGCTGGCACTCCACGCAAGCCGAAAGGGAGGACGGTAAACTGGTAAAGCCCCCGGGGTGTCTGGAAAGCAGTTTTCTCCCTAGAGTTCTGATCTAAAGGAATCTGCCAGTAGCCTTTCGTTAAGTTAAGGGTTGAAATGCGTTTAGCCCCTCCAATTGCTTTACCAGCTTCTCTATTCTGGGCATGGGGTGGGCATCAAAATTCGAGACAGCATTCACTTGCCAAAAATCAATGCAGAACATAGTGGTTCCATTGGGTTTGGGCACTTGGACTATCGAGCTGGACCTTTCACTATTGGACTCTTCAATGACACCTAAGTGCAACATGTCCTCTCTGTTTCTCAATCTCCTGTTTGGTCTGGGGTATGCGGTATGGCCATGATTTCACCCACCCTGGTGATGATCTTGTTAGTTTTGAGATGGATTCTTCCAGGCAATGGCGAGAACACTTCTAGAAACTGGGCTAGCCGGTGCTTCACCTATCTCCACTGATCTTATCCGTTCCATGGTGAGACCGCACCTTGAATATTGTGTGCAATTCTGGTCGCCATATCTTAAAAAGGATATAGCGTTATTAGAAAAGGTTCAGAGAAGAGCCACCAAAATGGTAAAGGGGATGGAAGGATACTCCTATGAAGAAAGGCTAAAAAGGTTAGGGCTCTTTAACCTGGAAAAGAGACGGCTGAGGGGAGATATGATAGAAGTCTATAAATTAATGAACAGAGTGGAATGGGTAAACGTAGATCGATTGTTTACATTATCAGAATATAGAAAGACTAGGGGACATGCAATGAAACTACAGGGTAAACTATTTAAAACTAATAAAAGAAAATATTTCTTCACTCAACGTGTAATCAAACTCTGGAATTTGTTACTGGAGGCTGTAGTAAAGGCTGTTAGTGTAGCTGGGTTTAAAAAAGGTTTGGACAAGTTCCTGGAGGAAAGGTCCATAAACCATCATTAAGAAGGGACCCAGGATATCAATGCTTGACCCAGTACAAGCATCACGGAACCTGTGTCTTTTGGGGAAACTGCTAGGTACGTATGACCTAGATTGGCCACTGTTGGAAACAGGATACTGGGCTTGATGGACCTTGGTCTGACCCAGTATGGCATATCTTATGTTCTTATGATCTCCTGATAACTGACTTCCTATCGGTACCTCAGTGGGGTCCCTTGTCTGGGCAATCTCCTGGCCCAGGTCATCTTCCCCTATGCTTACTTGCACTCCTAGCCCTTCTCGACACACCCAGGGCTTGAGTTGATGTGGAAGGTATGCTCGTTCCCTTTCTGCTGCTCCACTTCATAATCTACGGGACCCAGTTTTCGGCGCACCTTAAAGGGGCCCCTCCACTGGGCTAATAGCTTATTACTGGAGGTGGGTAGCATAACTAAATTAGGTCTCCTGGGTTCAGACTCCTCTCCCGGGCCTGCTTATCATAGTAGACCTTTTGCTTCTCTTGTTTTTTTCTCAAATGTTCATTAGCCCACCGGGAGAAGGTCCTTAATTGGGTTTTCAAACGGGTAACGTGTTCAATCATGGGCTCTAACCCCATCTCTGTTCCCGCTCAGGCTTCCTGTACCACGTCCAAGTGTCCCCTGGGTTGTCTCCCCATTAAAAATTCAAATGGGGAGAAAAACACAATGTAGCCTGGGGAACCTCTCTATAGGCAAACAGGACGATTAGGATCACTTGTTCCACATCCAACAGTTATCCCTTATACTCTTACCATTTGAATCAGGGTCTGATTAAAAAGTTCAATAAGGCTGTCCATTTGTGGGTGATATGTGGCAGCCTTAACATGCTTGATTCCAAACGCCACCAAGATTGCCTCCAACTGTCTAGACAAAAAGTTAGCGCCCCGATCCATCAAACTTTCTCTGGGGAAGCCTACCTCGCAAAATATTTTCAACAGTTCCCTTATTATCTGACCTGCCGTAACTTTCCACAAGGTAACAGGCCACAGATAGCGGGCATAGTCAACGAGTATTAGGAGGCATAGTACCCTACCAGGCTCTTGTCTAGTGGTTCCACAATATCCATGGTCATTCTATCCAGGGGTTGTTTATTCCCTGGGATCGTAATCAGGGAGCTCTCTTGGGTTTGTGGGTATTTTTCCATTGGCACAGAGGGCACATCTGGCAGAACTTATTCCATCCTGATATAGGTTAGCCCAAAGCTTAGGTGTCTTGCCAAAGGGTGACTGTGTTCCAGAATCAATAGGGCCTCCAGGAATATCTGAGGTACCATAAGCTGGGCTTGCTCTCCTTTCTCTTCCCTGGATGCATTCCAATATAATAAGTTATTCCTCTTACTAAAGAGGGGGTAATTCTCCTTCTACTGCTTAAGGTGTGCTCCTTCCGCTTTACCCCAGGCTTCCTTTTAAGTAGGATCTTTGGCTTGCTCTCCAGAGAAGTTATCCAAACTTGGAGAGCACCTGTTCTCTAAGAGCCTCAACTCCCCCTGAGGGAATCTGCCCTTTCCACTTTTCCACCCTCTGCTGTGCCCTGCTTTTTTCTAGTCTTCCCACCTCCCCCTACCATGTCTGGGAATACAAAAGGAAACAATTCCCTGAAGTTGGATTTTTCCTCAGGGGTATAGTCTCGGGCACGGGTTGCTATTAATGCAGAACGGAAGCCAGTTGAGTCTAATAGCCCCTCCCAATCCCAGCCTAGGATTAGTGGCACTGGGAGTCCCTTAACAATGGCCATTCCTAACAGTTATTGTTTGCTGTCCCAAGTGATTTTTAGCTTGTAGGTGGGTCATTCCATATGTTCCTGTGGACACACCTCACTCGTACAGGGTCTGGGTATCAACCTTGCTTCTTACTGACCCCTGGGCTCCAGGCTAGGTCTTGAGACATCAGAGACTGATTACTCTCGGTGTCTATGAGAGCTTCCAGGTCCATTCCACCAATATGGATCCTCTTTAAGAGGTCCACTCCAGCTTCCTGGGTCCCCTGTGAGTCCCACCCCAGAGAAGGAACATTCCCCTTTTGGACACTCCCATTGGAAATGGCCCAGTTCCCCACATGCAAAGTATTGTGGTCCTCTTCAGGACTCCTGAGTGGGTTTCTTCCCTGTGGGGTCATTAGGCTTATCCCAACGTCTCTTTTGCCTAGTGGGTCCCTCTGGGTGTCCTTTCTCCATCTCCTGGGATCCAGCATTGAGAGAGCTCTCTGTGAGGCCTACTGCCTCAGTTATTGACATGGGCCCCTGCCTGGTTACCCTCGCCTGTACCTCTCTTAGCAAAATACAAAGAAATAGTCCTAGAACAATCTTCCTTACTATAGTAAGTCAAGAGTTCTTATCAGGTTCCAGCCACCTCATGGTGAAATCAGTTAATGGGTGGACCACGTTCTGAGGCCTTTTTCCTTGGTGAAATTCGGTGGCCCGAAAACGCTTTCAATAGTTCTTTGGCGATAGCCTCAATTGGTCCTGAATAGCTGCTTTCACCTCAGAATAGTGCGCGACTTGAGTATTGTCAACATGTAGGCCTCTGGATTGTCCCCGTGTCCCATTTTTGTTAAAGTGAGGGTACGAGCCCCCTCCAGTCCTCTCATTGGGCCCACCTCCGGAGTCCTCACCAATCTAGTCATCCCTTCAATGAGTTTCTTAAGCTCCTGAGTTTGTACCTCTAGTAGCTGGAAGAGTGGCTGGTTAAGTTGCTCCTCTTTCCAGGATTTTGGACAATCCATCACCTCCTGCTGGAGTTGAGTCTGCTCTGCAAGCCAGCAAATCAATTCCTCTAAAGCCATGGCTCTGAAACATAGAAAACAACCCAAGTGCAGGTCTTCAGAAGAGTACACCCACCCTGTCTTTACCCAGGCTAACCCTCCTACCTTGCCCCGTGCCCTAGATACTCATACCTTCTGGGCAGAATGGTCTCAGCGTTTAGTCTGTTGGCCTTGCTGGGAAGGGCCCCTCCTCTAGTTCTTCCTCGCTCATTTGTTGAGGGATCAGTAGTTCCTCTTCAGCACGCTTTGCAATCCCACTCCTGACACCATTTGTTGCTCCTTCTCGGGTCAGGTCCAGTATCGTGCATCTCCAGGTACAGGATGCAAGCTTCTGGTCGTTCTTTCAGGTCTATTCTGTAGTCATCCTAGCTCAATATGCCCATAAGAAGAGTCTGAATACCACCCTTTATGGTCACCCCTAGCAGTGAGATCTATCTCCAATGTTCCCCTGTGCATTAGGATGAGTGATCCAGTAGTCTCAAAGGTCCACTTTTGATGGGATCCCTTCCTATGCTAGGATCTGCTGCCCCCCCACCCCCCCAATGGGGCAACTGTCCCCCCCCCCTAGGTCCTTTTTGGCAACACAATTATAGGTAATATATAAATTAAGTAGGAAGTATGCAAATGACATTTTCCCAACATCCTTCAGTTCGAGCAAACATACATATCAAATCTCAGTGTAAACTCCCCCCTCCCCCCCAAGTCCCTGGTTCAACCGGGATGCATCCTAGGTATTGAATTACTTGGATGCCCCACCACCTCCCACTTAGCTTCTTATTGCTACATTAGCTCCAGTCCCTCCATGGAAATCGTTTAACTCTACCTTCCCCTTCACAAGCTCACCTAGAACGCACACGCCATTCTGCTTTTTTTTTCTTGGCACTGCACTCTGGAACTCCTTGCCTGCTGCACACCACCTTGAATCATCTTATCAGAAGTTCAAGACTCATCTGTTTCAACTGGCCTTCGACATTCCATACACCAGTCCATGCTAACCCCCTGATAGCCACTCACCTCTCCTCCCTGCAACTCTTCAGTTTATTGCTTTAACTGTCTCTTCTCTGTCGTATGAATATATGGCATTCCTTTCTACCTTCTGACCATGCAGCATTGTTTTATTATTGTAAACTGCCCTGATGTTACAGCCTGGGCGATATATCAGGCAAATAAAGATAAAGATCCACCCCAGGTCTGGCAGGCTGTCTACCAGTTGAGTATCCATGGGAGTGACCTTAGGGGTTTGCTTTTCTTCAACCCGCAGATCCATCTCCTCCTGCTCCTGGGGGGCTCCCATCTCCTCCTCTAGGGGATCCACCTTCATCAGGGACTGGGGCATGTCCTCCACCTCCCTCCCCCTTTGCCTCTCAACCCTGATGTCATTGGGGAGTAGGGCCCTGGGTTTTCTAGCTGGGGAGGGGACAGGAGTTTGAACCCTACCCTGATCCCTGGCTGTCCTCTGCCGCTGTTCCAAGGGGACCCTCCCAAATGGTCCTGTACCCCTAGAGCTGGGATTAGCTGGGGTCCCTCGATTCCGGCTTGACAGAACATACACTTCACACTCCTTCACAGCAGGGAGTTCCTCACCTGGCACTGAATTCAGCTCCTGAGTCAGCAAACTCAAAGAAGGCAAGGGATTCCCAAGTGCTGAGCCGTTGTGCTAAAGATGACTCCTGCGCTAAAAGGCCTCCAATAGCAGAGCTGCTTGTGCTGACAGTACCCTCCCCGAGTTCACTGAAGTGGCACCATATTCAAAAGGAAACATTGCCACAAGACAATATGTGGGAGAGCGCTCTCGGCAACATAGAACAAATTGGAGGCGCAAAGGTCCTAGTCATCACAGCAGCACTCATTTCACTGAAGTTATTAAAGGAGAATAAACCAAAATGAATCTGTCCATCACCGCCTTCTCTGTGGAGCTACTTTGGGGATAGAGCTTCCATCACAACCATATCCTGTAACAGAATTGTGGAGAGAATAAAGGAAAGATATGGGTTGGACAAGTCAAGACCCTCTTCACAGGTACAAAACTATCAAGATAGGAATATGGATGTACTCCAAATATCCTGCCAAGACTCCACTTCCTCAATCCAGTCCTTTCTTCTTCCAGTCTCAATATTCGTTGTCAGAAAGGAGATTCTTATCCAACCTGCAGACCAATTTCAGTTTGGGTAGGGATTCAGACATAAGTCAAAGTCCATACAAGTTTCCTCGCCACAGTGTTAATTGGTGCTACCCTCAGACCCATCTGCTCCAAAGCCAAATAACAAAATATATCAGCCTGAGGACACATGCATACTTCAGGTTCCTTCAAAAAATCTCAAAGGAATTGTCCTTACTTTCTCAAGATAATCCAGATTCTAGATCAGAACTCTTAAGGATTCTGAAATATTTAGATGCTCTGAAGGATGTGGTAACACTGCCTGTGCATAAAATCCTTCTGGAACAAGCAAAGGTTTGGCAAATGCCTTTCAAAAGATGAGACAGGCAAAATATCAGGTACAATCGGCTATGGGTCATGAGAAACTGCAGTTACCTCACTACCATTCTGTCCTCCATCATAAGTAAACCCCTTCCCTCACTACCCCTCAACTGCACCCTCATCAACGCATGCTCAGCAAAGAACAAAACACCCATAAGAGATCTCATCTTCACCCACAACCTGGACATCCTCTGTATCACAGAGTCATGGCTTACAGAAACCGACACAATCTTCTTAAATCAAAGTCGACTCCCAAACTTCAGTCTTTTCCACTCCCCATGCACTCATAAAAAAGGAGGCGGCGTCCTCATCCTCATCAGATCCAACCTAAACTTCACCAAGAAAACTGTTGAATCCAACACTACCCTCGACACACTCATCACAAAGAAACAACTCACCATCTGCCTTGTCTACTGCTCCCCTTCAACACAAGCCAGTGACCCCTCCGACCTGATTCATGCAACTTGTGACGCAGTAGCATTGCCAGAAGCCATGGAAACAGATAGTGACCCGGTGGAAGGTTCGGGTACTGCAGGTAAATGCAGGATTTTCCCTTCTCAGCACAAGATGCACATGGCTAATCAGCTAACACAGCTCACCTCTGGGGAGGGGAGAAGCAGAGTTGCTGATTGGGCACGCCCTAGCAGGAGGCGGGTTCCCCAGAGCAGAGGCACCTTGTTAAACAGAGAGAAGGAAGACAGAAGACAGAAAGGGAAAGAGAAAGAGAGAGTGAAAGAGGAAGAGGAAGAGAAGGCAGCGGAGCAAGCAGAGCACTGGACAAAGCCAGCAGAAGCGTGCTTTAGAGATGGAGCAAAGCAAGGACAAAGGAAGCAACCTGGAAGGCAGGAACTAGCCTTGGATGCCAGAACCTTTGACTTTGAAGGAGAAACGCTCCCCAGCTGCAATCCTAGGAGAACACTTTCAAAGCCAAGAAGCAGGTACCAGGGAGACTCAGTGCCTGGAAGAGCCTTCTGGGAACAAGAGAGGGGCGAGGCACTGAGAGACCCAGGCATAAAGCCTATGCTTTTGGAGCAGAGAGCTGGTCCGTGGAAAAAGGCAGATTGCTAAGGAACTTTCAGACATTCCTCAATATAAGGTACAGCGTGTCTTTAATTCTGATAACAGCTTTTATGAGAAGCCAGACTGTGTGAATGTTAATTTTAAAACCCAGGGCAAGCCCAGGTTTTACGAAGGCAGTTGGCTGCAACCTGAAACTCATTTATCTAAACCCAGCTTTTCTCACCAAACTGCGGACAGAGTTAGCAAGCAGGCTAGCTACAAGGACACAGCTGATTTAAATGGTAGAGATATATGCCGGGAGGATTTAGGAGGCCCTAAGTTTGAAGTGCTGTTTAGAAACACTCCACATGCAAATGAACTGAATAACCCAACACTGGCTTACAGAGACAAGTGGGGGAGGGGTAACTCCAGTGCAGTGAATGAGCGTTGTAACAGAGACGACATTGTTTGTTTGCCTGAAGCAAAACCCACAAACAATTACTCACCTCAGGAAGGAGCTAATTCTCAGCCCAGCCCATATAGAAAGCAGGCTGAAGCTCTCCTACAAGAGTTCAAAGAATTCTTAAACAAATGAACCATTCCTGAGCAGAAAGTAGTGCAGTCAGTGCAGAGCCCAGAAGCAGATGTGCCATTGGTTCTTCCCTTGCCAATGATTGAGTTAAATCAACCAATGGACTGCTCAACCTGTCTGACAAGGAATAGAAAAGCAAAGCTTGAATGGTCCTTTTTCTGTGATAACCTGAAATGTTTGCTATTTAAGTGCCCGGCTGAAGAGCTTACCTGAAGTTAAGAATAAGCTGAAGCATTGTTTGGTTATAGCACATGGACATTATTGGTTTCCATGTTTTTGATTGCCAAGTAGAGTTCACATGAGGGAATGTGAACTCCAACATTAATGGACACTTTTGAGCACAGCCTTTAAAGAGCCTTATTTTCATTGTTCCTGTGTTTTGGCTGAAATACATTATCCTTTATGCTTGTCCTATCCTTTTGAAGCGGGAGAAATAAATCCTTATAAAAAGAAATATTCTTTTGCCTGCCTTATCATTCGACCTACACAACTACAACCTTAATCTCAAGGCCCACCCCTCCTCAAACCCTCAAGGTTAGGGAGCGGGTGGTGGCAAACTCTCGAACACCACAAAGCACAAGGACCTCACCCTGCTGGGAGACCTCAACCTCCAATCAGCCCCAACCAAACAAGTGACAGCCTTCATGGTAGCATTGACAGCAATTACGGCAATGGACCTCTTGCAAATAGTGAACTCCCCCACCCACTGCAAAGGCAACATCCTGGACCTCATCTTCACCAGTAACAGTCCCACCCACATTGCCTCCCCACCTACAGTCCAAACTATCCCAGTACCCTGGTCAGACCACAAGGTAGTAACCTTCCAGCTGCCCTTCAACAGCCTTTGCAAGTCCACAATCCCCAGCCTGCACAGGAATAGTTTCAAACAATTCCACAAAGACTCCTTCCTCGCCCATATTTCCCCAATCATCACCTCAGAACCTCAAGACCTAGATTCTGCTATCAACACCTGGAATGAACTCGCCAGCGAAGCAGCCTCTATATTAACCTCCACCCATCCTCTCAACCCTGCCCATAAACTGACCCCATGGTACATTCCCAACCTCTGCAAGCTCAAATCCCAACTAAGGAAACAAGAACGCAGATGGAGAAAATCACAACTACCCACAGATCATACCCAGTACATGACCCTCCTAAGAGAGTACAACCAAGCTACCAACCTTTCAAAACAAAGCTACCACACAAACTAATACAAAGATCTCTCAACCGCCCAAGAGAACTATTCACCCTTGTAAAAGAACTCACTTCAACACCCACCAACAGCGCAACTAACTGCCCCATCACTCCTCAACAGTTGGCAGACTACTTCTCTACTCACCACCCCCAACCGCCAGTTCAACTTGATTCACCCCCACCACGTACCAAGCCAACGCACTCATGGACCACCTTTGAAATGATAATCTCCAGGAACAGGCAGGAATGAGTCCTCACATATGGGTACGTCGGTACCGACGGAGCCTGCGTGGGAATGCTTCCCCAGCTTCCCAAAAAGGAAAGCTTTTGGGCACATCCCACCGCTCCTGCGCGCTGCCTTCCCGCCTTTCCTAACTGACTCTCCTCAGTTTCTTCTTTTCCGCGGAGCCAGCAGGTCGAGCCCTGTCACCGCTGAAGAAGTTTCTTATATTAGTTTGTTTCTTTGGTCGCGTGTCTGCCTCCCCGACACCGGACCGGTACCGCCAGTCTTTTCTTTCTTTCTTTAAAAAAAAAAAAAAAAAAACAACTTTATCTTTTTTCTTCACTTAGTATTATTTCTTCTGCAGGCCTTAGGGCCTACAAAAAGATTTTCCCTCATGGAAAAACAAGCCTCAGGCTTTAAAAAATGTACTAAGTGTAGCGGTACTATTTCTATTACAGATACCCATGAATGGTGTCTCAAATGTTTGGGCCCTGACCATTCCGTTCCGGATTGTCCATCCTGCTCCATGATGTCTAAACGTGGGTTACAGAATCGAGCAGCTAAGCTCCATATGCTGTTTCCCACAGAGGCACCACCGGTAGCATCGACATTTTCTAGATCATCGTCTCCTGATGGATCTCAGGTAACCAAACATAAACCAAACAGGTCCTCAAAGGGTAAATCTCCCTCTAAGCATCGAGATGCCCCCGGGCTTACCCTTGAGGATCCTGCCCCAGCCACACAACCCCGGGGGGAAGCTCCGGCTTCCAAAGCTCCTCCTATGGGGTTACAGGTTGACATCGATGGCACGGCCTCGACCGATCACCTGTTAGACTGCTCTGGGGTACCGGCACATTCTCCCGGTACCGACATCCAGGCAGTCGTGGCGTCTATGGATCATACTGTCCAATCCATGCAGCAAGCTATCATGGCTTTCATTCAGGCTGCGACGCCAGCGGTACAGCATCGAATATCGATGTCGGTACCGGCACCGGTACCGGGCTCAATGCCGGTACCGCTTGCTTCGACATCGACCAGGATACCGACTCCGGTTCCTGTATCCGGGTGCTTTCCCGATACCGATCCGGTTCCGGGGATGCCCGATGTCGATACCGATCGATACGCGTATCGATCGTTGGAATCGGACAGACGATACTTCGATTCCTCTGATTCCGATTCAGCAGAAGAATCTCCTGAAGTGTCTGTTACTCTCCCTGAACAACCTTCTTCTCCAAAGAGGAGAATGTCTCCTCCTGAAGATTTGTCCTTTCAAGACTTCATTTCAGAAGTGGCTAAAGGACTTGCCATTTCAGTATCCTCTGAAATAGAGCCTAGAGCTAAAAAGCTTGACATTTTAGGTTACTCTAAGGCTCCCAGAGAGGCAGTCACCTTACCAATTCATGAAATTCTTCATGAACACATGCTTGATTTATGGGAGACTCCTCTCACCCTTCTCATTCTCGTAGGTTGGACACTATGTACCGTGTCCCCCCTTGTCCTGGTTTTCAAAAAACCCAGCTTCCTCACCATTCCATTGTGGTGCAGTCAGCTATGAAAAGAATAAAGAGTACTAAAAGACATTCTTCTACTCCAGGAAGAGAATGCAGGACCTTGGATGCTTTAGGTAGAAAAATCTTCCAAGCCAGTATGCTAATTGCTAGAATCAACTCATATAGTCTTTATATGGGTATGTTTCTCAAGGAAATTGCACTGAAGTTGCATACCTTTCTCCCTGTTATCCCAGAAGACAGAAAGGATGAATTCCTCCTTTGGCTTAAGCATACTCAGGATGTTTCCAAGTTTTCCAATAGAGCAGCCTTTGACTCCTTTGAGGGTGCTAGCAGAGCCTCAGGCATTGCCATTGCTGCTCGGAGACTTGCTTGGCTCCAGGCTTCTGATCTAGAGCCTTGGGTCCAGGATGGTCTGGGAAATCTGCCCTGTACAGGTGAGAATCTCTTTGGCAGAGAGTGGCAAATTAAAGCCACTCAAATGGATGCAGAGAATTCTGCTCTGGATAGACTTTCCAAGTCTACCTCCATGCCATTCAAGAAAAAGTCTTTCAAGAAACCTTATTTCAAGAAGACCAGATTCCCTTCCAACTCTGGGCAGCAATCTGCTGCTGGTCGTTTTCCAACTAAGCGACAGCAACCTAGGCAGGCCAGACCCAAACCTGCCGCAACTCCTGCAACTCAACAGTCTCAACCCCCTCAGGGTTTTTGACTGCATTCTAGAGAACTTAACCTTTCTGGCTCTACCCCAGCCAGAACGTCTCCCCATTCCAGGAAGGTTAGCTCATTTTGCTCCCAGGTGGGAGCAAATAACATCAGAACAGTGGACCCTCTCCATCATAAGAGAGGGTTACAAACTTCATTTCTCAGACCTTCCTCCACACACCATGGTGAGACATTTCAACTCTCCCACACCTCTCCTCGACCTTCTGGGTCAGGAAGTGTCTACCCTGCTTGCCCAAGGGGCGATAGAAGAGGTTCCCCTTCTTCAGCAGGGCTCAGGGTTCTATTCCCCCTATTTTCCCATCCCCAAGAAAACAGGGGGTTACAGACCCATTTTGGATCTCAGGGAATTGAACAAATTCCTATGCAAGGAAAAGTTCAAAATGCTTTCTCTAGGCATTCTTCTTCCCTACCTAAAGAGCCAAGATTGGCTTTGTTCTCTAGATCTCAAGGATGCGTACACCCATGTCCTCATCCATCCATCCCACAGAAAATTCCTGATTTCTGTTCCAGGGACAACATTATCAGTACAGAGTGCTTCCTTTCGGCCTAGCCTCTGCCCCCAGAATGTTCACCAAATGCATGGCAGTCATTGCAGCATTTCTACGCACCCTAGGGATTTTTGTTTTCCCATATCTCGACGATTGGCTCATCCGAGCACCAACTCAGTCAGAAGCTCAGAATGCTCTAAACTGCACAAGACGCATTCTGCAATATCTGGGACTGGTGGTAAACCTCCCAAAGTCCCAGCTTTCTCCCACTCAGTCCCTAGAGTTCATAGGGGCCTGGTTGGATACCACCACTGCAAGGGCCTACCTTCCTCAGGCCCGTTGCCATCGTCTACTGCAGTTAGCCTCCCAGGCACAGTCAAAGAGTCACTTGACTGCCAGGGAGATGCTTCAACTGCTAGGCCACATGGCTTCCACAGTACATGTGGTACCCTATACTCGCCTTCACATGAGAGCAGCTCAGTGGACTTTGTCCACCCAGTGGACTCAAGCTTCAGGAGCTCTCTCCGACCAAATAGCAACCTCCAAACGTCTCTTTTGGTCTCTCCAATGGTGGATGTCCACTCAAAATCTGTTGCTGGGGTCCCCCTTCCAACAGTCGTTGCCCCAAGCAACCCTGACTACAGATGCCTCCCAAACAGGTTGGGGAGCTCATCTAGAGCAGTGTTCCCCAACCCCCGGGCCGCGGACCGGTACCGGTCCGTGGATCAAACGGTACCGGGCCGCCCGAGGAACTTTAAATAATTTCACTGTGGGTCCTCCCGCCTCCTGATTGGACGTAATGAGTGGGCGCGCTCAAGAGCCACCCTGGAAGCTACAGTCTTCCTGCTTCCCAACGAGCGTCTTGCGACAGTTATAGAAAGCGGCAGGTGGGAGGAGGAGCCGCCGCCGCTGCGCGCGCGCGCACGTCTGCTCATGCAGCTCACGCACAGACAGCGCACGCTCTGCCCCCTCAACTTCTCTGTAGGACAGGAAAGGGGGAGAAGGGGAGCGGCCCATTCTGCGGTTTAATCCGTTTATGTGAGTGGTAATAAAAGGGGTCAGACTTCCCTTTTCACATCTTCCCAAATTAGCAATCCATACTTCCTTGGGAATTGCCCCTCCTCCAGGGGTTCTCTGGGCGTAGGTGCATGGGGGACCCACGTGTCCCGGTTAGGTGTGTTTTACGCTGGAAGTTAGGCGCAGGAGTTTGCTGAAGTGTAAGATTGGTACCCCCTCCTAGTCCTGACTTGGTTTTTCAGGTTTGAAAAGGACCAAAATCTAGTCAAAAGAGCCGTCTTTTGGGGGTCGGCCTGGGCCTGAAGGGAAAAGGGGCACTTTACTTTGCAACACATGCACATCTGGGGAAACAAATGAGACTTAGAATGGTCTTATGTAATTTGTTACATACAGATACACATATATAAATGTATGTAATTTTATATATACAGATTTATAATAATATTTTGTAATGTGGAACAGGTAAAATGGTATCTCAGGTAATTTTATCCACAGGATGTAGCTGGGCTATATAGGAGCCAATAGAAAGAGTGCCCCGGCTATTGCTTGCTAAGAATGATGGTGTGTTTAACAAACTCCTGATCAGGTTGTTGTCCTCATTTCTTAAATATCTAGCTTACTTTGCATTGAACTATTTCTGGAAAGGCATGAGCTAAATCCACCATAAAGGAAAAACAAATTTCCCCAGCAATGTTAGTTTAGTGATATTTGTAAACATAAGTGGAAGAGAGATTTTGAAATAATTTGGGAGGAGCGCAGGAGTGTCTGGCTCCTGAGACCCTTGTATGCCATGTTGTCAGAGGTGCAGCCCTGCTTCCAGCTCTTCAGGATGGGGTTGGTGGGATCCCCTGGCTCAACAAGCCCAGTCTCCCAAGATCTGTACACCTTCCGGCCAGAGACACCATGCTGTGTCTTTCGCTTGGGACGGCGCTCTGATATCTGTGATGTGGCGCTAGTGTCTGAGAGAAACCCAGATCTGATCTCCCAGGTCCATGCAGAGATACATGCGGGGAGAGAGGAAGGTGGCAGTGGAGACTGGAGAGTTTACATTGTGGACTGCAGCACTCATGGCACTTACGTTAATGATGTCCGTGTCCATCGTGGCATGCGGGTGGAGCTGTCGGACAGTGATATGGTGATTTTTGGGCACAAGGAGGCTGAGAACTGGAAGTAGGCTCATGGGGGGGCTTGGACTGGAATTGGGCTGAGTGGAGGGGGAGCTAGGATTTGACATGGGCTGATGGTGGGGCTAGGAAATGACTAGAAATGGTCTGATGGGGGGCTAGGATTGGAAATGAGCTGATGAAGGGACTCTGACTGGAAATGGATGGGGGAGCTAGGACTGGAAATGGATGGGGGAGCTAGGACTGGAAATGGGCTGATGGGTGGCTAGGACTGGAAATGGGCTGATGCAGGGACTAGAAGGGAATGGAAGCTGGGTGAGACTGGAACTAGAAGGGAGCTGATGTTGGGGGAGGATTAGAATGGGATGGGGCTGGGAGAGTAAAATGGAGAGGGGAAAAATATTTTGTGTGGGAGGGATGAAAAATCTACAATTGGCTGGGTATTGGGAGAGTAAGGGGGGATTGATGATGGAGGGGTAAAATTTGTGTGGATGAAATAGGAATGAGGAAAGAGCAAAAGGAGAAAGATTAGTATGTTAAAGCAGATGTAGAGAGAGAGAGAATGGAAAAAAAAACTAGAAGAGAGAAGAAAGGACAAATGGACAGTCATTGTCTCCTATTACCCCCAGATGGAACCGTCTCGTTGCAAAGAAACAAGCTCAGGGTTCTCATTGATTTGGAATTCTAGTGAGTTAAATAAAATAAATCACTTTATATTCATTTTTTTGTTGGTGTAGCTGTATTTTATTTTGAAGGCATGTTTAAATACAATTAAATTAAAATTATTAAATTAAAACAAGCGGGCCACGGAAAAATTATCAAACGTTTACCGGTCCGCAGCGATAAAAAGGTTGGGGAGCACTGATCTAGAGGACCTCTCCACCCAAGGCACTTGGTCTCTACAGGAGACCTCCCTTCATATCAATCATTTGGAGCTTCGAGCAGTTTTCCTAGCTCTCCAGGTCTTTCATACCCTCCTTGGCTACAAGACAGTCCTCGTTCACACAGACAATCAAGTAGCCATGTTTTACATAAACAAACAAGGAGGAACTGGCTCTCTGTTGCTTTGCAACGAAGCTCTCAGACTATGGGCCTTCGCCAGAGAGCATCAGATCCATCTCCTGGCAGTATACCTCCCAGGAATCCAAAACTCTTGGGCAGACAGACTCAGTCGAGTTCTGCTTCCACACGAGTGGTCCCTGCATATGGATCAGGTACTCAGAATCTTTCAGGAATGGGGAACCCCGGACATAGACCTCTTTGCAAGTCCGTGGAATGCCAAACTTCCCCGATTCTGCTCCAGAATTCCGTGTCAGGGAGTTCAGGCCAGGGATGCCTTCCTCCTTCATTGGGGTCAGGACTTCCTGTACGCCTTTCCACCCATTCCCTTGATTCCCAAGACTCTCTTCAAACTCCAGAGGGATCAAGGATCTATGATCCTCATAGCTCCACGCTGGCCCCGCCAAGTGTGGTACCCTCTACTTCTGCATCTCTCCCAAGCCCCCTCCCTGGACTTGGGAGCTGCTCCAGACCTTCTGTCCCAGGAGGAGGGGACTTTGTGGCACCCAAACCCCAAGTCCCTTCACCTCAGGGCCTGGTTACTGAAGGCCTAGATCTTCAAGATTTAAATCTTTCTCAACAGGTGAAGGATATCCTTCATGCTTCCAGGAAACCTTCCACCAGGCGTTCCTACGCCTTTAAATGGAAAAGATTTTCCATTTGGTGTGCTGACAGAGGTCTAGACCCTTTCGCACTTCCTTTAACTTCTCTGTTGGACTATCTCCTGCATCTCTCCAATGCAGGACTTAAAACTAATTCAGTGAGAGTCCATTTGAGTGCTATTTCAGCATCCCTTAAGCCCATCAATGGGCAACAGGTCTCCTCTCATCCTCTTATCTCAAGGTTCATGAGAGGCCTCACTTTAACTAAACCTCCCATTAAGCCTCCTCCGGTGGCATGGGATTTGAATTTGGTTCTTGGTCAGCTCATGAAGCCACCATTTGAACCTTTATCTTCTACCTCCCTGAAATTTCTTTCCTGGAAGGTTGTCTTCCTTATTGCAGTCACTTCTGCTCGCCGCATTAGTGAACTACAGGCCTTAGTGGCAAATCCACCTTATACAAGATTCCATCATGACAAGGTGGTCCTCAGGACTAATCCACACTTTATGCCTAAAGTGGTCTCGCCTTTTCATCTCAATCAAGAGGTGTATTTGCCAGACTTTTTTCCAGCTCCTCATGCATCTAGTGCAGAGAGGAACCTTCATACTCTGGATTGTAAAAGGTCTCTTGCCTTTTACTTACATAGGACCCAGCAACATAGAAAGTCTTCTCAGCTTTTTGTTGCTTTTGACCCTTCTCATTTGGGACTTCCAGTCTCTAAAAGAACACTGTCCAATTGGATTGCTCAGTATATTTCTTTTGCCTACCAGAGCAAGAACCTTACTCTGGAGGGCCATGTCACAGCTCATAATGTGAGGGCCATGGCCACCTCTATGGCTCATCTACATTCTGTTTCCATAGACCAGATCTGTCGAGCAGCCACCTGGGCCTCGGTTCATACCTTCACAGCCCATTACTGCTTGGACAAGGATTCCCGCCGGGATGCCTTGTTTGGTCAGGCTGTTCTCAAACACCTGTTCCATTCTTAATCAACTCCTACCCTCCTTCCCTGGATGGATGCCTGAGATCCATAGGAGGACATGGGACCCTATCCAGGGTCTAAATCCTAGGGGATCTCCCAGGCATCTCAGCTAGGGAGTCCCCATATGTGAGGACTCATTCCTGCTTGTTCCTGGAGATAGCACAGTTACTTACCTGTAACAGGTGATCTCTGGGAACAGCAGGAATTAGTCCTCACAACCCACCCACCTCCCCTAGGAGTTGTATCTTTCTGGTCTTTCCTTTCCTTTCTCTCTCTCTATTGTCTGAGCTATAAACTTGAACTGAGGAGAGTCAGTTAGGAAAGGCGGGAAGGCAGCGCGCAGGCGTGGTGGGATGTGCCCAAAAGCTTTCCTTTTTGGGAAGCTGGGGAAGCATTCCCGCGCAGGCTCCGTCGGTACCGACGTACCCATATGTGAGGACTAATTCCTGCTGTTCCCAGAGATCACCTGTTACAGGTAAGTAACTGTGCTTTACCTGAAAACATCCAAAACATCATTTCATCACTTACCATCTCCTCCCCCCTTGATCCCTGTCCAGTCAGCTGGTTTAAAACCACCATACCCGACCTTGCACAGTTCCTAGCCAAACTCACCCAATGTGCTCTGCTACATGGCTACCTACCAGCCTGTCTAAAAACCTCCTCAATTCACCCTCTCCTAAAAAGCCTCACCTTGACCTGTCAGATCCATCCTCTTAGAAACCTATTGCAAGCCTACCATTCTTATCCAAAATAATAGAGAAAACAGTCCAAACCCAGCTACAGGAACACCTCGAACATGCTCCACTCGACCCTCAGCAGCATGGTTTCCGACCTCAGCATGGTGTGGAAACCTTTCTAACCTCGCTTCTCAGCAACCCTCATAAAGGGAACACAGAACATCCACCAAGGATTTATCGTGGTATTCCTTTCTGCTGCCTTTGGCACAATCAACCACAATACTTTCCTACAGTGCCTTCAGTCAATCGGAATACAGGGCACCATATTAAGACTACCTCCACAACCGCTGATATAAATCGGATTATTATCAACCCCACACACTCAAGCTCAAGGCATCCCCCAGGGATCCACTCTTTCTGCTCTCCTCTTCAACATCTACCTGCAACCCTTCTGAACATCATCCAAACACACGTCAACTATCACATTTATGCAAATCACATTATGCTCTACACACCACTCATCCTCAATAAACCATCATAACTTGAACTCCAGCAATGATCCTAAGATGTCTCACAATAACTATCCGAAAATCACCTATCCATAAACCTGAAGAAAACGGAAGCCCTAATCATCACCAGGAACTTCTCCTTCACCCCCCCCCCCAACCTCCTTCACTCTCAACACCAAAATTCAAATCAAACCAGAAGTAATGTACCTGGGATCCACTGACAGCCACCTCACATTGAGGTCCCAAATAGCTAACACAGCAAGAGCAATTTATTACAAAACCCGCACATTACAACACCTCCGCTCTCTCCTCGCCCCATCAGACTTCCAATCAGCCCCGCAAGCCCT
Organism: Ichthyophis bannanicus; assembly: GCA_033557465.1. Taxonomy (NCBI): domain Eukaryota; kingdom Metazoa; phylum Chordata; class Amphibia; order Gymnophiona; family Ichthyophiidae; genus Ichthyophis; species Ichthyophis bannanicus. The sequence goes on from CM066039.1 coordinate 234,496,985, forward strand.
CACAACACCCCCCGCCGACTTCTGCAACTCAATAAATCACTTCTTCAAACAGCTCTTCATACAGCTACAGACACATCCAAGTACAAACACATCACCCCCATCCTCAAACACCTCCACTGGCTCTGTCTGCAAAGCAGAATACTTGGTAAGATCCTGCTAATGGCTCATAAAGCCCTATACCACCAGTCATCCACCTACCTCTGCTCCCTCATTAATCCACAGCAATCAGACAGATCATGGGGAGCCTCCATCATGAATACACTGACCCCCCCCCCCCCCCCCAAAAAAGAGTACTCAACAGGCTCGTGCCAGAGCCTTCGAATTATATGCCTCATCTATCTGGAACTCCCTCCCAGCAAACACCATGGACCTCCCAACTTTCTGCAAACTCCTCAAGACCCACCTCTTTCTCCAGGAACAAGCAGGAAGTCAATCCTCACATATGGGTGACGTCGGCACTGACGGAGCCCGCATGGAGCAAATCCCCAGCTTTCAAGGAAACCCTTTGGAATTGCTGCCACGCATGCATGGTCCTCTTCCCGCTCAAGGGTGCCATCTTGCTCAGTCTCCCTTTTTCCACGGAGCCCATCGGGGACACGTCCTCGTCCCTCGGAAAAAGTTTCATTTTTTTCACCTTAGAGGCTTTTCTATTTTCAGGTTGCACCGGTCCTCTACCCATCCTTCCCCTGCTCTATTTTTTTTTAGAGCTATAGGGGATAGTCTTTTCTTCTCATTTTTTCGTTACGGGCTTCGCACCCTTTTTCTCCTCTAACCGCTGGCCGCATGGATCTTTGACCTCACAGGGACCATTTTTGCCCCCATGGCCACTGGATTAAAAAAATGCGATAGATGCTCTAGCAACATGTCGCTTATGGACACTCATTACTGTTGTCTGCCGTGCCTCAGAGCAGACCATGATCCGGAGCTTTGTTCGCTCTGCAAGAAAATGTCCTCTAAGGCCTTGCTCAGCCGTAAGCAGAAGTCCGAAGACATTTTCCGAAAGGCTGCTTCAGAGTTCCCAGTGGCACCCTCGGTCGTCTCTCCCCCGGTGGGGTCCCCCCTGCGGCCCCACACTCTCAGCGGCACTCCGACCAGGGGTCCCCCGAGGTGGAGCGGTACAAAAAAAAAAAGGTCTCGAAGTCGCTGTCGGGGGCTCCTGACAAGCGCAAGCGCTCCCGCACCCGGTCGCTTAGCCCCCTTTGGTATTCCCGAGAGTCAGACAGGGCGCGGCCCCACATGGAAGCGAAGGCCTCCGGCGAAGGCGCCTGGTCTCCTGAGGATTGTCTCGGTGAGGATCCCCTCTCCTCCTCGACACCCAACCCAGTGACCCTGAGATTGGTGTCGCAGATCCCGATGCCCACGTGGGAGTCCCGCATGCTGGCGCTAGAACACAGCATTTCTAAGTTCATTGCTTCAAAGCAGGCGCTTATGGCCACCTTTGCTGACTCGTGTCCGGAGACCGTGGGTACCTCGTGTGGGACACCGAAATCCGTCCAGGAAACCCCCGAGAGCCGCGAGCCTCGTGAGGGTCCACAATGTCTGTCTCACTTGCCCTCCCGTTCCTTGGAGGCGAGATCATCCCGGGCCTCTGGCACCAAGCGGGCACCGGCCATTGGACAGGGCGATCTGCCCGGCTTGGACTCCTCGACTGATTTCTTGGAGTCTGATGGAGACACCTCCCCGGAAACCCGTACCCACCAGGATCTTCCGTCGGACCCCTTACCGCCCACGTTCCAGCAGTGCTTGCCACCCGAAGATGACACCTTCCTGGTGTTCATTTGGGACATGGTAAGGGCCCTTAACCTGGTCACCCAGGCTGAGGAGGACCCTCGTGCTGAAGAACTCGACATTTTTCAGTACGAGTCCCCTCCCAGGGACTTCCCTCACTGTGCCTGTATCTCCTGTTCTATCTCGGATGCTGCTCCACATGTGGGACGCCCCAACCTCGGTCCCCATCGTAAGCAAGCGCCTTGACAAAATGTACAAGGTACAATGTAGTCCAGGCTTCCGAAAGACCCAACTCCCAAACACCTCGATGGTGGTGGAATCGGCCACGAGGAAGCAAAAGAGCCCAAAATCACACTTGTTGGTACCACCCGGCCGAGAGTCAAGAGCCCTTGATGCCCTGGGCTGCAAAGCCTACCAAGGCTCCATGTTCTCTTGTCGCATCCAGGCATACCAACTGTGCATTGGTATGTTCCTGCGTGATTTGGCTAAGGAACTCGGTGGGGTTTCTCCGCGGGCCTCAAGGGAGAGCCCCTCAGTAGGTTAGGTGCCCTGTTCAAGTCCGTCGCTGACTGCACTAAGTACCTATCCCGAGACTCCTATGATGGCTTCCAGACATCTGCTCGGGTGGCCGCTACGGGCATTGGGGCCTGCCACCAGGCATGGCTCCAATCCTTAGACTTGGAGCAAGGGGTGCAGGAGAAACTCATGGACGGTGCCCTGCCTCGGCGAGCAGCTCTTTGGCAAGCCGATGGAGCAGAAGGCCGCGGAAATAGAAACGGAGTTCGTCACCAGAACCCGTGTCTCCCACAAAACCTCCACCCTGCCTCGGAAGAAGCAGCCAACCAAGAAGCCCTTCTTCCCTAGAAAGGGCCTCCAGAATTGGGGCTATCCGCCATATATGGCTACCCCCCTGCCGACCACTCCTGTGCAGGGAAAATCTGGTCAGGGCATCGTAAGCCGAAAGGACCGAAGGCCCAGGCGCCGGCTCCCCCACAAGCCCACTCAGGGGTTTTGATGCCATCAGCATAGCCCTTCACCCTCCGGCGAAGCAGCAGCCAGTGGGGGGACGCCTGTCCCACTTCACCCCATCGTGGGCTTCCATCACCTTGGATACTTGGGTTCTCCAAGTCGTCCGAGACGGCTATTGCTTTCACTTCGACAGGCTTCCACCTCCTGACTCCACGTGGACCAGCTTCTGCTGCAGCAGGAATTACACTCTTTCCTCGCCCAGCAGGCAGTCGACAAGGCCCCTCCGCACCTTCAAGATTGTGGCTTCTATTCCCGGTACTTCCTCATCCCGAAAAAGACGGGGGGGGGGGGCTGCCCATCCTCGACCTCCGCAGTTTAAACAAGTTTCTGGTGCGGGAGAAATTCAAGTGTTCTGCTGCCCTTCCTCCGGCAGGGCGACTGGCTATGCTCCTTAGAACATAAGAACATAAGAGATGCCATACTGGGTCAGACTAAGGTCCATCAAGCCCAGTATCCAGTTTCCAACAGTGGCCAATCTAGGTCATAAGTACCTAGCAGTTTCCCCAAAAGACACAGGTCCTCAATGCTTGCATTGGGTCAAGCAGTGATATCCCGTGTCCCTTTCAATAATGGTTTATGGACCTTTCCTCCAGGAACTTGTCCAAACCTTTTTTAAACCCAACTACACTAACAGATTTTACTACATCCTCTGGTAACAAATTCCAGAGTGTTGATTACACGTTGAGTGAAAAATATTTTCTCTTATTAGTCTTAAATAGGTTACCCTGTAATTTCATTGGATCTAAGTTCAAATCTTTTTTATTGAGTTTACAAGTAGCATGAACAAAACAAACACTTGCAAGGCAAGCATAAACCCATATAACACATCAACCATGATACAGGGATACAGCAGAATCTTAGCCATCATAGAGAAGGGGATTCAGAAATGACATAATTAGAATAAACACAATATTGTATTAGGAGAAGCTTTCCCCAACTGACAGCAGACCCCCGAAGATCCTCACCCCCCCATCCCCCTCCAACCCACCCAATACAAAGCAACAAACACATACATACATACAGGAAGCACGGGGTTTCCAAGAAAAAAAGAAAACAAAATGGCCCTGACAAAGGAAACACGGCACGGCAGAACTCCTGGAACCCAGAAGTAGAGCCAACTGAGCAACGGGAAAGATACATGTCCAGAAGACCCACAACTGTTCTACATTGAAAACCCACATGCAGGTGCACTTTCCCATCCCACCAAGTATCCACTCCAGGAAGTGTCAGATATTCAAAACCACACTCCGCTACCTGGGGGTCAAACTATGAATAACTGGGGACCATAGGTCCAGGAATTTATCCCATTTTTTCCCACCTTGTTGCTTTGCTGTTAACTTTTCCATATACAACAAGTCCAACAGGGCCTTTTCCCACATGAGCACCCTTGGGGGCGTAGCTTCCAGCCAGCGACTCAATAAAGTCTTTTTGACCAGCAGGAAGCCACGCTCCAGGATTTCCTTATGCGCCGGGGCTACCTGATCCAGCAGACTCCACTCATGAAAGAGACAAACATCTCGCTGGCAAATGTCCCCTATGCCCAACCAACCCACCATCTTAGCACATGCCTGCCGCCACACAACCTGCACTGTAGGGCAGTCCCAGAAGCGATGCAGGAAGGATCCAACACTCTGCTTACACCAGGTGCAGGTAGGGGCGGGCTGCAAGCCTGCCTGAAAAGCCCATTTATCAGTGGCGTAAGCCCTCCAAAGAAATTTATACTGCAGCTCTTGTAAATAAACCCAGGAAGATCCCCTCGGGACGCGCCCAAACGCATTTCGCAAACACTCTACTGTCATCCCCTCCACCCCATCTGAATGCCACCGAGTCGCCAGCGCAGAAAGGTAAGACTAAGCATCCATTGAGCTAATGAGTTGGCGATACATCAAGTTCCTTTGATCCCGCTCTACCAACAACTGCAAGATGTCACGAGGGGTCCTAACTGCCGCCCGCTCCCCGGCCTGTAGCTGACCCCTTAAACTCCCCAAATAATGACGTATCTGCAGGTACCCATAAAATTGATGTGTGGGAAGTTGAAAACGTGCGGATAGGGCAGTGAAGCTATCAAGAAGCTCCCCACCCAGTATGTACAAGTCCCCGAGACACCAACCCTTTCTCCAACCATGAGCGAAACAAACTATGAGCTGGCATCCCCGGGGGAAAAGCTGGATTACCCACCAATGGTAGTAGCAGCGAAGTCTTCGAATTCCAGCCGAGTTTAGAACACAGCGCTCGCCAAGTCGCCCGAAGGGCCCTCATGTAAACTCCTCCCCCACCCAATATCGCCAGGGATGACGCTCCATGTGCAATACATATAGACTATGATAAGGAGCACACATCCAGTTCAAATGGCGCACAGGGGCGCATCCCCCACTTTCCTCTAATAGGCCCCAAAGGTGACGAACCATGTAGCGAAGGTTGTAATGCCGAAGAGAGGGTAAGCCTAAACCTCCCTCCTCCGCCCTCTGCATTAGGGCCTTCAGGGGGATCCTAGCACGTCTGCCGCCCCAGAGGAACCCTCTAAGAAGTCCATCCAGTTTCTTCCATTCTCTAGCAAGGACCCAGAGGGGCAGTAAGCGAAGAACATACAGCCAACAGGGGAACTCAACCATAGTGAATAATGCTACCCTCCCTTTCAACGACAACGGCAACCCCCTCCAGTTCAGGAGTACTGCCTTGGTCCTATCCAACAGTCTCATGATATTGGCCTGATAGAGGCGGTCAGGGAGGCAGATACCCAAATACTTCAGAGAGTTCTCGGCCCAGACCAGTGGGAAGGGGCCTTCCCACACCGGCCTCACCTGGCTGCCCACATCCAACACCATCGACTTGGAGGTGTTAATTTTGAGACCCGAGAAACTGCCGTAGTCCTCTATCACCTGCAACACTCGTGGCAGCGACTGCTGTGGTTGCGTTAGGCACAAGAGCATATCATCCGCGAACGCACTGACTTTAGTCTCCTCCACCCCCATGGTAACCCCTCTAATCTGCGGGTCCCATTGGATCGCCTGCAGCAGTGGTTCAAGAGCCAGGACAAACAATAAGGGGGACAGAGGACACCCCTGGCGGGTGCCCCTCTCTAGAGCAAAAGACTCCGAAAATGTGCCGTTCACTCCCACTTGAGCCATAGGCTGCTCATACAACAATCGAATCCAACGCACAAACTCACCACGGAACCCCAAAGCGCCTAGCACATCCCACAGAAAAGCCCACGCCACCCTATCGAACGCCTTTTCCGCATCCAGACTTGCCAACAGCATAGCCGCCTCCCGGCGGAGAGAGTGTTCCATCCCCAAGAGCAACTTAGCAATGTTCCTAGAAGCATCTCTACCCTGCACAAATCCCACCTGACGCGGGTCAATGAGGGAAGGTAATATAGGATTCAGCCTCTTCGCCAAGACTGAGGCCAGTATCTTCATATCACAATTGATGAGAGAGATTGGCCTATACGAGGCAGGATCCGTCAAGTCCTTCCCTGGCTTCGGGAGCACTGTTATGTCGGCACACCGCATGTCTCTAGGAAACTGGCCTACTCAACGCGCTTCATCAAACATAACTCCCATAGAGGGGGCGAGCCGCGATGATAAAATTTTGTAATATTCATAGCTAAACCCATCAGGTCCCGGAGCTTTATGAGTACTCCCAGCTTTAATCACCTGTTGAATTTCCCCCACCGTTAACGGGGCATTCAGCTTCTGCAAGTCTACTTCGGACACTTGAGGGAGCGACAACGGACGCAAAAAATCTTGCCCTCTCCTATAATCCCTCTCTTCTTCAGTGTATAACTGAGCATAAAATTTGCGGAATAGCTCTGCCAGTTGCGGAGGCTGGTGATGTACCACGCCCCGTTCGTCCCTGAGAACTGGTATAAAACGCGCGCCAACAGCCGACCAGATCTGTTGCCATAGCGGAAAAATTGGTGCCTGTGACATTGCATAGAATACACAGCTCGCCTCTGCAGGAGTTCGTGAAGCGCCGCCTGGGCCCCAGCATACTCTAACTGCAGTTCCCTCTCCCCTTTTCTACCAAGCCTCCGCTGCAAATCCCGCACTCTACGCTCCAATACCAGTAAGCTACGGTCCATATGCTTACGCCGCCTCACACAGTAAGAAATAATCGCTCCGCGCATGACCGCTTTACCAGCTTCCCATAGCAGAACTGGCGAGCATTCCGGCTTATCGTTAAAGAAGAGGAAATCATCCCATTGCTCCTCTAGAAACTTCCTAAATTCTAAGTCCTCCCATAGGTATGCTGGAAATCTCCACCCCTTGCGCGGAGCCCCCTTGCATTCCCAAGTTACCCACACCAGCCAATGATCAGATACCACTATGGGTTCTATGCCAGCGTGAGCCACCTTAGATATAGCCCCTTCACTCACCAAGACATAGTCTATTCGTGACCAGGAGAGATGTGCCCGGGACTGATGGGTGTATTCACGAGTCCCGGGGTTGAGAAGACGCCAGATGTCAACCAAATCCCCCATCCGACAAAGATAGCCCACCCCTCTTCTCCGCCACGCCCCTGCCCCACTATTTGGGGACTTGTCCAGGAGCGTATCATGTGGGCAATTAAAATCACCGGCCAAGATCAAATTGTTACTTTTCGCTCCCTGGACAAATCCCAGTATCTTACGAAAGAAGGCATGATCATACACGTTAGGGGCATATACATTGACTAGCCAGATATCCTCGTTGTATATTTTGGCATACAGCAGGATATATGTTTATTTACTTTACTTTATATACCGCTAAACAGTAACATCAAAGCGGTTTACATAAAATAAAAATACAGAAAGCCAATGGTGGAAAGTGGAAAGGAAGTTACAATAATGGATAGGAAAGCAAAACAGTGGATTCATACAACAAGACAAGAGGAGAGGAACAAGAGGGGGAACAGGAAGAGCAAGATTACACAGAGGGGGCGGGAGGTCAAAAGCGATGGCAAAGAGGTGGGTTTTCAGACTGCTCTTAAAGGTGGTGTGCTGTTGTTCAAACCGGATAGAGGAGGGTAAGGAGTTCCAAAGGGCGGGACCGATGAAAAAGAAGGCAGAGGAGCGAGTGGACTGAAGATGGGCACGTGAAGGGGAGGGAAGATGTAAGCGATTAAGATGCAATGATTGTATATCTCCCCCCTGGGTCTACGGTCATGTGCTGTACTTCAAAGGGTATTCCCCGTTTCACCAGAACCACTACCCCGGCTTTCTTCGTGCCCGAGGACGCTCCATAAGCGGCCCCCACCCAATCCCTGGCCAGCTTCTGATGTTCCCCGGCGCTTAAGTGTGTCTCCTGCAGCAAGGCTATATGGGCTCCCTTCCGTTTAAGGAATTGCAGTATTTTGGTACGCTTCACGGGGGAGCCTATTCCTCCCACATTCCAGGAAGTAATCTTAAGGTTAGGCATGCGCAATTATGGGGGCTTCATCCCGCAATGCTATCTCGAGCTTGTGCTCCAGGAGTTGCCCAGCCTCAACTCCCAGGCCATGGTTCCCCATATCATGAAATACAAAGTGCTTCCCCATGTGCCCTCTACTTCCTGCATCAAATAGCATAAAAAAACATATCCTCTTGCCCCCCTTAGCAACCATACCCCTCCCCCTCCTTACCCAGACCTGTTGTCGTTCTCCCACCCATTCCCCGTCCTCCCCATCCCATCCCCCAACCCCTCCCAGCCCCTTCTCCATCCACTGCTCATCATCCCTATCAACTGCCACACACCAACAAACACTCTCACAATCACTCCCAGAGGCTTCCTTCCCTCCACCAAGCATTCGCACAGTCATCCACCCCCCTTTCAAGCAACAACAACCCTTGCAAACGCAAGGCACCCCAATACTGGGGTAAGATCACTGTCCATGCGCTTCCAGGCCTCCTCCTAATATCAACATCATGAGGCAACATAATGTCCATAGTGTTTCAGAGGTTTTAAAAGCAGGCCGTATCCAAATTGCCATGGTGCTACTGTCCGTTTTCCAATAAAAATCGCTCAAGACTGGGCTGCAGCTATAGTGGCGTTAGGCAAAATGGTAGAAACAAACTTCCGCGCTGCTGGCATCTGCTCAAATGTGTGCGTTTCTCCCTTATGGAAAACTTTCAATGTGGCAGGGTAGCTTAAAGCAAAGCGGATTCCACCCTGGATGAGCTCACTACATACAGGCGAAAATTCCTTCCGCTTGGCAGCCAAAGACGCCGAGTAATCCTGAAACAGGAAGATAGGAACATTGTCCAACTTCAAGTCCCGTTTTTTCCTGTAGGCTTGTAGGATTAATGTCTTCTGGTGAAAGTCCAACAAGCGGGCCAACACAGGTCGCGGCCTAGCCCGGCCCTCCTGCCACTGCCCCAACCGGTGTGCTCTCTCCACCTTAATCTGACCCTGTAGGTCTGCCAAACCCAGCTCCTTCGGCAGCCACATGTTGAACAGGGAAAAAAGCTGCATACCTGTCCAGGATTCCGGGACCCCGATCAATCGCAGGTTGTTCCTGCGGGAGCGATTCTCCAAATCATCAACTTTGAGCAGGAGGGCATCAATTTGCTTTTGCTGTTGGTGCTTGGACCCGCTCCAGTGCTAGTTCACTATCTTCCAAAACTGTCACCCTCTGTTCCACTTCTTCCACTCTCCGGGTGAGCTCTCCAAAGGTGTCACTCATCTCCGCCAACTTTTGTAGCACGGCTGCAAATTTAGGTTCCAAAAGTTTAGCTACCTCAAAGGCGAGCTCCTCTGGGCCAGAGTCCACGCTCTCTCTGCCCGGGGAATCGGGTCCCGATGCAGACTTTGCCACCGACGCCATCTTGGGGTCCCGCGCCCCTGCAGCCTTCTCCCGCCTCGCCGCGGTTTTCATCCTCTGCCCCGCTCCGCACACCGCTTTACTTTACTTAGACAATTCTCCAACTTTCGCCTTGACAGCGGAGCAAGTTTCCAACCCAGTCTACAAAGTAAGTTGCCGAATTTACTGCCAATTCTGAGGGAGGCCTGGGAGCACGATGAGGAGCGTCCTCACCCGCTCATGCGCTCACGTGATCTCTCTTCATTGGATCTAAAGGACGCTTACACCCACATCTTTATCCATCCCCAACACAGGCAGTATCTGCGTTTCAGGGTGCAGGGAGAGCACTTCCAGTACAAGGTGCTCCCCTTCAGCCTCGTGTCTGCCCCACGAGTCTTCACAAAGTGCCTTGTCGTGGTCGCTGCTTACCTTCGGCGTCAGGGTGTGCTGGTCTTTACCTACCTCGATGACTGGCTCGTTATGGGCTCCTCAGTCAAGAAGGCTTGGTGAGCGATGTCGTTTGCTGTCCTCCTCTTGGAGAGCTTAGGGTTCTTGGTCAACTACCCAAAGTCTCACCTCGAGCCAGTGCAGGCTCTTGAGTTTTATCAGGGCACGTCTCGATACTCAGCAGGCAACTGCCTTCTGACTAGTTGATCGCACCACCCGCCTCCGAGCTCTGGCGGCTCGCGTCGAAAGCATTCCCCAGGTCACCGCTCTGACCATGCTAAGTCTCCTGGGCCACATGGCCTCGACTGTGCATGTGGTTCCCCACGCCCACCTGCACATGCGGACAGCTCAGTGGTATCTGTGCCCAGTGGAGCCAGTCCCTTGGACATCTCAGGGACCCCGTCAGGGTTCTTCCCGACCTCCGCTTGTCCCTGAGCTGGTGCTAAAATCCCTGCAACCTCCTCAGTTGATTGCCCTTTCAGGCCCCGCAGCACGATGCAGTGCTGATGACAGATGCTTCCCTGTTAGGGTGGGGAGCCCACTGCGGTCCACTCTGCATGCAGGGGCAATGGTCACCCAAGGAGTCTCAGCAGCAAATAAACCTGCTCAAACTCCGGCCAATTCGGTGGGCCCTGAGGGCCTTAGAGGACCACCTCAGAGGGAGGTTGGTTCTCATGCAGACCGACAACTGTGTGGCAGTGTTCTACATCAACAAGGAGGGAGGCACGGGATCATGCTCCCTTTGCCGGGAAGCGGTCCTCATCTGCTCTTTCGCTGTCCAACAGAGGATGTCCCTCAAGGCAACGTACCTTCCGAGTCAGGAGAATGGCCTGGCGGGCAGACAGCAGAATCCTTCGCCCCCACAAATGGTGGCTGGATCCCATAGTAGCAGACTGGCTGTTTCTCTGCTGGGGGACGCCGGCAATAGACCTCTTTGCCAGTCCCCAGAACGCGCAGCTCCCCCGCTTTTGCGGGCTGTTGCACCCGAACAGGGAGGGCCCCTATGCATTCCCTCCCTTCCCCCTCATTTCGAGGACTCTCTTCAAGGCTCAGTGGGGTGGGGCCACTGTTCCCTCTAAGCTGTGCGCGTGTGCGCGCGCACACACCTCGCCGAGCGAGCGCACATACTTTACAACAGAGCGCACAAAAATTACGGTTCTGATTCTGATAGAAAACGACACAGACGTCTTAAAATTTGAAAGTTGTTGTGCATTTACGGTTTTCACAAGTTCTACAATATTTTCTAGTGCAATCAATGTGGTGTACATACTGTATTCTGCCGTGTAGTCAAATTTTAAAGTATATAACTCCGAGTGTCATTATGTGGCGCACAAAAATTTAACCTTCCTTCAAAAGCTGCACAGCTGATATTTTATGCGCACACAGCCTACGGAAAATTAGAGGGAACATTGGATGGGGCATCATTGATTTTCATGGCCCCCTTGTGGCCTCGGCAGCCTTGGTTTCCGTTCCTGCTCCGGCTGTCAACAGAGCCTCCGGTTCCCCTGGAATGTGCCTGGGGTCTGCTGACACAGGAGGAGCGTCGGGTGCTGCACCCAAACCTAATCTCCTTATCCCTCATGGCCTGGCGGCTGAATGGGTCTTCCTAGCCTCTCTGGCTCTTCCGGAGATCAAGGAAGTCCTCCTCACCTTGAAGGACTCCACTAGGCAAGCCTATGCCTTTAAGTAGAGACGCTTCTCCGTCTGGTGCTCGGAGCACCAGATCGACCCCTTCTCGTGCCCCGTTCGATGAGTTCTTCAGTACCTCCTCCATCTCTAGAGAGAAGGGCTGAAGTTGAACTCTGTCAGGGTTCATTTGAGCGCCATCTTGGTGAATCACCTCCCCATCGAGGGGAAAACCCCTCTTGGGGCAGACGTTAGTCTCCCGCTTCATGCGGGGTCTTCTCCTTTCCAAGCTGCCCATCCATCCTCCTCCAGCGGAGTGGGACCTGAATGTGGTACTCACGCAGCTCACCCATCCACCCTTCGAGCCAATGGTGACATTTTTGCTCCGGCACCTATCCTGGAAGGTAGCCTTCCTGGTGGCGCTGACCTCGGCCTGCCGAGTCAGTGAGCTCCAGGATCTCATGGCTAACGCCCCTTACACCAGGTTTTATCAGAACAGGATAGTTCTCCGTACCCACCCTAAATTCGTGCCTAAAGTCGTTTTAGACTTCCATCTCAGCCAGAGATATTCCTGCTGACCTCCTTCCTGAGGCCCCACACCGACCAGGGGTCAACGGCTCTCCACACCCTCGACTGCAAACAGGCCCTCGCCTTTTGCTTGCAGCGTACCCAGACTCATCGCAAGTCTGGCCGGTTTTTCGTGACCTATGATCCCAATAGACCGGGGCAGGCAGTCACCAAGCACACCCTCTCGGATTGGGTGGTGGACTGCATCGTTTTCACCCATGCGAAGGCGGGCGTCCCGCAATGTTCCCTCTAATTTTCTGTAGGCTGTGTGCGCATAAAATATCAGCTGTGCAGCTTTTGAAGGAAGGTCACATTTTTGTGCGCCACATAACGACACTCAGAGTTATATACTTTAAAATTTGACTACACGTCAGAATACAGTATGTATACCACATTGATTGCACTAGAAAATATTGTAGAACTTGAGAAAACCATAAATACACAACAACTTTTAAATTTTAAGACGTCTGTGTTGTTTTCTATCAGAATCAGAACCGTAGTTTTTGTGCGCTCTGTTGTAAAGTATGTGCGCTCACTTGGCAAGGTGTGTGCGCGCGCACACGCGCACAGCTTAGAGGGAACAGTGGCGTCCCGCTAGATCGAGTCACCGCACACAGGGTCCGGGCCAAAGCGGCCTCGGCGACCTCGCTGTGCTTGTGCCCCTGATGAACATCTGCCAGGTGGCGACTTGCTCTTCCATGAATACCTTCACTGCCCACTACTGCCTGGAGAGGGAGTCTTGCCAGAACAGCGCCTTCGGCCAGGCTGTACTCCATAACCTATTCGAGGTATAGCAACTCCTGCCCTTCGACCCTCCTTCACGGTTACCTAGGGTTTCGCCCCAAGTATCCAAGAACCCGGGCTCCTTCGGGCTTCGTCTTCTGCTCACGGCCTCGTGGAGGCATTTTTTGGTTACAGGTTCTGTAGCCTTTAGCTAGGGAGTCCCATAAGTGTGGACTGACTTCCTGCTTGTTCCTGGAGAAAGCGTAGTTACTCACCTGTAACAGGTGTTCTCCAGGGACAGCAGCAATCAGTCCTCAGTACCCTCCCACCTCCCCTGATGAGTTGCTGGATTTATGTTCTTTCTCTGCCATCTGCTTGGTAGGGCTCGAGCTAAGGGACCTGACTGAGCAAGATGGCACCCTTGGGTTGGAAGAGGACCACACATGCGTGGCAACAATCCCAAAGGCTTTCTTTGAAAGCTGGGGAGTTGCTCCGCGTGGGCTGCGTCAGTGCTGACGTCAGCCATATGTGAGGACTGATTCCTGCTGTCCCTGGAGAACACCTGTTACAGGTGAGTAACTACGCTTTATTTTCTTAAACCATACAGTTTGCCTGAGTGCTGGGAGGTTAGGGGGCAAAGAGAACAGAAGCGGAGCTACAAAGCTCAGACTCTGTATGGAACCTGTTTGTCTCCTCCCCTCCCTCCTCCCCCAAATGATATCTAGTACTGTTCTTATATACTTTTTCAGCCTGTCATCTAGTTGCGGTTCGGAACTTTTTACTGTAATATATTCCTATTGGTCATCAGTTCAGACTTTTGCAAATTCTAGCAATTATGCTATCAATTTTCTTCCATCTTTTCTCTACCTTGTCTCTACCCTCTTTCCCCTCCCCCTGTCTAGTCTGTGGTGGGCATATTTCCCGTTTCTACATGTCCCGTACTTGACCACTGCCATGTGTTCTCTGCAAACAGTCTATGCTCTCTGAAATCTGCCCAGTATCAAGACAATGGCCATATTTAGTTAGGCTCTTGCTATAGGTCTGCTTCTGGTCACTCTATTAGCCATAGGACTGCTTTAGGACATGGTATGAAGTGGGCTTCAAGCTGCTTCATCCCAACATTCCCCTCCCCTGAAGCACACTTCATTCAGAGTGCCTTAGAGCCACCAGCTAAAAGCCTTCTGGGATTACAGGACCATTGTAAGAGGCAGGGTCATGCAGGTTAGGAAGGAAAGCAGTATATCTGGCAGAACTGTCTGAGGGGGTGAGAATCATTGTGGTAGTGGATGCATGAGTTAAATATTTATGGAAGCAACCAATGATAAGAGAGAGGCAGCAGCTAAAGATGACAGCATTCTCTAGACTGAGAACAGCTATAAGGAGGCCACGTAAGCCAGAGCCAAGGCTAGAGAACCAAGAAATAAAAGTGCCCAACCAAGCACCTACCTGAATACCACCCTTAAAGTCAGAGATGTCCAGTTTAGCCATATTTAACCATACATTAATAGCATTCTGGATAAAGACAGTATGATTCACAATAACTGTACAATTGGTTTCATTAATATAAGTGAAAATACTTTTCCTAATTTCTGACCTGTCCTATCCTTTTTGAAAGCACAAGGTCTCATGGTCAAGATTCGCTAAGGAAAGGAAAAAGGAGCTAGTATTAAATGGTAGTGTAGGGATAAAATTATTGGAATCATAAGAGAGCAAATTTACCTCCACCTGAATTAAAGGGACTCTCCCTTGCTGGTGAGAAGGAACATGGGCACAGTTTCCTATAGTAGCTTTTGCTGCACCTTTTAACAATCTCATATGCAAAAAAAAATTTTCCATTCCATCGGGGTCACCAGATATCTTGGATTTAGGTGGACTAAGGCTGCTGTGTTGTACCCCAAAGATGTAGGATTGACCTTGCACTGTTCCAAACAGACTCAGACACTTAGAAGGAAATGAGATCTTTATTATGCCCAATCAATTACAATCTTAGCCAAAAAGCAAAAATGCAGCATTATTTTCTTAAACAATACAGTTTGCCTGAGTGCTGGGAGGTTAGGGGACAAAGAGAACAGAAGCTGAGCTACAAAGCACAGACTCTGTATGGATCCTGTTTGTCTCATTCCCCCACTGAATGATATCTAGAACTGTTCTTATATACAGCAGTTGGACTTTTTAACTGTAATATATTCCTATTGATCAGGTTTTAGCTCTGTTTCCTGTGCAAGCAGTTCGCAGACTTCTGCAAATTCTAGCAACTATGCTATCAATTCTTTTCCAGCTTGTCTCTACCCCCCTTTTTCCTCTCCCTGTCTAGTCTGTGGTGGGCATATTTCCTGTTTCTACATGTCCCGTACTTGACCCACTGCCATGTGTTCTCTGCAAACAGTCTATGCTCTCTGAAATCCACCCAACAACAAGACATTAGTTAGGCTCTTGCTATAGGTCTGCTTCTGGTCACTCTGTTAGTAGCCACAGTACTGCTTTAGGGACATGGTATGAAGTGGGCTTCAACCTGCTTCATCCCAACAGTCCTCACCCGAGTGGTCATCGTCAATGTCTGCGTGTGCGGCATCGATGTCCTCATCTGTGATGATTCTGGAGGAACGCCTCGAGCCTTGGAAGCCCACTTGACGATGGAAGCCTTGCAGAATGCAGGCTTCATGGTACAGAGTGCGTCGTCACCACACTCCTTGCAGCCTATCCTGGAGACCCATGCCCTTCCCATCGCAGCTGGGACATCGGGTGGAAGATCGGTATTGACTCCAATGGCTGGAGCCATCTCCCTCTCCAGTGTGTCGAAGTCTGAGGCCCCTGGGCATCTCCGGTGGCATATCTGCTGCAAGGAGGACCATCGACATCCACCCTCTCCTGAGCCATGCAGTCTGCGTTCAGAGGAGATTCAGCATTACTTTGACTTTCTCTTGGAGTCTGAATCTGAATAGGAAATTGAGGCAGAATTGACAGTGTCGGACTTTCGAGCCAAAGGTCTCTCATCTGACCCATCACCCCCTCTGGATTAGTGGAAGTTGCACCAGAAGACATGTCCTTCCAGGATTTTTTTGGGACCTAGCCAAGGCCCTTTTCCCTGGAATTAGAAGAGTTATTGAGAGCTGAGTAACTCCTCCAGTGCCCCTTGCGAGGCAGTGACTATCCCCGCCCACCATGTCCTGCAGAGGCTACTATTGTGGCTATGGGAGGCGCCACCTATGCTTCCGGTCATCGGTCACTGGCTTGACTCCCTGTACTGGGTCCAGAAGGCCCCAGGATTCAAGAAGCCTCAATTGCCCCACAATTCCATTGTAGTTGAGGCTGCTTTGAAGCACACAGAGTGCTAAAACACACTCCTCGGTGCTTCCCACGTGGGAGATGAGGATCCTGGACTTCTTCAAGAGGAGTTGCTTCCAGGATTCCATGCTGATAGCCCAGATCCTGGCCTACCAGACTTACACAGCCATGTTTCTCAAGGATCACTTCCAAGGTTCCCAAGGACCACTGTGAGTCTCTTTGAGACCTTGTAGTCTATGACAAGGATTGCTTGAAATTTATGGTCCCGGGGTGCCTATGATGCCTTTGAGTCCTCTGGTATTGTGGCGGCTGTGGGTATTGCCATGCAGCAGATGGCCTGATTGCCAATGTCTGCTGTCAGGGTGAGAACCTCTTCAGCAAACCCACAGAGGAGAAAGGCCTAGGAACTGGAGAAGGAGCAGGTGATTTTCACCAGGCTCTCCATAAAGACTGTGGACCCCACATCAAAGAAACAATGAGCCAAAAAGGTTTTCTTTCCAAGCCAGTGACTGTACTTTCCATCCCAGTTGCAGGTGCAGCCATAGCCCTGGATCCCCGCTCTCAGCAGAGGGAGAAGATCGAAAAGGCATAGCCTGCTCCCCCAGCCCAATACAGGTACAGGTTTTTGACGGGGTCCTCAGGAGCATAGCCAGTCGACTTGTCTGCTGGTAAGGGGTGGGCAGCTCGTACACTTTGCCCACCAATGGCTTTTTGTCACCTTTGATGCATGGGTGCTGCAGATCTTCCAAAATGGCTGTCTGTTGCTTCCATGCCCTTACAACCCTCGGGAGTATGTTTGGGCCCAAATTTAAGTTGGATGATGCTATGCACTGCGTCAGAGCATAGCCCGCCCACCTCACGCGTAAACCGGATTTTCCATGCCGGGGTCATGCGGCCCCAGCATCGAAAATCCGGGTATCGCCGCACAGCAAGATAGTCGCAGGAGCTATCCATATAGCACCAATTTTCGATACTATACGGTTAGCCCCAGTGCCTTAGATAGCTGAGGTTTACCCATACCTAGGCGCAGAGCACTAACCGTGTAGCATTGAAAATCGATGCTACACAGGTAGTGCCGTGACCTGCCTCCACTCCACCCCGGAACACCTCCAGCATCCCCTGATGCTTGGGGAAGTTACCCGTGTAAAGGCCTTCGAAAATCAGGCTCTTTATGTTTGTTTATTCAATTACTTGATAGACCACACCTTCATTACACCAGGGTGGTGTACAATCAACAAAATAACCAGAAAAAGGCTAAAGCCAGAATGAGAAAAGAACTACAGTATGAGACAGGAAAGGAACACAGACACACAGAACAAGAGCAAAACATGCAGGGGTTCATAGCAAAGAAAGTTCCTCAAGGACTGGTAGGGGGAAGGTCAAAGGCAGAACAGAAGAGGTAAGTTTTCAGGAGAGACTTGAATCTGGGGAAGACTGTTTTCAAATGGAGGTTGGTGGGAAGGGAGTTCCATAGGGAGGAATCTTAGAAGGAGTGGCGAGGCGAATGTACAGTAAGTGGGCACATGATGAAGGGGAAAGATGTAACCAGTTCACGCGGGCTTAACGGAGGCTGTGGGTGATTATGTGGAATTGTAACAAATCAGCCAGATACTGTGGTGTTTGGGAGAAAAAGGCACGATGAATTAGAGTAAGAACCTTATAGTGGATACGATAATCAATGGGAAGCCAGTGGATTTGGATGAGGAGTGGAGTGATATGGTCACGGCAAGTGGCATGTGTAAGGAGTCTAGTTGCAGTATTTTGTAACAATTGTAGGCGGTGAAATACCCCATGGACCTTGCATACCAGACCCTGCTGCAGACCGAGGTCGTGGCCCTGCTGGTTGACCTGGCTATCGAGTCTGTTCCTCTGGCCCAGATCGGGCAGGGCTTCTATTCCATGTACTTCCTGGTCCCCATATTGACTGGTGGGTTCCACCCCATTTTGGATCTGCGAAACATCAACCGGTTCCTGGTGCACGAAAAGTTTGAGGGTCTCATTGGGGGTGCTGCTCCCATTCTTCCTACAGGACAACTGGCTATGCTCACCAGCACTATCAATACTGGGTGCTACCCTTCGGGTTGGCTGTCACTCCAGGGGTCTTCACAAAGTCACAAAGTACCTGGTGGTTGTGGCCATCTTCCTCCAGACTCTGGGGGTCTTTGTCTTCCCTTACCTGGATGACTAGCTCATAAAGGGCCCCATGCTGGCCAGCGTATGGCAGTCCACCAAGCTCACCATTCAGGTATTGAAAGGGCTTGGCTTTGTGATCAATTACCCAAAGTCCCACCTCCAGCTAGTGCAGCAACTGGAGTTCATCAGGGCCCTCCTTGAAACCATTCGGGCGAAAGCATTTCTGCTGGCAGACAGCCTGCAGCATTTCATTGAGGTGGTGGACACGTTGTAGTACCAGTGCCACATCATGGCCCATGGGCTGCTGAGAGCCCTCGGACACATGGTGGCCATGGTGCACGTCACCCCTCAGGCCCATGCGTCAGGCTCAATGGACCTTGCAAACGCAATGGCAGCAAGCTTCTGGCTGCCTGCGGGACAGGGTTGTGGTCAGTGTGCTACTTGCACAGTCCCTGGAGTGGTGGCTCATGCCCAGAAACCTGCCTTTTTGCCTCCCGTTCCAACCAGCAATGCACTGCAGACTGCTCATGACAGATGCCTCCAAGCTCAGCTGGGACACACACCTAGATGGTCTCTGCACCCAGGGTCTGTGGTCTGACAGTGAGAGCCTCCATCAAATTGACTTCCTCAAGCTCCAGGCCATTGCACATGCTCTCCGTGCCTTTTGGGCACACCTGGCGAATCAGGTGGTCCTGATCCGGGTGGACAACCAGGTGGCCATGTTCTGTGTGAGCAAGTAGGGGAGCACAGGCTTGTACCTTTGTATTGGGAGACTGTTAGCCTCTGGAGGTTCATCCTGCTCCATGGCATGGACTTCAGGGTGATGTATTTTCCTGGTGGTCATAACGGCCTAGCGAATTTCCTCAACTGGGTACTTCAGCCACACAAGTGGACCCTCAAGTGGGCAATGGTAGACCGGCTCTTCCAGGAGTGGGGCACTCCCGAGGTGGACCTCTTTTTGCTATGGCACAGAATGCCCAGGTAGCTTGGTTCTGCTCTCGGACGCTGGCCAGCAATCGCATGGCTCCAGACGCCTACCTTCTCCACTGGGGGGAAGGCCTGCTCTATGCCTACCCCCTGATACCGCTTATTGAGACGGCGCTCCTGAAACTCCAGACTGAAGGGGGATTCATGGTTCTCATTGCTCCCTACTGGCCTCAACAACCGTGGTTCCCACTACTCCTGCAGCTCTTGCAGAGGGACCCTCTCCACTTGGGCTCTGACCCAGATCTCATCTCGCAGGAATGCAGCTTCTTGTTGCACCCCAACGTCTGCTCCCTGGCACTCACTGCATTGATGCTGAGCAGGCAATCCTGCTGGCATCCTGCAAGGAGTCGACATGTAAGGCCTACGCATTCAAGCGGCAGTGGTTTTCCATCTGGTGCACTGTCAGATGCTGGACCTTTGTCTGTCCTGTGGACCAGCTGTTAGAGTACCTCTTGCATCTCTCCAATTCTGGGCTCAAGTCCAACTCTGTGTCCATCTCAGCGTGATAGAAGTGTTTCATTGTGGCTAGGGGGGGGGGAGCCCATGTTGGTTCAACTGCTGGTAGGCTGATTCGTGCGGGGCTTGCTGCTTTCAAAGTCTTCAGTCAAGCCCCCTATGGTCGTTTGGGACCTGAACGTGGTCCTCGGCCAACTCTTGTGTGCTCCTTTTGAGCTGCTGGGTGTGTGCCCTCTGAAATTCTTGACCTGGAAGGTCCCTTTCCTGGTGGCCATCACGTCAGCCCAGTGTACTAGTGAGCTCCAGGCCCTGGTCGCACATCCCCCATACACCAGGTTTCAACAGAACCAGGTGGTGCTATGCACACATCCCCATTTTCTGCTGAAGGTGTCTCTGCTTTTTACCTCAGCCAATCCATTGTTCTTCCAACATTCTTTCTCCAGGACCAAGCAGGAAGTCAGTCCTCACATATGGGTGACGTTGGCACCGATGGAGCCCCCGTGCGGAGCATTTCCCCAGCTTTCAAGGAAAGTCTTTGGGAATGGAGCACGCATGCGTGGTCCCCTTCCTGCCCAAGGGTGCCATCTTGCTCAGTCTTTCTTTTTCCGCGGAGCCCGACAGATGTGAGTTAGTGTCACCTGGGAAAAGTTGATTTTTTTTCTGCGACTTTCACGTTGTCTTATCCAGTTCGACGCCGGTTCCCCTTCCCGCCTGGGTTTGGTACACCCGTATCGAGTCTGGACTTGTGATTTTCGGTTATTGTCCTTCGTGACTAGCGTTGGCGCTCGTTTTGTGTTTTCACTGGCAGTCCAGTCTTTTGACCTTGCAGGGACCCTTTTTCCCCTGATGGCTGCCAGCGGGTTCAAAAAGTGTGATCGGTGCAAGAAACTTACGTCTCTCACCGACACACATGACTGCTGCCTCCGATGCCTTGGGCCCGACCATGACCCGCTGGCCTGTGGCCCATGCGGCAAAATGTCATTGAAGGTGCTTCAGAGCCGTCAGCATCAGCGTGGGAGAATTTTCTCTGACTCCGCGTCCGGCCGGGACGGACTTTGTCAGAGGCCTCAACGTCTCGGGAGTCTGACCCGAGTGCTGTTGGGGTTCCTCTGAAAGGGAGTCTCCCTCCCTGGAGCACAGAAGGAAGAAAAAGCTTGCGAGGGCAACGTCAGTGGAGGCTCCTGATTCCTCGAGGGCCAGGTCGCGTAGCCCTGACCGCTGCCCCAGGCTCTCGGAGACGGAGAGGCCTTCCAAGCTACCTCGTGTGGAGCCGGAGTCCCCGAGTCACGTAAGTGCAGTTGTCCTCGTAGACTCTCCTCCGGGGGAGCCGACGTCAGGGCCTGCTGAGTCTCCTGAGCTTGCACTCAGGTTGACAGCCTTGGAGAGCAGCTTAGCTGTCTTCATGGAACAGCAGCGGGTGCTGATCGCCGGTCTGACCGGTGCATCTGCCCCGACCACCGGGACCTCGACGTCTAAGTCAACCCCGGAGACCGAGCCGATCCTCGAGTCGATGGAAGTCTCGAATCGATCCTTGGTCAAGGTCCCCTTCAACCTCCCATGCGGGGCCGAGGTCGTCGACGCCGATACCCTCGGCGTCGGGGTGGGTGGCACCGAGGCCCACATGGCCAGAGCCGCTCGATTCCTCCTCGGAGGAGTCAGAGTGGGAAACGGTGGATGAGGAGTCCCCGGACACCTTCCAGACCCGGTGCGTCCCTTCGGACTCACCGGAGTCCGAGCCTCGGAGACGGTTCCCCCGGAGGATACCCAGTTCTCGGACTTAGTGAGAGACATGGCCAAAGCCTTGGCCTTCCCTGCGGACGCCGAGGAGGAGCCTCGAGCCGAGGAGCTCGATGCCCTCCAGTATGATTTTCCTCTGAAGGAAGCCTTTACTGTATCGGTTCCTCCGATGCTGGAATGGCTGCTTTTCCGTATGTGGGAGGCACCGGCCTCGATGCCGGTTCTTAGCAAATGGGTCGATTCCATTTATCGAGTCCGTAAGAGCCCAGGGTTCCAGAAGGCGCAGCTACCGCACCACTCCATGGTTGTGGAATCGGCCATGTACCATCAGAAGATGCACTCCTCGGTGCACCCCGGCCGGGAGGCCTGGAACCTGGATGCCCTTGGTAGAAAGTGCTTCCAGGGCTCTATGCTATCTTGCTGTGTCCAGACCTACCAGCTGTACATGGGCATGTACCTATGAGACCTGGCAAAGGAGATTGCCGGGTTCTCAGCTGGCCTCTCCGAGGAACCTTTGCAGAGGTTTAAAGCTTTGTCAACAGGGATTCGAGAGTGCTCGAAGTTTCTCTCTCGAGCAGCCTATGATGGCTTCGAGGCTTCGGCCCGGGTAGCCGTTGCTGGCATCGATGCACGCCGTCAGGCCTGGCTACAATCATCAGACCTGGAGCCATGGGTGCAGGACAAGTTGGTCGATGTCCCTTGCCGAGGTGAAAACCTTTTCGGTAAGCCCATGACTGAAAAGGCTGTGGAAATTGAGACTGAGACTCTCACCAGGTCAAGGCTGTCCAGGAAGACTTCTGCCCCTTCTCAGAAAAAGAAGGGCTTGGGGAAGAAGCCCTTTTTCCCAAGGAAGAGTGCTGCCTACAAATCCTACCCTCAATATCAGGCCTCTCCAGCTCCCCAACAGGGCCAGCAGGCCAAGGAGCAGGGGCATGGGCCCCGTTGACAGAAGGCCCCCAAGCCGCTAGCTCCAGCTCCTGCACAGCAGGGAGCGGGGTTTTGACTCCCACAGCATAGTCTCTTCTCCAAAGCTGGCTCCACTCAGCACTCTGCACAGAAACCTCCTCCTACAGGAGTTGGCAAGTCTTCTAAAGGAACAGGCGGTGGAACCGGTGCCTCACCACCTGAAAGGGCAAGGCTTCTACTCCAGGTACTTTCTGGTACCAAAAAGGACAGGAGGCCTCCGGCCTATCCTAGACTTGTGAAACCTAAAGTTTCTGGAGAGGGAAAAGTTCAAGATGCTTACCCTTGGGATACTGCTGCCCTACCTCCAGTAGGGAGATTGGCTGTGCTCCTTAGACCTAAAGGATGCTTATACTCACATTCTCATCCATCCAGACCACAGACAATATCTCACATTTGTGGTGGGAGGAAACCATTTTCAGTACAGAGTACTTCCCTTTGGCCTAACATCCGCCCCCAGGGTTTTCACCAAATGCCTGGTGGTGGTGGCGGCCTATCTCAGAAATCAGGGAATGTTTGTCTTCCCATACCTGGACGACTGGCTCATCAGGAGTCAGTCTCTCCAGGAGGCCAGACAAGCCACTCTTCGCACTGTCTCTCTTCTTCAGCATCTGAGCTTTGTCATAAACTACGCAAAGTCCACTTTGCTCCCTTCACAGAACCTAGAGTTTATAGGGGCAAGATTATACACCCTGCAGGCAAGAACTTACTTGCCCGAGGACAGGGTCCACAGGCTGATGGACTTGGCCAACCAGTTCCAAAGCAATTCTCAGGTCTCCGCCAGGCACTTCCTGCGGCTCCTGGGCCACATGGCATCCACGGTACATGTGACCCCGAATACCCATCTGCACATGCGGGCGGCTCAGTGGTGCCTCAGAGCTCAGTGGGCGCAAGCCACAGGCGACCTCCAAGACAGAGTAAAGGTGTCCAAACCACTCTTGGACTCCTTGCAGTGGTGGCTACATCTCCCAAACCTCCTCAGGGGGGTACCCTTTCAGGCCCCAGCACACACACGGGTGCTGACGACCGATGCTTCTTAAAGGGCTGGGGTGCACATTGCCAGGGCACGTGCACTCAAGGCCTCTGGTCTTCTCGGGAGGCCACACAGCAGTTCAGTCTCTTGGAGCTGCGAGCAATCCGCTTGGCTCTACAGACTTTTTCTCATGTCCTCTCTCACCAGTCTGTCTTAGTTCAGACAGACAATCAGGTAGCAATGTTCTATGTGAACAAGCAAGGGGGCACAGGGTCCAGACTCCTATGTCAGGAGGCGCAGGCCCTTTGCTCCTTTGCAGTCAAGCAAGGCATGTTTCTCAAAGCAGTTTATCTACCTGGTCAGGAGAACTTCTTGGCAGACAAACTAAGCAGGATTCTCCAGCCTCACAAATGGCAGTTGAATCAACTCATGGTCCAGTAGATCTTTATACGATGGGGACTTCCATCCATCGATCTCTTTGCAAGTCCACTGAACCGTCAGCTGCCCAGGTTTTGCTCCATATAGCCGCATCCCCTGAGAATGGCAGCAGATGCGTTTCTGATCTCTTGGTCTACGGACCTCCTGTATGCGTTTCTCCAACGCCCCTGGTTGCCCGAACTCTGTTCAAGATTCTACGGGACAAGGCCTCTGTGATTCTGGTAGCCCCCAGATGGCCGAGGCAACCGTGGTTTCCACTTCTTCTGCAGTTGGCAGTGGAAACTCCATTCCCTCTGGGGTTGCAACCTGATCTCCTGTCTCCAGATCAGGGTTCCCTTCTGCACCCCAATCTCAGATCCCTTAATCTGATGGCCTGGCTGCTGAAAGGATAGTGCTAGCTCCCTTATTTCTACCTAGGGAAGTTGAGGAGGTGTTCTTGACCTCTAGGAGGCAATCCACCAGAAAGTCCTATGTCCTCAAGTGGCGTAGATTCTCCATATGGTGTGCTCGGCACAATGAAGATCCTTTCTCCTGCCTTGTGCCAGTAGTACTGCAATACCTACTTCACCTGTCAGACCTAGGCCTTAAGTCCAACTCTGTTCGGGTCCACCTCAGTGCTCTATCAGCACACCACTCACCGGTGGAGGGACAGTCTGTCGGTTCACCCCTTGGTGTCCCGCTTCCTCAGAGGCCTGCTTTTGCTCAAGCCTCCAATTCATCCACCTACCACTGAGTGGGATTTGAATGTGGTCTTGCAACAACTTACTTGCCCACCATTTGAGCCGATGGCTACTTGCCATTTACGCTACCTTTCCTGGAAGGTGCTCTTCCTGGTAGCTCTTACCTCGGCCAGACGTGTGAGTGAACTACAAGCTCTGGTTTGTGATAGACCGTACACACGGTTCTATAGGAACAGGGTGGTCCTTCGGACCCATCCGAAGTTCCTTCCAAAGGTTGTCTCCTCCTTCCACCTCAAACAAGAGGTGGTTCTTCTGACATTCTTTCCCAGGCTGCATACCAGCCGGGCTGAAAAGGTTTTGCATACTCTGGACTGTAAGAGGGCGTTGTCCTTCTTTTACATAGAACGTACGCGGGGGCACCGAAAGGCTACTCAGCTCTTCGTCTCCTTTGACCCTAATAAACTGGGGTTGCCTGTCTCCAAGCATACCTTGTCCACTTGGGTAGCAGATTGTATCGCCTGGGCGTACAAGGCAGCCGAACTCTCCTTGCAGGGTCGAGTCATGGCCCACCGTGTCAGGGCGAAAGCCGCGTCAGTAGCTCATCTCCGCTCTGTTCCGTTGGCAGACATCTGCTGGGCCGCTACTTGGTCTTCAAGCCAGACTTTTGCAGCCCACTACTGCCTCGAGAGAGAGTCCCAAAGGGACAGTGCTTTCGGACAGGCAGTACTCTGCAATCTCTTTGAGGTTTAGGCAACTCCTACCCTCCGGCCCTGGTGTTGGGCTACCGTACGGGGGTGTTCTCAGAGGATATTCTTATCACGGATGCTGAGGCTCTTCAGAGGGAGCCATTTTTTCAGCTTTGGGTTCCCGGTAGCCTAAAGCTGGGAAGTCCCATATGTGAGGTCTGACTTCCTGCTTGGTCCGGGAGAAAGAATAGTTACTCACCTGTAACAGGTGTTCTCCAGGAGCAGCAGGAATCAGTCCTCGCGACCCTCCCTCCTCCCCTGGAGTTGCAGTCATATACTTCATTTTGTTTTTTGCTATCTTTTAGCTATGTTGTCAGACTGAGCAAGATGGCACCCTTGGGCGGGAAGGGGACCACACATGCGTGCTGCATTCCCAAAGGCTTTCCTTGAAAGCTGGGGAAATGCTCCACACGGGGGCTCCGTCGGCACCAATGTCATCCATATGTGAGGACTGATTCCTGCTGCTTTTGGAGAACACCTGTTACAGGTGAGTAACTACTCTTTCCCTGACCCCACACCATTTGCAGTGAGGCAGCATTGCAAATTCTGGATTACAAGCATGTGTTGGCCTTCTACCTGGAGCACACAAAGGTGCACAGTCGGTCCTCCCAGCTATTCTTCTCCTTTGACTCCAATAGGTTGGGTGTCGCTGTTTCGAAGCATATGCTATCACTCTGGCTCGCAGACTGCATTACCCATGTTATTGGTTGGCTGGTCTGAATCTTGAGGGTCATGTCATGGCTCACGTTGTCCATGTGATGGCTGCATCAGTAGCCAACCTCTGTTCTGTCTCCGCAGAGGAGATCTGCAGGACTGTGACAAGGTCGTCGATCCATACCTTTGCAGCACAGTACTATCTGGATGGGGATTCTGGACTAGACAGCAATTTTGGCCAGGCCATGCTCAAGCATCTCATTGGGTCTTGAGGGCCAACTCATGCACACCGGTCCTTCTGTCCATCCAGGCTACCTGCTAAAATTCCTTTGGTCGATGTCAATAGTGGATACTGCATCAGATGAGTTCCTCGACTGGACTGCCTCTCTGGTCTTCCTGGCTTCTCCAGTTCTTAATGCCTGGTTCGGCTGTTTCTCCTTGGATTCCGGGAGCCTGTAGCTTGGGAGTCCCATACGTGAGGACTTATTTCCTGCAGGTGTTCTCTGTGAATAGCAGGAATAAGTCCTCACAACCCTCCCACCTCCCTGGGGAGTTGCCTTTTTGCTCCTGCTATGTTATCATACTGGAGAATATGGTGCAGCAGTGGGCGGGGAAGGCAGCGTGCATGCACGGTGTGCCTTTCATAAGCTTCCTTTGGAAGCTGGGGGAGTGTTCTGTGCATGGCTCCATCGGTGACATCACCCATACGTGAAGACTTATTCTTGATGTTCAAAGAGAACACCTGCTACAGGTGAGTAACTACACTTTCTCTGGGAACAAGCAGGAAGTAAGTCCTCACATATGGGTAATGTTGACATTGACGGAGCCCGCATGGTAATCACTACCTAGCTTTTAAAGAGAGCCTCTGGGAGTTCGGCCACGCATGCAAGGTTACCTTCCCACCCAAAGGTGCCATCTTACCTCAGTCTTCTTTTGTCTGTGGAGCCCTGCATACGTCCTGTCTGTCATCCACAGTAAAAGTTGATTTTTTTTTCTACCCTTACTTTTAGTGTGTTTTGCTGTTTTTTTTGCTGGTTGGTTCCCAATCATCTTCACACCGCCCAAGTCTGCCCTCGCCTCGGCGTCGCATTTTTCTCAGGTCCTTTTTCTTTTTCCAGTGCGTGGGTTTTTTTCTCGTGCCAAGCCTGAATGAGATGTCTGAGTTTGATCTTGTGGATGCCATATTCCCTGTTATGTCTTTGGTCAGCGGATTTAAGCAGTATGGTAAATACCCCCATGCTATGTCCATCATGGACCGCCACAGTTGCTACATCAAGTGCCTTGGTGCAGATCATGACGACTCCACTTGCCCACTCTTCCTGCAGATGTTGAGCAAGAGTGGAGGAATTATGAAAAGCAGCGGGGGGAGCTTTTTGGCTTGAAGGCCTCTGCCGTGGTTCCGGTATCAAGCCTGGAATTGCTGCCCTGAGACTGCGTCCGACAACTTGACATTGCGCGCTCGTACTGAATCCAAGCCTTGAGGTCACGGAGCCTCGGACTGGAAGTCATCCTCTGAGGACCTCCCCAATAGGTCCAAGATGTCGTCCAAGCCGAAGTCTGATCCCAGAGCCGGGTGTAAGATCCCCCAGCCCTCAGCCTTGGAGCCCTCGACCTGATGCTGGGGTGATGGCTGGGAGCAGCCCTCGAAGCTGCTCTGGTGGGAAGACACTCCCACCTCATCGGAGAATCAGGCTCAGTCCTCCAACACAATCACCATTGGTGATTCCCCATCGAGGGAGCCGGCTTCGGGCTTGATGCCTTTGAGGCCTGAACTGGTCACTGCCGAGCCTATTGGCATCAAAGTCAGGATGGAGGCCTTGGGACTCAGCCTGGCTGCCTTCCTCAAGGCACAGTGGGGCCCAATGCCTGAAGCCTCCAGGTCATCTGTGCCGATGTCAGGACTCTTCACTGAGCGGACATCCCTGGGCGATGTCCAGCCTATGCTGGAGCAGCTCGGAGCCGCGTCAGTCAACCTTCTGCTCGAGGCGTGACTCACCTCATTCTCCCTCGACGCTGGCTGCTCATCCTTCCGATGACCTTCCGGGGCTCGAGGTCTCGTCTGGCTCAGAGTCAGACTGGGAGACTGACGACGAGTCGCCTGACACCAGGATACACAGAGATTCCCTCTGATCTGTCTCCCCCTCAGGAATGCCGGAAGTCCCGCTCAAGGACCTCACGTTCCTCAAATTTGTCCAGGGAATGTCAGGCCCCGGCCTTCATGGCGGAGCCAGAGGACGAGCCTCATGCTGAGGACTTGGACATCCTCCAGTATGAGGCTTCTCCAATAGAGGCACTGACGGTGCTGATACTTCCCAACCTAGAAGGATTGCTGTTCAAGATGTGGGAGAGCCTGGTGACTGTGCCAATAGTGAGCCAGTGGCTCAATTCTCAGTATTGAGTTGTCAAGAGCCTGGGCTTTACGAAGACACAGCTGCCTCACAACTCCATGGTGATGGAGTTGGCCATGCATCGTATAAAGAGTCAGAAAATACACTCCTCGATGCCCCCCTGGTAGGGAGGCCTGCACCATGAACGGTTTCGGCAGAAAGTGCTTCTAGGGCTTGATGCTAGCGGCCTGCATCTAGGCTTACCAGCTGTACATGGGTTCACTATAGACTCACCTTCAAAATTCTACTGTTGACTTTCAAGGCCGTAAACAACCTCACCTCCTCCTCCTCCATCAAGGACCTCGTCCCCACCCCCTCAAACAGAGTCTGAAGGTCAGCTGCCGCCAACACACTGAGCATCCCTAGTAGGATCATGAAATGCTCTCAAGCAACCAGAAATAGAGCATTCATGTACTATGCACCCACATGTTGGAATGCCCTCCCGCCCGACATCCGGGCCATTACGGACCTATTCCAATTCAGGAAGGCCCTGAAATACCACCTTTTTCATCCAGCACTTCTCACACAATGAAGACGCACAACATCCAGCCACCGCAACCACCAAGACAGCTGCTCCAAGACTCTCCCGACCCACAGCCAAAGCCCTGCACATTAGCACAACCAGACTCCCCGGGATGCGCTTGTAAAGAGCCACCGCTCAGCTTGTATATAGCCGTTTAGCCTGTATATAGCTACCTACAGAGTAGCCAGGCTACTGTATAGCCTGTACATAGTTACCCCCAGTTAGACCAAGTTGCATACCCCCAGTTAGACCAAGTTGCATAACCTGCCTGCACTGTACAAATTTAATGTTGAATGTAAACGGAACTGATTTTAAAGAGTGCGGTATAGAAAAGACTTTAAATAAATAAATGGGCAAACACCTGAGGGATCTGGCGAAGGAGCTCGCCAGGTTCCTCAGCTGGGCTGGCAGGTGAACCTCTCGAGCATTTCTGGACTCGTATCCTCTGTCAAGGAATGCTCCAAATTCCAGACTCGAGCTGCCTATGTTGTCTTTGAGTCCGTGGCTGCAGTGGATATTAGTCCCTGCCGCCTGGCTTGGCTACAGTCCTTGGACTTGGAGCAATGGGTACAGGACAAACTGATCAACATCCCCTGCTGAGGAGAGAACCTCTTCAACAAACTCATGATCTATAAGGCCGCCAAGTTGGAGTCAGAGTTTGACCAGGACTAGGCTGTCCTGGAAGTCTGCTGATCCTTCCTGCTGGAAGGCTTCAGGAAAAAAAACCTTTCAACCCAAAGTTGAAAAGGCTTACGGAAAATACCCCCCCTTTCCAGCCTATCAGGCTCCCGAACAGGGGTCAGCAGGCCAAGGACCAGGGGCACGGCCCCCGTAAGCCAAAAGCTCCCAAGCCCCAAACAGCGCCCCAGCCGCAGCCTGGGGTGGGGGCTTTTATTTATTTTTATTTGAGTTTTATCTACCACTTTTTCATCATAATCAAGGCGGTTTACATTTATTTTATTTGGTTCTTCTATACCGCCTCGTCCAGAGATCAGGGGCAGTTTACAGATAACAAAACTTCATACAAAGAACTAAAATTGAACTATATACATCTAACATTAAACAAACTTATAATTGTTTACGTTGAACAAAAGTGATATTAACAATGCAGTAATTGCTATGAGCAAACATAACTCAATTTAAACTTATTTACATGTGCAGTACAGGTGTTGCATGATGAAATTGAACATGTAACATGATTAGAAACCATCTTCAGTGGTCTTAGTTACAGGTGTTGCATGAGAATCATTGATATATGTATTCTTGGTTGTAAGACAGTTGTATGAGGGCTTAGGTGAATTGCTTTTATAAATATATGCGGACTATATTCTCTTATTTGTAGCAAAAGGCATATCTGAGTTGATTGAGTCTCAATTCACTGGGACATACTCATAACAAAGGCATTTGATATGGTCATGCATGATATATCACCACATATTTGTTCCTAATGTGTTCTAAAGTTTAGACATTCATTTTCAATTATCTGATAGAAATAGTTGTTGAAGACTCAATCTACTCAGATATGCCTTTTGCTACAATCCTATAACAAGGGCGATAGATATAGTAGTGCACATTTGTTTTTAACATACTCTACAAAGTTTAGACATTTCATATTAGTTTCCACACAATCTTTTTTATGTTTTTGATCTTTGTACATATATAGATGTCTTAACTTCCCTCGTCTTAGGTTTTAATTATTTAATTATTTATTTACTAGTGTTTTTAGATATAAGGTTAATGATTATTTATGTATTTATTTATTTATTGTTTTTAGTGACACCATTTTTCTCTTGGTTAGTACGTCCTTGAGTCATCATAATAAGGTATTTTCATCCATCAATAGGACACCCTGTTCGCTCCTGCTGCTTTTTCTTAAATATCCCTTTGCATTACAATAATATCCTCTTCTTTTATTTGTACGTTATGAATTGGTTTTAAGTGGTTGTAATTATTAATATTAATTTGTATGTATTCGTAACCATTTTATAGTTCTTTGTTTTTTGCTGTCTAGCTGAGGTCCTCATCAATAGATCTATAAAGATCTATGTATGGTTTTGCTTGTCACGCCTATATGATTTTTGATGAAAGATTATGATGTTTTTAATTATATAATCATTTTGTTGGTCATTTAGCGTTCCAATATTTATTTATTTTTTAAGTATTTATCTTTTATGTGTTTATTCTATTTCACCATGTCTTTTACATAATATGATCCTATCTGTTCCTTTACTTTTTTAATATGTTATTTATGTTTTTATATTTGTAGTATTTTACCTTAACAACCCCTGACGAAGGTTACGAAACACGGCCTGTGTCGGGTTGCCTAGGTTCTGTGAGTTTCAATAAAATTGTCTTCCACATACCTCACGCCTTGGTATCGGTATTGGCATCGGTGTCTGCTTTGCCGGTACCCAGTCATCCGATGACCTCCGGTACCGATACCCTGGTACCGGTTATTCCCGGTACCGACTTTGGTCGGTACGGGTATCGGGCTCTTCAAGAAACTCCGGACAAACGATACTTCGAGTCCTCAGAAGAATCTGAGGATTCTGACAGTTCTGTCGATGCAGCGATGCTTCTCCCAGAGGAGCCTTCCTCCCTAAACGCAGGATGTCTCCTCCAGAGGATATTTCCTTCCAAGATTTTATCAGGGAGGTGGCTCGGGGCTTGTCCATTACTGTGGCTCCTGAAACAGATCCAAGGGCCAAGGATTTGGAAATTCTACAATATCCTAAAACTCCTAAGGAGGCAGTTACCTTACCCATTCATGTGATTTTATATGATCTCATGTTAAGGATGTGGGAAACACCTCTTACCACCTCTCCTCATTCTCGTAGACTGGATACTATGTATCGAGTCCCTCCTTGTCTTGGATTCCATAAGACTCAGCTTCCTCACCACTATTGGTCAGCTATGAGAAGGATCAAGAGTGCAAAAAGACATGCTTCTAATCCTCCAGGACGTGAGTGCAGAACCCTGGATACTTTTGGACGTCGGGTCTTCCAAGCTTCCATGCTTTCTGCCAGGATCAGTTCCTATAGTTTCTATATGGGAATGTTCCTGAAGGAGGTCAGAGATGATTTAGAGGCTTTAAGTCCTTTTCTTCCTGAGGATAAAAGGCTTTTCTCACTTTTGTCAAACATGCCCAAGAAGTTTCAAAATGTTCCAACCGTGCAGCCTTTGACTGCTTTGAGTGCATAAGCAGAACCTCGGCTATGGCCATAGGTGCACGTAGATATTGCTTGGCTCCAGGCATCTGATTTAGAGCTCTGGGTACAAGACAAATTTGGAAATATCCCTTGCACTGGTGAGAACCTGTTTGGTAAAGATTGGCAGGAAAAAGCCAATGAAATGGATGCTGAAAATAACACCTTGGATAGATTATCCAAGTCCACTGCTGATCCTGCTTGAAGAAAATTGTTCAAGAAACCATTCTTTTCTAAAAATAGAAAATTGTATCCTGCTTATGTTCAGCAGGGACGTTCTGCAGGTCAGCTTACCAGAAAGGTCCGCAACCACCCAAACAAAAGAAAGTAAAGGCTGCTAGGCCTCAACCGGCCCAGCAGGCTCAGCCTCCACAGGGCCTTTGACTCTCATCTAGAGAACTTAGCCTTCCTTGTTCTGGGGGGACCAGAACCTTCCACCATTCCAGGAAGGTTATGTCATTTTGCCCCCAGATGGGGGCAAATAACAGCAGAGCATCGGACACTCTCCATCATAAAGGAGGGGTAAAAGCTTCATTTTTCAAGCATGTCCCCCTCACACAATAGTAAAGCAGTTCAATTCTCCGACCCCTCTCATCAACCTGTTAGGTCAGGAGGTCGCTATCCTTCTTGCCGAAGGGGCAATAGAAGAAGTACCCCTCCATCAACAGGGTACAGGGTTCTATTCCCCTTATTTTCTTATTCCATAGAAAACAGGGGGTTACAGACCTATCTTAGACCTCGGAGAATTGAACAAATTCCTTGTCAAGGAGAAATTCAAAATGATTTCTCTCGGATCTCTGCTGCCATACCTTCAGAGTCAGGATTGGCTTTGTTCTCTAGATCTCAAGGATGCGTACACCTATGTTCTCATCCATCCAACTCACAGAAGGTTCCTTCGGTACCTTTTTCAGGGAAAGCACTACCAATACAGGGTGCTTCCATTTGGCCTGGCCTCAGCACCAAGGGTGTTCACGAAATGCATGGCTGTTGTAGCAGCATTTCTCCGCACTCTAGGGATATTCGTCTTCCCTTACTTAGACGATTGGCTCATTCGAGCCCCAACAGAGTCAGAGGCCAGGGCTTCTCTATCCTGCACAATGCGTATCCTTCAGTATTTAGGGCTGGTAATAAACATCCCAAAATCCAGTCTGACTCCCACTCAGTCTTTAGAGTTCATAGGAGCTTTCCTGGATACCACAAAGGCAAGGGCCTATCTCTCCCAGGTGCTAAAGCCTCATCTAACTGCTCGAGAAATGTTAAAACTACTAGGCCACATGGCATCCACCGTGCATGTGGTTCCCTATGCTCGCCTCCACATGAGGGCAGCTCAGTGGACTTTATCCACCCAATGGACCCAGGCATCAGGATGCCTGTCAGACAAAATAGCAAACAGAGATCGCTTCATTTTGTCCCTGCAGTGGTGGAAGTCCACTCAAAACCTGTTGCTGGGGTCCCCTTTTCAGCAACCCTTACCCCAAGCAACCCTCACAACAGATGCTTCTCCAATGGGTTGGGGAGCTCTTCTGCAAGACCTCTCCACCCAGGGCACCTGGTCTCCACAGGAGAGTTATCTACATATCAATCTCTTGGAGTTCAGAGCAATCTTTCTTTCTCTGCGAGTGTTCCACACCCTGCTAAGCTACAAGACAGTCCTCATTCATACGGACAATCAAGTAGCCATGTTCTATGTGAACAAGTAGGGGGGAATAGGCTCTCTGTTGCTTTGCAACGAAGCTTTGCGACTATGGGCCCTCACCAGAGAGCATCAGATTCGTCTTCTGGCAGTGTATCTTCCAGGCATTCAAAACTCTTGGGCAGACAGACTCAGTCGAGTTCTGCTTCCAAACGAGTGGTCTCTGCATGCAGACCAGGTGACCAGGATATTTCAACTTTGGGGAACCCCGGACATAGACCTCTTTGCAAGTCCGTGGAATGCCAAACATCCCCGGTTCTGTTCCAGAATTCCGGCTCAGGGGGCTCAGGCCAGGGATGCTTTCCTCCTTTACTGGGGTCAAGACTTCCTGTATGCCTTTCCACCCATTCCCCTAATTCCCAAAACCCTGTTCAAGCTTCAGAGAGACAGAGGCCATATGATTCTCATAGCTCCACATTGGCCATGGCAAGTGTGGTACCCTCTGCTTCTACATCTCTCTCAAGCTCCCTCTCTGGAGTTAGAATCTGCTCCAGATCTCCTATCTCAGGAGGACGAAATGTTATGGCATCCCAATCCCCAGTGTCTGCATCTCAGGGCTTGATTGCTGAAGGCCTAGATCTCTATGATCTTAATATCCCTCAGCAAGTGAAAGATATTCTTCTTGCTTCCAGGAAACCTTCCACAAGACGCTCTTATGCTTTCAAGTGGAAAAGGTTTTCCATATGGTGTTCGCAAAAGGCTCTTAACCCCCTTGTGATACGTCTGGAATCTTTGCTGGAGTATCTACTTCATTTATCCAATGCAGGTCTTAAGACTAATTCAGTAAGAGTCCATTTGAGTGCTATTGCAGCTTCCCTTAAGCCTCTAAATGGGCAGCCTATTTCCTCTCATCCTCTTATAGCAAGATTTCTGAGAGGCCTTCTTCTAACTAAGCCTCACATTAGGCCACCACCGGTGGCATGGGACTTAAACCTGATTCATGGGCAGCTCATGAAGCCACCTTTCGAACCTTTAGCTACTACCTCCTTGAAATTCCTTTCTTGGAAGGTTATCTTTCTCATTGTAATCACATCAGCACGCCGCATTAGTGATTTGCAAGCGCTAGTAGCTAATCCACCTTATACAAGGTTCCATCATGACAAGGTAGTCCTTAGGACTCATCCACACTTTATGCCAAAGGTGGTCTAGCCTTTTCATCTGAACCAAGCGGTCTACCTACCTGTGTTTTTTTCCCAAGGCCTCATGCATCAAATGCAGAGAGGAATCTTCATACCTTGGACTGTAAAAGACCTTTAGCCTTTTACTTACAAAGAACACAGCAACATAGAAAGTCCTCTCAACTCTGTTGCTTTTGATCCTTCTCATTTGCGACTACCAGTCTCCAAGAGAACACTGTCTAACTGGATTGCCCAGTGTATTTCCTTTGCCTATCAGAGTAAGAACCTTTCTCTGGAGGGCCATGTCACAGCTCACATTGTGAGAGCCATGGCAGCCTCAATGGCTCATCTGCACTCTGTGTCTATCGACGACATCTGTCGAGCAGCCACTTGGGCCTCGGTTCATACCTTTACAGCCCATTACTGCTTGGACAAGGACTCCCGCCGGGATGCCTTGTGTGGTCAGGCTGTTCTCCAACACCTGTTCCATACCTAATCAACTCCTACCCCCACCATCCATGGTAGGATGCCAGAGATCCATGGGGGGAAGTGGAGCCCTGTTCAGGGACACACAACTTCTGGGGTCTCTCCCCGGCACCTAAAGCTAGGGAGTCCCCATATGTGATGACTACATTCCTGCTTGTTCCTGGAGATAGCATAGTTACTCACCTGTAACAGGTGATCTCCGGGAACAGCAGGAATTTAGTCCTCACAACCCACCCATCTCCCCTAGGAGTTGTATCTCTCTCTCTGTCTCAGCTTTAAAACTCAACTGGAGAGAGGCAGTTGGGAAAGACGGGAAGGCAGCACGCAGGCGCTGTGGGATGCTCCCAAAAGCTTTCTGATTGGACGCTGGGGAGCGTTCCCACGCAGGCTCCGTCGGTACCGATGATACCCATATGTGAGGACTAAATTCCTGCTGTTCCCGGAGATCACCTGTAACAGGTGAGTAACTATGCTTTCTGGAAGGTGAGTAGGTCATTTGTTTCTTAAGCTTGAGTAACAGGATAAAATC
The DNA here is from genome assembly GCA_033557465.1 of Ichthyophis bannanicus. Taxonomy (NCBI): domain Eukaryota; kingdom Metazoa; phylum Chordata; class Amphibia; order Gymnophiona; family Ichthyophiidae; genus Ichthyophis; species Ichthyophis bannanicus. Next base: position 234,532,858 of record CM066039.1, read on the forward strand.
AAAATAAACATAACTATCTCTTATATCTCAACAAATAGGGGTGACCTACACAGAGCGGTGGGTACACCTCTAAACAAAGGCTTGTGGGGGGGGGGGTGACCTGCAGAGAGTGGCAGGTGTATCTACTCTTGCCGCCTTGCTGGGCAGACTAAATGGACCATGCTGATCTTTATCTGCCATCATGTACTATGTTACTATGAGGTAGAGAGTTCCAATGGATCGGAGCGTAGAAAGTTAATGCCCTCTTGCTCATTGACTGGTTTGTTTTCCTAAAGTCTGTAGGTATTACCAGAAAGTTTTGCATTCCTCCTCTGTCTTGATTCAGGATTTTTTTTCCTTGGGCATAGCTCTCTTCCTCCTTGAAGACGAAGACCAGGGCCCAAGGCACACAGGAGGACATCTGGTTTACTTCACTCACCTCTGGCCGGGCATTACTACCAATACCTGGGTGCTGCAGATGGTGTGGGAAGATTACCGTCTGCGTTCTGACCAGGCGCCACCTCCCTTCTTTCCAGGGGGACTTACCATGACTTCCCTGCACCGAGCGCTCCTGTAGAAGGAACTCTATTCCCTACTTGAAGATTGGGCAGTAGAGCCATTCCCTTTGCCCCTCTGGGGCACGGGATTCTACTCCCGGTAATTCCTTGTCCCAAAAAAGACAGGAGGCTTTCGGTCTATCCTGGATCTGTGAGACCTAAACTGCATTCTGGCAAGGAGAATTTCAAGATGCTATCCGTTGGAACATTGCTGCCCTCCCTTCAGTGGGAGATTTATGCTCTTTGGCTCTCAAAGATGCATATATCCACATCCTGATCCAACCCCGGCACTGTCAGTACCTCCGCTTCATCATCGGAGGTGGCCATTACCACTGCAGGGTGCTCCTCTTTGGCTTCTCCTTGGCCCCCAGGATGTTCACCAAGTGCCTGGTGATAGTTGCCGCTCACTTCTGCTTGCTGGGAGTCTTTGTCATCCTTATTCTGGACGACTGGTTCTTAAAGGCAGTTTGTCAGAGGAATGTCACGCGGCCCACCATGCCATCGGGGTGCTGCAGCATCTGGGATTCATTACTAACTTCCCCAAGTCTCATCTGGAGCCGACCCAACACCTGGGCCTTCTGGACTCAACCCAAGCCAGGGCCTTCCTCCCTCTGGACAGGTTCAGCATTTGGTAATCCAGCGGAAGATATACAGGGTCGCTCAACGGCGTCAACCCATCGCCTACTGCGCCTATTAGGGCACATCGTCTCGACGGTTCACATAACCCCGGATGTCCGCCTACGCATGCAGCAGGTCCAGTGGACCCTCGGTGGACAAGCCATGGGCCTACTGGAGGACTGAGACTAGGTCACCCCACCTCTAGTGGCCTCCCTTGTCTGGTGGCAGAACCTTTGGAATCTCATGGCCCATCTACCCTTCCAAGCCCCGCTGGCCCAACTCGTTCTTACCACGGATGCCTCCAAGCTCAGCTGGGGAGCTCACTGCAAATGTCTTCAGTCACAGGGCGCCTGGACTCAGGAGGAATGTGCAGTTCCAGATCAACCTCCTGGAACTCCAAGCTGTGGCGCGTGCTTCAAGCCCACTTGGCGAACCAGGTAGTCCTTGTTCAAATGGACAACCAATAGTGATGTTTTACAGCAACAAGCAGGGTGGAACAGACTCGTACCTTCTCTGTTGGGAGGTGGTCTGCTTCTGTTGGGCATGGTTCTTTAGGCGGTCTACCTGTCTGGTCAGGACAATCTTCTAGCAGACAGACTCAGCAGAGTCCTTCAACCCCACGAGTTGTGCTTCAACCCAGTGATACCCATCTCCAACTTTTGACGTTGGGGGACCCCAAAGATGGACCTCTTCGCCATCTCTGAGAATGCACAGCTGCCGCACTTCTGCTCCAGGATGCCTTTCTTCTGTCTTGATCTGAGAGCCTACTGTATGCCTACCCGCCTACTCCCCTGGTTCCCAAGACCTTAACTCAGTGTAGTCAGACTGGGCCTTTCTGATTCTCATTCCTCCTCGGTGGGCCCGGCATCAGTGGTTTCCCCTACTCCTGCAGCTATCATTGACGGCCCTGATACCCCTGGGTCATGCTCCAGACTTGCTCTCGCAGGAGGATGGGACCCTTTTCCATCCCAACTTCCTCACCTGATGGCATGGCTGCAGAATAGTTAGGCCTGGCACACTTCCATCTCTCTCAGGATGTGGAGGATATCCTATTGGAATTGTGCAAGGATTCAACATGGTGCTTGTATGCCTTCAAATGGTGTCTATTTTTGGTCTGGTGCTCAGACAGGAATCTCAACCCTTTCTCTTCCTCGGTGCAAGACATCCTCCAGTATCTGCTGCACTCCTCTTGGGCTGCTCTAAAATCCAGTTCCATCAGGGTGCACCTCAGTGCCCTGGCTGCACATCACCACCTTGTCGACGGCCAGCCTGTGCACCCCCTCGTGGGCCATTTTATGAGGGGGCTTCTCCCCTCCCCACCCACTGTTGGTGGCATGAGACCTGAACATCGTCCTTGGGAAGCTCATTGCTCCCCCTTTTGAGCCTATGGCTTCGTGCCATCTCAAGTTCCTGTCATGGGAAATAGTGTTCCTGGTAGTACTCACTTTGGCCAGATGGGTCAGCAAGCTGCAGGCATTGGTGGCCCATGCCCCCTACACAAGGTTCCACAAAAACAGGGTTGTTCTCTGAATCACCTGAAATTCCTGCCTAAGGTTGTGTCCGCCTTTCATATTAACCAAGAGGTGGTCCTCTCCACCTTCTTTCTCAGGCCTCACGCATCCAGGGCGGAGGCCTTGCTTCACACCTTGGATTGCAAAAGGGCATTGGCTTTCTACCTCTAGAGGACAAAGGCCCATCGCTGCTCATCACAGCTTTTGGTCTCTTATGACATCAACAGGCTCAGAGTTGCGATCTCTAAGTGTATCGTGTCTACCTGAGTGGCAGACTTCAACTCCTTCACCTACGAGCTGGCTGGACTCTCTCTGGAGCATCATGTCACCACACATAATGTGTGCGCTATAATGGCCTTGGTGGTTGACCTGTGCTCTGTTCCCCTGCAGGACATCTGCTGGGTCATCACCTAGTCTTCGGTCCATACTTTTGCAGTTCATTACTGCTTGGAGGAGAGCTCATGACATGACAGTTCCTTCGGCCAGGCAGCACTTTGTCACCTCTTTGGGGAATAGTGCAACTCCTTCCCTCTGGCCCTTTATGTTCAGGCTACCAGAGAGGGGGTTCTATCATTAATTTTGGGGCTGCATCACTGGACTTCAAGCCATTCAGTGCTCCTTGCTGCCTTTCACGGTTTGTCCTGTTGGGTCACCTGTGGCTCCTAAAGGGTTTTTTTGGGAGCCTGAAGCTTTGGAGTCCCATATGTGAGGACTTACTACTTGCTTGTTCCTGAAGAAAGTGTAGTTATTCACCTGTAGTAGGTGTTCTCCATGAACAGCAGGAATAAGTCCTCACAACCTTCCCTCCTCCCTGTGGAGTTTTTCTTTTATGCTAGATTAAGCTATGTCATCACACTGAGGTAAGATGGCACCTTTGGACAGGAAGGTGACCACGCATGCGCGGCCAAACTCCCAAAGGCTTTCTTTGAAAGCTGGGTAGTGATTACCGTGTGGGCTTTGTCGATGCCCACATCACCCATATGTGCGGACTTAATTCCTGTTGTTCCCAGAGAACACCTGCTACAGATGAGGAACTACGCTTTATTCAATCTAATTCTATTTTCGAGGGCTTCTATCTTATAATGCAAAGAGACTATCCTTAATTATAGAAACCACAGTTGTTTGGTAAATCATATTTCTACTTTGCAGATTCCTAATATTAGTAAGCATACCCTTTAAAACAGAATCAGTTCCTGTCATCTTCTGAACCACATCTGTAGAAAATTGACACATTGGGCAGCAGATCCTCTTAACATACTTTCCATATGTGTAACTGTTTTCCAAATGGTCAACATAAAAATTGTATCTGAAGCAGGAGGCTCCACCAAAGCAACCGATAAATCAGGTGGAGAAACAGGAGATAGTATTGGTATCCCCACTGAAACTTCCACATCCAGTGGGGAGAAGTCCAGTCCACCGCATCCAGCATCCCTTAAGGAGTAGAGCTATAGGGAATTCCTTGTCCCCCTAAAGAAGGATTAAACATTTCTGGAGGAGAAGGAGCCAAAGGACCACCTGAGCTTAAAGAAGCTGCAGAAGAAGGGGAGGCAGCTGTAATAGGAGCCCAGCCTTATTCCATAGGGGGGGTCATAGAGACGAGGAACAGGGAAAGTGTTAAAATTCCCCCGCCCCCCTTCTAAAGGACCTTTAGATAACATGTTTAAACATCTTCTAGTGGTGATATTTGTGAGACTGAACTCAATACCATCTATTAAAAGACCTGGCTTGGGACCTAAATTTGGTGCTTAGCTGACAGGACCACCCTTTGAGCCATTACTCCTCACATAGGAACTTTGGCTCTCATGGAAGCACTTTTTTCTTGTAGCTATAAGTTCAGAATATAGAATTAATGAACTTCAAGACATTAATGCACTACCAAAGTAGTTTTTGATTTTCCCATTAATCAAAGTGGTAGTGTTGCCTGTATACTATCCACCTCCTCATGCAGACTAACGAGAAGAGACTCCACACATTAGATTGTCAGACTGCTTTAGATTTACTTAAAAAGAGCTCTGTCAACAGACCTTCACAACTTTTTCTGTGCTTGCATCTAAAAAGAATCAATATTCCCTGTAAACAAAAGAACCTTGTCTTCATGGATTTCAAACTGTTTCTTTTGTTATCATTAAGCTAACATTAATCTTCACCAGCTCAGAACTGCAGTAATGACAAAAGCGCAACTGCAGATGAATCAGGAGATATTTGTAAAGCTGCAACATAGATCTTGGTACATACAAGGTGTGACAAAAAAGAAACGAGACTGTGGCAGCCACGCCCATGACTCAATGCCAATTGGCTAACCGCTTATGTAACTGTGTTGTGCAACATCTCGTCACTATTCTGCTATATTATTTTTCTTCTCTCTCACTCTGTTTTTCTTTTTCAGGTTTTTTTTTTTGTAGCATACTGCTCCATCGCTTTGTCACGCAACTGCAGGTGGCAGAAATATGGAGCAAAGAATCAACTTGAAATTTCTAGTTAAGTTGGAGAAGGGCCCAACTGAGTGTCTCCAACTTCTCCAAAAGGCTAATGGAGAAGATGCAATGTCAAGGCCGCGAGTCTTCGAGTGGCACAAGACTGGCCCCGAGGAGGTGAAGGATGACCCCAAGTCAGGACGGCCTTCCACGACAAAGACGGCTGAGAACATATGCGGAGTGATCGCAGATTGACGGTGCGGATGATAGCTGAGGAGCTCAGCCTGAACAGGGAGTCAGTGCGAACTATCTTGGTGCAGGAGCTGGAGATGTGGAAGTTGGGCACCATCTTGGCACACACCTTCCACATCCCCAGCTCCTGCACCAAGTTTTTATCAGACGAAAAGAAGGAGCACTAGGTCAATGTTTGTCTAAACTTGCTAGAGATCGGAGAAGATCCAGAGTTCATTGACTGAGTCATCACAGGAGACGAGACTTAGGTCTTCCAGTACGACCCTGAAAGCAAGAGACAGAGCCTGCAGTGGAAGACTCGACTGTCACCCAGACCCAACAAGACACGCATGTCCAGATCAAGGTCATGCTGATCGCATTCTTCGACCAGAAGAGAGTGGGTCCATCATGAGTTTGTGCCTGAGGGTCAGACAGTCAACCAGCATATCTACCAGCAGGTCCTCAATCGCCTCCATGACTGGGTTTGGCGCAGCAGGCGGGCTCTGTGGAGAGACAATTTGTGGCTGCTCCACCATGACAATGCGCCCACACACACCACGCTCAGTGTGAGGCATTTCTTGGCTAACAAACAGATCACAGCTCTCGACCACCCTCCTTATTCCCCAGATCTCGCACCGTGCGACTTCTGGCTCTTCCCCATGCTGAAGACTTGGGCCGAAAGGAACTCATTTTGCCTTTGTAGAAGAGATCAAGGCTACTGTGACGAGGGAGCTGAGGGACCTCAAGGTGGAGGACTTTACCGAGTGCTTCCATATGTGGCAGAAGCGAATGTAGAAGTGCATTAACTCGGGGGGGGGGGAATTACTTTGGAGGGGGCATTGCATAATTTCTCTGTAGATTTTGTAATAAAACATTTATGGGACAGTCTCGTTTCTTTTTTGTCACACCTCGTACCTTCACCAAGCACCACTTCTGAACCAAGCTTTAGAATCCAGCTCATTTGGTTGAGCTATACTTCAATTTCTCTACGCGAAGCTTCAACAGTCCTCCACCACCATAATGGATAGAGGCTGCAGACCAAATGGACTGTTCTGTTCTGTGCGACCTTCCAGTTAGAGAAGTCACCATCTGTGTGGTTGTAGAGATCCTTGCTGTCCATGAAGAAAGTGTAACTGAAAACCTGTAAGGGGTATTCTCTGTGGATAGCAGAATCCTACAGCCACACATTATCACCCTCTTCCCCACCCAAAGTTGAAGCTGACTAAAGAAATAGACAGCAGTTATCTCTGACAGGAAAGTGTGAATGCAGAAATGTTTTCTGAGCTCTGGGAAGCTAAATCTGACTAGCCTCCATCCTGGAGATATCACAGTTTGTGTGGCTGTAGGAACCTGCTGTCCATGGAGAACACTGGTGTTCAGCTACCCTTTGTGATCTCTTAAGCATTCTTAGCAATAATAAGAGGGCAAACGTATTTGCCCTCTGTGATGTTTCATGACACACAGACAAAATTGTTGAATTGTAGAACTTTGATCTTTTCTTAGCTCCTACTTGCTCAACATTTGTTCAAATCATGTTCCACTCACAGCTTACTAAAAAAAACTTTGAATTTTCCTTGCTCTTTTAATAATTATTTTCAAATAAAGCATGGTTCCATTGATGACCAAATAACTAATGGGTTCTCCCTTTTTTTTCTGTCTATAAAAAAAAAAAAAAGCTTAGTACCTCTGGCAAACTTCCCAATATATCCCACTAGAGGACAGCAACCTTGGGCCGGAAGGACTGGGGTTTCTAGTCCCGCAGGTGCTCCTAGTGGTCTTGGGCAAGCCACTTAACCCTCCATAGCCCATGTTCCCTGTAAAATAGTTATCTCCAAGTTATAATGCCCTGTTCAATGTAATCTCAGTTTGTTCAGTGTAAACCGCACTGATGCAGAATAGCGCGGTATATAAGAGAATGTAAATAAATAAATGAATAAATAATTTTTTTTTTAATGTTCCATTAATGAAGAAGTCTACAGTAATTTCAATTTAGCATATTACTGTCTGGGAGGTTACTGCTTGTTGGTTCACTCAACTTCTCAGCAAATGTGCCTCATAAGTTGAGTTTCAATTCAGCTGAAACATAAGACATTCTTAAGAACATAAGATATGCCATACTGGGTCAGACCAAGGTCCATCAGGTCCAGTATCCTGTTTCCAACAGTGGCCAATCTAGGTCATATGTACCTAGCAGTTTCCCCAAAAGACATAGGTTCCACAATGCTTGTATTGGGTCAAGCAGTGATATCCTGGGTCCCTTTTTCATAATGGTTTATGGACCTTTCCTCCAGGAACTTGTCCAAACCTTTTCTAAACCCAGCTACACTAACAGCTTTTACTACATCCTCCGGTAACAAATTCCAGAGTTTGATTACATGTTGAGTGAAAAAATATTTTCTCTTATTTGTCTTAAATAGTTTACCCTGTAGCTTCATTGCATGTCCCCTAGTCTTTCTATATTCTGATGATGTAAACAATTGATCTACGTTTACCCGTTCCGCTCTGTTCATTAATTTATAGACTTATATCATATCTCCCCTCAGCCATCTCTTTTCCAGGTTAAAGAGCCCCAACCTTTTTAGCCTTTCTTCATAGGGGTATCCTTTCATCCCCTTTACCATTTTGGTGGCTCTTCTCTGAACCTTTTCTAATTAAGCTATATCCTTTTTAAGATACGGCGACCAGAATTGCACACACTATTCAAGGTGCGGTTGCACCATGGAACGATACAGAGGCATTTTAATATCCTTTGTTTTATTTTCCATTCCTTTTCTTATGATACCTAGCATTCTATTTGATCTCTTGGCTGCCGCTGCACACTTGGAGGGTTTTAACATGTTATCCACAATGACGCCTAAATCTGTTTCCTAAGTGATGGTTTCTAATGTGGAACCTTGCATCCTGTAACCATAGTTTGGATTGTTCTTCCCTAGGTGCATAACTTTGCACTTGTCCACATTAAATTTCATCTGCCATTTTAATGCCCAGTCTTCCAATTGATCAAGATCCTCTTGCAATTTTCTACAATCCTCAATGGTTTTAACAACTTCACATAGTTTTGCGTCATCTGCAAATTTGAAAACTTTGCTCGTTATTCCCTTTTCCAGGTCATTTATGAATATGTCAAAAAGCAGTGGACCCAGCACAGATCCCTGGGGTACACCACTATTCACCTTTCTCCATTGGGAAAATTGGCCATTTAGCCCTACCCTCTGCTTTCTATCTTTTAACCAGTTCCTGATCCACAATTGCACACTGCCTCCTATCCCATGACACTTTAATTTTGCCAAAAGTCTCTGATGAGGGACCTTGTCAAAGGCTTTCTGAAAGTCCAAATACACTATATCAACCGACTCACCTTTTTCTAACTGTTAATTCACACCTTCAAAAAAACATAACAAATTAGTAAGACAAGATCTTGTTTAAAGCCATGTTGGCTGTTTCCCATTAAGCCATGATTATCTACATGTTCAGCAATTTTGTTCTTTATGATGGTTTCTACCATTTTTCCCAGTACTGACGTCATGCTCACCAGTCTGTAGTTTCACGGATCACCCCTGGAACCCTTTTGGCTGTGTCTTTAACATAGCAGTGCTGCTTAGAAAAATTGCACTTCTCTATTTGTGATGTCAAAAGTTCATTATACAAAAGATCCTCTTGGAATACATCAAAATGTTTGTACATATCATGCTTGATAAACTTCAGGAGTCTGCATCAGAGCTTCAAGAGTGTTTTAAATATTCAACAGTAGCACTTGGCTACTTTTTCCCTCAAGAATGCTTTTGTGGCTCAAATGCCTTAAGATCATGAATGAGTGCTTCTGTATCTTAAAGTACATTGAAACTGGACTTCCGGTGACGGTATCGGGGCTAATGGCGGCATAGGAATTTGGCTCTGCCGCCGAAGCCTGTAAAAGAGGGGATATGTACCCCTAAAGGCATGGAGTAAGTGGGGCTACCGTGAGGGAACGGTTGGTGTAGAGCATAAGGCAGTAAAAAGGAAGCGGCGAACTTACCAGCCCCCACCGGAGCGTCGGCGAGAGAGGAGCTGAGAAACGGACCGGCGATCCCGCAGACCGCGTGGCAGGCTGGAGCGGCAAATGCAACAACAGAGGTGCCGAGACCCACCCAGAGTTGTGGGGACAGAAGCGGCCCTGAACAGTAGGGAAAGAGAGCTCTGGTGTGGAGAGGCGCCCCCCCCCCCCCGCGAAAGAGCGCAGCTGGCAAGGGAGAGCTGAAATTTTGGAGCAGAGGAGGATAGCGAGGCCAAGCGGCAGCAGTAGCAGTGCAGAGTGCAGCACTGCAGCGGCGCTGAATTTCAGCAGCGGGAGGCGGCCGGCGGCAGATGGAGAGCCAGAGGAGCGACGCGCAGCCAGGACGACCGGTGAGGAGGCGGGAAGGCAGAGAGGCCGGGAGAAGAGCATCAGTGAGAGTGGGAAGGTGCCAGGAGTGCTCCTGGGTGGAATCTGCAGGGGCCCATCAGAAGCTGGAGTGCTGAGACAGGGGTGAGCCTGGATTGCAGCCCAGAAGAGAAGCGCTGAGAAGAGAAACGGGGATTGGAGAGCAACGGAGACAGTTCCAGGAGACGGAAGGAGTGTGGTGGAGCATCGAAGTGAGCTGCCCAGAGGAGAAAACAGCCCCAGCAGGGGGGAAGTGGTGTGAGTAGAGCAAGGAGCACCATTAAAGAAGATAGTGTGGCTCAATAGAAGCCTACGAAATAAGCTGAGAAGCAGAGGGAGAGGCATTTAGGGGACGTAACCTCTTGGGGACACCTCTGGAATTCTGGGAACCTAGACTCGACCAAGAGGCCCTAAACAACAATATGGAAAAAAATAAAGGAAACCTGGCGGCAGGGAAGAAATTGGCTGATTTTCGCTCCCCATACGCAGCAGCCATAGGTGGAAGAGACGGGGAGAAAGAGTGTCGAATAAGGAGGGAGAACCCAAAGACCTGGGGGATGAGCATGGATGCAGTCCAGGAGAAATATCTAAATTGAAAGATTGGCTAACAGAAATGAAAGATGAGATTAAAACAGAAATTAGCAGGGTCAAGCATGAACTCAGAGTCCATACAATCACTGAGACAAGATATTGTGGATATTGGAAACAGAGTAGAAGAGATGGAGACCCAGATGGAACAACAAGGGGAGGAAATCGAAGACCTACAAAAAAGATGGGGGGACCTTCAGCAGGCTCAAGTGGAGCAGCAGGTGAAATTGGATGATTTGGAAGATAGATCCAGGAGATGCAATCTACGGATCCGGGGGCTTCCAGAAGAACCTCAGTACCGAAATTGTGAAGAAGTTCTGCTAAAACGTTTTAGATCCTTGGTTGTATCTGCAGACCTGCAGGGGGGGGATATGCCGATAGAATCTTCGCAAATTAAGTGAGCACACTGAGGCTTGGGCCCGTTACGAGATAATAAACCAAGAGACATAGTTGTGTGTCTCAGATCTTTCAAAATCAAGGAAGGACTGTTGCAAGCGGTGAGGAAAGTGCGGCAGATAACTTGGGATGAACACCATCTGGAGATATTTCAGGATCTCTCTGCAGGAACGCTGCAACGCAGACGAAACCTCAAAGAGGTGACAGCATACTTACGAAGAGAGGACATAAGATGCAAGTGGCTGTTCCCATTCGGGTTACTGATTACATTTAAGGGGAAGTCCAGGCGGGTGCAAACCAGAGAGGAAGCGTGGACTGTATTCAGAGACCTGGGCTTACCTAACATACCAGAAGTGGGGAGGCCCTCAGCAGGAGCACAGGCAAATACTGCGATGCCCTCTAACCCAAAGAGGAGTCTTCAGAGATGGCATAGAGTTCCAACATCGGGGAGAAGAGCGGCGAGACTGAACAGAGAGCCCAGGAATACAGGAAGCGGAGCAGGGCAACGGTTGAACTTGTGGACTTTGAGTTTAAAAGTTGTATTGGTATGCCTTTCCTTGAGATAGCAGAAACATGTTGATAGAGGGGGGGATGGATGAGGTCACCAATAGATAAGGGGGGAAGGAGGGGTTAGATTGTAGGGGGCGGAGTAGTAAGGAGGGAGGAGGGGAGGATAGAGATAGGGGTTGGGTTTGGGAGGCGAGGGGGGGTTGGGTGCTGTGCTGGTTTAGGGAGAAGGGGGGAGGAGGATATAAAGACAGAGACAGGCATGGCCCGATAATTGGTCACCACTATGGAAGATGATTCTCTCTTATTGAGAGAGGGGAGGGGAGGGGGGGTCGGGAGCGAGGAAGAGGGGAGGGGGGATGGAGACTCAAAGGCTAGGGTTAAGGAAGGGGGGGAGTGAAAGAATGGGTGAGTTAAAAACAGTCACATTAAATGTGAAGGGGCTTAACTCGCCATTTAAACGGTGGAAATTGTCCACAGAGAGAGCCCGCCAGAAGGCGGCTATAGTCATGATTCAGGAAACGCACTTGACACGAACAACAGAGTATCTGGTTAAACCTAAAGGATATGGGGTGTGCATTTATGCTTCAAATACTGTTGAGAAGAAGGGAGGTATTGCTATATTCTTCGCAACTCGGTTAAAGATGCAGGTGCAGTCGGTGGTAAGGGATAAAGAGGGGAGGTATGTTTTAGCGCAGGTGAAAGTGGGGAATGTATGGTACTGTGTAGTGAATGTGTATGCACCAACAGGGGCTCAGCGTGAATTCAGGACAAAACTGAACGAGGAGGTGGGGAAGCAGGGGGACGGTATCCTTATATGTGGGGGAGATTTTAACCTAACGTGGAACCCAGCCCGGGATGCTACAGGGATACGAGAGGGTAAGAGGGGAGATAGAAAGAGATATCGTAATTTTGTTATACAGCATTGTCTAGTAGACGCGTGGCGAATGCAGCATCCAGGAAGGAGACAGTTTTCCTACTATTCGCCAGTACATGGGTCTTATTCACGTATTGATGCTATTTGGGTCTCAAAAGAGGTAGGGGGAAAGATAACAGGGGCTGAAATGGAGTCCATTACCTGGTCAGATCATGCTACGGTGGTGGTGAGCCTGCAAATGGCAGACGAAGGGAACTAGGTTTTGGCGACTCAACAAGTCACTTTTGGAGGATGAGAGGGTTAAAGAGGAAGTGGAGAGGGAAACCAGTGAATATTTTCGATTTAACGATAATGGGGAGGCCACGTGGGGAGGAGTATGGGATGGGTATAAGGCAGTGATAAGAGGAGTATTAATTAAATGGGGGGCACGGAAAAAGAAGGAACGGGAGGGCAGAGAGCGGATTTTGAGGGAACATCTGTTGGAATTGGAAGAATTGGATGGGCAGGGAAGGGGAGAAGCTTATAGAGGACAGGTACTGTTAGCGAGAGCGCAGCTCATTGAATTGCAGGCGGAAAAGATACAATACCAGATGCAGCTTCTAAGGCAGGAGGTATTCGAGGGGGGGAATAAGTCTGGGAGGTACCTAGCGCAGAAGTTGAAGCAACAGAAACTTCGCTCCCATATAATAGGAGTTCGCAAGAAGGGCGGAGAGTTGGTTACTAAAGATGGGGAGATTAGAGATGCTTTTAAGGACTATTATCAGGAGCTGTATAAAGCAAGAGACCCACCACAAACCGGGAGGGTGAAAAACTACCTTGATTCCATAGACCTTCCTAAATTGGGAGAGGGAGAACAAGAAGAAATTAACAAACCCATACAAGAAGAGGAAGTACGGAGGGCAATTAAGCAGAGAAAGCTCCAGGGCTGGATGGATTATCAGCTAGATTTTATAGGAAATTTGGAGACCTTTTAACTGTGCCTCTGGTGAAATTATTTAACCAACCACGGGAGGGCGGGAAACTAGTGGACACGATGGGGTGGGCGGGTATAACAGTAATCCATAAGGAGGGGAAGGACCCACAAGAGTGTGCATCCTATAGGCCTATCTCCCTGCTTAATTTGGATGCTAAACTTTTAGCTAAGATACTCACCATGAGATTAAATAAATTTATTGGAAAATTGATACACCATGATCAGGCGGGCTTTATTCCCGGTAGACAGGTCGCGGACAATATCAAGAAGATCCTAAACATCATATGGTCTAGTGAGCAGAGCGGGGAAGAGGCGCTCTTACTCTCGCTGGATGCGGAGAAAGCTTTCGATTAGGTGTCATGGCCCTTTCTCTTCCAGGTGCTGGAGAAAGTGGGGTTGGGGAGAGAGTTTTTAACCTGGGTGAAGGCGCTCTATGCACATCCCAAAGCATGTGTGCAGGTGAATGGAGCCCATTCGAATTTCTTTGATCAGGGGAGGGAAACGAGGCAGGGCTGTCCTCTATCACTGGTATTATTTGCCTTAGCAATAGAGCCTTTAGCGCAGCGGATAAGAGAACGGGCGGATATACTTGGAATAAAAGTGGGGCGGCATGACTATAAAATTTCATTATTCACGGATGATATAATCCTAAGCATGGCAAGATCCCGGGTAGGCCTACCCATAGCTATGTGGGAGTTGGAGGAGTATGGTAAAATATCGGGTTTCACAATCAACTGGACAAAATCAGAAATTTTAAATTTAACGGTTACAAGAGAGGTAGCTAACATACTGGCTAAGAAATACCCCTTTAAGTGGGCTCGAGAAAGTATAAGGTATCTTGGCATCTGGATAAGTAATAAAATCGAAGAGTTATATAACTTGAACTATTGGAGGGTTCTGGGGAAGGTTGAGGGCTGGTTGGAAGGGTGGGGAAGGGGATATCTCTCATGGTTTGGGCGCATTGCGACGGTTAAAATGATGCTTGTGCCCAGATTGTTTTTGTTTCAGACGCTTCCGATATGGGTGCCGCCGAATAGTTTGAGAAGGATACAAAGGTTAGTTAATAGGTTTATCTGGGTGCAGAGGCGCCCAAGGGTGGCAATGCGGGTACTGCAAAGGGCAAAAGGAGAGGGGGGCTGGGGGTACCTAATATACACAAATACTATGAGGAAGCGCAATTAAAAACGATTTATGAGTGGCAAAGGGAAACATCTAAACCATGGGTCCAAATGGAGCATGAGCTGGTGGGGGGGGGGGGGGGGATTAGAAAGAGTGATTTGGAGGGGGAATAAAGGCCCTGACATGCATTTGCTCAACCCCATGGTGGCGAATAGCCTGAGAATTTGGAAATGCAATAAAACACAGCTAGTTCAAGATAAAGGCTATATACAGGGGATGACTCTTGAGGCTTGTTTCGAGCGGGGGCAGGGGCCTGGAGAGCAAATCTTACGTAGATGGGCAAAAAATGGGCTGTCATACATTCATCAAGTTATACACTCCCGGGGGACTTATCCGTTCAAAGGCATTAAGGACCTATATAGGTTGAAAGAGAGTGATCATTTTGCCTATATACAACTCAGCCACTTTATGAGGCAACCGAAGGTATGGAAAGACCTACGGGAAAATAGAGGCTGTTTGAGGCTCTATGCTCAGGCCAGTTGGGTCAAAAGGGGGTTTTGTCCAGAATTTATAAAGGCCTAATGAAGACTTGTGAATGCAAGCTAAACTACATGTTGAAATGGGAGGAGGACCTGGGGGTGTGTTGGACTGTAGAGGTTTGGGATAAGTTACTCCAGACGATAGCTACTGTGTCCATAGCTACGCAAATTAAAGAAAATGCATATAAAGTATTATTCAGATGGTACTGGACGCCAGTGCGTCGGTACAGAGCGGGGAAGGGACAGGATGACCTTTGCAGGCAGGGGTGTGCTGAAAGAGGGGATTGGATGCATATGTGGTGGAAGTGTGACAAGATACAGGCTTATTGGGGGCAGGTTATTGAGGTGATTAACAGCATGACTGGGCATAGATTGCATGGGAGACCAGAGGCATGCTTGCTGCATCAACTTGGAGATGACATTTCAAGACAGGAAGAGGGGTACTGCACCACTGCATTGCAGCAGCTCGATGTGAGATAGCCCAGCATTGGGGGGGACAGAGCATACCACAACTGGCAGGATTTGTGCGAAGAGTGGCTGAGGTGAGCTTGATGCATAAATTAACAGAGTTGAGACGGGGGATGGTGGGAAAAGTGAGATATATTGGCAGGGGGGCTGGAGGTTTGGCGGGTGGGGGTGGGGGGATTGGATGGAGGTGGACAATAAGTGTGGAGGTATGGCTTTGACATCATATGAGTGTGCAGTGACATGATGACCACAGGAGGAGTATAAGGGGAGCTGGGGGGGGGAAGGGGGGGAGTACTGAGGGGAGGGATAGCTTAATGTAGGTGATAGGCAGGTTGTAGGAGGTAGTGTTATTTCTAATGGAAGGTTTTCCCAGTGGGGGGAAACAAATTGGAGCATAAAAGCATTACCCTATCTATGTGTGCTAAAAAGAAATGGTAGAATGGTGGTAGGATAATGAGTATGTATAACAGATGGGTGAATAGTGTGTGAAGGGGAGGGGGGAGTTTTAGGGTAGATTATATGCATTGTTGTACAAGTTATTAGGGAATACTAACCAGGTTGACGATCGCTTTCTGATCAAAATGTATAAAAGACGACTCCAGAATGGTTTGTATTGTTTATTGCACAACATCAATAAAAATTAAATGGAAAAAAAAAGTACATTGAAACTGCTTGGTCTATGACAGTGCTTTGATGTCTCTTAGGTGCTTCAGTCACCTTAAGACAGCCTTGACCCAACAGACCATATTGTTGTGCTGCTTTGAGGCTACTTGATACTTCAGGGTTCCAGTGCCTCAGTGTGTCAGGAATTCTTTAGTGTTTAATGTTGACTTTTAGGCCTAGACAGGGGTGGCAGAAGGCCTTTTATTTTGGGGGGCCCAAGCACTGCCCCAAGCTCCACCCTGCGGGCAGAGACCCTTCCTGTTCTTGCTGCTGGAGATCGGATCCTTGCTGGCATAACAGGAGAGGGGTCTTTGCTGCGATCGTGGCTTCTCTTCTGCCCATGGGGGATGGGATCCCCATGGTTAGCCTGCTACCTGCCAGCCGCGATCAGGCAAAGACCCTTCCTGT
The DNA here is from genome assembly GCA_033557465.1 of Ichthyophis bannanicus. Lineage (NCBI taxonomy): Eukaryota > Metazoa > Chordata > Amphibia > Gymnophiona > Ichthyophiidae > Ichthyophis > Ichthyophis bannanicus. The sequence continues at coordinate 234,549,105 of CM066039.1, forward strand.
CTGCCTGCAAGTTAAATTCAGGTACAGTAGGAATTTCCCTGTCCCCAGAAGGTTTATAAATCTAAGTTTGTGCCTGAGGCAATGGAAGGTTAAGTGACTTGCCCAAGGCTGTGAGGAGCATCAGTGGGATTTGAACCCTGGCCTTCTGGATTGCAGCCCATTGCTGTAACCCATCAATTTTCAACCGCTGTTCCACAGCACATTGGTGTGCCATGGGAGTTTCAGGGAGGGTCATTTATTAGTAGGGCCATTGGGGTAGTTTGAGGGAGGGCAGAACCAGTGTCATCCTTCAGTCAGCTGTCCAGATTAGGTGTGGTGTTCTGTGTATTTCTTGTCACTTGATGTATCTTTCTTGGACTGGGTGAGAGATTAGTGCATGCAGGTCATCAGAATTAACTGTTGCCGAAGAAGATGAGCTGAAAGAAATCAGAAATAATAGACGACTAAAACTGAAATGCTCATCAATAGAAATGGCCTCATTCTGGTTGCCTTTCTGAGAGGAATACCCCATCATCACAAAGATAGTGATTTCTTCCTTTCTCAGCATCTTATCTATGTGAGGTTGGTTTCTCTGCTATGAACACGAGAACAGGTCATGGCTTCAAACTCTGGAAAACTTGAGGGTATGCTTGTCAACCATCCGCCCTCGGATAGAAGACATCATGAAACATCACCAAGCACAGATTTCTCACTGGTTTAACTTTTTTTTAAATAACCCAATCTTAATTGTTGTTTTTTAAATGATATAATATAATCCTTAAAAAAAACAAAAAAAAACCTGATGGTGTGCCTTGACAATTTTAGCACCTTATCAGTATGCCACGATATGAAAATTTGTTGAAAATCGCTGCTCTAACCTCTAGGCTCTCTGAAGTGACGGGACATAAAATAGAACGAACAACTTGAAGTCAGAGCATAGAAATTTCTTAAATCTCACTTGAAATCAGTGAATGATAAATTTCTCCAAGATTATCCCCAGGAGTTTGACATTCTTTGAACCTGATAAGGATTTTGTCAAACAAGGTGGGCAAGAGAGAATCCAAATTTCTATTAGAAAAGAATATATCTTCTGTCTTGTGGGGACTTGAGCATGGACAAATTTAATATCGGTTTAACACTTTAATCACATAGTTACAAACAGAACTTTAACTGAGAAGAAGGTTAATAGGTAGTCCTTTAGATTATATTGTCTCTAAAGTGTTCTATGAATAGGTGTCTTTAGTTCTTTGCAGAATGCTATTAGCTCAGGGATTGTTCGTATTCTTCTGGTCATGCTATAGGAGTAAGTTATTCAGGATTACTCGTCCCGGATGAGCCCCAAAATCTGTAGGAGGAAGTTATTCAGGATTACTTAGCCTGGAGGACGAGACCCAAATCTGTAAGGTGTGTCAGTAGCAAATATATATGTGTATATATATATATATATATATATGTGTGTGTATATATATAATATAAAACTGTATATAAATATAAATACTCAATAGGTCTAGGGGTAATTGCTACTTCCAACTTTTCCCAAGATGCTATACATCTGTCTGGCAAATAAACACATGATATAAAGGAACCAGCGCTGTGTTTATATATAAATTAGACTTTATTGATAGAAAAATAGTGTAGATATAGGATAAATTTGTTTGCTGATGTAGTTTTAAAGTTAGGTAGCCCTATGATTACAATTACAAAGATAACTAATCACCTTTTTATCAACCAACGTCATTTGTTCGCTCTGCACTCAGACGTACAGTACATTATTTGGCTGTCTAAGCTAGACCCAACCTCGGGGGGGGGGGGGGGGGAGATAATTAAGGACCAGTACCTTAGCTCTTACCAGAACGCTTGTGGCTGGGTCCAAGAAATCTCAGGAACGGCACGAAGTCCAAAGTATGCCAGAGGTCCAATGTCGGCTAAAGGCAGTAGAACTGAGCTGCATGATAACACCGAGCTTCAGGCCTGTGGGAAAAATTCACTCCTTCACGAGGTTTGTCCTTGTACTAGTACACTGTCTTTAGAAAAAGGCAGGCTGGCAAGCAAAGCACATGCAGTGCAGAAAATGGCAGAGCTGAAAAGAACTGCTGAAAGGTGTCTAAAAGTGTGTAGAAGTCTTTGTCCTGACCTCCTCATCATGGCACAAGGATTGGCTGGTCTCAGAATACTGTATGTCATCTTCAGCGAATCCTGTAACAATAGTCAGGTGGTCCTCCTCAGAACAAAGGTCCATGGTGCAGGAAAGATGCTGATATGCAAGTATTGCAAATACTAGGCCCATTGGCGCAGTCTCTGGATGAGAGCGAGTTCTCTAGTCATAAACAATAGCTCTGCTGTATGGTACATAATCTTCCAGAATTGCTTGATTTGCAGGTTTCAAGCTGAGTTATAGCAGAAAAGGAATCCATCTTGTTTGGTTCATGCTTTGGTTCAGAACAGGCTCCATCTTGTAACAGGAAGCCATGCTGTTTGGTTCAGTCTTTAGTTTCTGAACAGGCAACAGCCCTGCAGTGCATTCTGGTAGAGCATATAGTGAGAGAGAATGGGTACAGGCATATTGGCTGCTTTTTGATTTTTCTGTTGGTATGGTTATGATCTCCAGGAACAAGCAGGCATGTAGTCTTCACATATGGGTATCGTCGGTACTGACGGAGCCTGCGCGGGAACGCTCCCCAGCGTTCAATTAGAAAGCTTTTGGGAGCATCCCACAACGCCTGCGTGCTGCCTTCCCGCCTTTCCCAACTGCCTCTCTCCAGTTCTTCGTTTTCCACGGAGCCAGCAGGTCGTGTTCCTGTCACCGCAGAAAATTTTCCTTTTTTGTGGTCGCGTCTGCCTTCCTCGACGCTTTACCGGTACCGCCGGTGGTTCTTTCTGTCTTTTCTTTAAAAAAAAAAAAATAGTACTTTTTTTCCCATTTTTTCCAGGTGCACGTGCCATTTTGGGCCTTAGGCCCAACATTTTTTCCACAATGGAAAAACCCTCTTCGGGTTTTAAAAAGTGCACCAAGTGTGGCGGTACCATCTCCGTCACCGACACCCATGAGTGGTGTCTTAAATGTTTAGGTCCTGACCACTCCATCACGGAATGTATGGCCTGTGCCATGATGTCCAAGAGAGGTCGACAGAACCGAGCTGCCAAGCTCAGTACCCTGTTTCCCTCTGATGCAGCCTCTGTGGCATCGACGTCTTCCAGGGCTTCGTCTTCCTCCCGTGGATCTCACGTAACTAAACATAAGTCTAGCCGGTCCTCAAAGGGTAGATCTCCCTCTAAGCATCGAGATGACTCTGACGTTGCCCTTGAGGATTCTGCACTGGCAAAAATGCCCGGCGGGAGGCTTCGGCTTCCAAAGCATTATCGGGGCTCCAGGATGTTCTCGAGGCCTCGACCTCGGCTGAACTACTGGTGCCATGCTCTGGGGTACCGGCGGTTTTCTCTGGTACCGACATCCAGGCATCGGCAGCGTCAAAAGACCAGAGGTTCCTGGCTATTGAACACAGTCTGGCGGCTCTCCTTGCGGCATCGACACCCTCGGAACCACGTCAGACAGTTCAACCGGTATTGGTACCAGTACCGATAACATCGGCATCGACATCGGCGTCCGCATTGCCGGCACCCAGTCATGCGATGCCTTCCGGTACCGATACACCGGTACCGATTCCCCTCGGTACCGACTTCGGTCGGTACGGGTATCGGGCTCTTCAAGAGCATCCGGACAGAAGGTACTTGGAGTCCTCAGAGGAATCTGAGGATTCTGACAGTTCTGTCGATGCGGGAATACTTCTCACAGAGGAGCCTTCCTCCCCTAAACGCAGGATGTCTCCTCCAGAGGACATTTCCTTTCAGGATTTCATCAGGGAGGTGGCTCGAGGTCTGTCCATTACTGTGGCTCCTGAAACAGATCCCAGAGCAAAGGAGTTGGAAATTTTACAATATCCTAAAACTCCTAAGGAGGCAGCTACCTTGCCCATCCATGAAATCTTGCATGATCTTTTGCTAAGAATGTGGGAGACGCCTCTTACCACCTCTCCTCATTCTCGTAGACTGGATACTATGTATCAAGTCCCTCCTTGTCCTGGTTTCCAGAAAACTCAGCTTCCTCACCACTCTATTGTAGTGGAATCAGCTATGAGAAGGATTAGGAGTGCAAATAGGCATGCCTCTAATCCTCCAGGACGTGAGTGCAGAACTTTGGATGCTTTTGGACGTTGTGTCTTCCAAGCTTCCATGCTTTCTGCCAGGATCAGTTCCTATATTTTATATATGGGAATGTTCCTGAAAGAAGTCACAGGAGATTTAGAGGTTTTGAGCCCTCTTCTTCCTGAAGATAGAAGGCAGGACTTTCTCACATTGGTCAAACATGCCCAGGATGTTTCTAAATTTGTCAACTGTGCAGCTTTTGACGGTTTTGAGTGCATAAGCAGAACCTCTGCCATTGCCATAGGTGCACGTAGAATTGCTTGGCTCCAGGCATCTGATCTGGAGCTCTCTGGGTACAGGACAAACTGGGAAATATTCCTTGTACTGGTGAGAACCTGTTTGGAAAAGATTGGCAAGAAAAAGCCAACGAGTTGGATGCTGACAACTCCACTTTGGATAGATTATTCAAGGCCACAGCTGATCCTGCAAGAAAGAAATCTTTCAAGAAACCAATCTTTTCCAAAAAGAAAAGGTTTTATCCTGCTTATTCCCAGCAGGGACGTTCTGCAGGTCAACCTGTCCGGAAAGGTCAGCAACCACCCAAACAAAGGAAAGCAAAGACTGCTAAGCCTCAACCGTCTCAGCCTCCACAAGGCCTTTGACTTTCAGCTAGAGAACGTAGCCTTCCTGGCTCTCAATGGACCAGAGCCTTCCACCATTCCAGGAAGGTTGTGTCATTTTGCCCCCAGATGGGGGCAGATAACAGCAGAGCATTGGACACACTTCATCATAAAAGAGGGGTGCAAGCTTCATTTTTTGAGCATGCCCCCTCCAACAATGATAAGACAGTTCATTTCTCACACCTCTCTCATCAACCTGTTAGATCAAGAGGTCACTATGCTTCTTGCCTAAGGGGCAATAGAAGAAGTACCCATCCATCAACAGGGTACAGGGTTTTACTCCCCCTATTTCCTTATCCCAAAGAAAACAGGGGGATACAGACCTATTTTAGACCTCAGAGAATTGAACAAATTCCTGTTCAAAGAGAAATTCAAGATGATTTCTCTAGGAACTCTGCTGCCATACCTTCAGAGTCAGGATTGGCTTTGTTCTCTAGATCTCAAGGATGCGTACACACATGTTCTCATCCATCCAACTCACAAAGTTCCTTTTTCAAGGAAAGCACTACCAATACAGGGTGCTTCCTTTTGGCCTGGCCTCAGCACCAAGAGTGTTCACGAAATGCATGGCTGTGATAGCAGCATTTCTCCGCACTCTGAATTTTCGTCTTCCCCTACTTAGACGACTGGCTCATTCGAGCCCCAACAGAGTCAGAGGCCAGGACTTCTTTGTCCTGCACAATGCGTATCCTTCAGTATTTGGGTCTGGTCATAAACATCCCAAAATCCAGTCTGACTCCCACTCAGTCTCTAGAGTTCATAGGTGCTTTGTTGGATACCAGAAAAGCAAGGGCCTATCTCCCCCAGGCCCGTTGAATTCGCATGGTGCAGTTAGCTTCTCAAGCAGTGCTAAAGCCTCATCTCACTGCCCAAGAAATGCTACAATTACTAGGCTACATGGCATCTACCGTGCATGTGGTTCCCTATGCTCGCCTCCATATGAGAGCAGCCCAGTGGACTTTATCCACTCAATGGACCCAGGCATCCGGATGCCTGTCAGACAAAATAGCAAACACAAATCGTCTTATTTTGTCCCTGCTATGGTGGAAGTCCACTCAAAACCTGTTGCTGGGGTCCCCATTTCAACAGCCCTTGCCCCAGGCAACTCTCACAACAGATGCTTCACCAATGGGTTGGGGAGCTCATCTGCAAGACCTCTCCACCCAAGGCACCTGGACTCCACAGGAGACTCATCTACATATCAATCTCTTGGAGCTCAGAGCAATCTTCCTTGCTCTTCGGGTGTTCCACACCCTGCTCAGCTACAAGACAGTCCTCATTCATACGGACAATCAAGTAGCCATGTTCTACGTGAACAAGCAGGGGGGAACAGGCTGTCGCTTTGCAACAAAGCTTTGTGTCTATGGGCCCTCGCCAGAGAGCATCAGATTCATCTCCTGGCAGTGTATCTTCCAGGCATACAAAATTCTTGGGCAGACAGACTCAGTCGAGTTCTGCTTCCACACGAATGGTCTCTACATGCAGACCAGGTGGCCAAGATTTTTCAAATTTGGGGAACCCCGGACATAGACCTCTTTGCAAGTCCGTTGAATGCCAAACTTCCCCGGTTCTTTTCCAGAATTCCGGCCCAGGGGGCTCAGGCCAGGGTTGCTTTCCTCCTTTACTGGGATCAAGACTTCCTGTAGGCCTTTCCACCCATTCCCCTAATTCCCAAAACCCTGTTCAAGCTTCAGAGAGACAGAGGCTGTATGATCCTCATAGCTCCACATTGGCCTCGGCAAGTGTGGTACCCTCTGCTTCTACATCTCTCTCAAGCTCCCTCCCTGGAGTTAGGGTCTGCTCCAGATCTCCTATCTCAGGAGGACAGAATATTATGGCATCCCAATCCCCAGTCTCTGCATCTCAGGTCTTGGTTGCTGAAGGCCTAGATCTCCATGATCTTAACCTCCCTCAGCAGATAAAGGATATCCTTTATGCTTCCAGGAAACCTTCCACAAGATGCTCTTATGCTTTCAAGTGGAAAAGGTTTACCATATGGTGTTCGCAGAAGGGTCTCTTAACCCCCTTGCGATACCTCTGGAATCATTACTGGAGTATCTCCTTCATTTATCCAATGCAGGACTTAAGACTAACTCAGTGAGGGTCCATTTAAGTGCTATTGCAGCTTCCTTCAAGCCCCTAAATGGACAACCTATTTCCTCCCATCCTCTTATGGCAAGATTTATGAGAGGCCTTTTGCTAACTAAGCCTCCCATTAGGCCACCACCTGTGGCATGGGACTTAAACTTGGTTCTTGGTCAGCTCATGAAGCCACCTTTCGAGCCCTTAGCTACTACCTCCTTGAAATTCCTTTCTTGGAAGGTTATCTTTCTCATTGCAATCACATCAGCACGTCGCATCAGTGAGTTGCAGGCACTAGTAGCTGATCCACCTTATACAAGGTTCCATCATGACATGGTAGTCCTTAGGACTCATCTATGCTTTATGCCAAAGGTGGTCTCGCCTTTTCATCTAAACAAAGCGGTCTACCTACCTGTGTTCTTTCCAAGACCTCATGCATCAAATGTAGAAAGGAATCTTCATACTTTGGACTGTAAAAGGGCTTTAGCCTTTTACTTACAAAGAACACAGCAACATAGAAAGCCCTCTCAACTTTGTTGCTTTTGATCCTTCTCATTTGGGACTTTCAGTCTCCAAGAGAAAGCTATCTAACTGGATTGCTCAGTGTATTTCTTTTGCCTATCAGAGTAAGAATCTTCCTCTGGAGGGCCATGTCACAGCTCACAATGTGAGAGCCATGGCAGCTTCAATGGCTCATTTACACTCTGTGTCTATCGACGACATCTGTCTAGCAGCCACCTGGGCCTCAGTTCATACCTTCACAGCCCATTACTGCTTGGACAAGGACTCCCGCCGGGATGCCTTGTTTGGTCAGGCTGTTCTTCAGCACCTGTTCCATACTTAATCAACTCCTTCCCACCATCCATGGTTGGATGCCAGAGATCCATGGGGGGAAGTGGAGCCCTGTTCAGGGACACACAACTTCTGGGGTCCCTCCCCGGCACCTAAAGCTAGGGAGTCCCCATATGTGATGACTACATTTCTGCTTGTTCCTGGAGATAGCATAGTTACTCACCTGTAACAGGTGATCTCCGGGAACAGCAGGAATTTAGTCTTTACAATCCACCCACCTCCCCTAGGAGTTGTATCTCTCTATCTGTTTCTCTTTCCCTCTCTCTTTGTCTCAGCTTTAAAACTCAACTGGAGAGAGGCAGTTGGGGAAGGCAGCACGTAGGCGCTGTGGGATGCTCCCAAAAGCTTTCTAATTGGATGCTGGGGAGCGTTCCCACGCAGGCTCCGTCGGTACCGACGATACCCATATGTGAAGACTGAATCCCTGCTGTTCCCGGAGATCACCTGTTACAGGTGAGTAACTATACTTTGTGTGTCTTGTCTTCTGGTTCTGTTATTTTGTGTGCTGTGTATTAAGGATGTCAGATATGTGGATGCTAAGCTGTTCATTATTTTGAATGTCGTTATTTAAGTCAGGGATTCCTTGAGTATCAAGAGGGTCGAATGCTAGCTGGATATCATCTGCATTTAGAAATACCATGAATCAGAGTCTGGAATAGGAGCTCAGAAAGATTTTAGAAGATAGGAGAAAACACCAAATGGGGACTCTCAACAATAGGTCCATATGAACTAATAAAGATGAATCAATGAGGTTTTAGTGATTGAGTTGCATAATAGCATTAATGTACTCCAGCTACTCAGAGGTGATTATCTAAATCTGTGCACTGAGTGTACTGTCATGCTTCAGATGTGCTTTGCCTCTCATTGGTACTTCTGTGCCTTGGTACCCTTAGCGCAGCTACCTTTGAATAGTACTGTTATTTTTTTGTGTGCCATTACCTTCAGATTTCCTCTGCACATTAATGCCTTGAACATATGAAGACGCGGTTTAGATAGGTCATGAAGAGGGGAATTGAGACATCCATGTCAGGACATGCTTAAGTGTGCGAATTTATTTATTTTATTTATTTATTTATTTAACAATTCTTCTATACCGCGCTATTAAAATCAGCGCGGTGTACATCGAACAAAGATACTACAATGTATACAAACAACATCGAGTTTTACAGAGAACAGGGAATTGAACATGGAAGAAAAACCGGGGAAACTATATACATATTATACTCAAACTATGTCTTTTATTATACTCAAACTATGTCTCATATTATACTCAAAATGTCTGTCCAGTGCCAAAAAGTGCACATTTTGCCTTGACTGCATTAAGAAATTTTTGTCCAGTTTCAAGCTTGTCATTTTTAGCCAAATTGAACAAACAATATCACAACTACAATATTTTTTTTGGAATGTGGTAGAATATTCAACAATAACCAATATGGTTTTCGTCTGTATCATGGCACAAACGTTTTATCACTTTTTGACTTCGATCTTGCAGGAAATGAATAATGGTAGGGCAAGTAGTTCAATTTTTTTTTAGATGTATCTGCTGCCTTTGATATGGTGTCCCATTCAATGTTAATGAAAAGACTAGTGGAGATGGGAGTTGGTCCCAGTGTTCTATCCTGTTTCATTCCTTTTTTAGCAGATCGCATGCAAGAGGCTTTGGCGTTTCTGGATAATGTCCGGCTTCTTATGGTGTGCCACAAGGGTTGGCATTATCAGCTTCTCTTTAATATTTATTGGTGATCCATTTGTGGTCTCTTGTGTTGCTCTAATGTTAGGTATAGAGCCTGTGCTGATGACTGATATAGATATATAGAGAGATACACACACCATTTGTAATCGGAGGGATTGCCTTTATTGGAGATCGATTGCTGGATGTTGGTTAATAAACTTGCTTTTAATGTTTCTAAATCCAGAGCAATGGTATTGGTTCATTCCCAATTCACATTTCTTGGGATTCCCAAACTATCCCTTTTGACTCCTGAATTTTGTTAATTAGGAATCACTTTGAGCTCCAGTCTGAGGCCTTATATAAGAAATGTCACTAAATAGTTTTACCACAAAATGCAGATATGTACACCAATTCTTATTTTTGCACTGTTATGCACAGCTATTCATGTCCATTGTTAAAATACTGCAATGTCTTTGATATCTGCTTGCCTTCCTCTACACCAAGGACTTGCAGCATGCACAAAATGCAGCTGCTCGTCTGGTTCTGTGAAAGTCTGAGACTATATAACTCCATGTTTAGGATCTCTTCATTGGCTCCCTACTGAGGAGGGTGCAAAATTTGTTAGCTACTTTATTGTTAATGCTCTTGTAGGGGTGCATGGACTTGGTTCATATAATCTGTCATGACCCCTACGTTCTTTCCAAGGCAACCTTTTCTCATTCCTCAGTTGCAGGCTCCACATTTTGGAATAAGTTACCTCATCAGATTTGTGGTGAGATGGATTTGTTAACTTCTGGAAAGAGGGTAAAGACTTAGTTGGATTTACGTGTATGCAATTAGTATTATAAATAACCCTTGTGGACTGTTTGTTAAAAACTTTGTATGACTGTCTTGTTTTATATTTTTCTAATGTAATCTGCACAGAATGGTAGATGTAGCAGACTACAAATATTTTAAATAAATTTCCCTGGTATTTACAAAAGGCTGAACAGCCTTTTGCAGAATCTGTACAGGATACCAACAAATACATGTGTGTGTTCTAGCACTTACAGGGGCAATAGTGATTTTATAAGTATACATGCACAAGGACAGCATGGTCCTTCAGGGCTTTATACATGTAAGCATTGGCAACTACATGTGCAGATGCCGATTTTGCAGTCTGTATCGTAGTTGCCAGCACTTTCACCAGCTGGTATGGACATTCCCACCCTCCCCTTCCCCAGGCTTTTGTGAAAGGTACTCCCTGGTGGTCTGATGGAAAGCAGGAGCAACCCAAGTTACTACTACTAAGATACTGAGGACCAGAGTGTTTTTTTCTCGCGTTGCATTTGGGCTATACAGAACATAAGATATGCCATACTGGGTCAGACCAAGGTCCATCAAGCCCAGTATCCTGTTTCCAACAGTGGCCAATCTAGGTCATACGTACCTAGCAGTTTCCCCAAAAGACACAGGTTCCGCAGTGCTTGTACTGGGTCAAGCATTGATATCCTGGGTCCCTTCTTAATAATGGTTTATGGACCTTTCCTCCAGGAACTTGTCCAAACCTTTTTTAAACCCAGCTATACTAACAGCCTTTACTACATCCTCCGGTAACAAATTCCAGAGTTTGATTACACGTTGAGTGAAAAAATATTTTCTTTTATTAGTCTTAAATAGTTTACCCTGTAGCTTCATTGCATGTCCCCTAGTCTTTCTATATTCTGATAATGTAAACAATCGATCTACGTTTACCCGTTCCACTCCGTTCATTAATTTATAGACTTCTATCATATCTCCCCTCAGCCGTCTCTTTTCCAGGTTAAAGAGCCCTAACCTTTTTAGCCTTTCTTCATAGGAGTATCCTTCCATCCCCTTTACCATTTTGATGGCTCTTCTCTGAACCTTTTCTAATAACTCTATATCCTTTTTAAGATATGGCGACCAGAATTGCACAGAATATTCAAGGTGCGGTCTCACCATGGAACGATATAGAGGCATTATAATATCTTTTGTTTCTCCAGGACCAAGCAGGAAGTCATTCCTCACTTATGGGTGTCATCGATGCCGATGAAGCCCCAGCGGAGCATTTCCCCAGCTTTCCATGAAAGCCTTTGGGAATGCTGGCACGCATGCGTGGTTCCCTTCCTGCCTAAAGGTGCCATCTTACCTCAGTCTCTTTTTTTCCGTGAAGCCCATTGGATGTGTGTCCTTTTTTTCCCGGAAAAGAGAAGCTTTTTCTTGGTGTTATTTCACTCTCTTCCTCGGATTCGACGTCGGTTCCCCTCCCGCTGGGTTCGGTACACCGGTATCGAATCCCTTTTTTCCTTTTTCGGTTTTTGCCCTTAGTGGCTAGGCGCTCGTGCCAAATCTTTTTCTTTTTCTCTGGAAGGCCGGTCCTTTGATTTCGCGGGGACCCTTTTCTCCCCGATGGCTTCCAGCGGTTTCAAAAAGTGTGATCGGTGTAAGAAGATAATGTCTCTCACCGACACACATGACTGCTGCCTTCGGTGCCTTGGCCCGGACCACGATTCTAAAACGTGCGGGCCATGTGGAAAAATGTCTTCCAAGGCCCTCCGAAGTCGTCAGCAACAAAGTGAAAGGCTTTTCTCGTACTTGGCCTCTGCCCGGGCCCAGACCTCGTCTGAGGCCTCGACATCTCGGGATTCCAATCCCGAGAGGCGTCGGAGCTCCTCGGACAGGGGGTCCCCCGACCGGGAACGTAAGAGGAAGAAGCGGCTCGCGAGGGCGGCGTCGGAGGAGGTCCCTGAGCCCTCGAGGGCCAGGTTTCAGACCCCCGACCGTCGTCCCGGGCCCGTGGACCAGGAGAAGCCAACTAAAGTTCTTTGCATGGAGCCAGAGTCTGCTGGACACGTAAGTCCTGTTGTCCTCGTGGACTCGCTTCCCCGAGTACCAACGTCGGGCCTGGCGCCACCGAGGCCCGAGTCGGGGGCTGCTGCGTCACCCGAGCTGAGTCTCAGGTTGACAGCCTTGGAGAGCAGTATGTCTGCCTTCATGGTTCAGCAGCGGGCGCTGATGGCCAGCCTGTCTGGCGCATCTGCCCCGACCACCGGGACATCGACTTCGAAGTCGACCCCAGAGACCGAGCCGATACTCGAGTCCCTTGCGGCTCGAAGTCGTCCTCGGTCGAGGTCTCCCTCGACCTCCTGTTCGGGACCGAGGGTCTCGGCGTCGGGGCGGGTGCCTAGAGGCCCCGCGGGGTCGGACCTCGACTCGACATCGGACGAGTCTGCTTGGGAGACCGAAGACGAGGAGTTTCCTGACACCTTCAAGACTCGGTGTGTCCCTTCGGACTCACCAGAGTCTGAGCCCCAGAGTTGATCCCCTCCGGAGGATACTAGGTTCTCGGAGTTTATCCGGGATATGGCCGCTGCCCTGGCTATCCCGGCTGACCCCGAGGAAGAGCCTCGAGCCGAGGAGCTCGATGCTCTGCAGTATGACTCTCCTCCGAAGGAGGCCTTTACTGTCCCGGTTCCTCCGATGCTGGAACGGCTCCTCTTCCGGATGTGGGAGGCACCGGCCTCGGCGCCGGTTTTAAGCAAGTGAATCGATTCCATCTGTCGGCTCCGGAAGAGTCCTGGCTTCCAGAAAGCACAGCTACCTCACCATTCCATGGTTGTGGAATCGGCCCTGCATCGTCTGAAGAGTCAGAAGATGCACTCCGCGATGCCTCCTGGTAGGGAAGCCTGAAGCCTTGATGGCGTCGGTAGAAAGTGCTTTCAGGGCTCTATGCTTGCTGTGTCCAGACTTACCAGCTGTACATGGGCATGTATTTGCGAGACCTGGCCAAGGAGTTGGCCGGTTTCTCTGCTGGTCTCTCCGGGGAGCCCTTGCAGAGTTTTAAGTCCTTGTCTTCGAAGATCCGGGAATGCTCTAAGTTCATGTCCCGCGCCGCCTACGATGGCTTCGAGGCTTCAGCCCGAGTAGCGTCAGCCGGCATCGCGGCTCGACGCCAGGCATGGCTGCAGTCATTGGACCTTGAGCCATGGGTTCAGGACAAGTTGGTCGATGTCCCTTGCCGAGGTGAAAACCTTTTTGGCAAGCCTGTGGCCGAGAAGGCTGCTCAGCTTGAGACAGAGCACCTCACGAGGACTAGGCTGTCGAGAAAGACCTCTGTCCCTTCTCATAAGAAGGGCTCTGGTAAAAAGTCCTTTTACCGAGGAAGGGCACTGCCTACAAACAGTACCCTCAGTATCAGGCTGCCCAAGCTGCCCCCCAGGGTCAGCAAGCCAAGGGCCAGGGTAATGGGCCCCGTAGGCAGAGGGCCCCCAAGCCTCAGGCCCCTGCTCCCACTCAGCAGAGTGGGGGGTTTTGACTTCTTGCGTATAGCCATAGCTCCCTTGCAGACCCAGCCCTGCACAGGAGGCCGCCTAGCCTTGTTTGCCCACCAGTGGCCCTTGATAATCCAGGACAGTTGGGTGCTGGACATAGTCCCCTCGAGGCTATGCCCTGCATTTTCACCAACTACCTCCGCCACACTTCCCAGGGGAACCTTTCCGGCCTCCCCTGCATACAGCCCTTCTCCTCCAGGAGCTAAAAGGTCTGTTGCTGGACAAGGCGGTGGAGCCTGTGCCTCCCCACTTCCAAGGTCATGGATTTTACTCCAGGTATTTCCTGGTGCCAAAAAGAACCGGTGGTCTTCGACCCATTTTGGATCTCAGAAACCTAAACAAGTTTCTAGTAAAAGAAAAGTTCAAGATGCTTACTCTTGGAACTCTTCTGCCCTACCTCCAGCAGGGAGATTGGCTATGCTCTTTAGATCTAAAGGATGCTTACACTCACATCCTTATTCATCCAGACCACAGAAAGTACCTCAGGTTCATTGTGGGAGGAAACCATTATCAGTACAGAGTACTGCCTTTTGGACTGACCTCCGCTCCCAGGGTCTTTACCAAGTGCCTGGCAGTGGTGGCAGCCTACCTAAGAAATCAGGGCATCTTTGTGTTTCCTTACGTAGACGACTGGCTCATCAGAGGCCAGACTTCCCTAGAAGTTCAGCAGGCCACCAACAGGACCATAGGACTGCTCCAGAAGGTGGGCTTTGTCATCAACTTCGCAAAGTCCACTTTGCTCCCCTCCCAGAACTTGGAGTTCATAGGAGCAAGGTTGGATTCTCAGCTGGCAAGAGCATTCTTACCAGTGGACCGAGCACAAAGGCTCAAGGACCTCACCAGCAAGTTTCTGCACAGGTCCCTGGTCTCTGCCAGACTCTGTCTCAGGCTTCTGGGCCACATGGCGTCGACAGTACAGGTGACCCCCAATGCCAGGCTCAATATGACACCTGCCCAGTGGTGCCTTCGGACTCAGTGGTCACAAGCCTCAGGCACTCTCAGAGACAGGATCAGAGTGTCCCACCGTATCCTGGCCTCCCTCAACTGGTGGTTACACCCCCCCAATCTGCTGGTGGGGGTGCCCTTTCAGATCCCACCTCATACAGTGGTACTGACCACCGATGCCTCTCTGCAGGGTTGGGGAGCACACTGCCTAGACAAGTGCACCCAGGGCCTGTGGTCTCATTGGGAGGCGTCCCAGCAGATCAATCTACTGGAACTCAGAGCTATCCGCTTGGCCCTCAAGGCCTTTACTGCTTCCCTGGCACAACAGTCTGTCTTGATCCAGACAGACAACCAGGTAGCCATGTTCTATGTAAACAAACAGGGCGGAACTGGTTCCCAGCCCCTTTGCCAGGAGGCCCAGGATTTCTGTTCCTTTGCCCTGAAGCACAACATGCTTCTCAAAGCAGTCTATCTTCCAGGCCAGGAGAATTCCCTGGCCGACAGGTTGAGCAGGATTCTGCAACCACATGAGTGGCAGCTACATCCTTTAGTGGTTCAAAAGATTTTCATGAGATGGGGGCTTCCCTCCATAGACCTGTTTGCCAGTCCACTGAACAACCAGCTGCCAAGGTTCTGCTCCAGGCAGCCGCATCCTCTGAGAGTAGCAGCAGATGCTTTTCTGATTCCCTGGACTCAGGGCCTACTCTGTGCGTTTCCTCCCACCCCTCTGGTGGCCCGAACACTGTTCAAGATTCTCCGAGACAGGGCCTCAGTCCTCCTGGTAGCTCCCAGGTGGCCAAGGCAGCCTTGGTTCCCCCTCCTGCTTCAATTGGCAGTGGATCTGCCTCTGCCTCTGGGATTGCAACCCGACCTTCTCTCTCAGGATCAGGGCTCCTTGCTGCATCCCAATCTCAAAGCTCTCAATCTGATGGCATGGAGGCTGCAAGGGTAGTGTTGGCTCCCTGGGGCCTGCCTCCCGAGGTTGAGGAGGTTGTCCTAGCCTCCAGAAAACAATCCACTAGGAAGACCTATGCTCTCAAGTGGAAAAGGTTCTCTGTGCGGTGTCGGTAGTGCTTCAGTACCTGCTGCACTTGTCCAATCAGGGTCTCAAGTCCAACTCTGTTCGGGTCCACCTTTCTGCTTTGGCAGCTCACCACTCCCTAGTTGAGGGCCATTCCTTGTCTATGCACCCTTTGGTGTCTAGGATTCTCAGAGGCTTGCTTCTGCTCAAACCTCCCATACGTCCTCCTGCTCCTGAGTGGGAGCTGAATGTGGTCTTGCAGCAGCTGACTCGCCCACCTTTTGAGCCTATGGCTACTTGCCCTCTACGCTTCCTTTCCTGGAAGACTCTCTTTCTGATAGCCCTTACTTCGGCTAGGAGGGTGAGTGAGCTTCAGGCCTTGGTCTGTGATAGACCTTACACCAGGTTCTATAAAAACAGGGTGGTCCTCAGGACTCACCCTAAGTTCCTTCCTAAGGTTGTCTCCTCTTTCCACCTCAACCAGGAGGTGGTTCTTCCTACTTTCTTTCCTAGGCCTCATGCAAGTCAGGCTGAAACAGTTATCCATACCTTGGACTGTAGGAGGGCCTTATCCTTCTACCTTGAACGTACGCAAGGTCACAGGAAGGTTTCTCAGCTCTTCCTTTCTTTTGACCCCAATAACTTGGGGAGGCCTGTGTCCAAGCGTACCTTGTCCATCTGGGTGGCTGACTGTATCACCTGGGCTTACAAGGCGGCTGACCTTCCTTTGCAGGGTAGGGTCACGGCCCACCGTGTGAGGGCAATGGATGCATCAGTGGCTCACCTCCGCTCTGTCCCATTACAAGACATCTGCAGGGCTGCTACTTGGTCTTCAAGCCAGACATTTGCAGCCCACTACTGTCTGGAGAGGGAGTCCTGTAGGGACAGTGCTTTTGGCCAGGCAGTACTCCGGAATCTCTTTGAGGTCTAGGCAACTCCTGCCCTCTGGTTGGGCTACCTGTGGAGGGTGTGTCCTTGCAAAGCCTTTACTGTGTTGCTGAGACTAGAGGGAGTTCTCTTGTTCAGCCTGGGTTCCTGGTAGCCCAGAGCTGGGGAGTCACCCATAAGTGAGGACTGACTTCCTGCTTGGTCCTGGAGAAAGAGTAGTTACTCACCTGTAACAGGTGTTCTCCAGGAGCAGCAGGAATCAGTCCTCACTACCCTCCCTCCTCCCCTTGGAGTTGCAGTTGTACATAGTTTAATTTTTACATTTTTGTGTGCTGTTCTTAGCTATGTCATTTGACTGAGGTAAGATGGCACCTTTAGGCGGGAAGGGAACCGCACATGCGTGCCAGCATTCCCAAAGGCTTTCATGGAAAGCTGGGGAAATGCTCCGCTGGGGCTTCATCGGCGTCGATGACACCCATAAGTGAGGACTGATTCCTGCTGCTCCTGGAGAACACCTGTTACAGGTGAGTAACTACTCTTTTATTTTCCATTCCTTTCCTTATGATACCTAGCATTCTATTTGCTCTCTTGGCTGCCGCTGCACACTGGGCCGAGAGTTTTAACATGTTATCCACAATGACACCTAAATCTTTTTCCTCGGTGGTGGTTCCTAATGTGGAACTTTGCATTGTACAACCATAGTTTGGGTTGTTCTTCCCTAGGTGCATAACTTTGCACTTGTCCACATTAAATTTCATCAGCCATTTTGATGCCCAGTCTTCTAATTTATCAAGATCCTCTTGCAGTTTTCCACAATCCTCTTGGGTTTTAACAACTTCAAATAGTTTTGTGTCATCTGCAAATTTGATAACCTCACTCGTTATTCCACGTTCCAGGTCATTTATGAATATGTCAAAATGCAGCGGACCCAGCACAGATCCCTGAGGTACACCACTATTCACCTTTCTCCATTGGGAAAATTGGCCATTTAGCCCAACCCTCTGCTTTCTATCTTTTAACCAGTTCCTGATCCGCCGGTGTTTTTCTTTTCTTTTTACTAAAAATTTCTTCTTTCTCTGGGAATTTTTTCCTTTTTAGTGCCTGACGGTTTCTAGGCCACTAGGCCTCTATCCTTCCATTATGGAAAAGCCAGCCACTATCCTTAAGAAATGCTCAAAGTGTGGCGGTACAAATATATTTTTAGACACTCATACTTGGTGTCTAAAATGTTTAGGTCCTGACCATTGCCCACTGGAGTGTGTCTCCTGCTGGAGCTCAAACAGAAGAAGTCTTCAAGATCGAGCACAACTCGATACCCGGTTCACATCGGACTCTGTCACCAACAAGAATATCTTCTTTTTCACAGGATCAGGTAACCAAACAAAAGTCTGTTAAGACTAGCCAGTCCTCGAGTGGTAGATCACCTTCTAAGCATCGAGATGCCAATGGCGTTACCCTCGAGGACATTTTGGCAATAAAGCCCCGGCGGGAGTCTTCGGGCTCCAAAGCATTAACGGGGTTTCAGGTTATTCCCGAGGTTCTTACCTCCATGGACATACCTGGGCCATGCTCGGTGGTTGTGGCTGCTGCGAGCGGTACCGACACCCCGGCATCGGCTGTGGTGATGGATGAAACACTCCTCACCGATGAACGTAGTCTAGCACTCTCAGCTACTTCGGTACCACTAGAGTTGCTGCAGACCGTTCCTCGAGTATCGGTATTGGCTTCGGTACAGGTACCGGTATCGACATAGCTACCGGTGTCGGTACCGTCTGTTTTCTTCCGCAGACTCGCTCCCTTCGATGCCGAGCCTGGAATCGCTCCCTAGCATAGAGGATTCGGTACCAACTCATCTCGGTACCGACCTCGAGCGGTACCGAAAACATCTCTTTAAAGAAAATCCGATGCTTCATCCTTTCAAGTCTTCCGATCCCGATGACTGGGATGAATCCATCGGTGCCAAAGCTGAATTTTCAATAATTTCAGCTTTTACCCCTCATTTCAGAGGGTCCTCCTCAAGAGAGATTTCTTTTCAAGCTTTTTTGCTTGATATGGCAAAGTTACTTGCCATTTCTATACCTGGTAAAGAATCTATACCAGGGGATTCAGAAACTCTGCAATTCCCCTGGATTCCAAAGGAGGTCATCATGCTTCCTTTGCATCAGATCTTACAGGATCTACTATTAAGAATGTGGGAAACTCCTTTAATGGTATCCCCACATTCTAAGACACTTGACACTATGTACAAGGTGCCACCTTCTCCAGGTTTTCAAAAGACTCAACTTCCTCATCATTCTATTGTTGTAGAATTAGCAATGAGGCGTATTAAGAGTGCAAAGAAGCACTCCTCTTATCCTCCAGGTCATGAGTCTAGGACTTTAGATGCCTTTGGACGTTGATGCTTCCAGGCATCCATGCTTTCAGCAAGAATTATCTCATATATTTTCTATATGGGATTATCTCTTGAAGAGGTCACAAAGAACTTAAAGCTTTTGAACCCTTTTCTTCAAGAACATAAAAGAGCAGACTATTTCTTATTAGTCAGACATGCTCATAATGTCTCTAGGTTCCTTAATCGTGCTTCCCTGGACTTCCCTGGACTGTTTTGAGTCTATTAGCAGAACTTCTGCTATAGCCATAGGGGCACGACGCATGGCCTGGCTCCAAGCTTCAGACTTGGACAAATGGGTACAAGAAAGGCTGGGAAATACTCCTTGTACTGGTGAGAATCTCTTTAACAAGGATGCTTTATTCCAAGCTGATCAGTTAAGCATCCTTGTTAAAGAGATTCTCACCAGTACAAGGAGTATTTCCCAGCCTTTCTTGTACCCATTTGTCCAAGTCTGAAGCTTGGAGCCAGGCCATGCTTTATTCCAAGCTAATCAGTTAAGCGGAATGGAGGAGTAGCCTAGTGGTTAGAACACTGACTTGGTAACCAAGCAACCAGGGTTCGATTCCCGCTAGCACTCCTTGTGGCCTTGGGCAAGTCACTTAACCCTCCATTGCCACGGAAGAAAGGCCTGGCAATCTACTTCCGGTGACACTGCCAAGAAAACCCAGGAACTTCTGGGTTGCCAGGAGTCAGGGCTGACTCGAAGGAACACATTGCATTGCAATCAGTTAAGCACTGATATTGTAGCTTTCAGAGGATTGTCAAAACTTTCCTCTATCCCAGCTAGTAAAAAATCTAACAAACTTTATTCCCCTAGGGGAAAAAAGTTTTACCCATCTTCTACCCATCATGTAGATGTTTCCAAAGAAGGGCAACATCAAACCAGGCTAAGGAAATCAAAACCTCAACAGGCTCAGCAAACCCAGCAGTCGCAGGGTTTCTGATATTTTATTTTTTAAATCTCTTTTTCCTGTTTGAGGTTTAGAACCAGTAACCTACTTCTTATCAACAGAAGCATCTACAGTTCATCTCATCCTTACTGAGATATCAGTGATACACGGACTCAATCCTCAACTCTAGGCATGAATCTCTTGCCACAAGAGAAATCCATTCTTTTAGCTCCAAGAGCTGTTGAGGACAATCATGCCCTACAGGTAACAGGGTTCTCCTCTCCTTTTTGAAGGAAAAAGAGGAGTAACTACTAACAGCAAGATAGGCTATGCCCTTCACCTTAACAGTTTTCCTGTACGAGGATATCTCATAAATTTTGACTGCAAGGGGGCTTCTCCTTTTCAGGGACTTACCAAATTGTAAGTCTTCTCAACTCTGTATCACTTTCTATCCCTCTTAGTCGAGACATTTAGTCTCTAAGAGTGATACTATTCAGCTGGAGGGCTTACTTTTTAAGCCCATAGGTTTTTCTTCAATACCTACTCCAGTAAGTGGTTTCCATACAGAGTTTTCTTCCCCTTTGCAATCTTCTCAAATATTTCTTTTAAGACAGCTTATCAGACGGTACTTGAGTTTTACCACTCCTGATTATGTCTGTCGTTCCTTTTCCAATCTATAGGACCTAACATTTTCTGCTGCCTTAAAAACATATAATTCCAAGAGAGGTTTCACAACCCACTTGGACAATTTATCATTGCAGGCAACCGGCCTGACTACTATTCTTAGCCATCTTCAATTCTTTTTGGTTCCAACAGAGTAGATTAGGTTGCACACTGGCAATTAAACAGCCAGATCTCACCTAAACAACCTACAATATGCTCTCTGCAATTATACAAAACAGCTCTGCAGCTATGGGCCTTTGCCAGAGAGCGTCAGAGCCATTCCTAGTAGGTAGCTTCTAGATGGTTAAAAAGGCTTTGCCCAGTCATGCTCCTACATAACTGGTTGGTTTTTTCCTACTCTTACCATCTTCCTTAAAATGAACCAGGGCTTAGACCACGTGAAAACATAAAGAATTGCTCAATTCCCTGGGTTGGTCCTTGTCTACTGCTTTCCTTCTAATTCCCAATGCTTCATTGAAGCTAATGCTGAACAAAGAATGCATGATACTCATATTGCCCTCATAGAGGGGCAAACATGGTATTCCCTTATATTGTGTCGTCGTCTCCAGCTACTACACTGAAGTTATAGAAGGATCCAGACTTGCTGTCTTAAGACTAAGGATCTCCTCTGCACCCCTTCACGTAGGTCTCCATTCCTGGTTATTCAAAGGCTAGAATTTTTAAAGAAAGCTAGACCTCTCCTTATAAGTAAGAACATTCCACATATATATATATATATATATATATATATATATATATATATATATATATGTATATATATATATGTGTGTGTGTATGTATGTATATATTTAGATAGATATAATCTGACTCTGAAAGATTTGTGACTGTCCATATTGATGCTGTTCCAGCATACCATAGGGTTTTAAATGGACAACCAATTTCTATGGTAATTAGAAAATACCTTCTTTTACCATAACCTTTCCGGTTACATTACACCTGAAGCTCTCCATGTAAAGTCATTATCCTAAGTGACATCACTTAGGGAAGACATTACTGATCTTCAAGAAATTGGAGGCTACACCGCCTACTACAAATGTTTTTTTCTTTCGTTTGGATAAAGGGGTCTTAAAGACCCATCCTTTTTCTGCAAGGCGTATTTCTACCTTTTCGTCCAAACTAGTCAGATTTATCTCCTCTCTTTCCTAGAACCTTATTCTGCTCCAAGGACAAAGAGCTTTAAACTTTGGTCTACAGAAGCTTCAGCTTTTCCTCCAAAGTCCAACCTCATTAAACTCCCCCAGTTTTTTCTTCTGGGATTAGTTCTAGCCAGTAAGGCTTCTGACCTCTGCCTGTATTGCAAATTTATTTTCCTCTACTTCACAGTGAGGTAATTTCTTTGAGGATAATCTACTGGCTCTTAGCAGCAGACCCATATTAGCCTCAAACACTTTCGCAATACTTTTGAGTAAAGTCCACATTAGAAAATTTGAATTCAATATTTGTTAACAATTATGATCTACACAAGGACTCCCCTCTAGACGCCTTGTTTAGTCAAGCTGTTCCACAGCACACCCTTTTTAATTCAACTCCTACCCTCCATCCCTTGGATGCCTGAGGTTCTGGGAAATAGCATGGCCCATCCATTAGATTTGCAACATGCTGGGACCTCCTCTAGGCATCTCTAGCTTGGGAGTCCCCATATGTGAAGACTCATTCCTTCTTATTCCTGGAGATAGCACAGTTACTTACCTGTAACAGGTGATCTCGGGGAACAGCAGGAATAAGTCTTCACAACCCACCCACCTCCCCTAGGAGTTGTTCTCTCTCTCTCTCTCTCTCTCTCTCTCTAATTTGTCTACTTCCCTCCTTCGGTCTCAGCTACAAACCCAACTGATGAGAGGGAAGTGAATGGGCGGGAAGGCAGTGCACATGCGTGTGGGATGCTCCCAAAAGCTTTCTTTTTGGACGCTGGGGAGCGTTCCTGCGCAGGCTCCGTCGGTACCAACGTACGCATATGTGAAGACTTATTCCTGTTGTTCCCAGAGATCAGCTGTTACAGGTAAGTAACTGTGCTTTCTCCCAGTTCATGAGAGGTCTTACATGTGCACTAGGTGCAAGGAGCTCTTTGCTCTCAGGGAATGAGTCTGTTCTCTAAAGGCTAGAGTAGCAGACTTGGAAGACATAAGAAACACAGAGGTACATAGACGAGACCTAGAGGGATATAGTCCTGAAGTCCCACCTCCAGTCTGGCAGCATCCCTGTTGCCATGGAGGAGACAGGTCACGTGACAGGAGAGCATCACCCTGGTGTGGCATGAAGTGTTCCTGTAACTAGGACCTGTCCTCCAGTAATGTAAAACCCTCTCACACCGAGGAAGTTTCTCCAGGGCCATGTGTCCATGAGGGGAAGGGTTGGGACAGCCATTATAGTTGGTGATTCAGTCATTAGACATGTAGATAGCTGGGTGGCTGGTGGAAGTGAGGATCGCCTGGTAAGATGCCTGCCTGGTGCGAAGGTAGCGGACCTCACGCGCTACCTAGATAAGGTCTTAGATAGTGCTGGGGAGGAGTCTGCTGTCTTAGTACATGTCAGTACCAGTGACATAGGAAAATGTGGTAGGGAGGTTCTGGAGGTTAAATTTAGGCTTTTAGGTAGGACGTTGCAATCCAGAACTTACAGGGTAGCGTTCTCCAAAATGCTTCCCATTCCAAGCGTAGGGCCCAAAAGGCAGGCAGAGCTCCGGAGTCTCAATGCGTGGATGAGACCGTGCAAGGATGAGGATTTTGGATTTGTTAGGAACTGGGGAACATTCTAGGGAAAGGAGGGGCTCTTCTGAAGGGATGGGCTTCACCTTAGCCGGGATGGAACCAGGCTGCCGGCATTAACCTTTTGAAAAGGAGATAGAGCAGCTTTTAAACTAGATAATGGGGAAAGCCGACAGTCACCCAAGAGCACATGGCTCGGAATAATGTATCTTTGAAGGATACTACCAGAAGCAGAGAGGTTCCAAAAAAGAGTAAAGTAGCCCAAATGCCCTTGAGTATGGAGCAGACAGAGCTTAAAGATTCCAAATTACCCATGCCTACCAATAGCCAGATTAATATGAATAAAATACAGTCTCTAAAATGCTTGTATGCAAATGTTAGAAGTCTAAAACATAAGATGGGAGAGTTGGACTATATAGCACTAAATGAGAGGTTAGATATGATTGGAATCTTAGAGACATGGTGAAAGGAGGACAACCAGTGGGACACTGTGATACCTGGGTACAAACTATATCATAATGATAGAGCTGATCAAATTGGTGGAGGGGTTGCGCTCTGTTAGAGAGTGCATTGAGTCGGAAAGGAATAAAGTTTTGCAGGAAACAAAATATGTTGTAGAATCTCTATGGATTGAAATTCCATGTAAGAAGGGGAAGGCGATGGCAGTGGAGGTGTACTATCGACCGCCTGGTCAGAATGAACAAATGGATGATGAAATGCTCAAAGAAATCAAGGAAGCTAACTAAAGTTACATAACAGTAGTAATAATGGGTGATTTCAATTACCCCAGTATTGACTGGGTCAGTGTCACAGCAGGACATGCTAGGGAGATAAAGTTCCTAGATGAAATGACTGCTTCTTGGAGCAGCTGGTTCATGAACCGACCAGAGGGGAAGCCATATTGGACCTAGTCCTTAGTGGAACACCAGATCTGGTGCAAGAGATAAGGGTGTTTTATTTATTTATTTATTTAACATTTCTTATATACTGCCTTTCATTATATCAAGGCGATTTACATTGAACAAACTGAAATTACATTGAACAGGGCATTATAACTTGGAGATAACTATTTTACAGGGAGCATGGGCAATGGAGAGTTAAGTGGCTTGCCCAAGACCACAAGGAGCACCTGTGGGACTAGATACCCCAGTCCTTCCGGCCCAAAGTTGTTGTCCTCTAGTGGGATTTTAACCCCTGACCTTCTGGCCTGAGGTACCTTGCTCCAACCACTAGGCCACTCCTCCCAAGTGTTGGGGCCACTTGGCAATATTGATCATAGCATGATTGCGTTTGATTTAATTAGTGGAGGGGGGATAGTAAGGAAATCCACAATACTACCTTTTAACTTTCGAAAGGGAGACTATGATAAAATGAGGAAAATAGTTAAGAAAAAACTAAAAGGAACATTTAGGTTAAAGACTTACATCAAGCTTAGGTGGTATTGAAAAATACTATCTTGGCAGCCCAGACCAGCTGTATTCCACGCTTTAAGAAAAGTGGAAGGAAGTAAAAAAAAAAAACTGTCAGGATGGTTTAAAGGTGAGGTCAGAGAGGCTGCTGTTGCGAAAAAAGCATCTTTCAGGAAATGGAAAAAAGAGCCAAATGATGAAAACTGGAAACAGCACAAGCACTGGCAAGTTAAATGCAAGGCATTGATAAGGCAGGCAAAGAGAGAATTTGAGAAGAAACTTGCTGCAGAAGCAAAAACGCGTAATAAAGACTTTTTAAAGTACATTCATAGTAAAAAAAAAAAAAAGAAAAAACAAACCAACCTGTGAGAGAGTCAGTCGGAACATTAGATGATAGAGGGGTAAAAGGGGGCAGTAAGAGGGGAACAAGGCTAAAGTGGAAAGACTGAATGAATTCTTTGCTTCGGTCTTTACCGAGGAAGATGTAGAGATGTTACCCATGACTGAAGTGGTATTTAAAGGTGATACTGCAGAAGAATTGAAACAAATATCGCTACACTAGGATGATGTATTACAACTATTTGATAAACTGAAGAGTAGCAAATCATCTGGACTGGATGGTATATATCCAAGGATGTTGAAAGAACTGAAATATGAGATTGCAGACCTGCTATTAGTAATCTGTGAACTATCATTAAAATCATCTGTAATACCTGAAGACTGGAGGATCGCCAATGTAACGCCAATTTTTAAAAAGGGTTCCGGGGTGATCCGGGAAACTACAGACCGGTGAACCTGACAACATTACCGGGGAAAAAGGTAGAAACCATCATAAAGAACAAAATTACTCAGCATGCAGATAGTCATGGCCTAATGGGAGACAGCCAACATGGCTTTAGACAAAGAAGATCTTGTCTTACTAATCTGTTATGTTTTTTTGAAGGTGTGAATTAACAGGTAGACAAAGGTGAGACGGTTGATATAGTGTATCTGGACTTTCAGAAAGGTCCCTCATCAGAGACTTTTGGCAAAACTAAAAAGTCATGGGATAGGAGGCAGTGTACTATTGTGGATCAGGAACTGGTTTTAATGATAGAAAGCAGAGGGTAGGGCTAAATGGCCAATTTTCCCAGTGGAAAAAGGTGAATAGTGGAGTGCCCCAGTGATCTGTGCTGGGTCCGCTGCTTTTTGACATATTCATAAATGACCTGGAAAAGGGAATAACGAGTGAGGTTATCAAATTTGCAGATGACACAAAACTATTTAAAGTTGTTAAAACCCAAGAGGATTGTGGAAAATTGCAAGAGGATCTTAATAAATTGGAAGACTGGGCATCCAAATGGCAGATGAAATTTAACGTGGACAAGTGCAAATTTATGCACCTAGGAAAGAACAACCCAAAGTATGGTTACACGATGCAAGGTTCCACATTGGGAACCACCACCCAGGAAAAAGATTTAGGCGTCATTGTGGATAACGTGTTAAAGCCCTCCGCCCAGTGTGCAGCGGCGGCCAAGAGAGGAAATAGAATGCTAGGTATCATAAGGAAAGGAATGGAAAATAAAACAAAGAATATTATAATGCCTCTGTATCGTTCCATGGTGCGACCGCTCCTTGAATATTGTGTGCAATTGTGTTCGCCGTATCTTAAAAAGGATGTAGCGTTATTAGAAAAGGTACAGAGAAGAGCCACCAAAATGGTAAAGGGGATGGAAGGCTACTCCTATGAAGAGAGGCTAAAAAGGTTAGGGCTGTTCAACCTGGAAAAGAGACGGCTGAGGGGGAGATATGATAGAGGTCTATAAATTAATGAACGGAGTGGAACGGGTAAACATAGATCTATTGTTTAAATTATCAGAATATAGAAAGACTAGGGGACATGCAATTAAGCTACAGGGTAAACTATTTAAGACAAATAAGAGAAAATACTTTTTCACTCAGTGTATAATCAAACTCTGGAATTTGTTACCGGAGGATGTAGTAAAGGCTGTTAGTGTAGCTGGGTTTAAAAAAGTTTTGGACAAGTTCCTGGAGGAAAGGTCCATAAACCATTATTAAAAAGGGTCCCAGGGGGAGAGCTGTTGGAGCCAGTCGCACAGCGTCGGAGGATTCCCGGGTGAGCAGGCTGCGGCGGGGACTGCCCCAGGCGATTTTGGGGGCTTAAGAACGTTGCTGCTCTCTGTGCACAGTGGGAGAGCTGTTGGAGCCAGTCGCACTGCGTCGGAGGATTCCCTGGTGAGCAGGCTGCGGCGGGGACTGCCCCAGGAGATTTTGGGGGCTTAAAGCTCGCTGTCTCCATAGGCGCGCATCCTTAGGCGCGCGGCTGTGGCGTGCCACAAGGGGAGGATAGGCCCCTTGGGAGCCCCTTAGGAGCCATTTAGGAGCTGGGTTTTGTTTTCCTAAGTTTGTATGGGTAAAAGGAAGAAGAAAATATTTCCGTTGGCACTGGGAAAGACTGGTCCTATGGATAGACACGTGAAGGTTGGGGGCGATGAGACTCTTCACCCTGCAGGTACTGTGACCCATTTGCATCCTCCGGAGGGAGCATCTTTGAACTCCCTTGAGCGCTCCCCGCCACTTCCCCCGTCAGTAAAAACGCCGCCGGAACTGCTGGCTAGTGGTTTGCCGGTATTACAAAGTTCTCCTTTGCAAAAGGGTGGGTTCTTGCTATCGGTTACTTGGCTGCCTTCTCAGATTGTCCCTCAGGATATTCCTGATTCTCAGGTGTCCTTGTTGGATATCTGGAAGGTGGTTACACGTACTGAGGTATCTTTGGCAGCCACAGTAGCCCAACTTTGTCATTTTTCCCAGGGAACTGTGACAAAGTTGGAGGCGGTTGAGGAATGTCTAGATTCCTTGTTAACTCATGTTCAGAGATGTGATACCAGATATGCTTTCCTTCAAACAATGAGTGTCTCCTCAGTTAAAGATAGTTTAAATTATACATCGTAGATTAGAATATTTGGAAAACACTCATAGGATGAAAAATATCCGTTTGTTAAATTTTCCTGTTACACATTTGTTATCTCCAGAAATATTACTTTGTAAATATTTGAAAGAAGTGTTGGAATTATCAAATTCAGAAACAATTTCCTTTTCAAAAATTTTTTATATTTCTTCACGTTTGGTGGCATGTGAGACTCTGGGAGAATATGATGTAATACAATCTCAGTCTTTGCCTAATCTTACTCAATTCCTGGAAGACTCTCATGACACCATTGTAACAAGAGCCACTTTGGTGGTATCATTTGTTTCTGAAATTGATAAAGCTTTAGTTTTTAAAAGTTACTTTAAACATAAGGATGTGGAATTTTGTGGTGCGAAAGTACAACTGTTTCAAGATGTATCCAGGGCCACCCAGGTGCGTAGGCGGGTTTTTATGTCCCTTAAGCCCAGGGTGTTAGCGCTGGGTGCATCTTATTTTCTCAGGTTCCCCTGTAAGTGTGTGGTAACACTGAAAGGGGTTAAGTATACCTTTCTTGATTCTTTACAATTGGAGACCTTTTTGTCAGATAGGGAGGGTCTGGGGGATGGATGAGGGATAAGGGCGGAAATTATATTTTGGCATGTGTTGAGAGATGTTATCGGTGTTTTTTTTGGAAAATGGATTCTTTGGTATATCTCCCCAATTTGTGGGCTGTAAGGATGTGTTTTCTTGTTTAGATATAAAAAAACAAGAAATAATCTAATGTTGCCTGTATACTTGCTTGACAAGTTTGTATTGAGGAAAAGTAAAAAGTAAATAAAAAAAAAATACTAAAAAGGGTCCCAGGATATCACTGCTTGACCCAATACAAGCATTGTGAAACCTTTGTCTTTTGGGGAAACTGCTAGGTACGTTTGACCTAGATTGGCCACTGTTGGAAACAGGATACTGGGCTTGATGGACCTTGGTCTGATCCAGTATGGCATATCTTATGTTCTTATGTAATGCATGCGTCTTTTGGATTATTCTGGCAGCACACTCTGCTGAGTGCTGGATGTGCATGTTTATCTGGTAAGTGTGGTTTATTTCGAGGCACTCTGTGGCTAAGTTTTTGTTTTCTGGATGTGGTTGAGTAATGCAATAGCCTCTTGTTGGGAATGACAATGTGACCAGGTTCCGTTTAAATTTGGGTTGTAAGAGGTGAATGTTTTTAAGTATTTAATGTTAATTTATTTGATGCCTTCTGTCCCATACAGCATTGTTTGAAGTGATCCCCTGAAGGAGCAATAGCAAAACACCAGAGTGGGCATCTGACGTGGCATCGGGGAGTTACGATTAGCAGATATGTTTGATGGTTTTTGATAGTGTACATGCTTGGCATATTAATGGGTTGTTATACTCTTTGGGAGGTCTTATATAGAATAATAAAATTTGTTGCGATTGAATCCTAAAGGAGATTTCAGGATCTTTGATGTTCTCCAGGACCAAGCAGGAAGTCAGTCCTCACATATGGGGTGACGTCGGCGCCGACGGAGCCCTCGCGGAACAATTTCCCCAGCTTTCAAAGAAAGCCTTTGGGAATTGCAGCGCGCATGCGCGGTCCCCTTCCCGCCCAAGGGTGCCATCTTGCTCAGCCTTCTTTTTTCCGCGGAGCCCTACAGACGCTGTTTGTGATCGCCGCAGAAAAAGTTGATTTTATTTCTTCTTTTCTCGGTTCGACGCCGGATCCTTTTCCCGCCCGGAACCGCTACACCGATATCGGGTCCGTTCTTTATTTTTCGGTTTTTTGTCCTTCGTGACAAGCGTTCGCGCCATTTTTTATTTTTCACTGGCAGCCCTGTCTTTTGACCTTGCAGGGGCCCTTTTTCCCCCGATGGCTGCCAGCGGGTTTAAAAAGTGTGATCGGTGTAAGAAACCTATGTCTCTTACCGACACACACGACTGCTGCCTCGGACCCGATCATGACCCGATGATCTGCGGTCCGTGTAGCAAGATATCTTCAAAAGCATTGAAAAGTCGGCAGCATCAAAGAGAACGAATCTTCTCTGACTCCGCGTCCGGCCGGGCCCGGACCTCATCAGAGGCTTCGACGTCCCGGGACTCCAGTCCTGAGCATCGTCGGAGTTCCTCTGAGCGGTGGTCTCCTGCCCAGGAACATCATAGGAAGAAAAAACCCACGAGGGTGGCGTCGGTGGACGCTCCTGGTTCCTCGAGGGCCAGGTCGCATAGCCCCGATAGCCGTCCCGGTTCCTCGGAGTCGGTGAGGCCTTCCAAACATCCTCGTCTCGAAATGGAGTCGCCTGGACATGTGGACTCGCCTCCGAAGGAGCCGACGTCGGGCCCGACGCCATCGGGGCCCGAGTCGGGGGCTGCTGGGTCTCCTGAGCTTGGACTCAGGTTGACGGCCTTGGAGAGCAGTTTGGCTGCCTTCATGGACCAGCAGTGGTTATTGATCGCTGGCCTCGCCAGTGCATCTGCCCCGGCCACCGGGACATCGACATCCAAGTCGACTCCGGAGACCGAGCCAATCCTCGAGTCCATGCGAGCTCGAGTTGATCCTCGGTCGCGGTCTCCCTCGGCCTCCCGTTTGGGACCGAGGTCGTTGACGCTGACACCCTCGGCGTCGGGGCGGAGGGCATCGGTGCCCGCCCGACCGGAACCGCTCAATTCCTCCTCCGAGGAGTCAGCCTGGGAAACGGAGGACGAAGATTCACCTGGTACTTTTCGGACTCGGTGTGTCCCATCGGACTCACCCGAGTCCGAACCTCGGACACCCGGTTCTCGGACTTCGTGCGGGATATGGCCAAGGCCTTGGCATTCCCCGCGGATCCCGAGGAGGAGCCTCGAGCCGAAGAGCTCGATGCCCTCCAGTATGACTCTCCCCCGAAGGAGGCCTTTACTGTACCGGTTCCTTCGATGCTGGAACGACTTCTCTTCCGCATGTGGGAGAGCCCGGCTTCGGCGCCGGTGTTAAGCAAGCGGGTCGATTCCATTTATCGAGTCCGCAAGAGCCTCGGGTTCCAAAAGGCACAACTGCCGCACCATTCCATGGTGGTGGAATCGGCCATGCATCGACTCAAGAGTCAGAAGATGCACTCCTCGGTGCCTCCCGGCCGGGAGGCCCGGAACCTGGTTGCCCTCGGTAGAAAGTGCTTCCAGGGCTCTATGCTCGCTTGTCTAGTCCAGACCTACCAGCTCTATATGGGCATGTATCTCCGAGATCTGGCAAAAGAAATTGCCGGGTTCTCTGCTGGTCTCTCCGAGGAACCTTTGCAGAGGTTCCAAGCCTTGTCCACTGGTATTCGAGTGTGCTCGAAGTTTATCTCTCGAGCAGCCTACGATGGCTTCGAAGCATCGGCTCGAGTAGCCGGAGCCAGCATCGGTGCCCGCCGACAGGCTTGGCTTCAGTCATCCGACCTCGAGCCATGGGTACAGGACAAGTTGGTCGATGTCCCCTGCAGAGGTGAAAACCTCTTTGGCAAACCCATGGCTGAAAAGGCTGCACAGATCGAGACCGAGACTCTGACCAGAACTAGGCTGTCCAGAAAAACCTCTGCCCCTTCTCAGAAGAAGAAGGGCTCGGGGAAAAAGCCCTTTTACCCGAGGAAGGTGGCTGCCTATAAACACTACCCTCAGTATCAGGCCTCAGCAGCTCCCCAAAAGGGTCAGCAGGCCAAGGGACGGGGTAATGGGTCCCGTAGGCAGCAGGCCCCCAAGCCCACAACACCGGCCCC
This sequence comes from Ichthyophis bannanicus, assembly GCA_033557465.1. Taxonomy (NCBI): domain Eukaryota; kingdom Metazoa; phylum Chordata; class Amphibia; order Gymnophiona; family Ichthyophiidae; genus Ichthyophis; species Ichthyophis bannanicus. Next base: position 234,580,438 of record CM066039.1, read on the forward strand.
TGCTCAGCAGGGTGGGGGTTTTTGACTCCATCAGCATAGCCTCTTCCCCTCCACTGGTTTCTCTCAGCACAGGAGGCCGGCTGATCCACTTTGCCCACAGATGGTCAGCCATCACCTCAGATACCTGGGTGCTTAGTATAGTTCAGAAAGGCTATCTTCTACACTTTCACCAGGTACCTCCCTCCTACTTTCCAGGGGAACCTCCAAGACTCCCTCTGCACAGTGACTTACTCCTTCAGGAGTTAGCAAGTCTTCTTCAGGAACAGGCTGTGGAACCGGTGCCCCACCACCTGCGAGGTCACGGCTTTTATTCCAGGTACTTTCTGATACCAAAAAGAACAGGAGGCCTCAGACCCATCCTGGACTTGCGAAACCTCAAGTTCCTGGCAAGGGAAAAGTTCAAGATGCTTACCCTTGGAATCCTGCTGCCCTACCTCCAGCAGGGAGACTGGCTATTCTCCTTATATCTAAAGGATGCCTATACTCACATCCTTATTCATCCAGACCACAGACAATATTTCAGGTTTGTTGTGGGAGGAAATCATTACCAGTACAGAGTTCTGCCCTTTGGCCTATCGTCCGCCCCCAGGGTGTTCACCAAATGCCTAGCAGTGGTGGCGGCCTATCTACGACTTCAAGGCCTTTTTGTGTTTCCATACCTGGACGACTGGCTCATCAGGGCCCAGTCTTTCCAAGAGGCCACTCAGGCCACTCATCGCACTGTGTCTCTGCTCCAGCACTTGGGCTTTGTCATAAACTTCGCAAAGTCCACTTTGCTCCCCTCTCAAGATCTCGAATTCATCGGCGCAAGGTTGAGCACACTTCAGGCGTGGGCCTTCCTGCCTCTAGACAGAGCACACAGGCTCATAGATCTCGCCAGCCACTTTCACAGCAATTCCATGGTCTCTGCCAGGCAATTTCTGCGACTGCTCGGCCATATGGCTTCCACGGTCCATGTGACCCCCAATGCCCGCCTGAACATGCGACCGGCTCAGTGGTGCCTTCGCACTCAATGGCATCAGGCCACGGGGAGCCTGGCACACTCAGTACAGGTATCCGACCTGCTGGTCTCTTCTGTATCGCTTGGGCTTATGGGGCGGCCGGCCTCTCGTTGGAGGGTCGAGTCACGGCTCATCGTGTTAGGGCGAAGGCTGCGTCAGTGACTCATCTCCGCTCTGTTCCGTTGGCAGCCATCTGCCGGGCCGCTACTTGGTCTTCAAGCCAGACTTTTGCGGCCCATTACTGCCTGGAGAGGGAGTCCCGCAGGGACAGTGCTTTCGATCAGGCAGTGCTCCATAATCTCTTTGAGGTTTAGGCAACTCCTAACCTCCGGCCCTGGTGTTGGGCTACCGGTCGGGGGCGTTTTCAGAGAAGATTCCTTCTTTCTGTACTACTGAGCTAGAGGGAGCTCATTTTTCTGCTTGAGGTCTCCGGTAGCCTTAAGCTAGGGAGTCCCATATGTGAGGACTGACTTCCTGCTTGGTCCTGGAGAAAGAGTAACAGGTGTTCTCCAGGAGCAGCAAGAATCAGTCCTCACAACCCTCCCTCCTCCCCTTGGAGTTGCAGTCATATCCTTTCGTTTTTGCTAATTTTTTTGCTGTCTTTTAGCTATGTCGTCAGACTGAGCAAGATGGCACCCTTGGGCGGGAAGGGGACCGCGCATGCGCTGCAATTCCCAAAGGCTTTCTTTGAAAGCTGGGGAAATTGCTCCGCGAGGGCTCCGTCGGCGCCGATGTCACCCCATATGTGAGGACTGATTCCTGCTGCTCCTGGAGAACACCTGTTACAGGTGAGTAACTACTCTTTTTGAGCGTTACTCGAGGGCTTGAATAATTGTATGCCCATGATACTTTGCTCATTGTTACTGAGATCCTTTTCTCTTTTGAAATATACATACTATGAAATTCCACTGATATAGATATTTTTTGTTTGTGATGGAATGAAGTATTTTATTTTTTGATAGGACATGATTATTGGCACCTTTTATAAACAGTTCAAATCAGTTTGAACAGAAGAACCATATTCCAATTGCAGTACAGTTAGACACACATGTGATCAATTGTCAGTACTCACATGACTTGAATCAACCAAAGATGGCTCTAATGTTTAAAATGGCCACATTCACTCCCTGTTCCATTTTCACAAAGGTGAAGACGAGAAAACTGCCTGAGACCGTCAGAAAAGCCATTATTGACAAACAAAAAAACTCCATCTCCAGAGACCTTGGGATTCCTATGTCTACAGTTCACATTAAGAAGTTTTCTACTCGTGGAACTGTTAAGAAGATACCAGGATATGGTGGGAAGAGGAAATTTAATCCAAGAAGTCTTCGAAGGTTAGTGCGATCTGTTGGAAAAACACCATGTATAACATCCAAAGAGCTTAAGGCTGACCTGGAGCAGTCTAGAGTGGTGGTTTTAACCTGCACCATATGCTGCGCACTAATCAAAAAGGACATGGGCAAGGCCAAGGAGGGACCCCACTGCTCAAAGACAGACACAAAAATCCACCTGGAGAAACCATAATCCTTCTGGGAAAGTGTTCTGTGGACAGATGAAACCAAACATGAGTTCTTTGGCAATGCAGACCAGTGCTACCTTTACATCAGTGGTTCTCAACCCAATCCTCTGTAACCCCCAGGCCAGTCAGGTTTTCAAGATATCCACAATGAGTATGCATGAGATAGATCTGCATGCACTGCTTCCACTTTATGCAGATCTATCTCATGCATATTCATTGTGAATATCCTGAAAATCTGACTGACCTGGAGGTCCCAGAGGCCTGGGTTGAGAACCACTGGTTTATGTGCAAAGAAATGAAGCTTATAAGGAAAAAAAAACAAAACCTTCCTACAATTAAATATGGTGGCAATTCCATAATGTAGTGGGGCTGTTTTACTGCCTCAGGACCTGGAGGCCTGGAACATATATAAGGAGTCATGAAGTCAGAGGACTACCAAGGTATTTTGGAGCGAAATGTGTGACCTAGTTCAGAAAGCTATGTCTGGGTCGAAGGTCATGGGCCCTCCAGCAGGACAATGGCCCAAAAACATACATCCAAAAGAATGGTTAAAAAGGAACAAATGGGGGGCGCTAGTGAGCCCGCAGAAAGATGGCAGCACGTTGGAGGAGCAGTGGCAGTAATGCTCTTTTTGATCTGCCCTTAAGCTTTGAGGACTCCAGTAATCATGATGGTGAGCCCTAGCCCTTCTGCAGTGTTGATTGACGGCCCCGCGCTTCTAGAATTGCAATAGCTGAAAGTACTGACAGCATTGAATGTACAGCCGCTACCGTCGCTGGACATCCGGTGAGCCTTATGCCAATCACTGAGCCCCTGTAGGTCTTAGATGCCCCGTGCCATCACATGCATTACTTAATCCTGGCTCTTCTGCTGCCGCTGCTGCTTTGAAACGCCTGACAGCCTGTAACTTGCTCAGCTAGTTGACACGGGGTGAAGGAGAAAGCCGGCGTTCTGCCATAATTACCTGTGAGTACCGGGTGTGCTGTGTTGCGAAGATCCGATGCTTGGGTGGAGTGTGGGAGTGACGGTGGTGCCCTTTCTTCGGTGTCTGACTGCCTTGCTGTAATTTAGGGGTCCTATGCTGCTGCGGCCATTAACACGAGGCTCTGGAATGCATCTTTGAAACACAGGGATGCCTCTCTCAAGCGGGAAGAGCATGTTTCTGGTGGCTGTGGCTCCCTTCTGGTCAGTGCCCTGAATGAAAAATCTTTGCAGATTTTTGTGGACAGATGACCCCTTGCACTTGCAGTACCTACTTCCTCTCTCTACTGCCTGAATGAGGACCTGAATAGTGGCACATATTTCTGTGCTGATGTTAGAATCTTTCTGCTTTAAAAAGCTCAGAGGAACTCTGTGTAATTAGCAGGCTTGGAGTGCCATCTGGTGGCAGAGTGGGACTTTCCCTGTCAGATCCTGAATGTTTCTAGTTGCCTTGGCTCAATTACTAGTAGAATATCTGCAAACTGCTAAAAGTTCCAGTAGCGTTCTGGTGCTGTCACTGAGGTAAATGGCTGCCTGAGCCCTTCTTCCTGCCGCCCAGAGGAGGTAAAAAGCTTCAAAAAGTGCCTTTCTAAGTTGGAGAGTCAGTAAAAACTGTAAGGCACGGTGCTGGGAGGAGCTGAAAATAAATGGCTACAAAAATTAAGGGGCCAGAGGCAAAAGAAAAGCCATGTGCTTCACAGTGGTTGATAGGTAAGATTGGATCGCATGGCAGTTCCCTGTGGAGGCAGGCATCGGAGGAGTCTGGGGAGGAAACGCTAAGTGAACTACAGCAGGGACCTGCAACAAAATCCACACAATCTCTTCTGCAACAAGAACTCCGGAGGGGCTTTGAGGAACTAGCTGCAGAGTTTCGGTCTATGCGGGATGAGGTGATGAATACGATTGCAGAGCTTCGCAGAGATATTAAAGAGCTGGGACACTGGGTGGAGGAGGTGGAAACTAAAATGGAGGACCATACTGAAACTTTGGTGAACTTGCAGTGCACAGCAAACAGGCAATGCTCTCAGGTGTTGGAACTTACATATAAGATTGATATAGAAAATCAGGCACGCAGAAACAGTGTGCACTTCAGAGGCATACTGGAGGCTGCAGGTGGGGCAGAGAACTTGGTGGAGGTGATACAAGCGTTGGCAGGTGGCCTTTTAACAGCTAAGAGTTCTTGTCCCATTGGGCCAACATGGAGATTGAAAGGGTGCACCGTGTGTTGGGAAAGCCTCCCAATAACCAACTGCGGGATGTCATTGCTCGTTTTCTGCGATAAACTGATGCGGAGCTCCTGCTGCAGAGAGGCCTTGAGAAGAAAACGGTCCAATACCAAGATGCAATTATCTCCCTGTATCAAGATCTCTCGACCTTCATGCTGGTATGCCAGTGGATGATGAAACCGATCATACGAGAGGTGTTGAAAAGAAAAGGGATTCGCTATTCATGGTCTTTTCCTTTTCGAAATGAATTTTATGCTGGGGAATAAAAAAATTTCTGCAGAGGATTATACTGAGGCGTGGAGATTGCTCTGCCAAGCTGGCCTCGTGGAGGATAATGCAATGCCAGTGACTGCGGCTCCTAAGTCCCAACACTCAAAATGGAAGCGGGTGGGAAGAAGCACCCATTAGCTTCCAGAGCAGAATGATCCTGCATGAATGACATTTGAGAGAACGATAGATCTTGTCACAGGAGACATGGTGGCGGCATGGTGAGCTGATGGAGGAGGCTGCCGAGGATGTGGAGCTATAAGTGGATAAACCCTACTAGTGGGTAACTATTTGGACTACGTGTATTGGCTAGAAATTTAGCATTTATCTAATCGGTGTTTTGTTTTACTTAATATGATAATATGGTAACTGTTGAAAATGTTAGGGGCTGATGATTACTGCTGTAAGGGTTGGGGTGGGGGAGGGGACCTGGGTAGTTTAGATATAGGGTCATCAATTCCATAACCTGTCAAGTTGACAGGCAAGTGGTGATGAGGAGGAGAGAGGGTGGAGGTACATGGGGGGAATGAGAGATGGGGAGAGGGTTGGCAAGGGGCAGGGGGGGAGAGAGGGTCAGGGAAAGGGTTTGTGAATAATAGGGTGGGGAGAGGGAAGGATGGAGATCTATTTCTTGTTTTTTTTTCAAGGGGAAGTTGGGAGGGGGCAGCTGGTGCGAGACATGGATGGATGGGGGATTGGGTTTGGGTTTGAAGTCCTGACAGAATACATGGGGGAGCAGTCATTAAGAGGCGAGAGAGGGGAGGAGGATGATACATTATGCTGAAAGTTGTCTCCTTCAATGTAAAGGGCCTCAATTCTCCTCAAAAACGTTCACTGTTCTTTAAAGAGCTGAGGTCCCTGAAGGAGGAAATTCTGTTTCTGCAAGAGACACACCTCCGTAGCAATAATCAAGGCTGGCTAAAATGTAAACCCTACTCTGAAGTGTGGGTAGCGTCAGATGAGAGAGGCCGGAAAAAGTGTGGAGTTGCTGTGCTGTTTCACCAGGCTCTGTCAATAAGGGTAGAGGAAGACGACCAGGCATCCAGACCCTTCCAACAGATGCAAAGGGTCCCCCAAGGATCATCCCTCTCATCCCTACTCTTCAACATCTACATACAGCCAATCTGTAACATCATCCGATCATTCAACATTCTATACCACATCTATGCGGATGACATCTTACTATACACTCCATTTATCACTGACAACCCAGACTATGCGTCCATAGTTGAGTGCTTCAACACAGTCTCAGACTGGCTCATGACATGCAACCTGAAGGTCAACACCAATAAGACAGAGGTCTTATTCATATCAAAGGACCCCACATTTACACCACCGCCCTCCCTCAAAGTAAAAGATTTTGATCTTATAACCAAGCAAGAGGTCTGCTATCTGGGGGTAACAATCGACCAACGCCTATCATGGGAGACCCACACTCAAAATATCACTAAATCTGTATACCATAAACTAAGAACCCTCTGACATCTACGTCCTCTCCTCGAAACCTCGGACTTCCGTTCGGTGGCCCAAGCTCTCATCCTTCCTCATCTAGACTATTCCAACATCATCCTTCATGGTATGCCGAAGCACACCCTGCAGCCACTACAACTTGCCATGAACACAGCTGCTCATACAATCTTAGCTGCATCCAGATACGACCACATTACTCCTATCCTAATTCAGCTCCACTGGCTCCCCATAGCAAGTCGCCTGACCTACAAAGCAATGTTACTCACTTTCAAGGCCAGGAATGCAATGTCAGCGACCTCACTCTCAGAACTGATGCAAAGAGCGCCAGAGACCAGGTCCAGGAGAACATGCTTGGTAAACTCCCTCGCAACCCCCTCAATAGTAAGGACCTGCACCCAATCAACCAAGAACCAAGCTTTCTCCCTATTTGCACCAACACAATGGAATGCCCTACCTGCAATGATACGTGCGATCCCAGATCTCACAACTTTTAGGAAGGCTTTGAAGACTCACCTCTTTCAACTTATGTACGATCACCCACCCTAGATCAGTCATACAAATGAAAACTGCCGACGGTACACGACCGTAGGCATGTGCCATCAAATAAGACTGTAACCCCTTACCACCCTGTCTCACCCTGTTCTGCCCATGTCTGCCCTGTTCTACCCATGTCTGTACCCGCCAGGGTTGTTCTAATTTAGATTGTGAGCTCGTAAGAGCAGGGACTGTCTTGTTTGTTCATATGTAAACCGCACTGATTTTAAATAGCGTGGTATACAAAACCAAATAAAATAAATAAATAATAGTCAGGAAGGACAAGATGGGACATTGGCTCCTTATGAATGCCCGCTTGGATGGGCACCCCATCACTTTGGCTAATATATATGCATCTAATGAGGGCCAGGTGACATTTTTTGCACGACTGAAAATTCTTTTGGTAGAGTTTGCAAAAGGGCCTGTCATTTTGGGAGGGGATTGTAATGCCCATATGGTGTCACACTTGGATTCAACGGGGAAGAATGCGAGGGAGGGTAATGGGATTAGCCGAGCGCTACGGACGTTTATGACCGATCTAGGCCTGCGGGATGTATGGAGGGATACCCATAGAGAGGAAAGAAAGCTATACCTACTACTCACCAGTCCATCAGGTGCATACGCATATTGATTAATTCCTGCTGGATCAGCATCGGATGGAGGAGTGGAGGTGGGGCATGGTGCTTTAACATGGTCAAATCATGCTCCCTGTTGGGTTTCTCTTCCTGGTGATTTGGGTGGGGAGCGGAGGCAGATGTGGAGATTGGACGGGAGATTTTTCCATCGGGCCTCTGCTGTCTAGGATCATAGAAGATTTATACAAGAATTCTTTGAGCTAAATGATTCCAGGGAGATTGCACAGCTGGTGGTTTGGGACGCTTTTAAGGCCACGGCTCGAGGCTGCCTGTTGGCTGAGTCGGGCCGAACTAAGAAAGCGTGGGCAAGGGTATCTCAAAGTTTAGAAAAGGAAGTCATGCGCCTCCAATTTGAAAATGCACGAACTGGCTCTAAGCGTGTTTGGCGCCAGTGGCGGGAAACATGGGCTCGATTAGATGCCTGTGTACAAAGAGATTTAGATAACATGTGTCATAGACTGAGGCAAAAGTTTTACGAGCAGGGGAATACAGTCAGGCCACTGATAATGCATGACGGATGTTGCAGGTGATACATGCTGCACGCCAGGGAATCCCAACTGTCATTTATTGGTGGGAGTCGATGCCGAGAAGGCATTCAACTGTGTCAGCTGGGGCTTCTTGTGGCGTGTACTGGCCACGATGGGGTTTGGACCTAACTTTACGAGATGGGTGCACAATCTTTATCAGAGGCCCTGAGCTAGCTTTCAGGTCAATGGGGGTCAATCAAAGTGTTTTGAACTGGAGAGAGGGACTCGGCAGGGGTGCCCATTATCCCTGCTATTGTTTGCATTAGTGATGGAGCCTTTGGCACAAAGCTTCCTTGACCACCCAGATGTAGCTGGAGTGAGGGTGGGCTCCTGTGAATTCAAAATAGCACTTTTTGCAGACGATATTAAATTATTAGCTAACCCAGAAACCTCCCTTCCCAAGGCAATGCAACTTTTTGCAGCCTTTTCGCAGGTCTCAGGGTTTAAAATTAATTATGCTAAGTCGGAAATCTTGAACGTGGGGGTTACGGAAACGACATGCGCACAATTGAAAGCATGTTTCCCTTTTTGATGGGTAGATAAAGCCCTTTGTTATTTGGGTGTGAATCTCACAGTAGATAGGGCTGCACTGTACTGGGAGAACTATGTACCCTTAATCCAACAAGTTAAACGGGCTTTGGAGTCCTGGACGGGCCTGATGTTGTCATGATTTGGGTGCATTGCTGTAACGAACATGGTGGTGGTTCCACGTTTTTTTGTATCTTTTTCAGGTGCGCCCTGTGTCCCTACCTTGTGGGGCTTTGGAATCTTGGCAAGCGCTGATTATGAAGTTCATATGGAAGTTCAAACGCCCTAGAATAGCTCGCAGGGTCCTATATGCCCATTTGAGACATGGGGGTCCCTAACCTTCATTGGTACTATGCGGCGGAGCAGTGTCGTGCAGGGGTGGAATGGATGAACTCTACTAGCACTAAACACTGGGTACAAATGGAAATGGATTTAGCAGGAGGGGCTGGGTTGGGGGACCGGTTGTGGACATGCCCTACGTTGCAGGGAGGTATGCATGCTACTAATCCATATATAACTCATACTCTTCAATGCTAGGATCGTTTTTTCTGGCCACGAGGGGCAATGTTGTCCCCATTAGCACCCATAGTTAATAATTCCTTCCCTCTAGGCATGAGTGATTTAATTTTTCGACAGTGGGGGCATAAGGGGTTTAGTCGTATGGGCCAACTATTTGAGGATAGCGTGCTCCGTCCTTTTCGCGAATTGCAGGAGGAATTTGATATCCCAGACCACCATGTATACCAGTATACACAGGTGGCACATTGGGTGGGGAATCGAGATGTTAGACAGCAAGTTGCTCGAGAGCTGACAGATGTTGAAAGTTTATGTGAGGAATGCGCAAACACTAAGGGCCTCATTGCGGCCCTGTATGCACACTTACAGAAACAACATTTTGGAGAAGGCAAACATAAGGCTTAGTGGATGCAGGAGTTGCAACTTTCATACACTGAATAGCAGTGGGAGCAGATTGAGGGCAGGCTCTGGAGAAGTTCGGTGGCTGTTAATGCCCGAGAAACTAATTATAAACTAATCTATGGGTGGTATATGACACCAGTATGAGTGGCTTGAGCTTTCCCGGGAGTATCGGATTTGTGTTGGCGGAATTGTGGTGAGAAAGGCACCTTGGTGCATGTGTGTGGTGGCTTTGCCCTCGAGTCCAAGTTTTTTGGAGGGGGATACAGTATCGCCTGAAACAAATGGTTGGTTTGAATATCCCTTGGGACCCCAGGTATTTTTCTTTTTGGGAGGCAAGTCCCTAGTGGGTGGCTCACCCAGTTGGCGCTGATTCGACATAGCTTGAATGCAGCTAGGCTGACCCTGGCAGCCACCTGGAAACAGGCATCGCCTCTGGCATTGTCATGCTCGCTGGAACGGGTGTGGGATCTATACACAATGGAACGGGGGGGGAGGGGTAGCGGTTGGGAAGATACGCCTGCCCCAATTTGAGCAGATATGGGAGGCCTTTGTTTTGAAGTATGGCTCACGGCCTGCAACGTCCCTAATCTAGCTGGAGGTGCAGGATAAGAGCCGCCCCTTGGTGTGAGGGTATGGCAATCTCCTTTTTTCTTAGTATTGATAGATTGACAGGATACCCCCTAAGTTATAAAATCTGTAGCAAAGGGGTGGTGGGTGAGTGAGGGGGTGGGGGGAAGGGATGGGAAAGGAGTGGGAGGGGGAGAAGGGAGGGGTTGAGAGGGAAAATGGGTGATAATGAGGTCCTGTGAATAAAGACAAAAAATATAAGGCTGTGATGTAGCAATTGTTTTGGTTGAAGATTCTGTGTTGTATTATTATGCAAGTATTCTGTGTGTTGATTGTACAGGCACTTCTTTGTGTATTTGTATAAAAGCCTTTAAATAATAAAAAAACACTGTTCTACAAATTTTCAAAAATTGTTTGCTTCAGAAATTAAATGTGCTATTTCTTAATGAATTTGATACGCTGAATTCAAATATGATAGTGAAATTGGTCAATTAGCTCCTGTTTCTATGATATGTTGAAGAATTTACATTTTACCACTATGTATGGTGAAAATCTAGCCTAAATCCTTAGATGTAAATCAAAATCTTATTACAAATGAAACTTTGCACAATAACAAGCATGTTTCTATAAAATAAAGTTCATAAACGGACTTAGAAGAAACAGAAGAGTAATTATGTCTGCAATTTAACTTTCATTAAGAACATTTGTAAGTACATTCTAGCAAGTTTTGTTCTCATTCAGTGGCTTCATGACTCTTCCTGATATGTTTCTTGTACTGAAGCAATGGAATATCCCTTGTCACTGTCCAGCAATAGTCTGCAAGCATTGATGGACTCCATTTACCCTGATAAATCTTTTCCATGGCTGCAATGTCTTGGTGAAATCGTTCTCCATGTTCATCACTTACCGCTCCGCAATTTTGTGGGAAAAAATCTAGATGAGAGTGTAGAAAATGAATCTTTAAGGACATGTTGCAACCAAGGTTTTTGTATGCCTTGAGAAGATCTTGAACAATCTCTTGGTAATTATTTGCTTTGTTGTTTCCAAGAAAATTTTGTGTCACTGATTCAAATGCTATCCATGCAGCCTTTTCCTTTCCACACAGTAAACAAAGAAATTCGTCATCTTGAAGTGCACGAATCTGAGGGCCAACAAAAACTCCTTCCTTAACTTTGGCATCACTCAGTCTAGGAAATTTACCACCAAGATACCTGAAAGCAGGTTTAATTTTATCCATCGCCTTGACAAAGCTTTTCATTAGTCCCAACTTGATGTGCAAGGAAGGCATCAAAATCTTGTTGCTGTCTACAAGTCCTGGAAACAGAACATTTTTGCTTCCAGGATCCAGTGACTGACGGAGTGGCCAGTCCCTTCTGATGAAATGACATTCTCTAGCACAACTATCCCATTCACACAGGAAGCAGCAGTACTTGGTGTATCCACCCTGAAGACCAAGCAAGAGGGCGACCACTTTGAAGTCCCCACAGATTGACCATAGATGTTGATCATAGTTTATACATTTCAAAAGTTGTTTCATATTGTCATAAGTCTCTTTCATAAAAGCTGCATGGCCAATAGGAATTGATGGTAGCAAGTTGCCATTATGCAGCAATACAGCTTTAAGACTTGCTTTGGATGAATCAATGAAGAGCCTCCAATCATCTGCATTGTAATTGATGTTGAGAGCTGCCATTAAACCTTTTACGTTGTTGCATGCAGCAAGATCACCACCTTTGAAAAAGAATGACACCACGTCTTTCTGACGGTCCCGGAAAAAAGAAATTTGAACGTCACCAGCCAGAAGATTCCACTGCTGTAGTCTGGAACCCAAAAGCTCAGCTTTATTCTTCAGGAGATCCAAATACCTGACAAGGTCGTTAAATTCACCTTGTGTTATGAGGTGTGGCTCATTAGCAGTGGCCAGAAGAAACTCTGGGTCACGAGAGGTTGACAGTTCATAACTACAAACTTCTTCCTCTTCCTCACTTGATTCTAATGATAACACAGGTACACTAAAAAAATTTTTTTTTAAACTGCCTCTAATGTTTCGATTGATTTTTACGTTTTTTGGTGCGCTGAATCCAAATCTGGTAACCAATTTGCTCCATCACGTACAGATTTTTTGCTACATTGGGTTAGCAGTTTGAGGTGAACGTTTCAGATTGAGTGCGATCGAGATAAAAGTTTCTTGGATGAATTCTTTATACTAATTGTTTAGTAGTTATTCAAATAAGAATAAAGAAAATTGTAGCAAGGCAGCACATAAGAATAATGTCAACAAAACACACTGTGATGGTAGCAAAATTGTCTGCACTTAAAACAGCCACATACATGTGCACAAACATTGAGCATATAAGAGCAAGGTTAGACACAAAGCAAAGCAAAGAAATGTGCAAAAAATGTTGTACAGGTATGTATGTAAGAATAGAAAACGCAAACCGCACCATTGCAATACATGAAGACAAACACCCGATGGTGTGAAAATAAAATTCTAATAAATGAGATCCGACACTGTGGTAATAACTAGCAAATTTTTATTTCAAAGTTTAGTAAAAACACGATATTTGTCAACACAGTTTAGATTTTAAAGTCATTCTTGGGTCAATCAATCTCCTGGTGTGCCCGTTTCTTCTTCCCCCGAATGCTTCTCTTGGTGCGCTGCTTGGCATATTTTTCATCTGGGGTTTCCCGCAGCAGCAACCAGCAGAAATCAGCCATCATAGTGGTGTTCCATCTTCCTTGGTACCTTCTCTCTGTGTCCTTGATGTCCTGGTGAAACCTTTCACCTTGTTCTTCACTGTACACCCCCAAGTTTTCGGGAAAGTAGTTCACATGGGAGTGCAAGAAATGGACTTTCAGGCTCATGTTACAGCCTTGTTCTTTGAAGACATTGAGCATCCTGGCAACAATATCCTTATAGTTCTCATCCCGCCTGTTCCCCAAGAATTTGAGAACAACATCCTTGAAGGAATCCCAGGCTTCTTTTTCCTTCTCAGACATCGTTTCAGCGAATGCTCCATCTGAAATGAGTTTCCTTATATCAGGGCCAACAAACACTCCTTCTTTTAGCTTTGCTTCAGAAAGTCGGGGGAACTTTGAGCAAAGGTACCGAAAGCACTCACCATCTTTTGGAAGGGACTTGATGAATTGCTTAATGAGACCCAACTTAATGTGGAGAGGTGGTAATAGAATTTTATCACAAGGTACCAAGCTCTCATGAAGAACATTTTTCTCACCGGGTCTCAAATACTCCCGAATTGGCCAGTCTTTTTTCCCCCAGTGTAGGTCGCGGGCCCGGCTATCCCACAAGCAAAGGAAGCAGGGATATTTGGTGAAACCGGATTGCTGCCCTAATAGCATGGATAGAATTTTAAAGTCTCCACAAATCATCCACTTATGCTCATCATAACGAATCTTCTGAAGAATCAGGGCCAAATTCTCGGATTTTTCTTGGAGAATAACAGAGTGAGCAATAGGAACTGAAGCGAATGTGTTGCCATTATGAAGAGGAACACCTTTTATGCTGTCTTTTGACGAATCAATGAACAGCCGCCATTCAGCAGGATCATACTTGAGTTTAAACCTTTCCATCACTCCGTATATATCGTTGCAAAATACCAAATCTTCCTCTTTGCTGAAATACTTCAAAAATTGTGTCTCGCGGTTGCGGTACCAATAAAAAGTTGTTCCTGGTGACAATAGATTTTTCTGTTTAAGCCGAGAACCTAGCAGTTGGGCAGCATCTTTTGGGAGTCCTAAATCCCGGACTAAATCATTCAATTCAGCTTGAGAGAAAAGTTCAGGTTTCGGATCTGGTTCAGTTTCAAACTCGGAAGTACTGGACTCATCGGGAAAAGCCATCTGATGAGTCTCATCATGATCAGAACCGTCCACACAAATATGATCCAAAGATTTTGGTGGTTCAGGCAAAGGTACTTCGTTGCTATGAGGCATAGGCCTAATTGCTGAGGGAAGGTTGGGGTAACTTATTACATTCTTATTTTTTAAGTTGTATCCCTTCACAATGCAAGAGCAAAAATAGCAGTCACTGCTGTGGTCTCTTTGTTCACGCCACATCATAGGTATTCCGAAACGAAATGCTTGTTTTTTACCTTTCATCCATAAGCGTAGATCTTCCTCACATGTCTTGCACACTTTGTGAGGAGTCCACGGTTTGTCTTGATCGCCTAACTTCAAACCGAAATAGACGAAATATACTTTTTTAATAAATGCAGAAATGTTCCTCTGCTGCTTTTTCACGGTATATTCCCCACAAATAAAACAAAAACTGTCCGGAGAGTTGACGCAACCTCTGGCTCTGTGAGCCATCACAAATACACAGCACTGCAAACTACAACTGTAGTGAACCACTTCGGAATAAAGCTGGATTACGACAGAGCAAACAAACGGTAATAATGAACTTGCAATAACCTGAAATTTGACCGCAACTTTCATGTCGCAACCCCCGTGTTTGAGCGAGCGAGCGCACGAGGCGAGGCGAACAGGAAAGAACGTGCGCCAGCGCGAGTACTGGATTTAGCCCCCCGCCTCCCAATTGTCCTGTTAATGTATAAAATGAATACAAAACACTCTAAAATATCATGAGGGAGTGTTTCTAGTTAGTTAACCATTACAACCTCTATTTTGGGCCAAGAAAATAAACTGCAGTCGGCTAAAAAGAAATTATGTGAACATTCCTTATATGGGTAAGAAATCTAATTTTGCAAGAAAACGTGACGTGATGGAACATTTTGGCTATTTTTCCTGGATTCAGCACCCCAAAATCTATAGGAATCAGTTGCAAAACTGGAGGCAGTTTTTTGGTAGTGTACCTGTGTAATGATTCTGACATTTTGGGAATCGGCAAACCTTCTCCATGAGGCACTGGGCGTATTGCAGATGGAATGTTTGGATATTGCACAGTCCACTTACTCTTTCTGGATATGTCTTTCTGAATTGGAGGAACCATGCAGAAGTAGCAATTGCTGACGTGATCCGTGGGCTCTCTCCAGATCATTGGAACTGCAAAAGGCATTGATTGCCTTTTCCCATTCATCCATTGCCTGAGATTTGTTGCACATGTATTGCAGCATATGTGTGGCGCCCAACTCTTATCCTGATCTCTTATTCTCCAGCCAAAATATAAGTTGTAGGCTTTCTTAACCGCCACAGTTTTTGTGATGTAAAAGTCACTTTGCCACAAATATAGCAGAAATTATCTGCATATTAACACAAGTACGATGCATCACCGAATACGCTGTGATTGACCTATCGGCATAAAATAATGCAAAATAATTGATTTTTAGTTTTTCTGTGACTAATACAACTTAAGATTTATACTGTCAAGTGATGCAAATTTAAATACTGATTGCATCATCTGGTTTTGGACAGATATTTCTAATCTCCAGGAACAAGCAGGAATGTAGTCTTCACATATGGGTATCGTCGGTACCGACATTGCCTGCGCGGGAACGCTCCCCAGCGTCCAATAGGAAAGCTTTTGGGAGCATCCCACAGTGCCTGCGTGCTGCCTTCCCGCCTTTCCCAACTGTCCCTCTGCAGTTCTTTATTTTCCGTGGAGCCGACAGGTCGTACATCCTGTCACTGCAGAAAATATCCCTTCTATTCTTTTTTGTGGTCGCGTCTGCCTTCGCTCAATGCTGCACCGGTACCACCGGTGGTTATTTCTTTTTTCTTAAAAAAAAAAAAAAAAAAACCTCTTTCTTTCTGGAGTCTTTCCAGTAATTTTCTCCTCAGGTGCCACGTGCCATTTTGGGCACTAGGCCCAACTTTTTCCTTCAAAATGGAAAAACCCGCTTCGGGTTTTAAAAAGTGTTCCAAGTGTGGCGGTACCATCTCTGTCACCGACACCCATGAGTGGTACCTCAAATGTTTAGGTCCTGACCACTCTATTTCAGAGTGTGTTGCCTGTGGGATGATGTTGAAAAGTGGCTGGCAAAACTGAGCTGCTAAACTTAGCACCCTTTTTCCCTCCGATGCAGCCTCCATGGCATTGACGTCTTCCAGGGCTTCGTCTTCCTCCCATGGATCTGAGGTAACTAAACATAAATCTAGCCGGTCCTCAAAGGGTAGATCTCCTTCTAGACATCGAGATGCCTCTGGCATTGCCCTTGAGGGACTTTCACCGGCAAAATGACCCCAGCGGGAGGCTTCGGCTTCCAAAGCACTAACGGGGCTCCAGGATGTTCTCGAAGCTGCAACCTTGGCAGAACTACTGGTGCCATGCTCTGGGGTGCCGGCCGCTTCATCCAGTACCGATACCCAAGCATTGGCAGTGTCGATAGACCAGAGATTCTTGGCTATTGAACGCATTCTGGCGGCTCTTCTCACAGCCTCGATGCCCCTGAAACCGCTTCAGACAACTCAACCGGTACCGGCACCGACTTCATAGACATCGGCAGGTATTCTGCCGGGACCGAGTCATGCGTGTCTATCCGGTATTGACAGGTCGGTACCGGACCACTCCGATGCCGACTTCGATCGGTACCGGTACCGTGCCTTGCACGATCACCTGGATCGGAGATACTTCGAATCCTCGGATGAGTCTGAAGACTCTGAAAGCTCTGCCGATACCAGAGTACTTCTTCCTGAGGATTCCTCTTCTCCTCAGCGTAGGATGTCTCCACCAGAGGATATGTCCTTTCAGGACTTTATCCGGGATGTGGCCTGAGGTCTTTCCATCACAGTGGCTCCTGAAAAAGAGCCTAGGGCAAAGGAATTAGAAATCCTACAATACCCTAAAGCTCCCAAGGAGCAGGCTACCTTACCTATTCATGAGATCTTGCATGATCTCATGTTAAGGATGTGGGAAATACCTCTAACCACATCTCCTCACTCTCGAAGACTTGACACCATGTATCGAGTTCCTCCTTGTCCTGGGTTTCAGAAGACTCAATTACCACACCATTCTATGGTGGTGGAATCGGCTATGAGAAGGATAGAGTGCAAAAAGGCATGCATCTAATCCTCCAGGACGTGAGTGTAGGACTCTTGACGCCTTTGAATGTCGAACCTTCCAAGCTTCCATGTTTTCTCCTAGCATCAGTTCCTATATCTTGTATATGGGAATGTTCCTTAAGGAGTTTACAGGAGATTTAGAGCTTATGAGCCCTCTCCTTCCTGATAAGAGGCAAGATTACCTTTCCCTTGTCAAACATGCTCAGGATGTTTCCAAGTTTGTGAATCGTGCAGCTTTTGACTGCTTTGAGTGCATAAGCAGAACCTCTGCCATTGCCATAGGTGCACGTAGGATTGCCTGGCTCCAGGCATCTGACTTGGAAATTTGGGTACAGGATAAACTAGGGAATATTCCTTGCACAGATGAGAATCTCTTTGGCAAGAATTGGCAGTAAAAAGCTAATAAGAGAGATGCTGACAATTATCACTTTGTATAGCTTGTCTAAATCTACAGCTGATCCTGCGAGGAAAAAATCCTCTAAGAAACCATTCTTCAGTAAGAAGAAGTTTTATCCCTCCTATACCCAGCAGGGTCATCGTTTAGGTTAGTCTGCCCAAAAGGGACAGTAGAATCAACCTAGGCAAAGAAAGACACAAGCAGCTAAGCCTCAACCGGCTCAGCAGACACAGCCTCCACAGGGGCTTTGACTCCTATCTAGAGAACTTTGCCTTCCTGACCCTGAATGGCCCAGAGCCTTTCACCATCCCAGGAAGGTTATGTCATTTTGCCCCCAGGTGGGGGCAGATAACAGCAGAAAATTGGACTCTGTCTATTGTAAGAGAGGGGTACAGGCTTTATTTCCTCAGCATGCCCCCTTCTACAATGGTAAGACAGTTCAATTCTCAGACCTCTCTCAATGACCAGTTAGGTCAAGAAGTCACTGTGCTCTTTGCTCAAGGGGCAATAAAAGAGGTACCCGTTCCCCAACAGGGTACAGGGTTTTACTCCCCCTATTTCCTTATTCCAAAGAAAACAGGACGACACAGACCCATTTTAGACCTCAGAGAATTGAACAAATTCCTGTTCAAAGAGAAGTTCAAAATGATTTCTCTAGGAACTCTGCTTCCATACCTTCAGAGTTAGGATTGGCTTTGTTCTCTAGATCTCAAGGATGCGTACACTCATGTTCTCATCCACCCAACTCACCGAAGGTTCCTTGGCTTTCTGTTTCAAGGGAAGCACTACCAATACAGGGTTCTTCCCTTTGGCCTGGCCTCTGCACCAAGGGTGTTCACAAAATGCATGGCTGTGGTGGCAGCATTTCTTCAGCACCCTAGGAATATTCATCTTCCCTTACTTAGACGACGGGCTCATTCGAGCCCCTTCAGAGCCAGAGGCCAGGGTTTCTCTCTCTCTCGCCCAATGCGCATCCTTCAGTATTTGGGACTTGTCATAAACTTCCCAAAATCCAACCTTGCTCCCACTCAGTCCCTAGAGTTTATAGAAGCTCTGCTGGATACCAGACAGGGGCCTACCTTCCACAGCCCCGCTGCCTTCGCATTGTACAGTTAACTTCCCAAGCAAGTGCTAAAACCTCACCTCACTGCTTGGGAAATGTTACAGTTGCTAGGCCACATGGCATCCACCGTGCATGTTGTTTCTTATGCTCGCCTCCATATGAGGGCAGCCCAGTGGACTTTATCCACTCAGGCAACCTGACGCCTGAGTCCACTATTAGACAAAATAGCAAACTCAGATCACCTTATTTTGTCCCTCCAATGGTGGCAGTCACCCCAAAACCTTCTGGTGGGGTCTTCTTTTCAGCAACCCCCACCCCAAGCCACTCTAACAACAGATGCTTCACAGGTGGGCTGGGGAGCCCATCTGCAAGGCCTCTCTACCCAGGGTACCTGGACTCCACAGGAGGCCTATCTACATATTAGTCTCCTGGAACTCAGAGCAATCTTCCGTGCTCTTCGAGTATTCCACACCCAGCTCAGCTACAAGACAGTCCCAGTTCAAATGGACAATCAAGTAGCCATGTTCTGTGTGAACAAGCAGGGCAAAACAGGCTCTCTGTTGCTCTGCAATGAAGCTTTGCAACTGTGGGCCCTTGCCAGAGAGCATCAGATTCATCTCCTTGCGGTGTATCTTCCAGGCATTCAAAACTCTTGGGCAGACAGACTCAGTCGAGTTCTGCTTCCACACGAATGGTCTCTCCATGCAGACCAGGTGGCCAAAATGTTTCAAATTTGGGGAACCCCAGACATAGACCTCTTTGCAAGTCCGTTGAATGCCAAACTTCCCCGGTTCTGTTTCAGAATTCCGGCTCAGGGTTGTCAGGCCAGGGATGCTTTCCTCCTCCATTGGGGTCAGGACTTCCTGTATGCCTTTCCACCCATTCCCCTAATTCCCAAAACCCTGTTCAAGCTTCAGAGAGACAGAGGTAATATGATTCTCATAGCTCCACGTTGGTCACAGCAAATGTGGTATCCTCTGCTCCTACATCTCTCTCAAGCTCCGTCTCTGGAGTTAGGATCTGCTCCAGATCTCCTTTCTCAAGAGGACGGGATGCTGTGGCATCCCAATCCCCAGTCTCTGCATCTCAGGGCCTGGTTGCTGAAAGCCTAGAATGTCATGGTCTTATCCTTTCCCAGCAGGTAAAGGATATCCTTTATGCTTCCAGGAAGCCTTCCACAAGACGCTCTTATGCATTTAAGTGGAAAAGGGTTACCTTATGGTGCTCGCAGAAGGGTCTTAACCCTCTTGCGATACCTCTGGAATCATTACTGGAGTATCTCCTTCATTTATCAAATGCAGGGCTTAAGACCAATTCAGTGAGAGTTCATTTGAGTGCTATTACAGCTTCTTTCAAGCCTCTAAATGGACAACCTATTTCCTCTCATCCTCTCATAGCGAGGTTTATGAGAGGCCTTCTTTTAACTAAGCCTCCCATTGAGCCACCACCGGTGGCATGGGACTTAAATCTGGTTCTTGGGCAGCTCATGAAACCGCCCTTTGAACCATTAGCCACTACCTCTTTGAAATTCCTTTCCTGGAAGGTCATCTTTCTTATTGCAATCACATCAGCATGTCGCATCAGTGAATTGCAAGCGTTGGTGGATGATCCTCCTTATACAAGGTTCCATCATGATAAGGTAGTCCTTAGGACTCATCCACACTTTATGCCAAAGGTGGTGTCACCTTTTCATTTAAACCAAGCGGTTTACCTTCCTGTATTCTTTCTAAGGCCTCATGCCTCAAATGCAGAAAAGAATCTTCATACTTTGGACTGTAAAAGAGCTTTGGCCTTTTACTTGCAAAGGACACAGCAACATAGAAAGTCCTCTCAACTCTTTGTTGCTTTTGATCCTAGTCATTTGGCACTTCCAGTCTCCAAAATAACACTGTCCAGCTGGATTGCACAGTGTATATCTTTTGCCTATGAGTAAAAATCTTCCTCTTGAAGGCCATGTCACAGCTCACAATGTTGAGAGTCATGGCAGCCTCTATGGCTCATCTTCACTCTGTCTATCGACGACTTCTGTCGAGCAGTTACTTGGGCTTCGGTTCATACCTTCACAGCCCATTACTGCTTAGACAAGGACTCCCGCCGGGATGCCTTGTTTGGTCAGGCTGTTCTTCAACACTGTTCCATACTTAATCAACTCCCACCCACCATCCCTGGTAGGATGCCAGAGATCCAAGGGGGGACGTGGAGCCCTTTCACAAGGGCACACAACTTCTGGGACCTTCTCCCTGGCATTTGCAGCTAGGGAGTCCCCATATGTGAAGACTACATTCCTGTTTGTTCCTGGAGATAGCATAGTTACTCACCTGTAACAGGTGATCTCTCTGGAACAGCAGGAATTTAGTCTTCACAACCCACCCACCTCCCCTAGGAGTTGTATCTCTCTCTCTTTCTCTCTTTCCCTCTCTCTTTTGTCTCAGCTTTAAACTCAACTGGAGAGGGACAGTTGGGAAAGGTGGGAAGGCAGCACGCAGGGACATGTAATGAAGCTACAGGGTAAACTATTTAAGACAAATAAGAGAAAATATTTTTTCACTCAACGTGTAATCAAACTCTGGAATCTGTTACCGGAGGATGTAGTAAGGGCTGTTAGTATAGCTGGGTTTAAAAAAGGTTTGGACAAGTTCCTGGAGGAAAGGTCCATAAACCACTATTAAAAAGGGACCCAGGATATCAATGCTTGACCCAGTACAAGCATTGTGGAACCTGTGTCTTTGGGGATATTGCTAGGTACGTATAACCTAAATTGGCCACTGTTGGAAACAGGATACTGGGCTTGGTGGACCTCGGTCTGATCCAGTATGGCATGTCTTATGTTCTTATGTTCTTAGGCGCTGTGGGATGCTCCCAAAAGCTTTCCTATTGGACGCTGGGGAGCATTCCCGCGCAGGCTCCGTCGGTACCGATGATACCCATATGTGAAGACTAAATTCCTACCGTTCCCGGAGATCACCTGTTACAGGTGAGTAACTATGCTTTGGTTGCAAGTAGAGATTATGCAATTGCAAGCAAATGTTGTTGTGTAATACACAGTTAATGGTCCCTAATAACTAATTAATAGCATATATCTTAGCAACTAGACCTAATCAACCATTTTCATTATGATTTCTGTGTTCAGCAGCCTTAAATTAGTTTAGAACAGCTGCTTTCGTGGCCAAAGCATTTTGTCTGTTGAACAGTGAAATAAGGAACAAATAGACTGTTTTTAAACCTGCAATCAGTGAGTCCTGATCTCAATCCAATTGAGAACCTTTGGAAAGAGTTGAAATCTACCATTGGTAAAAAAGAATCCTGGAAACATTCATGAACTGGAACAAATCACAGTTGAAGAGGGGGAAAAACTACCAGCAAATAGATGTACAAAACTTATAGATGCTACAAGAAACGTTTGGAAACTGTCATCACTATCTAGGGTTGTGCAAGCAAATGAGGGTGCCATTAATCCTGTCCAGGTCATGTTTTGTTTTTTATTTCCTCAAAAATTACTATGTCTAAGTTGCACAGACTTATTTTTGTTGTATATCTTTTGAACATACTATTAAAATATTATGATGACATACAATTGGAATATTTTCAATTATCTTTAAGATATTGTACACAACATAAAATGCAAGGGTGCCAATAATGCTGACCACAACTGTACTTTAAATATTACTACAATGCAATCTAAGACTTCCTGAGTCCTGACCAAAATTAACATATATTTATATATCTGTATAATCACATGGATGTAGAAAACTCTGCAAAGTGCCAATTTATGAATTTTTTTAATACTATTAAATTATTTATATAATTAATATAACAGTTTACCAAACTACAAAAACATATTAATTCTTATACAAGTCTTCATACATTCTACAAATACTCCATAATTGTAAATAATATTATACATATACTTCATATATCTTTATCCATAAATGTAAATAATATAACACAATACTCTCCACCTTCTCAAAAAGACTCTTTAAACGTCCCTCCACCTCTTCAAAAAGACACCCTTTAAACTTCCAACTGTTGGACCACAGAATGCCGTGCACCGGCTACCTCAAAAAAGCTTTAAATGTTTTTTCCTCTTCAAATTTCTGTTTTTTCACACCATTATGGACCACAATTGCGCTGATCTCCACCTACTTTAGGGAAACCGTTGAACCGCAGCACTGTGCACTGGCTGAAAGATGTACTCTGCACCCCCCTCACCTACAACGAGGCAGGCTCTTTGGTCACAGAAATCCGCACACAAAACAAGGAGAAGGTTAACTGATCACAATTCTTTAGATAATACACAAATCTGTAAATAATACACAACACACTTGTATTATAAACACAGGACCAAAGCGCTTTGGGAGAGCAAGCCAGGCTTTTGCCTATGTTTACTCTGAAATCAAAGCTTTAGGCCTCTTTATTTATAGGTAAAGATTCCATTACACAGCATAATTTCACTTTATTATTCTACGTCTCACATCACGTATATTCATAATATACATATTCTATTCTACGTCTAGTGTTACGTATATTCATAACATACTTTTCTATAGGCATGCACGTCATAGACAATCATGAAAAGACATACATATATTCTCAGGCATGACTATGTAGGCCTTAATTCTAATTAATCCTAACACTGACAGTTTGATATCTCTGAGCAGAGACAGCGAGACTGTGAAGCTAGGTAAACAACTTGCCTTTTACTTATCTTTCTAATAAGACTAATGTTTATGTTATCTAAACCTTTAACCCAATTTCTTCTACAGGGTTTTCAAGGATAGTAAAATAAGGAGCTACAAATGATATTAATTCTTTCTTAGGACTTGTTATACACAGGGCCTGACTGTGTATCCAACCTGGTACAATCAAGCTTTCTTTCAGTCCTTCCTCTGATTCTGTAAAGAATCATTTCACAGATAAGGAAACTCAGACATCGGTATTAAAAAATGGATCGTAGCTAGCTTCTGGGTCAACCTGTAACATTATTTTAGGAGTCAGTGTCTCCACTGATTTCTTACAGCAAGCAGATATTACACACAGAATTAATGCTCCTAAAATGATAATCCCTAATAAGCCAGATAATGAAGCTAATAGGCCTTGCATGGGCCTAGATAATAAATTCCAGAAAGAAGAAACAAAATCAAAAAAATCAGAAAAAGAACTTACATAACTACTACTTGATACAAATGTACGATTTCTAACCCTATCCAGCAAACCTTTCACTACGTTTCCTTCATTATCAAGCATACTGCAACAGTAATCAGAAATTAGGCCACATACGCCATTTTCCTTCGCTAGTAGGTAGTCTAAAGCCATGTGATTCTGAGCTGCATAAGTGGACACCTTGTCTGCTGCACCTTGTAACACACTAATTAGCCTCTGTGAGATCCAGGGCTGTAAGTTCAACAACTGCCTGTAATTGCATAATCTGGGTACCATATTCTCTAGTGGGTGCTATGGCTCCAAAAGTTGAGAGCCAAACAGTACTTGTAAATGCATCTATCTGAGATTTAGTTAAAGGACTTGAGTCTACCAACTGTTGTGCTGCTATTATGGCTTCATCCTGAGGGGAAACATCCCTTTTTCTTCTTAAGGAATTATTCAAGGTTGATAATAAAGTAACATTTTGGTAAGGTAAAAACCGCCACGGGGTATCTAACTGAGCAACATAGCAAGTACCTGACCAACCTCTGGGAAGTTCTGTATATGCAAGATTACCACACACAAAATAGTCTCCCTTTAAAGCCACTAATCCATTTTCCCAAATTGTCCAGTTACGGGGACAGACTAGATTCTGCATACAATTATTCAAAGCCCACTGAGTAATGTTCATTTCCTTAATTCCTACAGATAGAGTACGTTCCCAGGGATGGTAATATCCTAATAAGGGGCAACTCCAATTAGGTATGTCTCGGACTGAGTCATTCAAAAGGTAGCCAGAACTATTATACTGTAACAAGTCATAATCATGCACCTGATTCCCTTGAACTTGCATTAATTGTACTACGGAAATATAAGGTTTCTGTACGTGGGATTTCTTATACCAGATGGAAGAATTATGTAGCATTATTATTTTACAAACGTTCCATGGGGTGTCCCCTACCTTTTTCCCTGTACCTTGAGCCATAAAACATATTGGAGGGGACTTTAAAGGCATAGAACTAACTACTCTAGGTTCTGTGTTTGTATGAGACCATCATACAGTAGTTAGATTAAAAGCTGTATCACGAAACTCTTCAAAGGCTTTGGGCCTAACTTGTGGTAAAAACCCATGTTGAGTGGCTATCACAGTTGGAAGGCAGACCGCACAACGTGACAGATTAAAATATTTTGTAACTGAGTGTAAATGCGACTCAAAAATATTTGGATATCCCTCATAACTTTCCCAAGATTCTAAATGCAGCACTGCTTCATTAACAATAACATGCCACAGCACAACTAAGACCAAATACTGAAACATTCTTAGCAGACCTCTGAATATCTGAAACTATAATCACCCCAAAAATAAATGTGCTAAGACAAAATAAAATACTTACTCTTCTTAATATGATGAAGATATATAGTATAGCTATAACTACCCCTTAATTCTCAATTACATCATGAAGTAGAGGTTAAGTACCCAAAGGTCATTGCATCTATATCAGTAAAATACTAATTTAAACTAACTATATCCACCTAATCAGTAGTGTAAATGCTGGTCAAAGGTTTTTTTGCATAATAAGTTCATTCAAAAAGCACTTCATCACAATAGTCTTTTTCTTTTCTGTAATATCACTAATGTCCAATGAGTCTCTGCGTTGCAATCTCTTGATTCACTGATACAGGGAACCACCTTCTGGATCCTGTGAAGGAGCCTTTTTACACTGTGTAAGATGTATCCAACGAGAATGTCCTTCCACTTTACAAGCTGAGTATCCCACCAGGAGCACACGAAATGGACCTAGGCACTTGGGAACCAGAAGCGTCTTTGGATGCAAATTCTTAATCAGGACCCAGTCAGGTGACTTCATCTCCGGATATGATGATTCTGGATATGATTCTGTCATCTCGTTGAGGATTCACTTGCAATAAAAGGGAAACAGACAGGACTGAGTGCAACCGTGAGCAATAAGTCAAAATATCGCTGCGCAACAATTGGGGATCTGGGATAACTGCCAAGTAATGTGGAGAAGTAGCTGGACGTCCAGTAACTATTTCATATGGTGTCAGGCTGGGGGAATTACACACTGCCATAAGGGCAAAGGGAAGGGCTTCCGTCCAATCTGTAGCCCAATCCTGTGTCATAGTGCGCAAGTGACTTTTGATTGTCCTATTCATCCGTTCTACCTGGCCAGAGCTTTGCGGATGATAAGGAGTGCGCAGTTGTCTCTTAATACCAAAGCAAATTTTCAATACCCTCCCATACACTCGCAACAATGGCTGGACCCAGACAAGAAAGAACAAAAGGAACACCCCAGACAGGAATAAACCGGTAATGGATAAGCTTCTACCCATCCGGACAAATAACACTTCCTTCCTCTGGCACAGGGCAGCTCTGCAAAACAGGCTGCAAAATCAAAAAGAGTTCGGAAGGCAGAAATCTTAATAACTGACCCTAAGCTGACCCTACAGTGCCAGTCTTGAAACAGTGCAGACAAGCTGTGCCAAAGAAAAAAATAAGTTCAGGTTGTACCAGAGAACCAAAAAGACATAATTCATAGCCACAGCAGCAAAGCTTATAATGCGGGAACAGGGCAAGTAGAAACAAAAGACTGTCAGGACAAATAAGCAGATGATCTTCTTTCCAGCAGCCCTGAGCATCACAGGATGCACCCCACGTAGTCAGAGTCTGGGTTTTCAAAGGAAGTATCTTGCTATTGCTGCAAGAAAGATGAAAGGGAAAACAAAGTCATATTAAACGGTGTTAAATACAGCACTGTCGGGGACACCGATGCTTGAAGAACAGCTCGCTGGGCTTCGTGGTCTGCAAAATGGTTGCCCTTTGACACAAAATCTTCAGCAGAAGAATGTCCTTTGTATTTTAAACTGCAACCTGTGCTGGCAAGAGGACAGCCTGTAACAAACGGTGAATGTATGCAGCATGTTTAATTGGTTTATTAGCAGAAGTCAAATCCCTCGTTGCTGCCAAAT
Organism: Ichthyophis bannanicus; assembly: GCA_033557465.1. Lineage (NCBI taxonomy): Eukaryota > Metazoa > Chordata > Amphibia > Gymnophiona > Ichthyophiidae > Ichthyophis > Ichthyophis bannanicus. The sequence goes on from CM066039.1 coordinate 234,607,176, forward strand.
ATTGCAATAATTCCACAAAAACGTAGTGACTTTAGCCTACACAAAGTTTGCCCTTGTCATCTCTAAAAGCAGAACTATCCACAAACAAAGGTATAATCCGGGGCTGGTAGAGGTACAGTTTGGAAACTATTGAGAATTATTTGGAAACAATTAGGAGACCCATCTTCCTCCACAAGTGTTGAAAGGTTGCATAGTGATGTAGTACAGACTGAAACATGAAGCGAAGAAATTAGTAATTCCAGAGTCAATAAAACGTGTGGAGGACAAAAGGCTGAGTCTTGGTTAAATGGAACAAAAGGGCACTGTAGAACCAGAAAATCAGTAATTTTCAATTGCAAAAAGCCACTGCTACTAAACTATGTAGACATAGTGAGAGTCCCAAAGTCACTGCATCAAATCGCTTTGAGAAATAGCCTACCGGCTTGCAACCAGTTGGGAAAGCTTGTAAAAGCACACAGGTAGCAGAGGAATCAGAAATAGCCACATGCAATTTGAATGGTAAAGAATAATCATATACAATAAACATGGTGCATTTCCCAGTGCAAAATTTTTTATTTATTTATTTTTTTACATTTAAAACAAACCTCCCACTGTGATAATGTGGGTACAATAAGGCCTTCAGGTCCTTCTTTCCCAATAAGAGCATAAAGTGGAGCAGTAAGATCTGAGAAATTTGCTAGCCATTGTTTACAGAAAATTAATAGACCCAGAAACTTGCGCATTAACACTGGTGTTGCTGGAAAAGACAATGACAAAATAGGTTTCAATCTAGCAGAGGTAATTTGCACGACCAGATGGTGTTAAATCAACACCCAGGAAAGTAACATTTTGAGATACAAATTGTAGTTTAGACAGATTAACCTTCAAACCTAAATTAGTAACATGAACTAATAGAGACAAACTCATAACATGGTGAACATAAAAGCAAATCATCCACATATTGAACTAAAGAGGAATGGTCGAGTCTTACATCAAATAATGCCGTTCTTAGGGCCTGCGAGAAATATGCAGGACTATCAGTATACCCCTGACACAAAGTGGTCCAGGTATATTGCTTATTGTCAAAATAGAAGGCAAATAAAAATTGGCTGTCTTTGCTAATGTTCACTGAAAAATAAGCAGAACTTAAATCCACAACAGAAAACCAGGTAGTCCCTGAAGGTATCTGCGTCCAGATATCATGTGGATTAGGTACCAAGGGAAAAATTGGCAAAATCACTCGTATTTACTGCTCGCAGGTCTTGCACAAATCTATAAGTCTTACCGTCAGCCTTTAGTACAGGAAGAATTGGAGACTTATATAATGAAGTTGTAGAATAAATGACACCTTGTTTCTGAAGATCCGCAATCACAGGACAAATTCCTTCAATGGCAGCTGCTGGCAATGGATATTGCTTTGAGTCTAGGAAGCTGAACTCCAGGTTTCACGGTGATTTTCACAGGCGGGATAGAAAAACATCTGACATTAGATCCTGGCACTGCCCACAAGGTAGACGGAAGTTCTCCAAGAGCAGGATGAATGGTACAGGCATCTGCAGGAGACGGCACTTCAGAGAGAGAGTACAGCTGGAAAGAAAACTTGCCACCCATCCAGGATATAGCAGCATGATATGACACCAAAAATCCCGACCTAGAAGATTCACTGGCAAAGTGTCTCCCACAAGAAAAGTAGTTGGATATACAATCTCTCCAATCTGCAAAGGTAAATATTCAAGTCTACGGTGAGGAATTATCTTTCCCTCAATGCCTTCACAATGTACTATCGGTGCTTGTGCTAATTGAGCATGGTAGATAGCAGGCAAATCCTGTAAACGCAGTGCTGATGTTGTAGCTCCAGTATCAATAACAAATTTCAAATTAGAACCTCCCAGTTTAGCTTCTAACTCACCCTGAGGAGTTAGTCAAATTCAGGAATAGTCAATCATCCCATGTATCACCTCCACAATCTTCTGGGTTAGAGAAGCACTGATATACTGGAGTGAATTCAGCTTGTACTGGAGGGGGAGGGGGGAAATTAGCTCTCTGGCCATCAGGATTCCGATTCCGGGAGCAGTCTTCCTGCAAATGTCCAGCCTCTCCACAAGTGTAACAGGTACGCAGCTCTCTGGACTGTCCACGCCCTCGCTGAGAATTCACATAACCACCTCTAGCTCTGAATCTACCCCTCCCCCTTTCCATGGGAGTTTGCATGGAAGCAATCTGCAAATTAAACAACTTTGTTTTTTTTACATCTAATCGGGTTTGTTCCTGTTTTTCCTTGAGCAACTTCAACTCACTGTATCGAGCCCCTTCCAAAATTGCATCGGCTGTTCTAGCTGGCCAGCCTATTATTGAAGTTTCTAAAATTTCCTTTATTCTTGGAATCAATCCATTTACAAAAATATTAGTAAATCCTGAAGGTGTGTCTTCTGCCTCACCAGAATAGTCTTTAAAAGCTAACATACACCTAGTGTGAAAATCTGTAACTTTTTCACCCCTATCCTGCCTTAGAGATGTTAACCTCGACCAATCCTTTACAGGTTTACATACTACCTTTATAGATTCTAACAATTTTTCTCTACATAAAACAAAATTATCTTTGTGTTTTTTTCTTGAAAATCTGTTACAGGGTCTGTCAGTGGCCAGTGCCAGTTGTCATCCCTAATTGGATGAGTAACCTTATGAAAATCAGCTGGATTAAAATAAAACAGATCTGAGCAAATTATCTAGATCTGCCCAAGTAGGATTACAACTGTTAATTATCTGAGACCATAAAGACACACATCTACCAGGGTTATCCCTGTAATTCGGAAAAGTTTTAGTCAAATCAAACACTTCTTTAAGTAGTCACAATATCATTTCCCACAGCTGCTTCAGTTTCACAGTGGCAGAACATAAATTAGGCTGAATAGAACATCCTGAATAGAGCCTAAATCATAACATAATTGATCATACTTCATCAGAAACACTTAATTCTTTTTGAAAAGTACACACAAATGAGAAGTACACAATAACAAATCTGCTTAAAGACCTATAAATACTGCTTTGAATTTCAAATCATTACTGCTATCCTGAACTCCAGGCAAAGGTAATTTATTTCCCGAGAATGCTAATTTTTTTTTTGCAACAGAAACTCTATGACCTATTGCTACTTCTAAGATTCTTATCACAAGTACAACACTTTCCGTTTCTTGATTCAAACATGCTCTCAATTCTTTGAGCTGGGAGACATTCCAAATATCCAAAATACACAATTCTACTCCTCCTAACTTCTGTTTCTTTTTAAATATTTTCTTTTTCTCTTAGCTCTGCTACACGAGTGACCCGCACTTGCTCAACTGGTCAATAGGTACATTTCCTAACACAAACAACTTTTTGTTTCAAAAACATAAACATTCCAATGTTTTGCATCATGTACCATCCATTCCCACCATGTAAGCACATTTGCACGGTTTACCTTTAACCGCTAACTCATATCTCAGGCAATGGACCTTATCTACAGAGAAAGTTCCCTCCAATGGAAACTGCAAATTCACATTACCTTTTGTCACTGAATCCCTATGTGCTACAGAATCGATGGCTACATCACCTATGCGTCTCACACATACAATAGAAGCATACAATAAGGGCTACCTTTTCTAAACACTAAAGCCCTAGCTCTGTCATGCTATTCACGCATCTGAGACAGAGCCTGTCTATTTAACAGATTACCCATCACTGGTAATTTTCATAATACTCACAAATCTTCAGGCACCTTCTGCCGTTGCCTTAACAGATTACCCATCACTGGTAATTTTCATAATACTCACAAATCTTCAGGCACCCTCTGCCCTTGCCTTGAATGCAGAAATCCATTATCCGAGTCACGGCAAAAACTGAAAGATGTACTCTGCACCCCCCTCACCTACAACGAGGCAGGCTCTTGGGTCACAAAAATCTGCACACAAAACAAGGAGAAGGTTAACTGATCACAATTCTTTAGATAATACACAAATCTGTAAATAATACACAACACACTTGTATTATAAACACAGGACCAAAGCGCTTTGGGAGAGCAAGCCAGGCTTTTGCCTATGTTTACTCTGAAATCAAAGCTTTAGGCCTTTTTATTTATAGGTAAAGATTCCATTACACAGCATAATTTCACTTTATTATTCTACGTCTCACATCACGTATATTCATAATATACATATTCTATTCTACGTCTAGTGTTACGTATATTCATAACATACTTTTCTATAGGCATGCACATCATAGACAATCATGAAAAGATATACATATATTCTCAGGCATGACTATGTAGGCCTTAATTCTAATTAATCCTAACACTGACAGTTTGATATCTCTGAGCAGAGACAGTGAGACTGTGAAGCTAGGTAAACAACTTGCCTTTTACTTATCTTTCTAATAACAAGACTAATGTTTGTTATCTAAACCTTTAACCCAATTTCTTCTACAGGGTTTTCAAGGATAGTAAAATAAGGAGCTACAAATGATATTAACTCTTTCTTAAGGCTTGTTATACACAGGGCCTGACTGTGTATCCAATCTGGTACAATCAAGCTTTCTTTCACTGGCTACCTCAAAGAAACTTCAGATCTTCTTTTCACTGTTCAAATTTCCATTTTTTCACACCATCATGGACCACAATAGCGCTGATCTCCAGCTACTTCAGGGAAACTTTAAATATATTTCATTCTACTAAAAATATCAATGCATACAATAAATAATATGCTTTACAACCCTAAAAGGATCACATATAAACACCACAACTCTGTTACAAATCCTGCTAACCTTTAATTCTCCATTACTTAGCGTGAATTCAATGCCGTGTATAACAAAAATGAAGAACAATACAGGGGAAAAAAACGAAACCAAGGACCTCAGTTTCCACCGAGTACCAGCCATTTCAAAACATTTATCCATTCACTGTTACTTTACCTAACCATAGACCACAGTTTTGCCGATTACTGGCTTCTTCAGGGAAACTTCAAACACCTTGTCTTCACTCTACAAAACCAACACCACCACACAATCTTAACAAATTTAAAATTCCTAAAAAAAACACATATAAGCACTTTATCAGTATATCAAACCTCACTGACCTTTAATTCTTTGCTTCCTTGCATAGGTTCAACCCTGTAAAGCACCAGAATGAAAAACAAAGGCAAAAAACGCTAGTGCATGCGTACTTGTATACAAAAATCAAGTTACCCACAACCAATAGAACCAATGCCATTCGATTTGAGAGTTTAACGCATTAGGCTTCACACTCTTCCAACTAAAAAAAAAACTGTTCTCTCTGGCACAGTAGCCGATGACAGTCACCACCCTCTCCAACCCTCACTTGTTCCAAAACAAAACAACGAAACTCCTCCAATGTATGTTTCTTTAACTTCCAATGTGTTACTAAAGGAGCAGATTCTACCCCACGCCGAATGGCTGACAGATGTTCAATAATCTGTGTCTTTGAATTGACAAGAAGTCTGGCCAATATAAATGAACTTGCAAGGGTATAAAATAACATAAATCGCTCCACTGAACTGACAAGTGGTGTCAACACGTAGCCCATACGTAAATCCCAAAAAGGGATGTTAAAAACTGTACCTCGTGTCACCGCACAAACCACATATCGGTTACATTTCCTATGTCCTCTATAATTTGAGGCAGGAACCTGTCTAGAATGAAAATGTACCAACAAATCTCTCAAATTCCTGCCCCTACGAAATGAAAAAACTGGAGGTGTTGTAAATATTGAATGTACCTTTAATATATTCCAATGGATAATAATAAATCCCTCACATAGCGAGCCTCGGTGGAGTAAGGTAAAACGCAAGTAAACTTCGATTCTTGCTTATGTGACTGTAGGAAAAAACATTCCTGATGTACATTAGATGCACGTTTATTAGCCCTATGAATTACATGGCTAGGATAACCATGCTCATAAAATCTCCTGGCCGTATTTTGTGCCTGAACAGTATACTCTCGTCGAGATGAACATAATTTTCGAAGGCATAAAAACTGTCCTACTGGTATATTATCCTGTATATGTCGAGGGTGAAAACTACCATATTCCAACAAACTATTCCAATCAGTGAGTTTTGAAAAAAGAGGTATGGAAACCAAGCTCCTCCAAAGTGATTTTAATATCCAGAAAATGAACCTCCTTATCAGACGCTTCTGGAGTAAACTGCAAATATTCATTTTGAGTGTTCAACCAGTCTAAGAACTCCTGTAAATAATCCACAGAACCTTTCCAAATGAAGAAAATATCATCAGTGAATCTAACCCACTTGACCACTGAAGTCCAATATTGGGATATCAATACTATCTTCTCCTCAAAATATCACACATATAACCCAGCCACGGACGTCACGCATGGATACACTCTTTATTTGATGGTAATAATGACCATGAAATTCAAAATAATTTCTATATAAAATTAAGGTTAATATATTACGAAAAAAGGAAGTTTGACTATCCAATAATTGTAATTCTGCCAAATAATGCATTGAAATTTCAAGACCCCCTACATTGCGGAATATTAGTATTCAATGCTGAAATATCCATAGTAAACAAAAAATATGATCCCCCTTCATGTTGCCAAGAATCCAAATATGTTAATAAATCACTAGAATCCTTAGGGGTATGTTTACTAAACCGTCTTACCGAAGCAATGGCGACGTTATCGTGCGATACGTAACGTTATCGCGTGATAACGTCGGCAGCAGCATTAAGGCACACTAACGCTGTGAAATCCGGGTCTGAAGGGTGGAGTAAGGCCTCCCAGAGGGCGGAGATAGGGGTCAATGGGCGTAGAGTGGGGGGGAGAGGCTCCAGGCACACTAATGCTGTGAAGTCCGGGTCTGAACACTAACGCCAGTGAAACCCTCGTGTTAGAGGCACATTTGCAGGAGAGAGAAACCATTTCAGACAGCAATGTGTACAGCAAAGGCAGGGAAACCCAGAAAAGTGATGATAGTGATACATGTGCAGGAACCAAAAAGACAAATATACATATAAAATAACCAGAACCACATTTGAAATCCCAATAACCAAGCTGGCCAATAGTGATATTAATGATTAACATAAAGCAACACTACTGACAAAGCATAAAAAGGAAGATATGTTTGGAAGGGTCTATGCTCTGTTCCCCTACAAAGTGAATGATCCCACATCGAAATAGCGGTGATCAGGGTTTTTGTCGTTTATATTGGGCAGGTTTGTTAGGGCATGCACATGTGCAGCAACAGCAGAGTGGGCACGTAGGAAAGGGCAACTGTACTGATTCTGTAAATGGGATACAGGGGGCTGCAGGCGGCACATGCTGTGGTCCAGCTGGGGCACAGTGCGGACTAGGCAGATGCCTAGGTGGCACATAGGAATGCCGAAACTGTAAAGCAGCAAGACAGCAACTGACGAGGGACCTACATGGGCACAAGTGTGTGACCCACAGTGTCACAGGGGATATTACTCAACAGGTACCCCCAAGGGCACATAACATTGGCAGGCGGTGCCGGGGGTAAGCGTGCATGTCCATGTAGGCACTCCCTACCCGAGAACCCACACCATAGGCAGCTGCCTACCGGCACACTGGATGGCCTGGGACTGTGCACCACCGGCATAAGGGCATGTCAGCATGGTGGCGGAGGGGTGCTGATGGCGGAGGGGACAGTGGCATCTGCCCACAGCAGACCACGGCCAAGCCCCGTTTAGGTGGGTGCCGTGCACTGCAACAGATAACGTCTGTCTGACGAACAGTCATGGTATCCCCAAGGAATGATCTGCCCCTGTGGCAACAGTTTGGTGCAGTACACACAGCCAGTGTGTTCAGGGGCAGAAGGTCACAAGTCCAAGTCCCAGCTGTGGCTCCTGCCAACCTTGTCCCCATATTTTACCCAGTACTAAACCGTGGTAATAAAGATGGAACCTTTATTGCAGATAAATTAAACGTGCCTGAAACGCCTATATTTTACCCTACAGAGCACAGACACCATAAACATGTGCAATCCCTAGAGCAGAGTTTCCCAACTGCAGTCCTGGAGGGCCAAACACCTTTCAGGTTTCATGCTGTCCCTAATAAATATGCCTGTGCTGCATTTGTATGCATCGCCCCCATTGTATGCAAATGTATCTCATGCATATTCATTAGGGACAGCATAAAAACCTGAACAGTGTTTGGCCCACCAGGACCAGAGTTGGGAACCTCTGCCCTAGAGTAGCGGCCAACAGGGGCACAAACATCCACACCCACAGGCTCCACTATCCAAAGAGTCAAACTGTTGGGCCCTGCGCGGAGCAGCATCTCCCAATACTGGCAACTGCATACCTTAGCAATGCCGTCCTAAACTTTGGAACACGTTCCACATATATCAAAAGGTTGCTATGATTAATGTCAGCTAATAAATCCTAAGTTAAACACGATTTGTTGATAGAGAATAGCAGCCTTTCTGATATCTGTGGAGTGTGTTTCAGTTATTGCTTCTGACAGTGTTTACCACCCCGGGGAGTGACCCCAACAGTATTGCGTACCATAGCAATGCCCGCACTGTGCCCAGGACTGGTGTGGTGGCCAGGGCTGCCACAAATCTCCATATTTGCACAATGCTGGCATAGGTGTGGGAGTGTGTGTATGTCTTTCCAGTATGTTGTGGCTGCCTACACCTCACTGAGCCCACACTGCTTGCATTGTTTCCAGTTTTAGCCTGCCAATGTGCATAATGAGGATCAAGGTACTGTGGGTATGGCCCGGACAGGGTGGCCTGTGCAGGATGCATCTGCACAGTGTATAGGGCAATGGCTGGGACATTGTAGTGCCCGACCACCACCTGCACGGACAGGGTGGCCACAGAATGTCATGCTGGGAGGTCACTCTCACCCTGACTGAGCAGTGACCACGGCATGGCTAGGATCCCCCATAGTGCTATGCAGCATTTCTCTCATGTGATATTTATGGGTTCTCTTTTCTGGGGCCCAATCACTGACATACCTGCTTGGTGTGTGTGCTCACATCCCATTTTTGGGTGCACACAGTTCCTCCAGGAACATGCACTATGTACTAGCTAGCAGACTGTCTGCAGTTAGCATGTGTATGGCTGGAACACCTTGCAGGGTGCAGCGGGTGGAGACTGACTGTGCCCTCTGCTGGTGAATGTCAGATAGTGGTGGGGGGCAGCTGAGCTTCTCCAGTGTTCTGCCTGTCTGCCATTGCCTTATGTGATGCGTACAGATCTGCATCGACTGCCCTGTAGGGTGCCTGTTCCCCAGCAGGACTGGGGTTGATGGTCCTCTCTACTGCCACCATTGCAGAGATATACAATGTGGATCTGTTGGTGGGAGATCCTGTTCCCCCACCCTGAGCCACAGAGGGCGGGTTGGGTGGTGCTACATAATCCGCTTTTGGGTCCAAACACCCCCTTCACCTATAACATGTGACCATGGCACCCACACAGGATATGCACTATTCTGGGTGCATCATAGTCCACAAGGGCTAGACATGACTGGGAAATACAGATGGACACAGGTGTAGTCTAGGTGTGTCTGCAAGGACTACCTATCACACACTGGCACTGATGGGGACCTGCAGCATAGCCTATCTCGGCCAAGCCAGGTGCTGCGGACCTGGTGCTGGGTGCCCCACCTCACCCTCAGGGTGAGCACAGGACCCGCACAATGTCACGGTCTATAGCTACTGTATGCCAGTAACACACACGGTCAGTTCCCCTACCAGGCCTAGGTGCTGTGGGGGTGCATACCCCATTATGTGATCAGCTGTAGACTGCTGATCTGCATGTGCAGTGCATCATGGGTACGGGTGGGTTTACCCTATCCTGGTAACCACAGCAGACAGTTTGTGTGGTGACCTGCAATCTTTCTGTAGCCAGCCAGCAGTGTGGTAGTAGCTATAGAGATGTAGCCTACTGGTTACTTCAATGACTGTGGAGGCAGAGGTCATGGGTTTGATCCCACAGTGGTGTTATTTAGGAATGCTGTCTGAGGCATTTCCTTTTCATTTCAATCAGTGCTGCCAGCAGAAACACCCTCACAGTGCTGTAGCCTAAGGTGCCTCATGGGCGCCCTATAAAACGCCCTATAGGGCACATTATAGGGTGCCTTGGCAGACAGGGCACTTTATGTGACCTATGGGGTGCTTTATAGGGCGCCTTATGAGGCACCTTAGGTTATGGCACTGTGAGGGTGTTTTTGCTGGCAGCACTGATTTAAATTGAAAGAAAATGCCTCAGACAGCTCTTTTAGATTACACCACTGTGGGATCGAACCCATGACCTCTGCCTCCACAGCCATTACAGTAACCAGTGGGCTACATCGTTATAGCTTCTAACACTGCGCTGGCATGTACTTAGGGTTAACGCGCGTTAACGTGCCACGGCACCCACTATCGCGCGATACAGATTCTTGCTACCTTAGGATTGGAACGCCCACTCCTTATATGGCATTCTTCACATTATCGCTGCAACTAGCGCCGGTAACATTAAGACGGTTTAGTAAACATACCCCTTAGTTAGACAAGAATTTTCCTATATTAATAGATTCAAAAAAGAATCCATATATTGAGATAAAGGTTCCAAAATCAAACCTATACCTGAAACAATAAGATGACCAGTTGGATGTGCAAAGATTTATGAATTTTCGGGACAACATAAAAGGATGGTACACTTTACCAGGATTCAAAGCGATCAGTAGAGATAGTATGATCACTTTGGGAGTAAGGGGAGGAGGCAGCAGGTGATGTGTGGCCAGATCAGAATAGCGAAAGGAGGGGTTTTTTGCATATATGCATGAGATTCCCCTCCAATTACATATGAACCGCAACTGATCTCTGGAAGCTGCGGTATATAAGTGCTTGTTAAATAAATAAATAAATATGTTACATGCATGATGTGTGTAATCTGGTATCTCTGCTGCTCCATTGGATGCTTGGGTTCAAAATGGCACCTCTGACTCCTAGCGATAGTTTCAGAACTACTGCTCAGGGTCAAGCTGTCTAAGAAAGGAGGAACAACTGTGGTGTAACTCCTTAAGAGCCTGCTTGTCATCTGGGCTGGTGCTATCTTTCTTACTGCCCTGTGCAAGTAATTACTATGTTGCTCCTCCACCCCAATGGATTTCAGTGGAACTCTTCAGAAGCTTCTCCTTTGTCCCAACATGATCATTTTCTGTGGGGTAACGGTTAGTCCCAGGTGGCAAAAATGACAGAGGCAGGTGGTACCTTATGGACCAGGAGTTCTCAACCCAGTCCTTGGGGCACACCTAGCCAGCCAGGTTTTCAGGATAAACACAACAAATATGCTTGAGAGAAATTTTACATGCATTGCCTTCATTGTATGCAAATCACTCTTGTGCATGTTCATTGTGGTTATCTTGAAAACCTGACTGGCTATGTCTCTTCTGAGGAATGGGTTGAGAACTCCTGTTATAGACTAACCAATTTTAGGCTCATGTATAGGATGATAGCTTCTGAGGTGCTGCAAAGAGTAGCAGTCATCAAAGGAAAATAATAGATTCTGACAGCCAGACAAACTTAAAGAGCTATCAGTACATTCTTTTACCTGCAGGGACATCAGGTGCACGCATGCTGACGATATCATTCTCATACACCACACTTCCTCACTCTGCCCAGATCTTTCTCCCCTTGATTTTTGTCTTTCAGCTTTAGCTGACTGGCTCGTCAATAACTGTCTTCACTTGAACGTTTCCATAAGAACATAAGAACATAAGATATGCCATACTGGGTCAGACCAAGGTCCATCAAGCCCAGTATTCTGTTTCCAACAGTGGCCAATCTAGGTCATACGTACCTAGCAGTTTCCCCAAGGGACACAGGTTCCACAATGCTTGTATTGGTTCAAGCATTGATATCCTGGGTCCCTTCTTAATAATGGTTTATGGACCTTTCCTCCAGGAACTTGTCCAAACCTTTTTTAAACCCAGCTACACTAACAGCCTTTACTACATCCTCCGGTAACAAATTCCAGAGTTTGATTACACGTTGAGTGAAAAAATATTTTCTTTTATTAGTCTTAAATAGTTTACCCTGTAGCTTCATTGCATGTCCCCTAGTCTTTCTATATTCTGATAAGGTAAACAATCGATCTACGTTTACCCGTTCCACTCCGTTCATTAATTTATAGACTTCTATCATATCTCCCCTCAGCCGTCTCTTTTCCAAAACACTCGCAATCTGGTTTACACATAGACATCCCCCTCCTCCGATCGCTCCTTCTTTTTTGGGTTCCTTTATTCCACTGGTGTCTTCTTTTTGCTATTTAGGTGTAATCTTGGACTCTAATCTCTCCTTTCAGGACCATGTTTCTCACGTTGTTAAGACTTCCTTCTTTTTTTCTTTGGCAGATACGCGCTATTCGTCCTTTCTTAACCCCTCAGACGCTCACTACCCTTATGATGTCTCTGGTAATTTCACATCTAGACTTCTGCAACTCTGTTCTCACTGGTGTCCCCCAACTTCACTTGTGCAGGTTATGGGTACAAACTATATCGTAATGATAGAGCTGATCAAATTGGTGGAGGGGTTGCTCTCTATGTTAGAGAGGGCATTGAGTCAGAAAGGATTAAAGTTTTGCAGGAAACAAAATCTGCTGTAGAATCTATATGGATTGAAATTCCATGTAAAAGGGGGAAGGCAATGGCAGTGGGGGTGTACTATCGAGCGCCTTGCCAGAATGACCAAATGGATGATGAAATGCTCAAAGAAATCAAGGAAGCTAACAAAAGTTACAGCGCAGTAATAATAATGGGTGATTTCAACTACCCCGGTATCGACTGGGTCAGTGTCACGTCAGGACATGCTAGGGAGATAAAGTTCCTAGATGAAATAAATGACTGGTTCTTGGAGCAGCTGGTTCATGAACCGACCAGAGGGGAAGCCATATTAGACCTAGTCCTTAGTGGAACACCAGATCTAGTGCAAGAGATAAGGTTGTTGGGGCCACTTGGCAATAGTGATCATAGCATGATCGCCTTTGATTTAATTAGTGGAGGAGGGATAGTAAGGAAATCCACAGTACTACCTTTTAACTTTTGAAAGGGAAACTATGATAAAATGAGGAAAACAGTTAAGAAAAAACTAAAAGGAGCAGTTGCAAAGGTTAAAGACGTACATCAGGCTTGGCTGTTGTTGAAAAATACTATCTTGGAAGCCCAGACCAGCTGTATTCCACGCTTTAAGAAAAGTGGAAGGAAGTCCAAAAAACTGCCAGCATGGTTTAAAGGTGAGGTCAGAGAGGCTGTTGTTGCCAAAAAAGCATCTTTCAGGAAATGGAAAAAAGAGCCAAACGACGAAACCTGGAAACAGCACAAGCACTGGCAAGTCAAATGCAAGGCATTGATAAGGCAAGCAAAGGGAGAATTTGAGAAGAAGCTTGCTGCGGAAGCAAAAATGCGAAGTAAAGACCTTTTCAAGTACATTCGTAACAAAAAACCTGTGTGAGAGTCAGTTGGTCCATTAGATGATAAAGGGGTTAAAGGAGCACTAAGAGGCGACAAGGCGATAGTGGAGAGATTGAATGAATTCTTTGCTTCAGTCTTTACTGAGGAAGATGTAGGGATGTTACCCATGACTGAAGTGGTATTTAAAGGTGCGGAAGAATTGAAGGAAATATCGATACATCGGGAAGATGTATTACAACTATTAGATAAACTGAAGAGTAGCAAATCACCTGGGCTGGATGGTATACATCCAAGGATGTTGAAAGAACTGAAATACGAGATTGCAGACCTGCTATTAGTAATCTGTGAACTATCATTAAAATCATCTCTAATACCTGAAGATTGGAGGATCGCCAATGTAACACCAATTTTTAAAAAGGGTTCCAGGGGTGATCCGGGAAACTACAGACCGGTGAGCCTGACATCAGTACCGGGAAAAATGGTAGAAACCATCATAAAGAATAAAATTACTCAGCATGTAGATAGTCATCATCTAATGGGAGACAGCCAACATGGCTTTAGACAAGGAAGATCTTGTCTTACTAATCTGTTATGTTTTTTTGAAGGAGTGAATAATCAGGTGGACAAAGGTGAGTCGGTTGATGTTATGTATCTGGACTTTCAGAAAGCCTTTGACAAGGTCCCTCATCAGAGACGTTTGGCAAAACTAAAGAGTCATGGGATAGGAGGCAGTGTACTATTGTGGATCAGGAACTGGTTAAAAGATAGAAAGCAGAGGGTAGGGCTAAATGGCCAATTTTCCCAATGGAGAAAGGTGAATAGTGGTGTACCCCAGGGATCTGTGCTGGGTCCGCTGCTTTTTGACATATTCATAAATGACCTGGAAAGTGAAATAACGAGTGAGGTTATCAAATTTGCAGATGACACAAAACTATTTAAAGTTGTTAAAACCCAAGAGGATTGTGAAAAATTGCAAGAGGATCTTGATAAATTGGAAGACTGGGCATCAAAATGGCAGATGAAATTTAATGTGGACAAGTGCAAGGTTATGCACCTAGGGAAGAACAACCCAAACTATGGTTACACGATGCAAGGTTCCACATTAGGAACCACCACCCAGGAAAAAGATTTAGGCGTCATTGTGGATACCATGTTAAAACCCTCGGCCCAGTGTGCAGCGGCGGCCAAGAGAGCAAATAGAATGCTAGGTATGATACAGAAAGGAATGGAAAATAAAACAAAAGATATTATAATGCCTCTATATCGTTCCATGGTGAGACCGCACCTTGAATATTGTGTGCAGTTCTGGTCGCCGTATCTTAAAAAGGATATAGCGATTTTAGAAAAGGTTCAGAGAAGAGGCACCAAAATGGTAAAGGGGATGGAAGGATACTCCTATGAAGAAAGGCTAAAAAGGTTGGGGCTCTTTAACCTGGAAAAGAGACGGCTGAGGGGAGATATGATAGAAGTCTATAAATTAATGAATGTTTATGTTTATGTTTATTAAAACCTTTTATACCGCCTAACACTGGTAGCACCTGAGCAGTTTACAATATAGTTAAAACAACTTAAAAACAACTTAAAAAAATGGCTGAGAAAAGAAAAGGAACGCCAATAATACTGATAGGATAGAGGAGGAAAGAAATGACAAAAGGGTAACAGACCACATTACAATAGTTAAGCATCAGGGAACGGGAGGGGAGAGAGTGGCGGAGAGGGAAGGGGGAGCCGGGGACGGTAGGTTAAACGCAAGACTGAAGAGGTGGGTTTTGAGTTGTGACTTAAATGATTGGTAAGATTCCTCAGCACGAAGCGAGGGGGGAGCGAGTTCCAGAGGCTGGGGGCTAGAAAATAGAAGGCAGAGGAGCGGGTGGAAACAAGATGAGCCTGGGAAGGTGAGGGGAGAGAAAAAAGATTGGAATGGATAGCGCGAAGTAGACGGGGGGGGGGGCAGAAGTGTATCTGGTCGGCGAGATAGAGGGGGGTACCAGTGCGAACAGCCTTGTGTGTGAGAATGAGAATTTTATACTGAGCGCGAAAAGAAATAGGCAACCAATGATAGTGAAGAAGAAGCGGGGTGACATGGTCGAAACGGGAGGCATGAGCGAGAAGACGGACAGCTGTGTTTTGGACACGTTGAAGGCGGGACAGTTGGGATTTGGGCAGACCAACAAGGACGACATTACAGTAATCGAGACGGAACACCACAAGGGAAAGGAGAAGGGTAGCCAGAGCGGAGGAGGAAAGAAAAGGACGGATAGAGCGAAGTTGTATGAGGGAGAAAAAGGAGCGCTGAATAATGGAAGAAAAATGATCCTTGAAGGAAAGAGAAGAATCAAGTAACGGAGTGGAACGGGTAAACGTAGATCAATTGTTTACCTTATCAGAATATAGAAAGACTAGGGGACATGCAATGAAGCTACAGGGTAAACTATTTAAGACTAATAAAAGAAAATATTTTTCCACTCAACGTGTAATCAAACTCTGGAATTTGTTACCGGAGGATGTAGTAAAGGCTGTTAGTGTAGCTGGGTTTAAAAAAGGTTTGGACAAGTTCCTGGAGGAAAGGTCCATAAACCATTATTAAGAAGGGACCCTGGATATCAATGCTTGAACCAATACAAGCATTGTGGAATCTGTGTCCCTTGGGGAAACTGCTAGGTACGTATGACCTAGATTGGCCACTGTTGGAAACAGAATACTGGGCTTGATGGACCTTGGTCTGACCCAGTATGGCATATCTTATGTTCTTATGCAGCGCGTACAAAACACAGCAGCATGCATCATTTCTCATTCTGCACATTGGGACCATGTCACCCCTCTCTTTATAAATCTCCACTGGCTTCCTCTGACTTACCACATCCAGTATAAGCTGCTTACGTTGCTTAATCAGATCATTTATACCCATACTCCCCAGTACCTATTTGATCTCATTCAGTTCCACACTCCTAGTCGATCCCTTGGGTCTTTACACATTAATCGCCTGCACCTCCCGTCCCCTGCACGTGCCCACCTCCAAGTCACTTGTAATTCTGCTTTCTTCTTTGCTGGTCCTGCGCACTGGAACATTTTACCCCTTAATCTTAGATCGGAACAGAACCATAAGACATTCAAAGCCTTTCTGAAAACATACCTCTTCTCTACTGCTTTTGACCTCCCCCTCCCCCCCCCCCACCTGATAGCATTCCTGCCTCAACACCATTCTCACATGTTATTTATCTGCGTCATTGTTCTTTGTCCGTTATGTAGCGCTGTCCTCTATCTGTCTCGTTTAGCCATGTAACCCCCACCTATCTATGTCTATCCTGGTATCCCTCTCTCTCCCTCTGTTGTGTTTTTGTCCGTCTTGTCTGCCTATCCTTGGCTTTTATCTTTTGCTGTCCTGTTTTGAGATTGTAATTTCCTTTCCTTTTCTGGGCCAGTGGCCAACTTTTTCATTACTAATTGTAAACCGCCTTGATTGTTTGAAAGGCGGTATATCAAATATAATAAACATAAACATACATACAAAGCAAAGATGTGTTTTGTTTTGTTTAAATTTTTTATTTATCCAAATTTTAAAATACATATCTCATGGCTACATACCAGGAAACAGCAAATTTAAAGGAAATTACAACCACAAAGAAAAAGAATTTTACATGATATGCCATCACATGGAGGGAGTGTCTAGAAAGGAGAGGGGCAAGAAAATGATGACATCTATAATAGAGGGAGGCATCTGAATAAAGCAGAAGCAAATAAACACGCATTACTGTGGTGCCTCTACAGGGCCCTGAATATCCTCTCTAGCAGTAACAAAATCACTCAGCTGACTAGGGTCAAAGAAAACAAACATTTTACCCTCCACAGATACCACACATTTGCAAGGAAATTTTAAAGCAAACCCAATCCCAAGAGCCTCCACCCGTGGCCACTGGGCCAAAAAGCCCTTCTGTAGGCTTGAGTAGACTGTAACAAATCAGTAAATACATGTATAACAGACCCAAGAAAGTTGGCATGCATATTACGGAAATATAATTTTAAAACAGAGTCTCTGATTTAAATGCAAGGATAGCCAGAAGAGTGGTGGATTCAGTGACTACTTCCAAGAAAGACTCGAGGAAGGAGGTCAGGGTTAGCTGGCTAATATTTTACTCTCCTGAAAGAGAAGGCTTCTCATTCCCTGGAAGAAGTTGTAATATGCTTTAACCAGGGGCGCGAGGTTATCAGGTGGAAAATGCAAAACCTCCCTCAAATACTTCCTGACCATGTCCAAAGGGGCAATCAGTGGACACTTAGGGAAGTTTAAAAAGCATAAGTTATTCTTTCCAGATCGCTTTTCTCTGGCTTAGGATTTCCTTCTCGTTAATCTGTTCCAGCAGTAGCTCTTTCTGCCCCATACTCTACTTTTCCAACTTCTCCACTCACCTGGGTCAAGTGTTGATCCTGGGCAGGGAATTCAAGTAATACAGTCTGTACCTCCGTTTTCAAGGAAGACACTGAAGAAGTTATCGAGGATGCCAAACCTTTCAAGGCTTCCCACAGTGTCTCCAATGACACATGAGCAGACTTCACCACCATACCCGTGCTGTTATCAGGAGCTCCCATTGCTCGCCCCCAAAATCTGCTTTACTGGTGAGGAGGTTCACGGTGACCTAAAGGTTTGCAGCTCCAAGTTTGCACTCCGGCACTCTGTACTGCAGCAGAAGCACTCCTGAAGAATTCACTTCCAGGAGTTGGTGGGGGGGGGGGCTGCTCTCTCCTTGGGGCTTAATGAGGCCCCTTCGGTGTTCTGGTCCACTACCTGAGATACTGAACCAGTCAAGGCATCTGCTGAATTCAATCTAGAAAAGCCCAGGCAATTCACTAACTTGGTCTGCCCCTTCTCAGAATTGCTGCCGGTGTCGGGACCTTGTTTTGGCTTTCCTTTCCTCTTACCTGGCATACTAAACACCAGGAAGAGAGCTGGCAGCACAGGAGGAAAACCGCCGTGCACTCTTGCCAACGCCTCTAGCAAGGATGTCATCAAGACTCCCCCCTCTTCCCTCTAAGCAAAGTTTAATATTTAACACAATAATGTCCAATAATGAATTTTCATAGGATTGTTGGGATGATCGGGGGTTGGGGGCGGGATGTGAGGGGAAGGGACATATAAGGTTGAAAGCTTACCCTAAGGCACACAATACCCAACACTGTCCCTGACCAACAGCATCAAAGAAAATTTTGGTATCCACTCACCCTGGCTCCAGTCTACCCAACATCCTTCTCTTTCCCCTCCTGAGCCCTCTGGTCCTGGAGATGGCAGGCTTTATATCCATGCACCCATCCCCTGAATCCTCCAGTTCTAATGATGAGAGGATATCTTTGCACCTGTCCCCTGATTTATTGCATTCCCTTAAGTGTGAAAAGCAACATTAACAGATATTTCCATATTGTCCTGCTAGATCAGTCCAGATAAGTAGGTTGTCTCCCCCTACCAGCAGATGTGGAGTCGGAGGACACATCTAGAGGCTTCTTTATGACATCATGCCATATCAACCAGAACCTCTAGAGCAGTGGTTCTTAATCTTGTTGGAGGTACTGAACCCCACCAGTTTCATATGCACATTCACCGAACCCTTCTTTATTGAAAAATAAAATATGATTTTTTTTCAAATTCAAGACATAGGGTATATGTTTTACTGGTTCACAAAATGAATTGTGCATTAACATAACTGTGTTCAAAGAACAAAACCAATACAATGCATGAACTCCCAACAAATGAAATACATAACTTTTCACAAAGACATGACCTTTTTTAATACTACCACACTGAAATGGTTTTAATTTTTAACCTTATGTATTCCAATAATGAACTTATTGTATTTATGCTATTTATTATTTTAAACATTTTAACACACACCCATCACCTAATTTCCATCAGGCTACATCGCTACAATAATAATGAATATTTACTGCAAATCAGTGTGACTTCTGCTGTTGCCTTTGAGAGACCAGTTCAGAAATGCGTGGCTTCACCTTGGCAAGTGCCACTCTCATGTCATTTTCACAGCAAAGTCTGTTCCTTTTCTTCGTTTTTATGTCCAGCATCCTCAAAGGATTGCTCGCAAAGATATGTTGTAACAAATGGTATAAAAATTTCCAGGGCTTTCCTAGCAATAACCAGATACGTTACCATTTGTCGACACCAAAACGTTGAGAGCGTTGTTGTTCTGAAGAGTTGCTGTTGAACCTGGCTCTGCTGAATTTCAATGATTTCCTAGAGGTATTCATCATTGACATCTGCTGTCTCAACACCAAACGTGAACGGCTGTCTCACCCATGCTGGATATGACTCTCCTGTAGGGAAGTATCCGTCGAGAGACTTTGCAAGCTCATCTAAGTGCGTGGCAATTGCTTGCTTCAGTTCCGTGGGTACAGAAATGTCTCCGATTCCAGACACATCTTCGATCTTACTTACACAGTTGTCCAGCAGGGGAAAGTTTGCGAAGTTATCGTTCTCTGTTCGTCATTTCCATAACGGTAGCTTTTTTTGAAAAGCCTTCAGGTTTTCTTCCGCTTCGATGATGTTGACTCCACCACCCTGCATCTGCTGATTGAGATGATTGAGAGATGCGAATTTATCAGCCATATACGCTAAAATGAGAATGAAATTAGAATTTTTGAAGCAATCTGCATGACGATGTTGGTGCTCTTGCAAAAACAGGGCTAATTCCACACGCATGGCAAAAACACGATTCAGCACCTGTCCCCGGGATAACCACTGAACGTTAGAATGGTACAGAAGTACCTCGAATTCAGAGCCCATTTTTTTACACAGCTCACTGAAGATGCAGTGCCTCAGTGCACTATTTCGCACATAGTTCACACATTCCACTACAATTTTTAATACTTCTGTCATTTCTGGAGGCAAGGTATTTGTTGCCAACGCATGCCTGTCCGCTCAATTTCTGCACATGTGGCACTTGTGCATGCAGCCCTGTCAGTATATACTTGGTGCGGTGCATTGCGTGACATGCTGACTTGTGCCTTCAGACTACAGTATGTTGCCTGACTGCTGATGAGTGGTGGAAGTTCATATGCTGCCTTCGAAGAAATGCTGCCTAGCCTGCGGAAAGTCTCACTGCTGGATTCCTGTATCTGCTCAGCTTACATGGTGGTTTCGGATGCATCCTTAAAAGGCCCATCTCTCCTTTCGCAACAGGAAGAAGCAAGTGCTCTGGCCTTATCTCCTTCCTGCTGTTTGGCAGCAGACATTGTCCTAAAGAATGATTGTCAGGGCTACTGTTTGAGCACTTTCTTTTCTGGACACTCCCCTTTGAGAAAGGGGCAGTTGTCTGCTGCTCCACCCTTCCCCCCCCCCCCTCCCGGTAGTGGGGGCCATCTGGCCAGTTGGGAACTCCCAGGTTCCTGGCTGTCCTCCCTGGAGGAGTTCTCCTTTCTGCAGCATGCTTGGTCTTTCTGGCATGGCAACACGAACCATGGAGCCTTCAGGTCCATTCAGTCTCTTTCTGCCCACTCTGAGAAGGGGCAGCAGGCAAGTTTGTTTGGTTCGGTCCCCACTTTCTAAGCCCTTTCAGTGATAGTTGGAGTCTGGAGATTCGGCTCAGCTGTCCTTTGGCCGAGACATGGAGTTCAGTCCCAATGTTTCGGATGCCAATTCTGACCTGGAGGACACATTGTCTTCCCATTCTGAAGATCATGGCGAGTCTGGTGGTGTTTGCCTTTTTAGGAAGGATGAATTGATGGTCCTGATTGCTCAGGTGTCATCTGCCCTAAATTTGGCTAACTCTCCAGTGACTAAACAAGGGCCACAGATTCACCTCCTGTGCAGATGGTTCGGAAGTCCAAGATGGCCTTTCCTTTTACAGAGGTTATCAGCATGATACACTGGGAGTGGGACTTGCCTGACTCCCCAGTGAAAGGGGCTGAAAGTTGCAGGAGGCATTATGCCCTGCTACAGGACGAACCCATAGAGTGGTTTAACACACCAAGAGTGGATGCAGAAGTTATAGTAGTTATGAAGTGGACCACCATTCTGGGGGAGGGCAGAACGACTTTGAAGGACCCCCTGGATCATAAGGTGGACACTATCTTGCAGGATTGATTTACAGTCTCCGCTGTTATCCTTCAGTTGGTGGTGTTTCTGGGTCTGATGACTTGAGCCATATTCCAGTTGATTCAGTCCCTTCATCAGAAGATATCCTCTTGGAGTCTGTTGCAGCTCTTTTTTGTCAGATGCTATGTATGATTTTGGCTGCTTGGCAGCTAAAGACATTGCTCTGTGGACTGTGGCATGATGTTGGATATGGCTTTTCTGTTGGGTGGCAGATTTGTCCTCCAAATCCCAATTGATTCGGCTTGCCTTCAAAGGGAGGCTCTTGATTTGGGCAGATTTGGAGAAGCTGGTTAAGGACCTGGATGTGTACAAACCACCTGAAGGATAGGCCAAAAGGGCACCTCCTCTTCACAGTACGCCCATGTTCCTCGTGCTCACTCTTCAGACTCAAGTAGCTCCCAGGACCTCTATCGATACTGCCCCAGAAAGCCTTCCTTCTTCTCCTCCTCCTCTTCTGGGCTCTGGTCTCACTCAGCCCTTTTGTGGACTGTGAGGTTCCTAGGACTCTTAACAGCCCCATAGGTGCCGCCTCCTATCAAGCACAATGACTATTTGGAGGCTAATTCTGGGACAGCCCAGCAGATGCTCTGCCTTTTCTTTCAGAACTAGGTCCGGATCACAAAGGATCACTGAGTGCCAGACATCATTTAGCATGGCTATGTTCTGGAATGCAAAAAGTCTATTCTTCGGAGATTATGTTCTACTAGAAGGGAATATAAACATCATGCTCATGACTTACGAGATCGATTACTCACAAGGGGGTATCCTACGAAATTACTGGATCAGGCATATAAAAGGGCACTTAATAATCATCCTGAATGGTGGGATGACTCTATTTCTGGAGTGGAGCAGCAATCTCGATCTTCTGCGGATACCCACCCTTATGTGGGAGTACTCCCTTATATGCCCTGCGCAGCACAAACCACAAGAATTCTACGTTCTCATTGACACATTTTATCGGAGCATGTTTGTTTTCAGAAGCCCCTACGGATGTCTTATCGTAGAGGGGTCAATATTGCCGATCGGGTAGTTCACACTGCCCAGATGCCAAGCGAACGAATTAGGGGTTACCACTCTGCGTGTGGAACCTGTGATATGTGTGCAACTACTTTGGCGGGGATGGATTGGTTAGATCCTCACACTCAGCTGCGATATTATCGCCGCTATATCACGGATTGCACCTCAGATTATGTGGTGTATTTAATTATTTGTCCCTGTCGGTTATTCTATGTGGGCATGACTACGAGATCTGTTCGTGTGCGGTTACAAGAACATCGGTCACGAATAAATACTAACACCTTGACAGCACCTATGGTTCAACATTGCCTGTCAAATTCACATAGCTTTTCACATTTACAATGGACAATTTTGGAAAGGGTACCTCCGCTTTTACGTGGGGGGGACCGCCGAGCCTATTTACATCGACGTGAACAATGGTGGATTTTCACCTTGAATACGATAACCCCTTTAGGTATGAACACTGAGATTGAATGGTGGTCTATTAAATGAGCTTTTTGAAGTCAGTTGTTGACGTCATCTTGAGTCCCGGTGCGCACTGCTGAAGTCATTATGGGCAAGACCGGAACAGGAACTGGGCCGGGTTTTTGCTTGAAAAAGAGCCAGTACCATGGTAGGCTTGAAACACACTGCTTGTGTCGCATGACAACTCGACCTAGCAAGCGACTACTTCATAGAGGAGAGACTGGCGGGCCTTTATAGAACAACTCCCAGGAACATTGCACTATTACAACTGTGGTTTGCGACAGTGCACTTTAATCGTTGAGGGAGCTGGCTATTACATTTTCTGGATGAGACCAGACACTGAATCCTTCTGGGCCCAGCTAAGTACTTCTATGCTACATAAATCGCTCATTTCAGATTTGTATCTACATTTGAAGATTTTTATTGCATGCATAGTAGCAATTGATTTATGCTGAGACTGGTCCTTTAGGGCTATTTCTAGTCTCTAGCGTATTAGGGTCGACTTGACCTTTTAAATGAAAGTTGATTAAAAAGGAGGATCTGTTCATTGAGTGTGTTACTGCGCCCTCACGACAGATGATCCGACAAAAAAGTAAAGTTTTGTTTGTTAAACACTGTCCGAATCACCTTTGATTTTCATACGGGAACTACTAAGTGATTTCTTATATTTTCGGATGCATTTGTGATTCACTTATAGAGGTTTGAGTTTTGAGAAAAGTCTATTCTGGACATCTTCTTCAGGTGCACGCGCCATTTTGGGCCTTAGGCCCAAAATTTCCTCTACTATGGAAAAACCCGCTTCGGGTTTCAAGAAGTGCACCAAGTGTGGCGGTACCATCTCCTTCACCGACACCTATGAGTGGTGCCTTAAATGTTTAGGTCCTGACCACTCCATTTCGGAGTGTATGGCCTGTGCCATGATGTCCAAGAGGGGTCGACAAAACCGAGCTGCTAAGCTCAGCACCCTTTTCCCCTCCAATGCAGCCTCTGTGGCATCGACGTCTTCCAGGGCTTTGTCTTCCTCCCATGGATCTCAGGTAACTAAACATAAGTCTGGCCGGTCCTCAAAGGGGTAGATCTCCTTCCAAGCATCGAGGTGCCTCTGGCGTTGCTCTTGAGGGTTCTGTACCAGCAAAATTGCCCCGGCGGGAGGCTTCGGCTTCCAAAGCATTATCGGGGCTCCAGGATGTTCTTGAGGCCTCAACCTTGGCAGAACTATTGGTGCCATGCTCTGGGGTACGGCTGCTTTCTCCGGTACCGGTATACAGGCATCGGCAGCGTCGATAGACCAGAGGTTCCTGGCTATTGAACGCAGTCTGGCGGCTCTCCTTGCAGCATAGACACCCTCGGAACCACGTCAGACAGTTCAACTGGTACCCGCACCGACTCTGGCACCAGTACCGGTACCAACAGCATCGGCTTTGACATCAGTGTCTGCATTGCCGGAACCCAGTCATGCTATGCCTTCCGGTACCGATACACCAGTACCGATTCCCCCCGGCACCGACTTCGGTCAGTATGGGTATCGTGCTCTACAAGAGCATCCGGACAGAAGGTACTTTGAATCCTCGGAGGACTCTGAGGATTCTGACAGCTCCGTCAGTACCGGAGTACTTCTCCTGGAGGAGCCTTCCTCTCCTAAACGCAGGATGTCTCCTCCAGAAGATATCTCCTTTCAGGATTTTATCAGGGAGGTGGTTCGAGGTCTGTCCATTACTGTGGCTCCTGAAACAGAGCCCAGGGCAAAGGAGTTGTAGATTCTACAATATCCCAAGGCTCCTAAGGAGGCAGCTACTTTGTCTATACATGAGATCTTACATGATCTCATGTTGAGAATGTGGGAAACACCTCTTACCACCTCTCCTCACTCTCGTAGACTGGATACCATGTATCGAGTACCTCCGTGTCCTGGCTTCCAGAAGACTCAGCTTCCTCACCACTCTGTTGTAGTGGAATCAGCTATGAGAAGGATCAACAGTGCAAAGAGACATGCCTCTAATCCTCCAGGACGTGAGTGTCAAACTTTGGATGCCTTTGGACGTCGCACTTGCCAGGCTTCCATGCTTTCTGCCAGGATCAGTTCCTATATTTTATATATGGGAATGTTCCTTAAGGAAGTCACAGGAGATTTTGAGATTTTGAGCCCTCTTCTTCCTAATGATAAGAGGCAGGATTTTCTCACACTGGTTAAACATGCCCAGGATGTTTCTAAGTTTGTCAATCGTGCAGCTTTTGACTGTTTTGAGTGCATAAACAGAACCTCTGCCATTGCCATAGGTGCACGTAGAATTGCCTGGCTCCAGGCATCCGATTTGGAGCTCTGGGTGCAGGACAAACTGGGCAATATCCCTTGTACAGGTGAGAATCTATTCGGCAAAAATTGGCAAGAGAAAGCCAATGAGTTTGGATGCTGACAACTCCACTTTGGATAGATTATCCAAAGCCACAGCTGATCCTGCAAGGAAGAAATCTTTCAAGAAACCATTCTTCTCCAAAAAGAAGAGGTTTTATCCCTCTTATTCCCAGCAGGGACGTTCTAAAAGTCAACCTGCCCGAAAGAGTCAGCAACCACTTAAAGGAAAACAAAGACTGCTAAGCCTCAACTGTCTCAGGAGTCTCAGCCTCCACAAGGCCTTTGACTTCCATCTAGAGAACTTAGCCTTCCTGGCTCTCAATGGACCAGGGCCTTCCACCATTCCAGGAAGGTTGTGTCACTTTGCCCCAGATGGGGGCAGATAACAGCAGAACATTGGACACTCTCCATTATAAAAGAGGGGTACAAGCTTCACTTTCTGTGCATGCCCCCTTCCACAATGGTAAGACAGTTCAATTCTCAGACCTCTCATATAAACCTGTTAGATCAAGAGGTCACTATGCTTCTTGCCCAAGGGGCAATAGAAGATTTACCCATTCCTCAACAGGGTACAGGGTTTTACTCCCCCTATTTCCTTATCCCAAAGAAAACAGGGGGACACAGACCTATTTTAGACATCAGAAAATTGAACAAATTCCTGTTCAAAGAGAAATTCAAGATGATTTCTCTAGGAACTCTGCTGCCATACCTTCAGAGTCAAGATTGGCTTTGTTCTCTAGATCTCAAGGATGCGTACACCCATGTTCTCATCCATCCAACTCACAGAAAGTTCCTTCGGTTCCTTTTTCAAGAAAAGCACTACCAATACAGGGTGCTACCTTTTGGCCTGACCTCAGCACCAAGAAGTTTCACGAAATGCATGGCTGTGGTAGCAGCACTTCTCCGCACACTAGGGATATTCGTCTTCCCCTACTTAGACGAGCCCCATCAGAGTCAGAGGCCAGGACTTCTCTATCTTGCACAATGCGTATCCTTCAGTATTTGGGTCTGGTCATAAACATCCCAAAATTCAGTCTAACTCCCACACAGTCTCTAGAGTTCATAGAAGCTTTGCTGGATACCAGAAAAGCAAGGGCCTATCTTCCCCAGGCCCGTTGCCTTCGCATGGTGCAGTTAGCTTCTCAAGCAGTGCTAAAGCCTCATCTCACTGCCCGAGAAATGTTACAACTATTAGGCCACATGGCATCTACCGTGCATGTGGTTTCTTATGTTCGCCTCCATATGAGAGCAGCCCAGTGGATTTTATCCACTCAATGGACCCAGGCATCAGGGTGCCTGTCAGACAAAATAGCAAACACAAATCGCCTTATTTTGTCCCTCCAATGGTGGCAGTCCACTCAAAACCTGTTGCTGGGGTCCCCATTTCAACAACCCTTACCCCAGGCAACTCTCACAACAGATGCTTCTCCGATGGGTTGGGGAGCTCATCTGCAAGACCTCTCCACCCAAGGCACCTGGACTCCACAGGAGACTCATCTACATATCAATCTCTTGGAGCTCAGAGCAATCTTCCTTGCTCTTTGAGTGTTCCACACCCTGCTCAGCTACAAGACAGTCCTCATTCATACGGACAATCAAGTAGCCATGTTCTACGTGAACAAGCAGGGGGGAACAGGCTCTGTCGCTTTGCAACAAAGCTTTGTGACTATGGGCCCTCGCCAGAGAGCATCAGATTCATCTCCTGGCAGTGTATCTTCCAGGCATACAAAACTCTTGGGCAGAAAGGCTCAGTCGAGTTCTGCTTCCACACGAATGGTCTCTACATGCAGACCAGGTGGCCAAGATTTTTCAAATTTGGGGAACCCCGGACATAGACCTCTTTGCAAGTCCGTTGAATGCCAAACTTCCCCGGTTCTGTTCCAGAATTCTGGCCCAGGGGGCTCAGGCCAGGGTTGCTTTCCTCCTTTACTGGGGTCAAGACTTTCCTGTATGCCTTTCCACCCATTTCCCCTAATTCCCAAAACCCTCGTCAAGCTTCAGAGAGACAGAGGCCGTATGATTCTCATAGCTCCACATTGGCCACGGCAAGTGTGGTACCCTCTGCTTCTTCATCTCTTTCAAGCTCCCTCCCTGGAATTAGGGTCTGCTCCAGATCTCCTGTCTCAGGAGGACGGAATGTTATGGCATCCCAGTCCCCACTCTCTGCATCTCAGGGCTTGGTTGCTGAAGGCCTAGATCTTCATGATCTTAACTTCCCTCAGCAAGTAAAGGATATCCTTTATGCTTCCAGGGAGCCTTCCACAAGACGCTCTTATGCTTTCAAGTGGAAAAGGTTTACCATCTGGTGCTCGCAGAAGGGTCTTAACCCCCTTGCGTTACCTTTGGAATCATTACTGGAGTATCTCCTTCATTTATCCAATGCAGGACTTAAGACTAACTTAGTAAGAGTCCATTTGAGTGCTTTTGCAGCTTCTTTCAAGCCTCTAAATGGACAGCCTATTTCCTCCCATCCTCTTGTAGCAAGATTTATGAGAGGCCTTCTTCTAACTAAGCCTCCCATTAGGCCACCACCTGTGGCATGGGACTTAAAGCTGGTTCTTGGTCAGCTTATGAAGCTACCTTTCGAACCCTTAGCTACTACTTCATTGAAATTTCTTTCTTGGAAAGTTATCTTTCTCATTGCAATCACATCGGCACGTCGCATTAGTGAGTTGCAGGCACTAGTAGCTGATCCACCTTATACAAGGTTCCATCATGACAATGTAGTCCTTAGGACTCATCCACACTTTATTCCAAAGGTGGTCTCGCCTTTTCATCTAAACCAGGTGGTCTACCTGCCTGTGTTTTTTTCCAAGGCCTCATGCATCTAATGCAGAAAGAAATCATAAAAGTATAATATTTTATATTTATATGCATACATTTTAATTCTGTGAATGATGTTTCATTTCAGTGGTGTACGTCTTCATTTATATGAAAGATTTGTCTGAAGGTATTGGCATCTATTTTATGTCTTATTCACCGATTGATATTTTAAACATCATTTTTCCCAGCACATCCTCCTCATCTCTGTTTTGTTTGTTTCATCTTGTTTTTATGGTCTTATATTTATATTTTTAACTTATATTAGCAATTTATTGTTTACATGTATTGTTTAAATTGTATTTATAATTTGCATTATGGATTGTTTTTAACATACCAGTATTAGCATTATTATTTATGCATGAGTAGTTGACACACTTTGTATGTGTAACTTTTATTGTTTTAGGTATTTATTTATTGAATATTTGGTGATATTAATTATTATATGTTTTAATGGATATGTTTGATTTTAATGTTGGTTGATTTTGATTTTTTGTTATTCTTTTTGAGGTTTGCCCTCTTACGTTACCCCCTGAGGAAGGCCTTTGGCCGAAACGCGTAGGGGTCATCAATAAAAGGGGTTTTACCTGAATCACTGCCAGTCTTTGTATCTGTTTCCCTTGGTTTCGTGTCCTCTACAGATACTTTGTTGGTTGGTTTGTTTATTTACCTTGATGTCTTTTTGAGAAATGGTGCCAGCGTCGGACTAGACCCTAATACAGCAGATTTACCAACCTTTCTTGCCTTTCTCAAAGTTCCCTGAAGATTCAGGGGTTCAGTGGTGGGGTGTCCATTGAGTCGCATCCTGATGTCGGATTTTTCCAGCAGGTATGACATCTGTATCCCCCCCGCGTTCAATTGTTCCTCTGTGGGATCTCTGCCTGGTGCTCCAGGCCATGATGTCTGAGCCCTTTTGAGTGGGCTATGTGTCAAGATCTGACCCTCAAGAATGCCTTTCTAGATCACGATATGTTTAGCGAAACGAATCTCTGAGCTGCGGGCCTTGTCATGGAGGGGATTCTTACTTATCCTTGGAGAAGGCCACGGGCATTCATCCTGTCCCTTCTTTCTTGCCCAAGGTGGTTGCTGCGTTCTATTTGAATCAGTTAATCTGTTTACCCTCCTTTTTCTAAGGAGCAGTGCCAAGGGAAGGACAAGGACCTTCACTTGGTGGATGTCCAGAGAGTGCTTCTCCGATACTTGAAGATTAGTAATTCCTTTTGTAAGTCTGACCATCTCTTTGTGCTAAGTACCAACAGATTAGCACGAATCCACGTGCTTACTTACAAACCCAGTCTGAAACGTGGACAGCAGTACAAGGACGTTCTTTATTGATCTAAAAAAGCCTATGGCCCGACACAGGCCGTGTTTCATTGCCTTCTTCAGGGGCAGGCTACATAAATTAATAAAAACAATAAATAAATAAAAACATATATTTTATTTATTTTATTTTACAATTCTTATATACCGCACTATTTGCAATCAGCGCGGTTTACATGTAACAAAAAACATCCGACAAAATGCATATGTCTGGTCATTACATTGAACAGGGAGTGGGATTTGGAGAACAAGTATCAACTATATAAAGGAACTTGGAGAACAAAGGTGAACTATATACATAAGAAAAGTACAATTGAATGCAAAATGAGACCTGACGGATGCATATAGAATGAAACACGATAAATAAATAATCAAATAAATAAATAATTAAATGATACTATAAAAGACCATTCAATACACATTGATAGGTTCAACCATGAATAATAAAAACCAGAGATCAGCACAGCAACAACCATTAGTGTTAAAAACAGTACTCTAATTGTAACACACCATCTATAAGATGTAAACTTGCCATATATCAATTAAAGCTTAATGCAACACATAACACATATATTGATTACCATTTAAAAGATATATATATATATATATATATATATTAATTACCACTTAAAAGATAATAAATAATATCAAATAAAGAATTAATATACATAAATTAATTAAAAAGACATAAAAACATATATATTACACAGTAAAAATTCAAGGCATACCTTTATCAACTGTCTATACTTCCAAAGTACTCTAATTGCTAGAGAGGGACAAGGAAGAAAATCCATATAGGTAAGTGAAACCACCATGTGGGGTAACCATCAGTAACACAACTGGCTATATAAATAGTAGGTGAACATTTACAAAACCATGCTACATGTAAGGTCATCAAATCACACTTGAAGTAAAAGTTGTCATGGGTGGCAGGTGCAAGAAGCTATAAAACAAAAAATGTCAACAAATTGCCGTCATTATTCGCAATTAGACACTTGTCCAAACTTCTAAAACCAAGGATTTTAACGTAATACCATGTGTATGGTCCCAATTCATGATGATTGTTTAAAAAACAAAGGGAAAAAAACTCACTTATATGCCATTGCACAGTTCACACGGAAGGATACCTCAACCCCTTAAATTTCAAAAACTTCCAAAGCACTAACATAAACACCAGGTCCCGATGCTTGATCATTCAAAGAAAGGGGAAAGTTCACTCTTGCACTACTTCACTAGACCCCGGGAGGGCCCTGCTGGTTGTACATCTTACTTGCAGAAAAGATGTTTTTATGATCTGGATAAGGATCAATATTTGAATGAAATCTATAGGCAGTTAAGAGATAGTACGTTCTACTTACGGTTAAATGATGACCCAACTAGTTCATTGAAATGCTCTATTGAAAATTTAATTCTAATAGCATATGAGCTTGGACACCTTACCGCACAAGAAAAATCATTTTTGATGGTAGATCATCCCATTATACATACTATTTACATTAACCCTAAGGTGCATAAATCACTGGATAATCCCCCTGGGCGGCCAATAATATCAGCTATTGGATCCCTTATGGAGCACATTTCAAAGATGGTGGATGTGTTTCTGAGGCCTTATGTTTTAAAAATGTGGTCTTATGTTCGTGACTCTACACAAGTGATTCAAATATCATCGCTTAAGAATTTCAATCCCGAGTGGTTATTAGTAACGCTTGATATAGAATCGCTGTATACAAACATCCCGCAAAAGGAAGCGCTAAAACTAGTAGAACAATACTTATATAATAGACAGGAATGGAGGCTGATCCCTACAGCAATCCTCCTTGACCTTACCCGTTTTGCAATGTGTGAAAACTACTTTTGTTTTCAAGGATTATTTTATAAGCAAATAAAAGGGGTGGCCATGGGGTCTTCCATGGCCCCGGATATTGCAAACCTATACGTTTTTAATTTTGAGGAAATGTATATAAAAGAGAACCCATTCAAAAGCAATATGAAGCTATGGATTAGGTACATAGATGATGTTTTTATGATATGGGAAGGATCTGCAGTCCTCCTTGAGGAATTTAATATATGGATCAATACCTGCGACGATAATTTACGTTTCCAGTTGACCTTTGATGATAAGAAAATTGCATATTTAGATTTAATAATTATAAAAAATGACAATGGATTCTCCACTACGCTCTATAAAAAAACCAACGGATCGCAATCATTTACTTCACTTTCGTAGTTTTCACAATTTGTCCCTGAAACACAATTTGCCAGTTGGCCAATTTCTAAGGATCTGGAGAATTTGTACGTCAAAGCAACAATTTAGAGAACAAGCAAATATGATGAAGGATAGATTTAGAGATAGATACTACCCATCCACATCCATAGAAAAGGCATACAAAAGGGCAATACAATGTTCGCGCCAAGAACTATTAGATAAACAGAAGAAAATAAATGATGTAGGCATGGTTTGCCCAATATTATACTCTTATCAATCGCAACGTATTACCAAAATTCAAGCTCTTCCGGCCTTTCGTGATATGAAAGTCACATTTGCATATAAACGAAATGCAAGCTTAAAAAATATGCTAGTCCCATCAGCCCTCACAGAAATGGCATTTCTTTCGCAACATAAAGGTCATTTTCAGTGTGGCAAATGCTCTGTGTGTGTTCATGCCCTTGTAGTTAGAAAGCAATTTATTCATCCCACAAGTAACCGTGTATTCCTATTGGATGACTTTTCCAACTGCTCCACCAGTCATGTTATCTATGTTGTGCAATGTCCATGTATGAAGTTATATGTTGGTAAGACTACCCGACCAGTGCGCAACCGGATTATTGAACACAGAAGCTGTATCAGAAGGGGAGCAGTAGACAACCCTCTTGTTAATCATTGGCAGGAATTATCACATAAAATTTCAGATTTGAAGTTTTTCGTTATTAAAAAGGTGAAAATCAATTGGAGAGGGGGAGATGTTGAAGTATCCATTCGTCGTCTGGAAGAGCGATATATTTTTAACCTTGATTGTTTGTACCCTAATGGATTAAATATGGATAATAATTTATCTGTATTTCTGTAAGGGTTCCACCAATTGCGTAGCTTGTTAAGGTTTTTTGAATGGTTCATCAAGCCAATTTAATGTCAAGTGACAATGTCCTAGTCCTAACCTGCTACACAGACACTCGTCTTTTAGCATATATGTGGATTGGTTAAAATAGTCCAAGGAATTAGATCTCCATATATACATTACTAGGTGCACCCGTTTGTTCAAAGAAAAAGTATTACTATATCGTGTGATGCCTAGAGACTGACACGTATAGAATAGTTTCACATGACTTTGGATTTTGAATATAGGTTGTCCAGTCCCCCATGCATTAGTATTTGTGACCTTGCAATGCCCAGTAACAACAACGGGTGTACGTATATACGATATATAATAGAAGTGATATAGGGTACTTTCAGCATAATCATTTGGTTTACTGTATTAAGACTAGTGCGAGTGGTTACTAATTGGATGTTTTTGTAATTTCGTTTTTAAGGTTTGAGTATATAAAGGACGGAGGAATGCACCTTGTAATCTGTAAATTCAGGTTTCCTTTAGTGTGCAATGTGATGACATTCGCCTGATTACTCCTCCCAAATCATTTGCATAACGCGGGTCTTTAGGGCGCACACTCCGGCGTCTTTTCACAGTTACATGCGTTTCTGGCAGGGTCCACTGTGTGCAGTGTGGAGTGTCAAAAAGTGAGTTCCTCTATCATCTGTTGTCTCTGATTTGGAGTTTTTCACTTTGTAGTTTTTATTTTAAATGTATTAGATATCGGGGCTTGGTGATGGCGATTTAAACGGTGTGATGTCCAGAAAGTATGGCGGGGTGAGTTGTGAAGCGGCAGAAAGTGACGCTATTTATTTATTTCTACGTGTAATATTTTAGAAGTCTTTAAGGTCCTGTTGGTTTTCATGTTTAATGCACCACTGCTCCTTGTATTATATTGGCATTGCACAATGCGGTTTTCCCAGCGCGTTGATTTTTTCTGCAAGTAAGATGTACAACCGGCAGGGCCCTCCCGGGGTCTAGTGAAGTAGTACAAGAGTGAACTTTCCCCTTTCTTTGAATGATCAAGCATCGGGACCTGGGGTTTATGTTAGTGCTTTGGAAGTTTTTGAAATTTAAGGGGTTGGGGTACCCTTCCGTGTGAACTATGCAATGGCATATAAGTGAGTTTTTTCCCTTTGTTTTTTAAACAATCATCATGAATTGGGACCGTACACATGGTATTACGTTAAAATCCTTGGTTTTAGAAGTTGGGACAAGTGTCTAATTGCGAATAATGACGGCAATTTGTTGACATTTTTTGTTTTATAGCTTCTTGCACCTGCCACCCATGACAACTTTTACTTCAAGTGTGATTTAATGACCTTACATGTAGCATGGTTTTGTAAATGTTCACCTACTATTTATATAGCCAATTGTATTACTGATGGTTACCCCACATGGTGGTTTCACTTACCTATATGGATTTTCTTCCTTGTCCCTCTTTAGCAATTAGAGTACTTTGGAAGTATAGACAGTTGATAAAGGTATGCCTTGAATTTTTATTGTGTAATATATATGTTTTTATGTCTTTTTAATTAATTTATGTATATTCTTTATTTGATATTATTTATTATTATCTTTTAAGTGGTAATTAATATATATATATATATCTTTTAAATGGTAATCAATATATGTGTTATGTGTTGCATTAAGCTTTAATTGATATATGGCAAGTTTGCATCTTATAGATGGTGTGTTACAATTAGAGTACTGTTTTTAACACTGATGGTTGTTGCTGTGCTGATCTCTGGTTTTTATTATTCATGGTTGAACCTATCAATGTGTATTGAATGGTCTTTTATAGTATCATTTAATTATTTATTTGATTATTTATCGTGTTTCATTCTATATGCATCCGTCAGGTCTCATTTTGCATTCAATTGTACTTTTATATGTTTTTATTTATTTATTATTTTTATTAATTTATGTAGCCTGCCCCTGAAGAAGGCAATGAAACACGGCCTGTGTCGGGCCATAGGCTTTTTTAGATCATCTCTTTGTGCTGACATGACCACCAAGTCGTCTTTGTGGATGCTGGATCAAGGAAGAGATCGCCTCCACATATCTGTGGAATAGCCAGTTTCATAGCATTTGTGTGTGCATTCCAGTTGGGCGCAAGCATCCTCATGGGTGGTGTTGCTTGATACCCCCTCAGATATTTGTCAGGTGGCAACGTGGGCATCACTTTCCACTTTTGTCAAGCACTACCGCTTGGATTTCCATACTCAGGCAGACACTGCCTTTAGCTCACAAGTCTTGAAGGCTGCTGTGTCGTCTTCCTGCCCAGTGGTGGCATAGGTTTGGTACATCCCACTTATCTGGACTGGTCTAGCAAGACGTTATGGAAGATGACATTTTACTTATCAGATGATGTCCTTTCCTTGTGTCCTGATAAACCAGGCTTGGATCCGCCCAGGATAACTGCTTGGTCTGCTATTCTCTGTAATGGACAATGCAGGCTCATATCCTTCTGATAAGCCTTCTGTTGAAACTAATCCAATACATAGTAGTTTTGTTGAACCTGGTTACCTTCACGGAAATTGTATGAGTTTTGAGGTTCCTCACCATATGCTTTGATACGAAAATTACTGAAGGCTTTCTCTAGAGATTCTGGCTGATATGGCATGATGATGTCATAAAGAAACCTATGAAAGTTTCTGCTGTCTCCACATCTGCTGGTAGGCGGTCACATCCCACTTGTCTGGACTGGTCTAGCAGAACTCAAGAAAAGGGCATCATCTGGTAAGTAAAATGTCACCTTTTAAACATTTGGTCGAACAGTATGTATGCTTATACAAACTTTTAAATACGTAAAGTATTTTTCAAAGACAGGGAAGCTATAATATTAGAGGGTGTAACATGAAGCTGCAAGGGGGTAAACTGAAAGGCAATGTCAGGAAATACTTTTTCACTGAAAGGGTAGTGGATACTTGGAATACCCACTCGATGGAAGTGGTGGGGGCAAATACAGTGACATAATTCAAAATGGCATGGGACAGACATAGTGGATTCCTTTATAACAGGATAAAATCAAAATAAACTTAACTGTCTCTGAATCTCAACAAGTAGAGGTGACCTGCACGGAGCAGTGGGTACACCCCTAAACAAAGACATGGGGAAAGGTGACCTGCATGGAGCAGCAGGCGCACCTACGCTTGTCACCTTGCTGGGCAGACTAGATAGACCATGCTGGTCTTTATCTGCCATCATATACTATGTTAGTTACTATGTTATAAAATGTTTTTCATTCATTGAATTATGCACCAGAAAGCCCCCATATTCCCAGCATGTAAATTTTATGTGCAATATACACACAAGTTAAAGACTTTGGACTTGGTCCAAGGATATTTTACCTTGACAGATTTTTAATATTCTCTATCAGACAGTGAAGGTTTCTAATCTTGTGCTTTTGTTTTAGGCTTGTGCTTTTGGGGTCTGTTTATTTTCTGATCTTATCTGTTCCTTTTATAATCTCTCTCTGGTGTCCATTTTTATTTTCTGTTTGAATTCTCTCTCCCTTTGTTTCCTTCAGAGTGAATATTTTAGTACTTTTTTATTCTTTTTTTTTCTTGTCTCCTTGTCCCATTTTTCCTCTTTCAAAATGCTCTTCTTTCCTAGTTCTTCCTCTCTTCTCTCCTCTCATGTTTTCCACTCCTCTTCCCCTTCCTCCTACCTTAATCCACAAAAATACTGTTCCCTTATCAGTCTTCTCTGTTACTGCAGTTCTTCCATTATGAATCTTCTTACCCTTTTCCTCGTTACTCAGTCCTTTCTCTTTTCACTTCGCCCTATCCAGGGTTCATTCTTCCTTGCATTTATACCAGCCTACTCCTCTCCCAACCAGCAAGAGGATTGCTGTTTAGCATAGTGACAACTTCCCATACCATGTAGGGAATACACAGCTCCAGCCCCTTCTATTTCTTACCTGCTACCCAGCCTCACATTGCCCCTTTTTGCTGCTTCCTCAGCCACATTTTCAGTCTCTATTGCTATCTTCATGCACCCATCTCTTTCCTCTCTCACTCATTCCCTAGCATTCCAAGTCTTGTACACCATTTCTTTGCCACAGTGAAAGAGGTTGGGTTTTCTTCGACACACATCCAAACTCCATTTAACCCACCTTCACTCATACTCTCGCCTCGTTGGCCAGATCCCTAGTCACAGCCCATCAGAGAATCTCTCCCCCAGTCTTTTCTCTCTCACCCAATCTGAATTCCCACCCTACCCCCCTCCCTCAAATAAAACTGCTGAGGCCCTGTTCTATGCCACCTTCACCCACTTTTGGAATCTGTGTTCTCTTCCTTGCACCTCCACCCAATTTCAAAATTTCTGCTGTCCCCACACACATAAAGATGGCTCGCGGTGTAGGAACTCTGGTACTGGTCTCAAGAGACTTGAGGACATGGTAATGCAAGAGATAACTGGGGGGGAGGGGAGTTGTGAGGAGGTCATAAACACTGGCTCCTAAAGTTTTGGCCTTGCTTCTAAATCCACCCAGAATTTGTCAAGGTCTACCCTAGAATCCTACAGGGACCAGGATGAAACCTGCTCCACAATCTCCCCTGCTCCCATCAATGGGATCCCATACCTGTGGAATCCATCTCTCCTAGTCTGGTTCATTCTTACTCTGCCCCCCTCCCCCCCCCCCCCCCACTAAGATCCCCTGCTAGAGGAGCCAGCGGTGGAATACTTTTACCCCAAAATAGAATTTTCTACAAAAAATCTGAAAGACACTCTCCCTAGGCATTACCACCCAAGTGCTGGTCAATATAAAAGGCTTTCCAGTCCATCCTCCAGTCCTGTAGTACTCCTGAAAAGTCATAGCAAAGCCAGTCCTTTGGAAAACCCCCTCTTTTATTCTCCCAACATCAAGATGCCTCAAACTGAAATACACAGAGTTGGCACATGGACATGACCAGCAGTAACATCTCCCTCATTAATCAGTCTTTTCCGAGGCAGCTCTTAAGCATGCCGAGGCATCCAAGCCAGAAATACATGCTGCTCCCAGGAAAAAAAGCCCAAAACTCTAGATGTCATGGGGGAAAAGGTATACCAGAGTGCATATTGAAATTGAAGATAGTAGCCCATGAGTTAGAAATGTTGCACTGCCACAACACCATTCTTCAGCAGCTTGATGATCTATATTAGCAGGATTGGGGCAAGATATTAAATGCCTCTAGGCACACCTTCAGACTTGCATCCCTAAAAGCCACTTACAAGGGTAAATTGACTATTTATTTATACAGATTTGTATACCACTTTATCCTTCAGAGTTACATTTGATATATGATTTACAATAATACATCAATATAGCATATATGACAGAATGCCATCCATAAAACAGAAAGAGATAGGAGATACAGAGAGAGTCAAGAGGTAGGAGGAAACCAGGAAGACAAACAGCTAGTAGGGAGGCTCCATACAGAATCTGGGAGAGGTAGATCTGTTATCACTGAGAGGTTTATTTGTAATCTCTGAGCGACTACCTATATTGTCCAGGTCTCATGGCAATTATCATATTTATTTTCTTTTTCTTGCCACAATCCTACGCCTAAGGGCCACGCCAAAGGGCCCTCAGGTGCGGGCGTGCCGGTGGAGTGGCAGTTTTAAAGCCGTTTCTCTGTTGATGTGATTGACAGGCTCTGGGGGTGAGGAGGAGCTCCCGTTCACAACCTCCGATGCCGGCAAATTTGCAAATTGCCCATTCCTTATCGCTTCTCCGGGCCAGTCCAGGGAAAGGTAGGGTTGTCAATCCCTTTTAGCAGCTGAGGACTGAATACTTCAAGCTTTCTTGAGAGGTGAAGCCACTTCCCCTGAGGTCAACCAGCCAGTCTTTCAGTCCTCATCAGCTGAAGAGGATCAATTCTCTCTTTCTCCCTACACTGCTTAATTTTATTTATTTCTTTATTTCTTTATTGCAGTAGAAGTTAGCTCTGGCAGAGCTGATTTTTTTCTATAGTCCTGAGTCTCGATTGTGGTTCCTTGCTTAATTGGGGCAATTGAGACGTTGCATAATTGTTAACACGACGGTATAAGGTAGAGCCTGCCTTTTGAACCGTTCCCGTCTCTAAGCAGATTGAACCTGGGAGCCCCAGTACTTCCTCTGCTGTGGACATAGCCGCATTTCTCCGTGTTCCGCTAGCAGCGGAACGAGATCTTCGCGCTGCAGCGTTTTGTCTGTCAGGGTGAGTGTGTGTCACAGTGCGGCGTCCATTATCACCGGCGCGCTTTAACCGCGTGGCGGTTTCTCTGTCCCGGCTGGCGCAATTATCTAGAGCGGCGGTTTCTCGGCCGCAGTAGTAGTGCGGCAAGCACAAGGGGTTAATTTCTATACGCAGAAGTGATGGCAGAAAAGCTCACTTGCGAGACAGAGAAGGCTTCTTTGCCCGTGGAAAAGGCGGGAAAGTCAGCCATTTTAAGCGCGCCAGCCATTTCGTCGGCCGATCAACACCGGCCTGCTAAACGAAAGGCTAAGTCTTCTAAGGACATTTCTCGGCAGGAGAAGCCTGCACAGCCCCTGACTGACGCGCAGGAGGGCATATCGTCCTTCTTTTCGCCGGAATTTATACTGGCGATGCACAAAGCATATCTGATGAAATCTTCTCAGTCTGCTCTTCTGGACACACTTCCAGGCTGTACTACAGTTCCGATGGGGGTTACTGTGTCAGAGGATCCTAGAGAGGGTCCTTCTCGGCCTAAGGAGATCCTGAGGGATCCTTTGGACCCTTTTGCTTCACAGCTCTCTGTGCCCCTGGGTCAGGGGGATACGGAGGGTATGTCGGAAGCAGGCTTAGATCTGGCTCCGGATGAGCTAGAAGAGGGTGAAATTGCACCAGGGGGAGGATCCGAATATCTTTCGCGTTTTTTGCAAAGAGGAGCTTCACACTCATTTCCCAGTCTTTATCTGCATTACACCTTCAACTTCCTCCAGCTTCTCAGGAACCTTTAGAGGATCCCTTATTGCAAGGCTTTAAAACGGAACAGCGCTGTTTCCCGCTGCACCGGGTAATAAAACAGATGATTGAATCTGAATGGGAGTGCCTGGAGGCTACGCTCCGGGGGAGCCACGCCTTAGCTCGCCTTTACCCCATGCCGCAGGAGGAAAAGGAATTGTTACGCATGCCCAAGGTTGATGCGATAGTATCGGCGGTGACCAAAAAGACTACCATTCCTGTAGAAGGGGCGGCAGCGCTTAAGGACCTCCAGGATCGGAAATTAGAGATTCTTCTCAAACAGGCGTTTGATTCTAGCGCCTTAGCTCTGCAGGCGGCTGTTTGTGGAGCATATGTCTCTAGGGCGTCTGTTAGGTGGCTACAAGGAGATATATCCGGGGATTCCGCTTCTGTACAGGGAGCGGACAGTGCAAAATTGGAATCGGCTGCAGCATATATGGCCGATGCCTTCTATGATCTCCTGCGAATTGCTGCTAAGACCATGGCATCCCTGGTCGCGGCCAGGCGTTTTTTATGGTTGCGTAACTGGTCGGCGGACGTGTCCTCCAAGTTACGTCTTAGTAAATTGCCCTATAAGGGAAAATTGCTCTTTGGTGAGGCATTGGAAAAGATTGTTAAAGATCTGGGGAACACTAAAGGAGGGCGTTTGCCAGAGGATAGGCCCAAACCCGGGCGCGGCGCCGGAAGTATCCGAGCCTCCGGTCGAGACGCCCGTAGATTCCGCGGGGCGCACTTTACTCCCTATCCCAGGAGCCGTGCCGGTTTTCGCGGTCAGTCCTTTCGGGGAGCCAGAGGTTTCAGCAGATCTTACTTCGGGGCTTCTACCTCCACGGCTAAAAAGCCACAATGAAGGTGTGCTGGTCCAGGCGTCGGTGCCTGTAGGGGGCCGCCTGCGAGATTTTCTAGCAGCCTGGACCGCAATCACTGCAGACAAATGGGTATTAGAGATAATTCAAAAAGGTTATGCGCTGGATTTCGCTTGCCCTTTGACGCCCACCTTTGTAATGTCACCCTGTGCGCCGGGGCCGAAGGCGCAGGCCGTCTCAGACATGCTCTCCCGCCTCTTGCAGCTTCAGGCGATAGTTCCCGTGCCTCGAGACCAATACGGTTGCGGTCGATACTCGATATATTTCGTGGTTCCCAAAAAGGAGGGTTCTCTTCGCCCAGTTCTGGATCTCAAGGGCGTCAATCGTGCTTTGCGGGTGCCTCATATTCGCATGGAAACATTGCGCACCGTGATTCGAGCAGTGCGTCCCGGAGAATTCCTCTCATCCATAGATCTCACCGAGGCATATCTTCACATTCCCATCAGGCAATCTCATCAACAATTTTTACGTTTTGCCCTTCCTATGGGTCATTTCCAGTTTCGAGCGTTGCCGTTTGGCCTCGCCACGGCTCCGCGGACCTTCATGAAGCTCATGGTAGTGGTAGCAGCGGCGCTGCGGAGAGAAGGTATCCGGGTACATCCGTATCTCGACGATTGGCTTATCAGGGCCGATTCTCAGGTGGCCTCCGTGGCAGCAACGGCTCGAGTTGTTCGACTTTTGGAGCAACTAGATTGGGTCATAAATCAGGCCAAAAGTCACTTACAGCCGGTACAGCAACTGACTCATCTCGGGGCCTTCTTCGACACAGCTCGCGGAGCAGTTTTCTTGCCCGAGAGCCGAGTGCACAAGCTGTTGCAGCAGGTGCAGGCGTTTTTGCGGATCCCGGCTCCGTCGGCGTGGACATACTTGCAGCTCTTGGGCTCCATGGCGGCGTCCTTGGATCTGGTACCGTGGGCCAGGGCTCACATGCGGCCATTGCAACAAGCCTTGCTTTCCCGATGGTCGCCGCAGCTTCATCCTCTCTCACAGCGCCTGCTTTGTCCGGAGCTGGTGCGGCGAAGTTTAGAGTGGTGGATGAACCCGGTCCATCTCAGAGCGGGCGTTCCCCTACAGGAGCTCTCATGGGTTTTAGTCACCACAGATGCCAGTCTCACAGGCTGGGGAGCGCATTGTCAGTCGCAGCTCGCTCAGGGATCTTGGTCTCCGGAGGAGAGCTCGTGGTCGATCAACAGACTCGAGCTACGAGCTGCTCGGCTCGCCCTTCAGCACTTCGAAGCCCCTGCTCAAGGGGACTGCAGTTCGGTTATTCTCCGACAATGCAGTGACAGTGGCATATATCAATCGGCAGGGGGGAACCAAGAGTTCCTCTCTTCTCGCCGAATGTCAGGAGTTGATGTCTTGGGCAGAGGGTCGTCTCCTGGCGTTGTCGGTGGCTCACGTAGCTGGCAAGGAAAACATTCAGGCCGATTACCTCAGTCACAATGTCCTCGATCCCGGAGAGTGGGAGTTGAACGTCGCAGTTTATCACGAGCTGACATTACGGTGGGGACTACCAGTTATGGATCTCATGGCGACTTTCAACAATGCCAAGGCGTGTCGTTTTTTCAGCAGACGCAGGGAACGCATGTCAGAGGGGCTAGATGCTCTGGTTCGACCATGGCCGAGGGACGCTCTCTTGTACGTTTTCCCTCCTTGGCCGTTGTTGAGTCGCGTTATTCAACGCATAGCGGGACACCGAGGTTCGGTGATTCTGATTGCGCCAGATTGGCCTCGACGTCCTTGGTATGCCAATCTCATTCGGCTCCTGATAGCTCCTCCTTGGCGTCTTCCGGTTCGGATCAATCTTTTAAATCAGGGACCAGTGCTCATGCCGCAGGTGGATCGCTTCTTGCTTACGGCTTGGCTCTTGAGAGGGATCGCTTGAGACGCAAGGGTTATGCGAGCTCTGTAGTGGCCACCTTACTTAGATCTAGACGGCCAGGGACCTCCCTTACGTATGTTAGGATATGGCGGCTCTTCGAGGATTGGTGTAGCCGGCGAGGCGTGCTTCCACGTTCGTCTACCTTACCTCAATTGCTTTTATTTCTCCAGGAGGGTTTGGAGAAAGGTTTGGCGCTTAATACCCTTAAAGTTCATGTAGCAGCGCTAGCATGTTTCAGGGGAGTGGTGCAAAACTGTCGGTTATCTCTGCATCCGGATGTGCAAAGTTTTTGCGTGCGGCGAAGATCCTTCGTCCTCCATTGCGCCAGATTGTGCCTCCGTGGGATCTGAATGTCGTCTTGGAGGCGTTTGCGAGTTCGCCTTTGGCGTCTGTTTCCTCACGGGCTCTGCGTGAGTGTTCCTGGAAGACAGCCTTCCTAGTAGCTTTATGTTCAGCGCGGCGGATTTCCGATTTACAGGCCTTGTCTTGTCAGGAGCCGTATCTGCAATTTCTCCCTGAACGAGTGTTACTGCGTACGGTTCCTTCTTTTTTGCCAAAAGTTCTTTCTGTTTTTCATATTAATCAGTCCGTGGCCTTACCAAGATTTTCAAATTTGTCAAGTTCTCCGATTGACCGGGCTCTCAGAAAGTTGGATCTTGCTCGGGTTCTAAAGGCGTACCTTCGGGTTTCAAAACCCTTTCGAAAAACAGACAGATTGTTTGTCCAATATGCTGGGCCCAATAAAGGGCAGGCGTCGTCGAAGTCCACGATTGCTCGTTGGGTGCACTGCGCTATTGTAGCAGCTTACCAGGCTGGAGGTCGCTCTCCCCCAGTTGGGCTAAAAGCTCATTCCACTCGAGCTCAAGCAACTTCCTGGGCGGAGTTTGCTTTTGTTCCTCCTGTAGATATCTGTAGAGCGGCGACGTGGTCTTCATTGCATACCTTTACGAAACATTACCGTTTGGATGTTCAAGCTCGCGAAGATGCGAAAGTGGGGGCGTCGGCTCTTATCGCGGGGCTGGCGGGTCCCTCCCGAGTTTAGGTACTGCTTTGGTACTGCCCTACCTTTCCCTGGACTGACCCGGAGAAGCGATAAGGAAGATGAAATTAGACCTTACCTGCTAATTGTCTTTCCTTGAGCATTCTCCGGGCCAGTCCAGGGTCCCACCCTTTTTCGTTTTTCGGATACCTCTGTCGCAGAGCAGACATCATAGCACGATGTGGATGTTCGTGCGAAGGGGGTGTAGGGGCATCTAGGTTCTTTCTCAGGGATGGACGTGAATCTGTTTCAAAAAAAAAAAAAAAAAAGAACCATAATCATCCGCATCTGCGGACGCACTGTTTGGTTGCTTACTCTTTTCCATAGGACTATAGAGCATTATCAGTTTTAACGGGTTAACCTTGTGTTTTCAGTTCTTTAATAGTTTGCTGCTTTGTCAAGAGAAGACTGGCTGGTTGACCTCAGGGGGAGTGGCTTCACCTCTCAAGAAAGCTTGAAGTATTCAGTCCTCAGCTGCTAAAGGGGATTGACAACCCTACCTTTCCCTGGACTGGCCCGGAGAATGCTCAAGGAAAGACAATTAGCAGGTAAGGTCTAATTTCATCATCTTCTTGCAAGTGAAAGTAAATAGTGATGATTCTGAGTTTGAGTGGTTGTTAAAACCTATTGTTTTACTTTGACTATAGCTGCTATTTGCTGCCCCCAGAAGCTTCTGCCCTAGATAACTGCCTAGTTTGCATGATGGTTGGGCTAGTCCTGTATATATATGTTGCCCTCTTCACAATACCAGTTTTCCCAGAGTCACCGGAATTTTCAAGAATTGGCCTATCGTCTCATACAGTCAACATATTCATCTCATACAGTCAACATATCATTCATGCAACACTACAGCTCATACAACAGTGACTATGAATGGACCACATGACTTCATGCATTGGGCCTCCAAGAAGACTTATGTGCTTGCTTAGAGGGTACACCTTGCTTAGGAGAGAACCTCCTCAGAGGCAAGATCAAATATGCAGCCATGCAAATAAGCACTGCTCTACAGTTAGTTAACAGATACCATACAAGAGGCCCTACAACAATTGGTATTTCCAGGAATTTTACCCACGATATCAAGAATACTCCAGAGCTGACCCTGGGCATCAAACACCCCAAAATTGGAGTGTAGGAGTGGCCTAGCGGTTGGGGCAAGGTACTTCAGGCCGGAAGGTCGGGGGTTCAAATCCCACTAGAGGACAGCAACCTTGGGCCGGAAGGACTGGGGTTTCTAGTCCCACAGGTGCTCCTTGTGGTCTTGGGCAAGCCACTTAACCCTCCAGAGCCCATGTTCCCTGTAAAATAGTTATCTCCACATTATAATGCCCTGTTCAATGTAATTTCAGTTTGTTCAATGTAAACTGCCTTGACATCATTAAAGGCGGTATATAAGAAATGTTAAATAAATAAATAAAATTTGTATGTAATGGCAAAGGCTACAAAA
The DNA here is from genome assembly GCA_033557465.1 of Ichthyophis bannanicus. Taxonomy (NCBI): domain Eukaryota; kingdom Metazoa; phylum Chordata; class Amphibia; order Gymnophiona; family Ichthyophiidae; genus Ichthyophis; species Ichthyophis bannanicus. The sequence continues at coordinate 234,651,926 of CM066039.1, forward strand.
GCGCAAGCAGCTTGTGACTACTACAAGGGGGGAGGGGGCGGTTCATACAGTTCAGAGAGGCATTGCAAGACATTACTATGGATCACTGGGTTCTTAGCATAATAATTCAAGGATACATGTATCCAGTTATCCACAGGGTTCTGGTCCAACCAATGTGACAAACATACAAGTGGGAGAGAGGGCTTTTCAACTACAGAATCAATCAGTCCACCTCTCCAACAGGATGGGGCTTTTATTCTAAATTGTTGTTCATCCCCAAGATACCAGGAGGACTGAGACCTATCCTTGACATAGACCATCTTAATTTATATCTCAAAAAGGAGAAATTTCAAATGAACACTAACCACGATCCCCCTCCCCCATTAGACCACAATGATATGCTTGTACCTTTTGGAGCTGAAGGACACCTACAGTCCCATTCTGATTTACCTAAATAAAGCATTGACAATTCCTACACTGTATCTTCCTAAACCAACATATAGAATCATTATATGGCAAGAGGTTGTTATAATAAACTTCATTAATAGAAGGGATATCCTGCTTGAAGCAGTAGGTACAACTCTAGCCATCTTATTGGGTAAACTAGATGAACTATGTTGGTCTATCTCCAGGAACAAGCAGGAATAAGTCATCACATATGGGTACGTCGGTACCAACGGAGCCTGCGCGGGAAAGCTCCCCAGCTTTTCAGATGAAAAGCTTTTGGGGCCTCCCACTGCACATGCGCGCTGCCTTCCCGCCTTCCTGACCAGCTCTCCTCAGTTCTTCTTTTTCCGCGGAGCCAGCAGGTCGTGTTCCTGTCACCGCTGAAGAATTTGTTACTTTTGTTTGTTTCTTTAGACCGCGTACCTGCCTTCCCCATACCGAAACCGGTATCGCCGGTCTTTCTTTCTTTCTATTTAAAAAAAAAGACAAAAAGACTTTTTTATTTTCTTCAGCACAGCTTGGTACCCGTTGTTAGGCCTTAAGGCCTACACAAATTCTCCTCATGGAGAAGCCAGTCCCTGGTTTTAAAAAATGTACCAAATGCAGTGCTGTCATTTCTGTCACAGACACCCATGAATGGTGTCTCAAATGTTTGGGACCTGAACACTCCATACCGGACTGCCCATCCTGCACCCAGATGTCTAAACGCGGTTTGCAGAACCGGGCTAACAAGCTCCATGTGCTGTTTCCTTCAGAAGCATCACAGTCATCCAGGTCTTCCTCTCCGGATGGATCTCAGGTAACCAAAACTTCTGTGGGCAAATCCTCTAAAAGCAAATCTCTTTCTAAAGATCAAGAGGCTCTCAATTCTGAGTTCGAGGATTCTGCCCAGGCCAAAAAACGCCGGCGGGAGGTTCCGGCCTCCAAATCAATCATGGGGTCACAGGTTGACATCGATGGCACGGCCTCGACAGATCACCTGTTGGACTGCTCTGGGGTACCGGCCCATACCGGTACCGACATCCAGGCAGTAGTGGCGTCTATGGGCAGTACTGTCCAGACCATGCAGCAAGCCGTTCTGGCATTCATTAAGGCTGCGACGCCCTCGGTACCGATGTCATCGGTACCGACCCCGGTTCCGGTATCTACACCGGAACCGAGACCATCGACTTCTAAACGTCGATCGGTTCCGCATGCCGGATTCCGGCTTTCGCCCGGTACCGATCCCATGCCCGATACGCCCGATGTCGATACCGATCGGTATGCGTATCGTACATTGGCAGTACAGAGGGAAGACTCAGATACTTCTGATGAATTCAATTCCTCTGATGACTCTGCTGAGCTTACTCTTCCTGAGGAGCCCTCTTCTCCCAAGAGGAGGATGTCTCCTCCAGAGGATTTATCCTTTCAGGATTTCATTGTTGATGTAGCTAAAGCACTTTCTATTGCTACATCTTCTGAAAGAGAACCCAGATCAAAAAAATTGGACATTTTAGGATACTCAAAAGCTCCTAAAGAGGCAGTCACTCTGCCTGTCCATGAAATCCTTCAAGAACACTTGATGGATTTGTGGGAGACTCCTTTAACACTGTCTCCCCATTCCCGCAGGTTGGACACCATGTATCGGGTCCCTCCTTCGCCTGGGTTCCAGAAAACTCAGCTGCCTCACCACTCCATTGTGGTGAAGTCTGCCATGAAGAAAATAAAGAGTCCTAAAAGGCATTCTTCTACCCCTCCAGGGCGAGAATGTAAGAACCTAGACTCTTTTGGAAGAAAGATGTTCCAGGCTAGTATGCTTATAGCCAGGATCAACTCTTATAGCCTTTATATGGGCATGTATCTTGGGCAACTTGCCCTAAAAATACAGAATTTTGCCCCCTTTATCCCTGATGATCAAAGGGCGGACTTCTTTTCCATGGTGACACAACTTTCAGAGGTCTCCAAGTTCTCCAACAGGGCAGCCTTTGATTCCTTTGAAGTTGCAGGCAGAGCTTCGGGAATTGCTATTGCAGCCCGACGTCTCGCTTGGCTCCAGGCTTCTAACCTAGAACCCTGGGTTATAGATGGCCTCAGGAATCTGCCCTGTACCGGTGAGAACTTATTTGGGGAAGACTGGCAGATTAAAGCTGCTCAAATGGATGCAGAAAATGCCACTCTAGATAGACTTTCCAAGTCTACTTCTACCCCTACCAAAAAGAGGCCTTTTAAAAGGCCTTACTATAAAAAGACCAGATTTCCCACAAATACTGGCCAGCAATCTGCTCAGCCTCGCCTTGCGGCTAGGCGTCAACAATCTAAGCAGGTAAAGTCAAAGCCTGCAGTGTCTGCTACACCCCAGCAGGCTCAACCCCCTCAGGGGTTTTGACTTCCCTCTAGAGAACTTGCCGTTTCTGGCTCTAGAACAACCAGAGCCCCTCACCATTCCTGGAAGGCTAGCTCATTTTGCTCCCAGATGGGAACAAATCACAGCAGAGCAATGGACCCTCTCTATTATCCGAGAGGGCTACAAACTTCATTTCTCCAGCCTTCCTCCCCATACCATGGTGAGGAAATTCAGTTCTCCCCCTCTCTTCTGACCCTGTTGGGTCAGGAAGTCTCTTCTCTTCTTGCCCAAGGGGCAATAGAGGAGGTTCCTCCTCCACAACAGGGGTTAGGTTTCTACTCCCCTTACTTTCTCATAACAAAGAAGACAGGGGGCTTCAGACCTATCCTAGATCTGAGAGAATTGAACAAGTTTCTATTCAAGGAGAAATTCAAAATGCTCTCTCTGGGCCTTCTCCTTCCATACCTTCAGAGTCAGGATTGGCTTTGTTCTCTAGATCTCAAGGATGCGTACACTCATATACTCATCCATCCATCCCACAGAAAATATCTAAGATTTCTGTTCCAGGGAAAACATTTCCAGTACAGAGTACTACCCTTCGGTCTGGCCTCTGCTCCAAGAGTCTTCACAAAATGCATGGCAGTCGTAGCCGCATTTCTCAGAGGCATGGGAATCTTTGTCTTCCCATATCTGGACGACTGGCTCATCCGAGCTCCATCTCAATCAGAAGCCCAGATTTCTCTGGACCGCACAAGGCGTATTCTTCAATATCTGGGACTTGTGGTAAACATTCCCAAGTCCCAACTCATCCCTACTCAGTCCCTGGAATTCATAGGGGCCCAATTGGACTCCACCACTGCAAGGGCCTACCTCCCTCTGGTCCGAGGCCAAAGGCTAATAAGCTTAGCCTCCCAGGCTCAGTCCAGAAGTCACTTGTCAGCCAGAGAAATGCTACAACTTCTGGGCCACATGGCCTCCACGGTTCATGTGGTGCCCTATGCTCGTCTCCATATGAGAGCAGCTCAATGGACATTGGCCACCCAGTGGTCTCAAGCATCGGGACTGCTGTCAGACCAGGTACTCACCTCAAAACGTCTGTTTTGGTCTCTCCAGTGGTGGACATCCTCCAAAAATCTGTTGTTGGGGACCCCCTTCCAACCTTCGTTGCCCCAAGCAACCCTCACAACAGATGCCTCCCAAACAGGGTGGGGAGCTCATCTTCAACATCTCTCCACTCAGGGAATCTGGTCTCCCCAAGAGACCACCCTTCATATCAACCTTCTGGAACTGCGAGCAATCTTCCTTGCCCTCACAGTCTTCCATACCCTCCTTGCCAATCTGACTGTCCTAGTTCAGACAGACAATCAGGTGGCCATGTTTTATGTCAACAAACAAGGAGGGACGGGCTCTCTGTTGCTTTGCAACGAAGCTCTCAGATTATGGGCCTTCGCCAGAGAGCACCAAGTTCATCTTCTGGCAGTATATCTTACAGGAGTTCAAAACTCTCGGGCAGACAGACTCAGTCGAGTTCTGCTCCCACACGAATGGTCCCTACATATGGACCAGATACGCAGAATCTTTCAGGAATGGGGGACCCCGGACATAGACCTCTTTGCAAGTCCGTGGAATGCCAAACTTCCCCGGTTCTGTTCCAGGACTCCGTGTCAGGGAGCTCAGGCCAACGATGCCTTTCTCCTGCATTGGGGTCAGGAATTCCTGTACGCTTTTCCACCCATTCCTTTGATTCCCAAGACTCTGTTCAAACTTCAGAGGGATCACGGATCCATGATCCTCATTGCTCCACGCTGGCCACGCCAAGTGTGGTTCCCTCTCCTTCTACAGCTCTCCCAGGGCTCCTCCCTGGACCTGGGAGCTGCACCAGACCTTCTGTCTCAGGAGCAGGGGACTTTGTGGCATCCAAACCCCAAGTCCCTACATCTCCGAGCTTGGTTACTGAAGGCTTAAGCCTTCAAGAGTTTAATCTTTCTCAACCAGTGAAAGATATCCTTTATGCCTCTAGGAAACCCTCTACTAGGCGTTCCTATGCTTTCAAATGGAAACGTTTTTCCATTTGGTGTGCTCAACAGGGTCTTGACCCTCTGGCACTTCCTTTGAATTCTCTACTAGACTATCTCCTGCATCTTTCCAATGCAGGCCTCAAGACGAATTCAGTACGAGTCCATTTAAGTGCTATTACAGCATCCTTAAAACCTATAAATGGACAATCTGTTTCCTCTCATCCTCTTATTGCAAGATTCATGAGAGGCCTAACCCTCACTAAACCTCCCATCCGGCCTCCTCCGGTAGCATGGGACTTGAATTTAGTTCTGGGTCAACTTATGAAGCCACCTTTTGAACCATTGGTATCTACCTCCCTGAAATTTCTTTCCTGGAAGGTCCTTTTCCTTATTGCAGTCACTTCGGCTCGCCGCATCAGTGAACTGCAGGCTTTGGTGGCAAATCCACCTTATACCAGATTTCATCATGATAAGGTGGTCCTTAGGACGAATCCCCACTTTATGCCTAAAGTGGTCTCGCCTTTTCATCTTAATCAAGAGGTATATCTACCTGTCTTTTTTTCCGGCTCCTCATGCATCCAGTGCAGAGAGGAACCTTCATACTCTTGACTGTAAAAGGGCTCTCGCCTTTTACCTCAATAGAACTCAGCCACATCGAAAGTCTTCTCAGCTTTTCGTGGCTTTTGATCCTTCTCATTTGGGACTTCCAGTCACCAAACGCACACTTTCCAACTGGATTGCTCAGTGTATTTCCTTTGCTTACCAGAGTAAGAACATTTCTCTGGAAGGCCATGTCACAGCTCACAATGTGAGAGCCATGGCTACTTCTATGGCTCATCTTCACTCTGTGTCCATAGATCAGATCTGTCGAGCAGCCACTTGGGCCTCGGTTCATACCTTCACAGCCCATTACTGCTTGGACAAGGACTCCCGCCGGGATGCCTTGTTTGGTCAGGCTGTCCTCAAACACCTGTTCCATACTTAAACAACTCCTGCCCACCTTCCCAGAATGGATGCCTGAGATCCATACGAAGATGGTTACCCTTGGAGGGGGATCTCCCAGGCATCTCAGCTAGGGAGTCCCCATATGTGATGACTTATTCCTGCTTGTTCCTGGAGATAGCACAGTTACTTACCTGTAACAGGTGATCTCTGGGAACAGCAGGAATTAGTCATCACAACCCACCCACCTCCCCTAGGAGTTGTCTCTTTATTCCTCTATCTTCCTGTCCTCTCTCTCTATTGTCTCAGCTTTAAACTCGAACTGAGGAGAGCTGGTCAGGAAGGCGGGAAGGCAGCGCGCATGTGCAGTGGGAGGCCCCAAAAGCTTTTCATCTGAAAAGCTGGGGAGCTTTCCCGCGCAGGCTCCGTCGGTACCGACGTACCCATATGTGATGACTAATTCCTGCTGTTCCCAGAGATCACCTGTTACAGGTAAGTAACTGTGCTTTATCTGCCATCATTTACTAGACTGAATCGGTCCATCAACTGAGTCAGAGCGACCTCCATCATTGCCCTCAGGGCATCTTCCATTGTAGGATATGTGTAAAATGGCTATATGTTCCTCAGTATGCATTTTTGCTTAACACTGTTGCCTGCATCATTTATCTGTCCTGGTCAAGCAGTCTTATGTAACCTCTTTGCCCACTGACCTTACCAAATCATGATGCCACTGCCCATCTCATCCTCTGTCTGCCAAACAAAACACTGTAAAAAGGGGGATCTTTTTGTTTTGGAATCACTATGAAGTGTGCTTGGATCTCCAGGAATAAGCAGGAATGTAGTCTTCACATATGGGTGACGTCGGCACCGACTGAGCCCATGCGGGAATGCTCGCCAGCGTCCTATAGAAAAAAAGCTTTAGGGAGCATCCCACTGTGCCTGTGCTGCTGCCTTCCCGCCTTTCCAACTCTCCCTCTTCAGTTTTTGTTTTCCTCAGAGCCGACAGGGAGCAATTCCTGTCACCTCAGAAAATCTTTACTTTTTGTGGTGCGTCTGCCTTCCCATCAACGCCAGCACCGGTATCTTCAGTCTATTTTTCTTGCTAAAAAAAAAAGGTTTTTCTTGGAGGGTCTTTGCACTCTAGGTGCTTAGGTGCCATTTTGGGTCTCAGGCCCCTTTGTTCCTCAGAATGGAGAAACCAACTAGTGGTTTCAAAAAGTGTTCCAAATGTAGCAGTACCATTTCTGCTACTGACACCCATGATTGGTGTCTTAAATGTTTGGGACCAGATCATTCACCGTCGTAATGTCTCCTTTGCAGAAAGATGGGGCCTACAGAATAGAGCTGCGAAACTCGGCACCCTCTTTGCCTTGGATGCAATGTCCATGGCTTCAACGTCGTCCAGGGCGAAACCCAGGTCATCTTCGAAGACTGGTCTGTCCTCAAAGGGTAAATCTCCTAAGCATCAAGATGCTTTAAGCGTTGCCCTAGAGGAGAATACACTAGCCGAACAGCCCCGGTGGGAGGTCCTTACCTCCAAAGCATTATTGGGATCCCAAGATGTTCCCGAGGTGTCCACTTCTGGGGAACTCTTGATGCCGTGTTCTGGGGTCATGGCCTGCTGTTCGGGTACCGATACCCAGGCATCGGCTGGCTCCATGGATCAACGTATCCTAGCCATTGAGTGGAGTCTTGCGGCATTGCTGGCGGCCTCGGTACCGCTAAAGCCTCTGCAATCAGTTCCACAGCCATCAGTACCGGCACCGGTACCAGAGGTATTGGCATCGACCACTGCGCCCCTCTCCACGCTACCACCCATGCCGGCCCCGGAGTCAGTCTCTGGTACCGAGGCATTCTGATGCCGATTTCGATCGGTACCGTCAACGGGCTGGGCGGGAAGTGGGAACACCCGGCCGGTCGATACTTCGAGTCTTCAGATTCTTCCGATGAATCAGTCGGTACCAGAGAGGCTCTTCTGGAGGATCCTGCTCCTTCCCCACAACGCCGGATGTATCCACCGGAAGATATGTCTTTTCAAGGCTTTATATGGGATGTGGCTCAGGGCCTCTCGATTACGGTGACCTCCGAGAAGGAACCGAGATTTGAAGAACTTGAAATTCTTCAGTATCCGGCAGCCCCTAAGGAGGCCGCCACCTTACCCATTCATCGGATACTGCATGACCTCATGCTTAGGATGTGGGAAACACTTTTAACGGTGTCTCCACATTCTCGAAGACTTGATACCATGTACCGGGTACCGCAGTGTCCCAGTTTCCAGAAGACGCAGTTACCACACCATTCCATGGTTGTGGAATCGGCAGTGCGTCAAATTAAAAGTGCTAAGACACATTCATCTAATCCCCCGGGCTGTGAGGCAAGAACTCTCGACGCCTTTGGCTGTCGACGCTTCCAGGCCTCCATGCTGTCGACCAGAATAAGTTCATACATACTCTACATGGGTATGTTTCTTCGGGAGGTGACTAAGGATTTGGAACTAATGGCTCCTCTTCTCCCAGATGACAAGAGGGCTGATTTCCTGACACTTGTTAAACATTCCCAGAATTTTTCCAAGTTTATGAACAGGGCAACTTTTGATTGTTTCGAGTGTATTAGCAGGACTTCTGCTATTTCCATCGGTGCACGTCAGATTGCTTGGTTACAAGCATCTGATTTAGAACAGTGGGTGCAAGATAAGCTGGGGAATATTCCTTGCACAGGAGAAAACCTCTTTGGCAAGGATTGGCAAGACAAAGCTTCTCAGCTTGAGTCCGAGAATACCACCCTAAACAGGTTCTCTAGGACCACTGCCAACCCAGCTAAGAAAAAGACGTTAAGTCCTTTTTCAACAAGAAGAAGTTTTATCCTTCTTACACCCATGCAGTCCAATGTCCAGTCCATGCGTCCCAGAAGGGACAGCAACAACTGAAGCAACAAAGGAAGGCTCAGGCCCCCAGAGCTCAACCAGCTCAGCAGACCCAGCCTCCAAAAGGTCTTTGACTTCCTGCTAGAGAACTTAGCTATCCTACCCCTGGAAATTCCAGAGCCAGTCAACATCCCAGGCAGACTTTGCTACTTTGCTAAAAGATGGCACCAGATAACATCAGAACATTGAATTCTCTCTATAGTGACAGAGGGCTACAAACTTCACTTACAAAGTAAGCCCTCTCCCTCCACTCCAAGAGAGTTCAGCTCCCGGCCCTCTCGTACCACTCTCTTGTGCCAGGAGATTACCACCCTTCTCGCTCAGGGTGCGATAGAGGAAGTGGCACTTTCCCAACAAGGCCTGGGCTTCTACTCCCCCCTACTTCCTTATACCAAAGAAAACAGGAGGATATAGGCCCATTCTGGACCTCCGAGAATTAAACAAGTATTTGCTCTGAGAAAAATTCAAAATGATCTCTCTCGGAACACTTCTCCCTTACATCCAGAGTCAGGCTTGGCTATGTTCTCTAGACCTAAAGGATGCATATACACACATCCTTATCCACAAAGAATACAGAGGTTTCTTTGGTTCCTCTTTCAGGGAAGACATTACCAGTACAGGGTTCTACCCTTTGGCCTGGCTTCTGCCCCAAGAGTCTTCACAAAATGCATGGCAGTAGTAGCAGCATTTCTAAGAACTCTAGGGATATTTGTCTTCCCCTACTTAGATGACTGGCTTATCCGAGTGCCAGCTCTGCTCTCTCCCGCACAATGCATGTTCTTCAACATTTGGGGTTTGTAATAAATCTTCCAAAATCCCAACTCACCCCTTCTGAAACCTTAGAGTTCATAGGGGCTCTTCTAGACATGCAGCAGTCAAGAGCTTTTCTGCCACAGGTACGCTGCGCTCGAATAGTTCAACTGACTCTCAAGCAGCTATGAAAACCTCCCTAACTTCTCGAGAAATGCTTCAGTTGCTTGATCATATGGCTTCCACTGTACATGTGGTTCCCTATGCTTGTCTACACATGTGTGCATCTCAATGGACCCTTGCTTCGCAGTGAACTCAGGCATTAGGTCATCTGTGGGACAAAATCAGGAACACTGCATGCCTCGTTTCGTCCCTCCAGTGGTGGTAATCACCAAAAACCTACTTGTAGGGTCACCTTTTCAGAAGCCACCATACCAGTCCACCCTGACGATGGATGCATTCAAATTGGGTTGGGGAGCTCATCTGGCAATCTTTCCACTCAGGGTCTTTGGACTCAGCAGGAGGCTCAGCTTCACATAAACCTGCTAGAACTCAGAGCCATCTTCATTGCTCTGAGTATTCCAGGACTACCTCCACTCCAAAACAGTTCTAGTCCAGACAGACAATCAGGTTGCCATGTTCTATGTGAACAAACAGGGTGGAACAGGTTCTCAGGCATTGTGCAACGAAGCCCTACACCTATGGTCTTTGCCACATGCCTTCAGATACTCCTACTAGTGGTGTATCTCCCTGGCAAGCAGAATCTCCTGGAAGACAAACTCATCCGAGTACTACTGCCACAAAAATGGTCTCTCCATTTGGAGCAAATTGCTCGAATCTTTCAAATCTGGGGAAACCCAGATATAGATCTGTTTGCGAGTCCTCAGAATGCCAAACTTCCCCGCTTCTGTTCCAGAATTCCTGCTCAGAACAGTCAGACGATAGATGCTTTCCACCTCCACTGGGGTCAGGACTTTCCTATATGCCTACCCACCCATTCTCCTCATTCCCAAGACTGTTCAAGCTTCAGAGAGACAGGGGCCATATGATCCTCATAACCCCACGCTGGCCACGACAGACATGGTATCCACTGCTTTTACGTCTCTCTCAAGCCAAACCTCTGGAGTTGGGATGTGCTCCACATCTTCTATCCCAGGAGAATGGGGCGCTTCTGCACAAGAATTCTCAGTCTGCACCTGATGGCATGGCTGCTGAGAGCTTAGAACTCCAGAATGTCAACTCTCTCAACAGGTTAAAGATATCCTTCTGGCCTCTAGGAAACCTTCAACAAGGCGTGCTTACACTTTTAAATGGAGAAGGTTCTCAATTTGATGTTTAAAAAAGGATCTTAATCCTTTTTCTCTTCCATTAGAGGCATTACTTGAGTATCTCCTCCACCTTTCATCCTCTGGACTTAAAACTAATTTAGTAAGAGTTTACCTCGGTGCCATCACAGCTTTTCACATGCCCTTTGATGGACAACCTATCTCCTCTCAACCGCTTGTAGCATGTTTTATGAGAGGTCTACTCTTGACTAAGCCTCCCATTAAGCCACCACCTGTGGCATGGGATCTCAATCTTGTCCTTGGACAGCTGATGAAGCTGCCCTTCGAACCCCTAGCCACTACATCCCTGAAGTTTGTTTCTTGGAAAGTCATCTTCCTAATTGCCCTCTCTTCTGCAAGATGCATCAGTGAGCTCCAAGCTTTAGTGGCTGACCCTCCTTATACACGGTTCTATCATGATAAGGTAGTCCTTAGGATTCATCCTCAATTTATGCCAAAGGTGGTTTCGCCTTTTCATTTGAACAGTCAGTTTACCTTCCTATTTTCTTCCCTAGGCCTCATGCCTCTATTGTAGAAAAGAATCTATATACTCTGGATTGTAAGCATGCTTTGGCCTTTTATCTTCAGAGAACTAGGCAGCACAGAAAGGCTTCACAGCTTTTTGTTGCCTTTGATTCCAGTCACCTCAGTCTGTTAGTTTCTAAGAGAACACTCTCCAAGTGAATTGCAGACTGTATCTTTTACCTATGAGAGTAAAGGACTTTCTCTTGAAGGTCATGTCACAGCACACAGTGTGCAAGCAATGGCTTCCTCTATGACAAATCTACGCTCGGTGGCGATTTATGAAATCTGCAAAGCAGCAATCTGGTCCTCTGTCCACACCTTTGCGGCCCATTATTGCTTGGACAAGGGCTGTCGGGATGCCTTATTTGGCCAGGCTGTTCTCCAGCATTTCGTTCAGACTTAAAACAACTCCTAACCCCATCCTGGGTTTCGATACCAGAGATCCTTGGGAGGAAACATGATCCACTCAGCCTGTGTCTCACTGCTCTCTCCGGGGTCATCTCCAAGCTAGGGAGTCCCATATGTGAAGACTACATTTCTGCTTATTTCTGGAGATAGGGTAGTTACTCACCTGTAACAGGGTAACAGGTGATCTCCGGGAACAGCAAGAATTGAGTCTTCACAGCCCCCCCTCCTCCCCTAGGAGTTGTATCTCTCTTACTCTCTCTTTCTCCTCCTCTCCTTTTATCTCAGCTACAAACCCAACTGAGGAGGGAGAGTTGGAAAGACGGGAAGGCAGCAGCACAGGCGGAGTGGATGTTCCCAAAAGCTTTCCTATAGGACGCTGGGGAGTGTTCCCGCACGGGCTTCGTAGGTGACGACATCACTCATATGTGAAGACTCAATTCCTGCTGTTCCCGGAGATCACCTGTTACAGGTAAGTAACTATGCTTTATCTACAGAGAAAGTGGAGTTGCTTCCCTGTAATGGAGGATCTTCCTATTCAGCATGGGAATGCAGCCACACTTAGTCTATACCTTCCCCTCTCAAGTAAAGGATGCAAAATAAGAGAAATGAATACAGCAATATAATACATAAGGCAACAATGACAAACCATTTACAGCCCTATGAATAATGCCACTGGCTTGCTATAAAGAGATGGCACCAGGGGAGGTGTTCAGTATGGAAACCCCTACATGAGCTCAGGGAAGTCTAAAGATTTATCTCCAGGAACAAGCAGGAATGAGTCTTCACATATGGGTACGTCGGTACCGATGGAGTCTGCGCGGGAACGCTTCCCAGCGTCCAATCAAAGAGCTTTTGGAAGCATCCCATCACGCCTGCATGCTGCCTTCCCGCCTTTCCCAACTGCCTCTCCTCAGTTTTCGTTTTCCGCGGAGCCAGCAGGACGTCCTGTCACCGCAGAAAATTCTTATTTTATTTCTTTAGTTTTCTTGTGGTCGCGGCTGTCTTCCCAACACCGCCGGTGTTTTCTTTTCTTTTCTTGTAAAATCTCCTTTTTCACGGGATATTTTTCTTCATAGTGTCCCACGGTTCATTAGGCCTTTTAGGCCTCTTCTTTTTCCTTCATGGAACCGCCAGCCATTTTCTCCAAGAAATGTTCAGACTGGTGGTACAACTTTATTTTTAGACCCTCGAAGTCGGTGTCTAACCTGCTTGGGTCCTGACAACACTTTGGTGAGAAGGGGTTTTCAACATCGAGGTTCCCTCGATACACGGTTTCCCTCCAACTTCGGGGCACCGTCCCCTCCTTCTACACAGGATCAGGTAACCCACAAACAGTCTGTTAAGACTAGCCAGCCCTCAAGTGGTAGGTCTCATGCACAGCATGTAGATGGCTCCGGCCTTGCCCTCGAGGGCTCACTGGTTTCAAAACCCCGACGGGAGTCTTCGTTCTCCAAAGTCTTTCAGGGGTTTCGGGTTGTTCCTGGGGTTCACCCCTCACAGAACATACCTGAGCCGTGTCCGGTGGTTGCAGCCGCTTCGAGCGGTACCGATACCCCGGCATCGGCACTGTTGTTGGATGAAACACTCCTCACCAGGGATGCTCATCTGGCATCCTCGGTACCTTCGGGACCGGTGGATTCTCTCCAGACTGACTTTCCTTTATCGGTACCAGCACCGATACTACAACCGACGTCGGTACCCTCCAGACGTGCATCGATAGCCTCACTTTTTTCGATGCCGAGTCTCGAATCGATCTCCAGTCTGGAGGACTGGGTACTGACTCGCCTTGGTACCGGCTCTCGGCGGTACCGAAGGCTCAGTTCCGATGATTCGATTCCACAACTCTCAGTTCCCTCGGGGCCGATTGAGCTGCCCTTGATGCCGAGTTTGGAATCGATCTCTAGTCTGGAAGACTGGGTACCAATATGCTTTGGTACCGACACCGATCGATACCGCTGGCTCGGTACCGAGGATAGCGGCCGAAGGTTTTCGGTTACCCTGGTACCGATTGAACGGTCACTGATTACTGCTCCGATGTCTCTGTCGGGCTCAACTCCGACATCGGTACCGGTACTGTCATCGGTACCGGTATCCACAGTAACATCGTGCCCAACTCCTGCCATGCTTTTTTCAACAGGATCGCTCCTTTCTATACCAAGCTTGGAGTCAATACCTGGCATGGACAATGTGGTGATGACGGTCGCTGCTCCTGGTAACCAGTACAGGCGACCATCCCTTAAGTATTCCACACTGCACTCTGCAGGATCTTCTATTCCAATATATTTGGATAGTTCTGTCGGTGCTCAGGCTAGTTCTTCAGATCTAACCTGTCCAAGGGAGATTCCTGTTGGGGATCCCTCTTTTCAGAGTTTCCTCCTGGATATAGCAAGATCTCTTGCCATTCCTATCCCAGGACATGATCCTGCACAAGACTCTGTTTCTACCACAGCAAAGGAGAACATAATGCTTCCTTTGCATCATTCCTTGCAGGAACTCCTTCTAGGAATGTGGGAAACACCTTTAAGGGTACCCCCACCTTCCAGAGCAACTGATCTCTTATATCAGGTGCCCCCCTCTCCAGGGTTTCAAAAGACTCAACTTCCTCATCATTCCATAGTAGTGGAATCAGCAATGAGGCGGATAAAGAGTAAGAAAAAGCACTCTTCTTATCCGCCAGGTCGTGAGTCTAAGACACTAGATGCCTTTGGACGTCAAACCTTCCAGACATCTATGCTTTCTGCAAGAATTCTCTCATATATTTTTTATATGAGTCTGTCTCTTGAGGAGGTCACAAAGCAATTACATCTTTTGATTCCTTCTCTTCCAGAGTCCAAGAGTGCAGGCTATTCTTCACTGCTTAAGCATCTCCAGAGTATCTCTTGCTTTCTTACTCGTGCTTCCCTAGACTCTTTTGAGTCTGCTAGCAGGATTTCTGCTATATCTATAGGGGCACGACGTAGAGCCTGGCTTCAGACTTAGACAAATGGGCACAGCAAAGACTGGGACATACTCCTTGTACTGGAGGCAGTCTTTTCAACAAGGAGTCTTTACGTCAGGTTGCTCAGTTGTCCACTGGCTTACCTGTTCCTAAGGGCTGTTCTGCACCTTCTTCTGTCCCAGTAGGTAGGAAATGTCCTGCCAAACCTTCTTCCCATAGGAGAAGAAAGTTTTATGCATCATTTGCCCATCATGCAGATGTTCCCAAACAGGGGAAGCATCGTCCTGGTCTGCAGAATTCAACCTCTCACCAGGCTCAGCAAACCCAGCAACTGCAGGGTTTCTGATCAATCTTCATCGGATGCTTGTGACTCTGGGGGTTAGAATCCGCAGTTGCTTCTTCTCAATAGAGGCAATCCACTGCTCTCTTTCCAAACCCTAGACACAGATCTCTTTCCAAAGGACATCCATTTTTCTATGTTCTATGAGCTGTCAGGATGTTCATGCCTATAGGGCACAGGGTTCTCCTCCTCTTCCTGCTAGGGAAAGAGGTCTAACCACTATCAAATGATAGTTCCTGTGCCAGCATGTCTTTTTTCCTTTCTATAGACTCACTACTTTATAAGTCGTCTTCAGCTCCATTCTTTTTACCTTCTTACCAAGCTGTAAGAGCGGTATTGCTTCACTGGAGGGCTTTTCTTCAGCCTCTCTAGTTTTGTTACTTTCCAGTACGGAGTTCTCTTCTCTGAGTTGACTCCTCTTTTTCAATCTTGCTTTGAAGCAGTTCATCAGACATGTCCAGAGTTTTCTACTCCTGTTCTGTCTGTTCTTCCTGTTTTTCCTGTTTTTAAACAGTAACATTCTTTTTGCTGTCTGGCAAGCAGCTGCCAATGCAGGAGCCTTAATGTTTGGACCACTGGTTCTTGTCCACCAGCAACCAGATTTGTCCTCCACTAACATTCTCTCTGGTCTTAGTAGTGGCTCCAAGTCAGTGCTGTCATCTGTCTTGGAAACATTTTCAGTACAAGCTTGTTGGATTGTCTTCTCTTTCTGCCATCTCCATTCCCCTGGGTTTGGCAGCATAGTTGACATAGGTACTGGCTCTCCAGTAGCCAGTTCTATCTTCGCATTCTCCTGCATCATGCTCTCAGCAATCCTACAGAGAAGCTCTCCACTATGGGCCCTTGCTAGAGAGCATGGGGTTTTTTTCTCCAACAGCTGTCCTAGATGGCTGGAAAAGGCTTTTTCAGTCATGTCTCCCATGACTAGAAAGGATCCCCCTTTTAATATAAAGGACATAGGCCTTCTCTTGCGTGAAAGCTTAAGGAGTTGCCAATTCCCTGCTTTGGTCCATAGTATTTCCAATCGGGAATATGCTTTTCTCCTTGCAGCTCGTCCTCATGGTAAGAACGCAAGATACCTCTCTGCCCTTAAGCAGGTCAGCATGGTATCTCATTTTTATGCGTCTCCTGTTCACTTACCATGCTAGAGTTCTAGAATACTTGGGACTTGCTGGCTGCAGACTGATATCATCCTCTGCTTTTCACGTAACCGTCCTGGTTATTTCACTACCTAGCACCCCTGTATCTCATAACCAGTGGGAACAGATTCTCTATATATCTTCTCAAGTGGGTTCCACCTTCTTGTTATTAGATTAATCTTTCCTCTCCACATTTTTCCTATGTGAATACCGTTCTGTAGGCATATCTCTGTCTGCTTTATTGCAGACACCCATATAGAGGCCTATATATTCATATCTGTAGCATACATCTTACAGATATCTATTTTTGTGTGTATTTTATGCCCTTCATATCTCACTATAGATATATTCTCATATATCTGTCTGTCGAGATATTTACTATGGGTAGATAGGTATCCTGCATTATCTACCTGACTGTCCAGGCTCATATAGCTATATGATTCTGACAGATGGGCTTTACCCATACCTATGCTATCCAGCATGTTTGGGGTTCCACACTCACAACCACTTTTGTGGTAGTTAGCAACTTCCACCATAACCTTAAGGTTTAGGTATCTCTGAAGCTCTCCATGTTCCAGTATCTCTCCTAGCTGACCCCAGTTAGGAGAGACATTGCGGATCTTCAGCTAATCACAGGCTCTAACGCCTCGGGCATTTGTCCTTTCTTTTGGGATACAAGGGGTTTTCATACCTTTTCCTCCCACAAGGACTGTGCCTGTTTGTACAATCTGGTTGGCCTTCTCTTTTTGCTCCCAAGGGTGAGCCACTCTGTCGCCAAAAGAGTTCAGCTTTTATCATAAAGCCTTCCGCTGAAGGCCCACCGTTTTTGGTACTACCCCATTTCTCACCGGGGTTCCCTCTTACCTTTCAGGAATCTGACCTCCTCTCTTTTTTCCTACAGGTTTATTACCTCCACTTCATAGTGAGGTCATCCTTGAGGTTCCTGTACTGGGTTCCCCAGTAGACCCCATGAACCTCCTTACTGCTGTGTAATCCTGTTAGGGGAGGTCCATATTGCAATATTCCTTCAATATCATTGATGATAATTATCATCCACACATGGACTCCTTCCCTGCAGTCCTATGCTAGGTTAGCTGTTCCACAGCAACTTTCTTCAACTCCTACCCCCCATCCTCAGGATGCCTGGTGTTGTGTGGGATAGCATGTTCCAACCTATAACATGCTGGGACTCCAGGCATCTTAGCTTGGGAGTCCCCATATGTGAAGACTCATTCCTGCTTGTTCCTGGAGATAGCACAGTTACTTACCTGTAACAGGTGATCTCTGGGAACAGCAGGAATAAGTCTTCACAACCCACCCACCTCCCCAGGAGTTGTATATCTATCTATCTTTCCTTTCCTCTCACTCTCTCTTTGTCTCAGCTTTAAAACTTAACTGAGGAGAGGCAGTTGGGAAAGGCGGGAAGGCAGCATGCAGGCGTGGTGGGATGCTTCCAAAAGCTCTTTGGACGC
This sequence comes from Ichthyophis bannanicus, assembly GCA_033557465.1. NCBI lineage: Eukaryota > Metazoa > Chordata > Amphibia > Gymnophiona > Ichthyophiidae > Ichthyophis > Ichthyophis bannanicus. The sequence goes on from CM066039.1 coordinate 234,669,455, forward strand.
TGGGAAGCATTCCCGCGCAGACTCCGTCGGTACCGACGTACCCATATGTGAAGACTTATTCCTGCTGTTCCCAGAGATCACCTGTTACAGGTAAGTAACTGTGCTTTCTGTGAGCTGGAGGAGACCTTTGACACTCTGGCACCCCACCCCATCACCACACACATATGCAGGCACCCCACCCCAAGTACCGCACACACACAAGTGCAGCTTAAAGGGACAGTGGGAGAGGGAGGAGGAGGAGTGGGGCCACTGTCTTCTGTTGGTATTGTTCAGTGACCCATTAACAGCCTGATTTATTAAGCTTTTTACCATAGAAAATGTGAAAATGGTTTTAGTAAATCAGGTCCTAAGACAAACACTTTTTGGGGAGATGGGAGCGTTCAGTGTGACTTAAGTTTTGGCAGCTGGCTCCTAGATTCCAAGAAAATTTATCAAGACCTGCCCTGAGATAAATGGAGAAATAACAGGATTTGTATTAACAAATATTTGTTTGTTTAAGGGTTCTCTTGTAAATACCTTAAGGGAGGTGAAGCCAACAGCTTTTATGGGTGTCCCTCGAGTTTGGGAAAAGATGCAGGAAAAAATGAAAGCAGTTGGAGCCAAGTCATCTACACTCCGAAGGAAAGTGGCAGCCTGGGCAAAGGATATTGGATTGTACACAAACTTGAAACGGATGAATGGGTAGGTTAAACACAAGAACTAAAATATTTATGCTTTTAATTTGAAATTGCTTTGATTCAACCATTATATACCGTGAAGTGTGTACAGTTTTAATTTAGATAATTAAAAGATTAGGTTTTTCTTGGGGAAAAGAATTCTAACATCCACGTTGGTTTTTGAGAAAACTGAAATAGTTGTGGACTGTAATTCATACTTTGTATGGGTCCAGTTCAGAGTATGTGAGCTTTTGATAATGCATAGGTTCCTTTTAACATACGGTAAAAGAGATTACAGCCTATAATTTGGTGGGGGGGGGGCAGGCAAAGGTTTATAGTGAAAGTAGATGCATGCCTGTAAGGGAGGTTCTCCCTAGTCAGCAGGATGTTATATCAACACAAGTGGTGTAATCACCACATTGATTCAGCTGATAACTTTGCATTCCAAATTATCCTGCTAGACCAGCCCAAACCAATGGAGTTGGAGATAGAGAACAAATATAAACTTCTAATAACATCATCTTGCTACTTGAGCCAGTGTGGTTAGGGGCATACTTCAGTGTTTCTGTCTCCAGCAGATGGTGGATGCAGATCTAGTGCAGCTCTGTTTTGGAAGTTGATTAATTCCTGAGCAGCTGTTCTAAGGGGCACTGTGGATGCAATAGAGCTCGAGCAGATGCCTCCAGAGCATATCTAAGGGTAATCTGTTGGAGTTTCCCGCATGGAGGGAGAAAAAGGGCCATCCTCCTGTCAGTACTCCTGACCGGTTGAGAGCCTAAGACTTAGCTGGATCAAGACCCTGTCTTCACTCAGACTTCAACCTCCCTTTCCTGGCCACCCAAAACAGCATTCAGAAGGTGAGAGAAGGTATATGAGGAGAGAACAGAGCAGCCTGAGCCCAGTACCTTCTTCAGTCCTGGATTCCATTGGGGTGAGTGCAATCTTTGAGCTTATTTTTGTGCCTGCATTTGTCAGCCACTGCTGTGGGTGGCCTGGTCTTCTGTGTGCACGGTCTGCCGTGTTCAGCATTGGTGTGTGTTTTTAAGTGCTGTTCCTTCTTTTTCTGGTGCACGTGGAGCCTGCGATTATGCTGTCACATGCACATGTAAGTTGCATGTGTAAAGTAACACGTGCAGAGATCCATGCGTAAAATTACATGTTTAAGTCTTGTGAGCACTGCTGTGCTAAGTGGGAGAGTCGTTTATGTTGGCATATAAGAAGCACTTTCTGGGCTGTGGTAAAACCCGAACTAGACCTATGGATCCCCTTTGTCAGCACTGCAGGAAAGAACAAGAGGAGTGAGCAGTTGGTGGTGGACCCTATGGACAAGGATTCTCCTCAGTCTGGAATCTCCAGGAACACGCAGGAATGAGTCTTCACATATGGGTACGTCGGTACCGACGGAGGCTGCGCGGGAACGCTCCCCAGCGTCCAATCAGAAAGCTTTTGGGAGCATCCCTCAGCGCCTGCGTGCTGCCTTCCCGCCTTTCCAACTGTCTCTCCTCAGTTTTCGTTTTTCCACGGAGCCGGCAGGACGTCGTCCTGTCACCGCAGAAACTTTTTTCTTTCATTTTTTAATTCTTGTTTTCTTGTGGTCGCGGCTGTTTTCCCGCCGCCACCGGTACCGCCGGTGGGGTTTTTTCTTTTCTTTTTCTCAAACTGAGGGAGAGTTTTCCTTCAGTTTCTGTCTTACAATTTTTTGGGCCTATAAGGCCTCTCCATCATGGAGCCGCCTTCTCCTAAGAAGTGCCTTCACTGTGGAAATACAGTTTTCTTTTTAGACTCCAATGACTGGTGTCTAACCTGTTTGGGTCCTGACCCTTTTTCCCCTGAACCGTCAGGCTACAATACTGTGAGAAGAGATTCTCTCTTTCGAGTTTCCCTCGATACCATTTTCCCTCCCTATGGCAGGGCACCGGCCATTTCTTCTCTACAGGATCAGGTAACCCACAAACAGTCTGTTAAGACTAGCCAATCCTTGAGTGGTAAGTCTCATGCTAAGCATGCTGACGGCCCCGGCCTTGCCCTCGACCCCATTGGCATTAAAACCCCGGCGGGAGTCTTCGGGCTCCAAAGCATTTCAGGGGTTTCAGGTTGTTCCTGGGGCTCACCCCTCACAGAACATACCTGAGCCATGCTTGGTGGTGGCATCCGCTTCGAGCGGTACCGATACCCCGGCATCGGCACCGGTGTTGAGTGATCTGCTCTTCACCAGGGATCGTCATCTGGCGTTCTCGGTTCCTTCGGGACTGACCGAAACGTCCCAGATTGACTTTCCAGTATCTGCAGTACCGCCGATACCACCACCGACGTCGGTACCCTCTAGGCATGCATCGATAGACTCGCTTCCTTCGATGCCGAGTCTAGAATCGATTTCTAGTCTAGAGGACTGGGTACCGACGCGTCTCGGAACCAATGTTTACCGATTCCGCATGCACAGTACCGAGGATAATCACCAAGGGTTTTTAGTTACCTCGGTACCGCTTGAGCAGCCTCCGATGACTGCTTCGGTGTCGGTTTCCCCTTCGATTCCGGCGCAACTACAGGTATCTGTATCGATGCCGGTACCTGCAGTATCATCGGAACCAGCTCCTTCCATGCTTTTTTCACCTGGATCGCTCCTCTCTATACCTAGTTTGGAGTCGATACCTGGCATGGATGATGCACTACTGACTGTCTCAACTCATAACTGCCAGTTCCAGTGTCCATCCATTACAAATCCTGTTCTGCACCGGACAGGTACATCCTCTGGTGCCCAGGCTACCTTTTCAAATTTAGCCTGTCCAGGGATGGTTCCCGTCGGAGATCCTTCTTTTCAGAAATTTCTCATTGACATGGCAACCTTCCTTAATATTCCTATCCCTGGCTATGAGTCTTCTCAGGGTTTTTCTGCAGGAAAGGAAAATATAATGCTTCCTTTACATCACTCTTTGCAGAATCTTCTTCTGAGGGTATGGGAAAAACCTTTAAGGGTTTCTTCACCTCCTACAGCAACTGATCTTCTGTATCAGGTGCCCCCCTCTCCAGGATTTCAAAAGCCTCAACTTCCCCATCATTCCATTGTAGTGGAATCAGCAATGAGGAAGGTAAAAAGCAAGAAAAAACATGCTTCTTTCCCGCCAGGGCGTGCATCTAGAACACTGGATGCCTTTGGACGTCAAACCTTCCAAACATCTATGCTGGCAACAAGGATTCTCTCATATATTTTCTATATGAGTCTATCCCTTCAGGAGATCACAAAGAAATTATCTCTTTTGACTCCTTTTCTTTCAGAGCCCAAGGCTGCAGACTATTCCTTACTTCTTAGTCATAGCCAAAATATCTCTTGGTTTCTTTCTCGTGCTTCCCTAGACTCTTTTGAGTCTGTTAGCAGAACCTCTGCTATAGCCATAGGAGCACGTCGTAAAGCCTGGTTCCAAGCATCAGACTTGAGTAGATGGGTACAACAAATACTGAGTAATACTCCTTGTACTGGAGAAAATCTCTTCAATAAGGAGTCCTTACGTCAGGTTGCTCATTGCTCCACTGACTTTCCTGTTTCTGAGGGCCATCCTAAGCCCTCAGCAGGTAGGAAATGCCCTACCAAACCTTCTTTCCCTAAAAGAAAGAGGTTTTCCTCTTCTCCTACCCATCATTCGGATGTTCCCAAGCAGGGGAAGTCTCGCCCTGGTCTGAAGAATCCAAACTCTAGCCAGGCTGAATAAACACAGTAACCATAGGTTTCTGATTAATCGTTTTATAACTACAGTTAATTTCTTTTCTGCAGAAGATTTTCACTGTTTTTCCATTCAAAACTCTGCTCGGGGACTCCTATTCTCAGGAAATCCATTTACTCTTCAGTATGCTGAACTGTCAGGATATTCATGTTTATAAGTTACAGAGTTTTCCACCTCTTCCTGACTAGAAGAGAGGTTTAGCAACTATCACATGATAGTTTCTCTGTACCAGCATGAATTTTTTCCTTCCAGGGACTTACCATGTGGTAAGTCCTTCTTCAGCTTCTATCTCTACCCTCTTCGCCAGGGTTTCCCCTGTAAGAGTGGTACCATACCATTGAAAGACTCTTCTTGTCTTTCTTTTCACTGTAGAGTTTCTTCTCCTGAGTAAACTCCCTTCTTTTTTTTTTTTTTTATAGACTTTATTTATTAACCATCATCACAATTAACGTACAATAAACAAACAATCCTCAGAGGGGTGTACTCTCATCCCCTCACAGAGGATAGACAAAACAGAGATAACAGATGGAATGGTTTTCCCCCTTAATCCCCCATTCCCCTCCCACCCACTACCCACCTCCCCACCACTCCCCACCCAGAGCACACCACCCAACTGCCTCCAGTCACCCCCCGCTGCATTTCAGACAGTTCCCCATGGTCTCTAAACACATGACTCCTCAGTTACCAACATGTAAAATCTCATTGCGACATCTGGTAGTAAGCTGCTGTATGTAAGGCTCCCAAACACGCATAAACGCTGCCCAGCGTTTGACACTGCCCCGTGCCCTCCATCTCTCGGTGAGCAATAGTTGGTGAAAACAATTGCGCCACTCTCCAAAGGAAGGTGGACTGTTCTCCCTCCAGAGGCGCAAGATGGGTCCCTTCCCAACCAAGCAGGCCTTACGCACCAACACCCGTTCCCCCTCCGTCACTGGGCAGGGGGGGTCCAGTCGGTCCAGTACTACAAGGGCCCCAGTCCATCGCACGCGCCGCTGCAATAGTCGGTTTAGAAAAGCACTAATCCTAACCCAATAAGAGCGCACAAATCTACACCCCCACCACATATGGAAGAGAGTTGCCATAGGCTCGGAGCATTTCGGGCAAGACCCGTCTAACGTTATGCAGCTGCGGAACGCCCTCCGCGGGGAAAAATGCGCCCGAGTGACGCATTTGAATTGTGTTTCCCTCCAGCGGGCCTCTAGAGACAGCTTGCCGATGCCTTTGAGGGCCTGAAGGACTGCCCCTGGGGGCACCTCTTCTCCCAATTCCCTTCCCCAGGCTACCTCGACGCCCCGATAGTCAGGGGTCGAGCAGAGCCTAGCCCAACGCTTCTTATAAGCCGAGATCGTTAGGGGGTTCTCCTCTCCCAAGCCAAAAAACTCCAGAATCCTCGCCGAGTGGTCCACCTGTATCTCCTCGCGAGGAAGGGACGCCACGTAGTGCGCAAGCTGCAGGTAGGCAAAACAATGCCGAGGAGATAGGTCATACTCTCTACTCAGGGTCGAAAAAGATTTGCAGTGTCCAGAGGGCTCAACGACATGTCCGATATTCTGAATACCTCGGGCGGCCCATTCCCGAAACACCTTCGTCTCCGAGCCGGGGGCGAATGTTGCATTCCCCTGTAAGGGGAGCCAGCTGGAGACCCTCCACGAGCTACGCCAGCAAAGATTAAGATACTTCCAGGTACGCCGAGCGGAGCCAATCAACTCACTGCACACTACATGACGAGGAAGGGTATGTTGTGTCCCATGCAAAACCCCCAGTAGTGCCCAGGGTGCCACAAAACACTCTTCAAGGGCTCGAGGGGTATAAACCTCTGTTCCTCCCAACCAGTCCCCAAGGTGGCGCGCCTGGCATGCCACTGCGTAGCACTTAAGATCCGGAAGGCCCATCCCCCCCTCACGCCAAGACCCCACCATCCGTGTCCAGGCGATGCGTGCCTTCCCTCTCTTCCAGAGAAATCGTCTAATGGTGGTCTCAAAGCGCCGGATGTCACGTCTTAACAACCAGACGGGCAGTGTTTGAAACCAATACAATAGCCTTGGTAAGATCACCATTTGAATCGCTGCGATCCTCCCAGAAAGGGATAGCGGGAGCAATTCCCAGGCTTTTAGCTGTTGCTGGAGCCGTTGTAGGGATCCTGCTAGGTTACGCGAATACAACAAACGTGGGTTACGAGGTAACACTATACCTAGGTAGGTGAATTCGTCTCCCGCCCACCTAAGGGGAAAGGTCCCCGCCCAGCTCCTGGCCAGCCGAGTGGATACGTCCAACGCCTCGGACTTGTCGCGGTTAATGCGCAGTCCGGCGAAGGCGCCATATCGCTCAAATTCCTCCAATAATTTCGGCAGCGAGCGTTCTGGGGAGAGTAAATGGACCAAAATATCGTCAGCGAAGGCCGAGAGCCTGAATTCCTGAGAGCCTATTCGAATCCCGTGTATCTCTTTAGAAGTCTCTATAGTCCGGATCAACGGGTCCAATGACAACACAAATAATAAAGGGGAAAGAGGGCACCCCTGTCGTGTGCCACGCTCCAGCGGAAATTCCTCAGAGAGGATACCATTGCAAAGCACCCCCGCCGTGGGTTGTACATACAAGCTCCCAATCATCCCGCAAAATTTATCGCCGAGTCCATATCGCGGAAGAAGTTTGCGAAGAAAGTGCCAATCCACTCTGTCAAAAGCCTTCTCGGCGTCAAAGCTTATAAGTAGGGAAGGCAATTGTTGGGCATGCACCCACTCTAAGGACGCCAGAATCTTACGTAGGTTACAAACCGCATGTCTCCCCTTAACAAACCCCACCTGGGAGTCGTGCACCAGTTGACCTATAACCTCGGCCAGTCGCGTCGCCAACACTTTCGCGTTCAATTTGATGTCAAAGTTAAGCAGGGAGATGGGGCGGTATGACCCCACCAATAAGGGGTCCTTACCCGGCTTGGGGATCAACGTGAGATGGGCATGGTTATGCCCCCAGCGGTAAGCCCCTCTTTCCGCTCTCCCATTAAAAACCTCCGCAAGCAGAGGGCTCGCCGGTTCAGCCAGGAGTTTATAGAACTCAGCTCCTAGGCCGTCTGGCCCCGGGGATTTATAGCAACTAGCAGTGGAAATTGCGGAAGATATCTCTTGTGCGGTGATGGGCAATTCTAGTGCCTCTCTGTGTTCGTCCGTTAGCCGTGGTAGGCGCAGCGAGTTCAGGTATTCATCGAGCTCCACCAACGATGGGGGCTGCGCCTTATACAATTTGTGAAAAAAGTCCCGGAAGGCCCGGGCTATCTCTACAGAGTCTTTCAATAAGCGTCCCTGTTCATCTCGGAGGGCGGTCACTAAGGGGGATCCCCGCTGCCCCCGTAAACAGCGCGCCAGCATCTTCCCTGGTTTATTTCCAAAACAATGTAGACGGTATTTATAATAAAGGACCGATTTCTTGGCCCTTTGATGGAGCCATTCGTTGAGGTCTACCTGGGCTTCCCAGAGCATCTTCTTGTTTGCTGTAGTCGGGTGATGAGCACACGTCCGTCGCAGACGGGTAACCAGTCGCCCCAAACCAATCACCCGCTCCGCTATCAGCCGACGCTTCCGGGCCACGAACCCGATGATGTCACCCCTCAGCACCACGTTTGCGGTTTCCCACACCAGCTCGGGGTCATCCTTATGGCATTGATGGTCTGCCACAAACTCCCGCCAGCGCTGTTGCAAAAAATGCTGAAACTCAACATCCTGGCACAACCCCAAGGGAAGTCTCCAGAGTCTCGACCGATTCTGTGCGAACCCCCAGTGTAGCTCCATCCCAACCAACGCGTGGTCGGAAATTTCCAGGGGGCCGATCTGCACCTCCCCTACATGAGTAAACAGGGCCCCGGACACTAAGAAATAATCAATTCTGGCACTAGAGCCGTGGGCCCGAGATTGGTGGGTAAAATCTCTTTCGGCAGGGTGAAGCAAACGCCATGGGTCAACTAATCCTAGCCTATCGCGGAGGTGCTGTAGCACCCGAGCCAGTAGAATCCGCTCTCTCGTCGTCTCACCCCGAGAGGTATCAAGGTCAGCGTCTAATACCCCGTTGAAATCTCCCCCCAAGATTAGTGGATATTCTGGGAGCTGTTCGACTTTGGAGGCAAGAGCATTATAGAAGCCAGAGTCGATACCATTTGGGCCATATACATTGCCAATAATCACCGATCGCCCTTCCAGGCTCCCAGCTAGGAGAAGAAACCGCCCATCTTCCGACGTCACTTTTGTTTCCATGGCGAATCTCACCCTCTTGTGTATCAGAATGGCTACACCGCCCTTTTTCCCTCGCGCCGGGGACCCCCAAACCTGACCCACCCAACCCCGACAAAGTTTGGCATGTTCTGCCTCAGACTGATGTGTTTCCTGGAGCAGGGCCACATCGCAGTGTTGTCTGGATAAGGCCTGCAAGATTTTATATCGCTTGATTGGGGTCCCTAAGCCACAAACATTCCAAGTGACTACTTTCAGAGGCATGGGGCAGTGTCAAAGATCCTCCAAGGCAGAAAACCCATGCCCTTTAAGGGAGCTCCCCCAGCCTGGAGCTCCCCTCCCGTGATTGCCAGAGCCACACAATACAGCGTTTCTGGAGACAATAAGGTGTGTACTATCCCTTCCCTACGCCTCCCCCCTCCCCCCGCCCAATTCCCTCCCCCCAACCCTCCCATTATCCAACTTACCAATCCACCCATGGATGGCCGACTTCCCTGTGGCAGTCGGGACTGCCCCAAACATCCCCGTTCCCTACGGTGAGCCTAAAGCAGTCCTAGTAAGGATCTACTTCACTGGCCCGGACCGGTGTGGTCCAGTCGACTCCCCCAGCACCCCTCCCTCACCCCCACCCGAGCGATTCCACACAAACCCTTGGAGTTAACCAAAGTTCTGACCCAGCTATCTAGGCGCCCCCCTGAGCCATCCAATACCCCCAATTAGGCCCCCCTCCCAAGAAGTGGCAATGAGAATCCTCTCTCCCCCCCAAGAGAGGGCCTCCATTCGTTGCTCAGCTCCGGATATACGGCCCGGCCCAAGTATCCCATCAGAGGTTTTACCCAGCATCTACTACTGGGCCCCGGGAGATGGGTATCCGGCCAGAGCCTGCATGTTCAAGCTGTTAATCGGCTCTGGCTCCGCCGGTCCGCCTGCACGCTAAACTATTGAGATGGGGAGTCACTACAAGCCGGTCCCGGGGCACCGCCATATCAGGCTCCCAACGACGGTGCAGCTTAAATTTACATAGAGGCCGGGCCAGCACCTAACGGGAGAGGGCCCCTACTAGGCCCACTCAGCAGAGGAGAAGAAGGGGGAAGGGGGGGCCTTCAATCATTCAAGGGGGGGCCCAACATAATAAAGAAATGGAGCCGACCAGCGAAATTACCCCACTGCGCAGTTTTAAATACCGCTTCAGCCGGCTCCCAGATATAAGAAAAATAAAAATTAAACTTGCCGAGGGACCGGTTCGGCACCTAGCGTGTGAAGCCCAGTGTTATTCCCGCTTAGCGGGAGAGGGGAGGAAGGGGGGAGGAGCCGCGGCCCCCGGATGGAGGACAGACATTGGCAGAGATAAATCAATAATAATAAGTAAATCAATAATAATAAAAATGAGAAAGAATAGGTTCTATTCGCGAAGTTACTTCCCATCCAAGTCTGCCCCCACCCCCCTCCCCCCCCCCAACCAGCACCCCCGGGGCTCTGTACTACTCCGAATTTACAACCTACGGGGTAGCTTAGAGAAGGCCACAGTGTAACACAGTAACAGTAACAATTACAACGCAATGAACCTTGTAATAATGTAACTAACTGTAACAGGTACATCTAAGGTAGTGCCGAACATGCTACAGTGTAGCTGCTAGCGTCCAGCTTTTACCAGCACTACAGTCCAGGCCTCTTACTGAGCCTGAGGCTCACACCGTCGAGGATCCATTGATTCTCCAGCCATGTGTGCGATGTAGGCCTCATGAGGGAGACGCGACTGGGGAAGACATCGTTTCCAGTAAGGAGGCAGCCGCCTCTGGTGTCGTCAGGAAGCGTGTCTGTCCGTTAGTCTCCACTCGCAGGCGAGCTGGGTAGAGAAGCGAGAAGCGCACACCGCGATTCCTGAGTTGCGTACAGACCTCGGAAAAGGCCCGCCGCTGCTGGCTCACCAGTGCCGAGTAATCCTGGAAGACAAGGATTTGTGGCGAGTCCTGTTGCTGTAGAGTACGGCCACGGGCAGCCCGGAGCACCATTTCTTTCTGTCTATAGTCCAGGAATCGGGCTATGACTGCCCTCGGGCGCCGCAGTTGTTCCCGCCGTTGGCCCAGCCGGTGGACACGTTCCAGCTTGATGGGGTCCGTGTTTTGGCCCTGCAGTAGATTTTCGATCCAGGACTGTAAGTGTGCAAACAGCGCGCCATCAGCCACGCTCTCCGGGATTCCGATGAAACGGAGGTTCTTTCTGCATCCCCGATTCTCAAGTTCGTCCAACTTGTCCCCTTGTTGCTTGACCATAGCCTCCAGAGTCGCAACTTTGGTTTCCAGGGAGTGTCGGGCGTCCTCAACATCCGAGACCCTGGCTTCCACCTGGTCCATGCGCCCTGTGAAATCGGTCAGATTCTGGCTCACAGTCTGGATCCGATCCACCAACTCCTGGAGGCGAGCATCTAGAGCCTGGACCACTGCCGCGCTCACCTCCTTCACCAAATCTGGGGAGCCATTAGCTTTCGGGCTGGCTGGAGAGCCCTCCGCCATTTTACCCTCCGTGGCTCTCAGCTTCTCTTTCCGCGGTGCTTTCGCTGCCATCGGGCTCCCGGTAGCGGTAGGAGACTGCACTCAGCTTAAAAGAACCCTTGTGTCTCAGGTGATAGGTATACGGGGTTTGCGCCCACTTTTAAAAGAGTTTATAGCCGATTTGCGGGGCAGATTTCCCGGAGCTGATCGTATGCGACCCGATCAGCTCATTGCCCAACCGGAAGTCTAAACTCCCTTCTTTATCCGGGCAGCTCTGCAGACAGACAGCTTGCTCTCTTTGTTCAGTCTGTTCTCTCTGTTTGACACAGACCGACTCTCTCTGTTGTCCTCTTCAGTAGCTGCCCATGCAGGAGTTCCAGTACTTGACTACTGGTACTTTTCCACAAGTCCCAGTCTAGTCTCCACCACTCCTGTCTGGCCTTAGTAGTGATTCCAAGACAGTTTTCTACATCTTTCTTGGATAATCCTTTTCACTACAGGCTTCTTACACTATCTTCTACCTTTGCCATCTCCAATCCCTGGGTTTGGCAACGTAGTGGACGTGGCTGTCAGTTTTCTCCATCAGCCAGTTCTACATCCCAGTTCTCCTGCATAATGCTCTCTGCAATCCTACTGAGAAGCTTTCCACTATGGGCCCTTGCTAGAGAGCATAGAGTTTCTCTAATGGCTATCCATCATGGTTGAAAAAGGCTTCCTCAGTCATCCCCTATGACTGTGAGGGTTCTTCATACCCTACTATCTTCTTTTTAAAAAAAAAAAAAAAGAGGGAAAAGGACATAAGCCTTCTCCACGTGAAAGTCTAAGAGTTATCCCATTCCTTAGGGAATATACTCTTTTTTTTCTTGCAGCTTGTCCTCATGGTATCCTAATACTTCAAGGACAGCACATATTAATCTGAAAAACGCCTGATACCTCCTTTGTCCCTCACGTAGGTCAACCTGGTATCTCATTCTATGCGTTTCTGTCCTTTTACCATGCTGGAGTTCCACAGGACTCCGGACTTGCTGTTTACAGACTGATATTATCCTCTGTTTTTTCACGTAACCATCCTGGTAATTCACTGGATAGCATTCCTTTACCATCATCTCTGGGGGAATAGATTCTCTATATATCTTCTCAAGTGGGTTTCACCTCCTTGTGCTTAGATGAATCTTTTCCCTTCTCATCTCCATGTGAATGTCCTGATATGCATAGCTCTGTCTGCTTAATTGCAGGCATCTATCTTTAGACCTATATATTCATATATATATATATATATATACACCTATATACATCTCTGTAGATGTATCTGTCTGTCAGCTAAGTGTGCATATCCTATGCCCTTTAGATCTCATTATAGATATCTGTCTATATACCCGTATATATATATATATACACATATCTCTACATATATGTGTGTCTCTGTCCAGATACTTATTATAGGTAGATATGTATTTCCATACTTATCTCTCTGACTGTCTATGCTCATAAAGGTTTTTACCTTCCTGTATGTTTCTGACAGTGGGTTTGCACAGCTTCATACTGTTCCACAGTATGTTTCGGATATTATGCACACAACCACTGCTGTGGAACTGACAGCCCTACCGTATCCTAGGTTTACGTATCCCTGAAGCTCCATGCCCCAATGTCTTCCTACCTCTCACCAGTTAGGAAAGACATGGTGGATCTTCAGTGGATTTCAGATTCAATTCCTCAAACATCTGTCCTTTCTTGGGAGTATGGGGTTCTTCTCATACCCTTTCCTCCCTCAAGGACTAGGTCTGTTTGTCCAGATCGGTCAGTCTTCCTCTTTTGATCCTACCTCTGAATACTTCTGTAGCCAAAAGAGTTCTCAGCTTTCCATGAAGCTTCCCACTGAAGACCTGTCGTGTTTGTGCTACCCCAATTGAATCCTGGGGTCACCTCTCACTTCCAGATGTTGACCTCCACCTTCACTCCAGTGAGGTCACCTTGAACATTATTCTACTGGATCCCCAGTAGACTCCATCAGCCTCTCTACTTCCTGCAATCCAGTAGGTGAGTGTCATATGGTGATTGTTCATTTCAATATTATGGTGATTGTTCATTTCAATATATCTTTTGATAATGATCATACATACAAGGACTCCTTGAGGGTAGTCCTTTCTTAGGTTAGCTGTTTTTTCTGCAGCTCCTCTCTTTTCAACTCCTGCCCTCCATCCTCAGGATGCCTGGCCATATGAGGTGTAGCATGTTTTCAATCTTCAACATGTTAGGGCTCCAGGCATCTTAGCTTGGGAGTCCCCATATGTGAAGACTCATTCCTGCTTGTTCCTGGAGATAGCACAGTTACTTACCTGTAACAGGTGATCTCTGGGAACAGCAGGAATAAGTCTTCACAACCCACCCACCTCCCCTAGGAGTTGTATCTCTCTATCTATCTTTCTTTCCTCTTTCTCTCTCTGTCTCAGCTATAAAACTCAACTGAGGAGAGACAGTTGGAAAGGCGGGAAGGCAGCACGCAGGCGCTGAGGGATGCTCCCAAAAGCTTTCTGATTGGATGCTGGGGAGCATTCCCACGCAGGCTCCGTCGGTACTGACGTACCCATATGTGAAGACTTATTCCTGCTGTTCCCAGAGATCACCTGTTACAGGTAAGTAACTGTGCTTTCTCAGCAGGGGAGGGCTAGCATGGAGCTCTCACTTAACCCTGTTCATTTTTCTCCTTCTCTTCAGTTTCCCCAGGCAGGGTCTGGGAAAGGGAAGAGCTATAAGGACAAGCTTGCGGTTCAAGGTCATTATTGCCTACTTCTGCTTTCAGCAAGCTTACTACTTCTGGCAAAGAAGTGGGATTTTGAGTGGGGAAACATTCTGACCCCCAACTTAGATGGGCTCCTATGTCTCTGTGAGTGGCAACTGGGCCAAGATATCTCCTATGTCGTGAAAGACCTGCGTCACTGGGGGGGCATCGGGTGTTTTGCGTCACTCTCTTGAGAGCCTGAGTCTGAGGTTAGCTCAGATGAAGAACCTAGGCTGGTTGAGGATTCTCCACAGGAAGAAGAACTTGAAGATTTGCATATTTATCCACCTAGTCCAGTCCCGGAACCATAGAGTTTAGAATCTCCTCCAGCAGCTTTGGAGACTGAAACATGTCATCGCTTTGATGACCTCTGCATAAGTAGTCCAGGACCGCCCCTTCCTCTCCAGTACTTTCAGTCTCTAAGCAGCAGGAGAAGCTTCTGAGCTCTAGCTCACTCAGCACAAATAAGCAGAGCTAGTAGTAGTTGAATTTTTTTTTGAGAGTTAGTTTTTAATTGCTGTTTGTATTCTTGCAGGGAAGGTGCTGCTGCTGGAGGTGTCCCTTGGTTTTGCTGCCTGAAGCTGTTTTTTGTTTCTCTTTGTTTCCTTCCTTTCCCCCTCCCCCCTCCTCTCCCCTCGGGTTCTCTCCCCTTCACTTTAACGAGCAGGGGGACAGCTGCAGCACCTTGGCCTTTCTGCTCCCGGACCTGCGGTAACGGGTGAGGAGTAGGTGGCAGGCCCCCGAACAGCTCAAAAAAGCTTAAAAGCTTAAAAGCCCAGTTAACAGGCATTATCAGAGTTGGAGGCACGAGGTATAGCAGCCGGAGCCGAAGCCGCAGTTCGGCTGAGCTCCGGCGTCATTTCTGTCTCTTCCCAGCCCTGGCAGCTGCAGCGGGTGAGTGCTGGCTGCGGGGTGTTAAATTAGCATAGCCGGGGAAGAGAGAGCTGGATCGGAGGCAGCAGCTGGGCAATTAGGCCGTTGGTTCAATTTCGTGCGGGAAGCGCGATGACGGCCATTTTTTAATGCCGCGAGGGAAAACAGCGTTTCGTTGGTGACTTTTACAGTGTTGGCAGCCTCATTTTAGTCTGTGGTGTCCAGCACAGGGCTTTCCCGTTCGTGGGGAGCAGCGGTTAAAAAAAAAAAAGAGTGCTTTAAGTCACACTGCCTGTACTTGTGTAAAGCTGCCTGGAGAGAGCAGGTTTTCTTTACGTGGGGTTATGCCAGCTAAGCCTCGCTGTTTGGTGTGTGGGGTGAGGCGAGGTGAGCTATTTGGCTCAGGTGTATGTAAAATCTGCACCCGCGAAGCAACGGCTATGGGAGGACCCGCTGGAAGGGCCAAGCGGGGACCAGTTGGCAGGCTCTCAAGATACAGGAGACGCTCTGGCTGTTCCATTGGTGGCAGGGGAGCAGGTGGCAGGACCTGCCTCAGGGGAAGGGACGGTTCTGTCATCTGCGTCCAGCCAGACAGGTTCGGTGGGGATTCCGCCGGACGACTTCTCCTTCATGCAGCAAGCCTTTGCCTTGTTGCAACCTGCAATGGTGGCATCTGCTCAGAGCCCGCGGGGGCAAAAGCGTCTTGCTTCGGCGGAGGTGGACTCTGGACCGCTTAAGAACAAAGGGGCCAGTGCAGAGGATCCTGCTTCGCCTATCTGGGAAGACCTAGATGCAGGTGGTGGGGATTTCGCGGATGGCTCGGAAGAGGAGTTGGAAGAGGGAGAATTGCCCGATGTAGAGCAGCAGAGTAGAGTGGTCCGTGTGTTTAGGAAGGAGGAGCTTCCCGTCTAATTTCAGAGACGCTAAAAACCTTGAATATGCCATCAGTGGAACCTTCTTCAGTGGAGGTTCTGGAGGATCTGCTGTTGCAGGCAGTGCGTACGTCCCAGAGGGTGTTTCCCGTGCATAGAGTGTTTAAAACTATGATCCAGGAGGAGTGGGACGTGCCGGAGTCGGCCCTGAGAGGGTCCAGAGCCATAGTTAAGTTATATCCCCTTTCTGTTCAGGATAGGGAACTCTTTCATTCTCCGAAAGTGGACGCGGCGATTTCGGCAGTCACAAAGAAGACCACGATCCCTGTAGAGGGGGCCGCAGCGTTGAAGGACATGCAGGACAGGAAGTTGGATACCTTGCTAAAGCAAGTGTTTGATATTAGTACTCTATCCATGCAGGCCTCGATAGCGGGGGCATGGGTGGCAAGAGGCTGCCTTAGATGTTCCCAACGCTTGCAGGGGGCTCAGTCGGGATAGCAGGAAGCTGAGGTTTCACGACTGGAGTTGGGCACCGCTTACCTGGCGGATATTCATTATGACCTCATCAGAGGCCTTGCAAAGAGTATGGCGTCAGTCGTTGTGGTGCGGCGCTATCTGTGGTTGAGAAACTGGGCAGCGGACGGCTCCTCTAAGGCGCGTCTCAGTAAGCTTCCTTTTCGGGGAAAGCTATTGTTTAGAGAGGATTTGGAAAAGTTGGTGAAGGATTTGGGGGAATCCAAGGGGGGACACCTGCCCGAGGACAAGCCCAAGCAAGGCCGGGGGGCTTTGGGTTCCAAAGGGGCTGAGCGAGACTTTCGTAGGTTTCGGACCTCTCGTTTTGGCCAAGCGCAGCGGGGGAGGTTTCCAATGCGAGGCCAGGGTTTCCAAGGATTTTGGGGGGCAGGTAGAGGTTTTGCGTTCTTTCAGTCCTCATCCCTTAAGAAGTCGCAATGAGATGAGGCAGACTCAGGCAGGGGGGTTGCCCGTAGGAGGAAGGTTGCGGGAGTTTTACCCTGCCTGAGTCCGTCTTACTTCAGACCAGTGGGTGTTGGAAGTAATTTGAGAGGGATATGCACTGGAGCTCCATTGGCCCGTGTTAGATTCCTTTGTCCTATCCCCGTGCAGGTCTCCACGCAAGGTACACGCGGTGGCGGAGACGCTGCAACGGCTTTTGCAGCTCAGGGCGGTGGTACCCGTTCCAGCGGAGCAGTGCGGTTACGGTCGGTACTCCATCTACTTCGTGGTGCCAAAGAAGGAAGGTACGTTTCGGCCGATTCTGGATTTAAAGCGGGTAAACCGTTGTCTCCGGGTGACTCGTTTCTGCATGGAGACTTTGCATTCTGTGATTGCGGCGGTCAGGGATGGAGAGTTCCTGACGTCCTTGGACCTCACGGAAGCTTATCTTCATATCCCGATTCAACAAGAGCATCAAAAGTTCCTGCGATTTGCACTTCCCATGGGTCATTTCAAGTTTCAGGCGATGCTCTTCGGGTTGGCGACAGCGCCTCGAGTGTTCACCAAGATCATGGTGGTGGTAGCGGCGGCGCTTCGAAAGAAAGGAGTGCTAGTGCACCCGTATTTGGACGATTGGTTGATTCGGGCGAAGTCAAGGGAAGAGAGTGTCACGGCCACCGCTCGGATAGTGCAGGTTTTGGAAAGCCTGGGCTGGGTGGTAAATCATGCGAAGAGCAGCCTGGTTCCCTCTCAGTGTCTGGAGTATTTGGGGGTGCACTTCGAGACGAATCGGGGCGCGGTCTTTCTCCTGGATCACCGGGCTCGAGCATTGAGGAAGCTGGTGGAGAGGTTTCTGGCGCGGCAGGCACCTACGGCGTGACAGTACCTTCAGTTGCTCAGAACGATGGCGGCCTCGATCGAAGTGGTGCCGTGGGCCAGGGCGCACATGAAGCCATTGCAGAGGGCGCTCCTCTGCCGATGGTCTCATCAGTCGGATGTATTATCGCGTCGTCTGGTCTGTCCTCCAGAGGTACAGAGAGCGCTCCGGTGGTGGTTACGGAGAGACAGTTTGGAAGCCGGCATGCCTCTAGAGTCTCCCGCCTGGAGACTTTTGACAACGGATGCAAGTCTGGTGGGATGGGGAGCGCATTGCGAGGGGTGGTTAGCCCAGGGACAGTGGTCTCGGAAGGAGACGGCTTGGTCCATCAACAGGCTGGAGATGAGGGTGGTGTATTTGGCCCTTCGGGCATTCTGGCCGTGGTTGAGAGAGGCGGCGGTCAGAGTTCTGTCCGACAATGCGACCATGGTAGCGTACATCAATCAACAAGACAGCACAGGAAGTGCGGCTCTGGAGGAAGAGGCGAGTCAGCTGTTAGACTGGGCCGAACAGAATCTGCAGGGGCTGTCGGCGCAGCATGTGGCCGGAGTGGACAATGTCGAAGCGGATTTTCTAAGTCGTCGCAGGGTGGACCCAGGAGAGTGGGTTCTTCACCCGGAAGTGTTTGCTCTCCTCGTAAGACATTGGGGTCCGCCTCTTATGGATGTAATGGCAACCTTCGAGTCGGCGAAGGCAGTGAGATTTTACAGCAGGCGGAGAGAGCAGATGTCGGAGGGCCTCGATGCATTAGTGCAAAGGTGGCCCGTGGAGGGCCTGCTGTATGTATTTCCGCCTTGGGCTCTCATAGGTCGGGTGTTGCAACGCATAGAGCGGCACCGAGGGCGAGTGATCCTGATAGCGCCTGATTGGCCCAGGAGACCTTGGTATGTGGATTTGGTAAGACTCCTGGTGGACGATCCGTGGAGGCTCCCTCCGCGGGAGGATCTGCTGGGCAGGGGCCTTTACGGATGCCTCAGGTGGCTCAATTCTCGCTTACGGCATGGCTATTGAAAGGGCGAGAATGACGGCTAAGGGGTACTCCTCAGCGGTCATTTCTACCTTGTTGAGGGTGCGGAGACGCTCTACCTCGCTTGCGTATGTTTGGGTCTGGCGCGTATTTGAAGGCTGGTGTGCGGAGAGAAATCTGCGACCGTTAGGAGCGTCGGTCCCTCAGATCCTGTCCTTTTTGCAAGGTGGTGTGGAAAAGGGCCTTGCAGCTAGTTCTTTGCGAGTGCAGTTGGCAGCGATTTCTTGCTTCCGGGGCAAGATTCAGGGTCAGGTGTTGGGGGCGCATGGTGACATTCTGAGATTTTTGCGGGCCGTGGTGCTCATGCGTCCTCCGCGTAGATGTTCGGTGCCCATGTGGGACCTGAATTTAGTGCTGGAGGCCTTGGTGAAGCAGCCTTTTGAGCCGTTGGCTAAGGCTTCAGTAAAAGATCTGACTTTGAAGACGGTGTTTCTCGTAGCGATTTGTTCCGCTCGTAGAATTTCGGAGTTGCAAGCTTTGTCCTGTAAGGAGCCATATCTTTCCTTCTTCGATCATAAGGTGGTCTTGCGTACGGTGCCAGCTTTCTTACCCAAGGTGGTCTCGGTGTTTCATGTTAACCAGGTGGTCTCTCTACCGGTGTTTTCTGGGGATCAGAGTGTAGGTTTGGACAGCAGGTTGCGTCTTCTGGACATGCGTCGCACGCTTCGGCAATACCTCCGGGACAGCGTCCTTCCGTAAGTCGGACAGGTTGTTCGTGACGTTTGGAGGACCGTGGAAGGGGGAGGCGGCGGCAAAGTCCTCTATTTCCAGATGGTTGAAAGAGGCTATTGCGGCTGCGTACATTTTGAAAGGTAGAGTGGTTTCGGAAGGTCTCCGGGCTCATTCGACTAGGACTCAGGTGGCGTCGTGGGCGGAGTTTAGCCTAGTGCCAGCCGTAGACATTTGTAGGGTGGCTACTTGGTCGTCGTTGCACTCCTTTGCTAAGCACTATAGGCTTGATGTGCAGGCGGCAGATGATGTGCGTTTTGGGTGAGCGGTTCTTCAGGCTGGGCTGGCAGGGCCCTCCCGTTGAGGTTTACTGCTTTTACATCCTCTATGGTTCCAGGACTGGACTAGAGGGACGAAGAGGAAGAGTAAATTAGACTTACCTGCTAATTGTTGTTCCTTAAGGAACTCTAGTCCAGTCCCGGAGCCCACCCGGTATCTGGAGGTTACCAGCCTGAAGTTGGCGCGTGCAGTGATGAAGTGGGCGAAGGGGTTCTCAGTGAGGTACAAAGTGGCAGAACAAATGGGCTCCATTTGCAGCAGTGCTTGGTCATCTGGTTAGTCATGACAAGTTTGTGGGATGTTTGTTTTCTCGGGTTTTGGTGCAAGCCTGGGAGCTGCGCCTTCCCGCAGTTAAAAAAAAAAAAAAAAAAGGCACCCAAGGCGCAGTGGTAGCCAGTTAGTTGTTAGGATGTCTATTTGATTACTTGTTTACCTACTTATTTGTTGCTCTGCCGAGTCTGCTTTGCCAATAGGTACTGGAGAGGAAGGGGCGGTCCTGGACTACTTATGTAGAGGTCATCAAAGCGATGACGTGTTTCAGTCTCCAAAGCTGCTGGAGGAGATTCTAAACTCTTTGGTTCCGGGACTGGACTAGAGTTCCTTAAGGAATAACAATTAGCAGGTAAGTCTAATTTACTCTTAGGAGAGATGAATTGACAGCCCTGATTTTTCAGTTGGCCTCTTCCCTGCAGATTTTAGATGTTCCCATTGTTGGTGTGGAGTTACAGGGTTCACCCTCTTCTTCAAGGTGCATAGACCTGCCAAGCCCTTTTCTCTGTAGGTTCTCCAGGACAGGTTCTAAGGAGAGAGGTTCTCCAAATGCCTTTGTGAAAAGCAGCAGGGTCCTGAGCAGGCTGTATGTCTTTCCTCATCAAGAGTTAGCTGCATTTTCCAAAAGAAGACACATGTTGCAGCGGTCACCAGGCATACCACCATCCCAGGAGAGGGTGCGGCTGCCCTTAAAGATCAGCCAGCTCGTAAGGTAGAGGCGTGACTCAAGACTGGGTTTTTGGCCTTGTACTGTATCCTTAAAGCAGCCATATATGAAGACTTGACTGCACGAGGTTTTCTTCAGTTTCTCCTAGCAGATAATACTTCTGCTCAGCTGTAGTCTTCTGCAGCCTATCTGGCTGATACCATGTATGATCTTGTCTGGCTAGTGGTCAGGGACATTGCTGTGACCACAGTGGGGAGGAGGTGGCTCTGGTTATGGAATTGGGTGGCAGACATAGCTAAGTCCCATCTGACCAAGCTCGCCTTTAAGGGAAAGCTGCTATTTGGTGAGGGCCTCAAGAAGCTTGTAAGAGACTTGGCAGATTTATTTAATTAATAAATTTATTAGCTTTTATATACTGCACTATTTGGTATCAGCGCGGTTTACGAGAAATGTCAAGCAACTTTACATAGAACAGGCATAAACATCAAATCAAAATCTAAATAACATAGAACAGGTAAGTAGAAGCAAGCAAAAATGTCAAAGGGATAAAAGTTCGAAGGGAGGGTAGAGGAAGGGACAGGGTGGGATCGAGACAGGGGAAGTAGGGGAAGGATGGGAGAAATTATTACATGTTGTGCAGCCAGGCTTCAAGGAATAGTCTATGTAAGTGAAGAAGCCAGTACTGAGAGAGCCCTTCATTAAGTTATATGGTCATAAGCTAGTTGGAACAGGTGGGTCTTTAATGCCTTTCTGAACGTAGACTGGTCCACAATGGCTCGGACTGAAGCAGGAAGGGCATTCCAGAGGGTTGGTGCTTATAAGGAAAAGGTGCGATTCTTGGCAGCCTTGGTGCAAGTCCTTATTGTTGAAGGTGTAATCAGGGTATTTACCATGTTTGATCTTCTCATTCTGTTGTCTGAGGTAAGTCGAATTGTTGCTGACAAGGAAGATGCAGATGAGTCGTGAATGATCTTAAACGTAAGAAGAAGGGCCTTGTAGGTCAGACGGCTAGATATGGGGAGCCAGTGTAGTTGCATCAAGATGGGTGAGATGTGCTCGAACCTGGAAACACCTTGGAGTGATCAGGCAGCTGTTTTCATGGCCAGTTGGAGTGGTTGGAGGATGTGTTTTGGGATGCCATGGAGAATGTTTGCATAGTCAAAGTGTGGGAGGATGAGAACTTGGAAGACTGTACGAAAATCTGAGGGGTCAAGGAGCGGGCATATATGATGGAGGGTCCTTATCTTCTGGTAGACAGTCTTGATGACATTATGTATGTGTTCAGCCATGGTCAGGGGTTGGTTCAAGATTACTCCCAGATAGCGTACCTCTGGCTTTGTCAGGAGCTCTACATCTCTCACCCGCAAGGTCTAAGTCCTAGCGCCTTCTGGAGGATAGGCCTAGGGGATTATGGAGGCGTCCTCACATTTTCCTCAGTCTTAACTTCTGGACTCTCTGGATTCTTGGTGGTACCAGCCAAGAAAGCCATCCCTAGGTGTCTCAGATTCCTAAGCCAGGACTCATCCCTTTTGAAGAACATGCAGGTCCAGTGATTCTTCCTTCTCGAAAGCCAACCAACCCCTTCCAACAAGGGCAATATCGTGGGGGGGGGGGGGTCATTCCGAGGTGCCTCCAGTGGGTGGCCATCTAAGTCTCTTTCACCAGGAATGGGACCGGGTTATTGTCTATCATTGGATGCTCGATGTTGTTCAGCATGGTTACATCCTAGAGTACAGGGAGGCTATTTTTGATGCCTATGTGGTCTCTCCCTGTGGTTTCAAAATCAAGAAGGCTGTGGTTTCAATCACCCTAGAAAGGCTGGTGTGCCTCCAGCCCATTATACCTCTACTCCTCACCCAATGGGTCTATGGAAGATATTCATTCCATATTAGCCCAACTATAAGCAAGATTGTCAACCATTCATTCTCATCTGGATCCTTCCCACAGAGTCTGAAACATTCATCCATCCGCCCCCTCCTGAAGAACAGCAAGCTAGACCCAACAAAAGTAGAATCTTTTAGACCCATCTCCAGCATCCCTCTACTAGCAAAAATCATGGAAAAAGTAGTCCAGCCACAAATACAACACCATGTTGACTCAGAAGCTCCTCTGGACCCCTCACAACATGGTTTCAGAGAAGAACATGGGGTTGACACCCTCCTCACAACCCTCTTCAATAACTTAATCATAAACATCGACAATATCCATCATGGGTTCATTCTCATTTTTCTTGACATAGCTGCCGCTTTTGATTCAGTAAACCACAATACTCTCTTACAGCGCCTCAAAGATAAGGGTATTCAAGGTCTAGCCCTGAACTGGTGCAAATCGTACCTATCTGAGAGACAGCAGCAAGTCAGAACAGGAGAAGCAACATTGGACCCATTCCCTCTTAAACAAGGTGTCCCTCTGGGTTCCTCCTTGTCCGCACTAATGTTCAATATCTATATGCAGCCAATCTGTGCTTTGATACGTTCATTCAACATTCAATGTCTAGCATATGCTGATGACATCTTGATGTATGCTCCATTCAACGTAAAACAACCGGACTTTACATCAATAGTTCATTGCTTCGAAGCTGTATCAAACTGGCTCATTAAACAGAATCTACGTATAAATCACAACAAAACAGAGGTCCTATTCGTTACACGGAATCCAACATTCATACCCCCTGCCTCATTACAAGTAAATAACATTGTGCTGAAGGCACAACCAACAATCCGATACCTAGGGATTACATTAGACCAGCGGCTTGATATGTCAGCACACATCAAGAAAACAACAAACACAATTTACCAAAAGATTCGTTCCCTTCGGAATCTCCGACCTCTTCTGGACTACTCCGACTTCTGTACTATCTTCCAAGCCTTGGTTCTACCACACTTGGATTTTGCCAATATTATACTACATGGTCTCCCACAATCTACTCTAAATCCCCTCCGCCTGGCCATGAATGCGGCCGCGAGAATTCTCGTAGGTGCTCCACGCTCAGAGCATATAACTCCAATACTGATGAGTTTACACTGGTTACCCCTCCAAGCCAGAACCCTATATAAAACCCTTGTCTTGACTTTTAAAGCCGCAAAGACCCCATCTCTATCACCTATCAGCAACATGATACATGTCACCCCATCTAATAGATCCAGGAGATCGGTTACATTGAATTCCATTGACCTCCCGAAACTCCTTACAAAATGCTCGAAATCAACAGCCTCTAGAGCCTTCTCATTGTTTGCGCCCAGAGCCTGGAATGCCCTCCCACCTGAAATTAGAGCCATCACAAGCCTCATGGCATTCAGAAAGGCCTTAAAGTATCACTTGTACCTAATTTACTACCCGGAAGCCACTCCGATTGTACATAGCCCTCATATTGGTCTTTCCCACATGACCCTGGTGGAGAATGGTTAATCATGATGCTCATAACTGTCCACACTATTCCATACCGTAATTATACCTTATTTGTAATTGTATTCTAATTACCACTACCATGTTAATCAACCAAAATGCCTTGTACATAGCTAACCCTATTTACCGCCACTTGTCTGTATATAGTTTAACTCTGTTTACCGCCAAGTTTTGTTCCCTGTTCATTGTAAAAAAACCAATGCTGAATGTGTCATTGTGTTTAAATTTTGTTCATTTGTAAACCGCACTGATTAAAAGAGCGCGGTATATAAGAAATAAAAATAAATAATAAATAAAATAAAATAAATAAATATTCATTGTTTTGAAGAACAGTTCCTTCAAGTCATTTCTTCAAGTAAAAGGGGTTGGTGCCTCCCTGAGGGTTTCTTCTGGATGGCGGTGCTCCGGTCAGTCATTGAAGTGGTTCGCAGCAGGGAGTGGCTTTCCTCTCTGGATCAGGTAGAGGCATATTTGCACATTCCCATTCATGAAGACCAGCAAAGGTTTCTATGCTCTGCCATTCTGGCGATCATTTTCAGTTCTGTACTCTGCTCTTTGGTCTTGACACAGCCCTGAGAAGCTTCTCCAAGGTAATGATAGTTGCAGTGGTGGCTCTGAGGCACGAGGGCATCAGTGTACACCTTTACCTTGATAAGTGGCTTATTCATGCCAGGTCCTGGTCAGAAGCCATAGCGGTGATGGCGTGAGTGGTCCAGTTTATAGAAAGCCCCTGCTAGGTAGTGAATCAAAGCAAGAGTCACCTGGATCCCTCTCAGTCATTGGCGTATCTTGGAGTCCTGTTGGATACCCATACTGTCAGGGAGAGTCTGTCCATGCTTCTGGTACAGTTTGGTGACCTTCCGGCGACATCTTGGGCTCGATGGCAGCCACCTTTAGAGTCTGTCCCTTGGGTGAGAGCTCACATGAGGCCATTCCAGAGAGGGTTCCTTCCATGTTTGTTTCCTCTCTCATAGGACTTCAAGATCAGGTTCCCTCCTTCTGCCATCCGCAGTGTCCAGCCTGATTTGATGGTCTTAGTCCACTAGTCTGAACAAGGGCATGCCCCTGGGAAAGCCTTAGTGGATGCCAACCTGTTTGGTTCAGGGGCTCATTGCAAGGAACAGTCTGCCCTAGGATGCTGGACCAGCTGTGAATTGTTTTGGCCCATCAATCACTTCAAAGCATGTGCCCTTTGCTTCTCCTTTTGGCACTTTCACCACCTTGTCAGTGGCCAAGCAGCCAAGGTTTTCTCAGACAGTGCCACTGCAGTGACATTTGTCAGGAGCCAGAGCGGCACCAGGTGTGTCAGAGTAGCTCGGGAAATGGCCGCCTTGCTTCCATGGGTGGAGTGGAATCTCCTGATGCTATCTGCACTGCACATTGCAGGCCTGGACAGTATGGAGGCAGATTTCCTCAGTCTCCACACCTTAGATCCTGGAGAGTCCAAGATAGCCATGTTTGCGTTTCAGCAGATTGTGGAACAGTTGGGCAGTGCATGGATGAATCTGATGGCAACCCAATCCAGCGCCAAAGTAGGAAGATTCTTCAGCCAATGCAAGTCAAGCCCTGGCCTTGAAAGCCATTTCTATACTTGTTTCCGTTGTAGCCTCTTGTAGGGCGAGTGATTTGCTGGATAGATCTTCACTCGAGCTTAGTGATCCTAGTAGCACTGGATTGGTTACCGAGACCTTGGTTCGTGAATTTGATGCAGCTCCTGGAGGGGCTGCCTATGCACAATGCAGAGTCTGGGTCTGTTGCCTATGCAGAGTCTGGGTCTGTTGTGCCGGGGCTCGTTCTGATGGATGACCCAGCTCCCTTCTCACTTAAGGCTTGGTCAAGCAAAGGATACTTGCTGGCAGTGGTTTTGACTCTCCTGAAATGAAGAGAGATTCCACTTGCCTTTCCTGTATGTACGTATGGTGTATTCTTGAGGACTGTAGGGAAGCACTGCTTGCTCCCTCGGAAGGCAGAATTGCTCCTCTTGCTGACCTTTCTGCAGGATTGCTTTAAGAAAGGTCTCTTCCTTAATTGCTTGAGGGCACAGGTTGCTGCCTTGTTTTGCTTTCAAGGATTTTGTAGCCTATGGCTCCATAGCCTAGCCCCTGGATGTTGCTTGCTTTCTTAAGGGGGGGTGCATCACTTACCTACTTTTGCGGTCTGCTGTCCTGGTGTGGGATTTGGCCCTGAAAAATGAGACCCTGTTGTCTGCCCCTTTTGAACCCTTAAAACAGGTCATTCTTAAGGATCTTTTGCTTAAAGCAGTCTTTTTGGTTGCCATTTTGACATGCCACACTTCAGAGTTGCAAAATCTCTCTTGCAGAGACCCTTATCTTGGGGGAGGCCATGTCTATCTGACCAATTACCATCCCACCCCCCCACCCCCACACACACCTTTCCTGCTTAAGGTAGTTTCAACCTTTCATCTCAATCAGGTAGTCTGTCTTCCATCCTTTTCAGTGGAGCAGTATCAGGGGAAGGACAAGGATTTCCATTTGCTTGACGTTCGCGGGTTATTGCTCCAGTACTTCAAGGTCTCTAATTCTTTCTAAGTCAGATTGACGGTTTGTTCTTTTTGCAGATCCACATAGGGTTGAAGTGGCTTCTAAGGCCATCTTGGGCCATGGGATAGAGGCTGTGTCCGTGGCCTATCTTTTGTGGAATTAAACGTTCAGTTGCGCCTATTAACATTTGAAGAACAGTTTACATGGTCATCCTTCTCGACCTTTGTCATGCACTGCTGCTTGGATGTCCAAGCTAGGACAGATGCTAACTTCGGTGTAGAAATTTTGAAGGCAGCTGTATCTTCCCACCCAGTGGAGTAGTAGCTTTAGTACATCCTACTTGTCTGGACTGGTTTAGAAGGATGATCTGGAAGGTGACATTTTACTTACCAGAAAATGTCCTTTCCCAGAGTCGTCCTAGATCAGTCTAGGACCTGTCCTAGTGCTCTATTATCTCTGCAGTTAGCCTTCCAGGCGTTGATCTTCTGACAGTTGCTGTTTGTTGTGGCTGTTCTGTATGTATTTGTACATAGTTCAGTCAGTTTCTCGACCATTTGCTTGGTGCAAATACTGAAGCATGCCCCTATCTGCACTGGTTCGAGCAACATACAACATACTGGTTACTTGACTATTTGTGCTTTGTTGGTTTTTAATGTCCGTTTCTTTTCTCTAACCTGGCACGGTCTGCATGAATGAGTTTCTATCCTGTTTTACTATTGTAGTTCCTTTCTTATTCCTGAGTTTTTGTTTTATTATGTACACCACTCTGTTGTGTTTTTATCGAAGGGCAGTTAGTTAATCAAATCAAATAAACCATAAACCAGAGAAGTTTCTAGTTCTGCATCCACCTCTGTTGGCAGGAGACAAACCCATTTGTCTGGACTGGTCTAGTAGAACGCCAGGAAAGAACATTATCTGGTAAGTAAACTGTCAGCTTAATTGAAGAGTTTTATATATGGCTGTACAGGGAAGTGGATTGTCAGCCATGATGAAGCGATTACTGTGTGAAATATGTTTAGTGTCTGGTTTGGCATTTTGTCTTAAAACTTTAATATACCCAGGAGTGTGTACATCTTTAAAGCTGGTTTTACTAGTTAAACATGAGTCAAATTAAAAATGTCATAGATGATTAGCCTTAGGTTGACAACTAATTCTCAGTCTATATATAAACACACTAAATGCAAAAGTGTTTATTTTATATTAAAGGGCATCTTCTGAGCCAGTGACATTTCGTGTAGCCAACCAGCTGGTGTTCAAAAAAGTTCGGAAGGCTTTGGGACTAGACCGATGTACAAAATGTTACACTGGTGCAGCTCCGATAACCAAGGACACCTTAGAATTCTTCCTGAGCCTTAACATTCCTGTGTATGAGCTATACGGAATGAGCGAAAGTTCTGGTCCGCATACTGTTTCTGTTTCAGATGCATTCAGGCTTATGAGGTATGTAATAATCTTGAATTTGAAACTACCAGGCTCTTCCCTAGTTCATTTTCCCTCAATGGGAGTGCCACAGAACGTTTGACAGTGTCAGTCCTGATTTATCTTCACCCGTCATCCCTGCATATTTCCCTCCAATGAGCAACATATCTCACTTTCTGCCGTCTTCCCCTCCTTCTGCGGTCAAAATAATATGGGATTGGTGGGTTTCATAAGACTGTGGCCGCCAGAGTTTCAAAGGAAAACTGACAGAGGAAATTAAAACACAGAAGAGGAAATTAAAACACTGACAGAGGAAATTAAAACACAGAAGAGAGCTTTCTGGTTAACTTTAGAATCCAGCAGAGAGCTTGTAGTTTAAATTTCATAGTCACTCAGGGCTTAGCATCAGCTAAGTACTTTTAGTTTCAAATTAAAACACAGAAGAGAGCTTTCTGGTTAAATTTAGAATCCAGCAGAGAGCTTGTAGTTTAAATTTCATAATAGGTTAGAGCCTAGCAGCAGCAAAGAGCTATAATTTAAATCAAATCAGAATATAGCTTACCTCAGCAGCACAGGATAGGGTACTGTGTAGCAGCCCTCTTTTAATAAGTGTTATATCCCTCCCTCCCTCCGCACACCCACCCTCCCCTGGGATAATCACAGCTTTATAGGTACTTGCACAACTTAAAAGACAGGAGGTGCTCTTAGGTGAAGCTCATTACCCAAATCAGTCATACACTAAGGACCTGAGATTAATTAATCTTCAGGTGAACAAGGTATATTAAACTTATTAGGTACAGTTTTATTAGTATAAATATCCATAGCAACCCTTAGTAAATAAAGAACTTAGATCTAAACACAAACTTAAAACTAAGATGCAGACAGCAGTCCAGCAGCGGGATGTGGGCTTTCCAGTCTTTTGCATTGAGTGTCACATGTATGATTTTCTCCCAGCTGGTGAGAGGTCTTACGTGTGCACTAGGTGCAAGGAGCTCTTTGCTCTCAGGGAACAAGTCCGTTCTCTAGAGGCTAAAGTAGCAGACTTGGAAAGCATAAGACAGACAGAGAGGTACATAGACGAGACCTACAGGGATATAGTCCTGAAGTCCCACCTCCAGTCTGGCAGCATCCCTGTGGCCATGGAGGAGAGAGGTCACGTGACAGGACAGCATCACCCTGGTGTGGCAGGAAGTGATCCTGTAACTAGGACCTGTCCTCCAGGTGATGTAAACCCCTCTCGCACCGAGGAGGTTTCTACAGGGCCAAGTGCCCATGAGGGAAGGGTTAGGACAGCAGTTATAGTTGGTGATTCGATCATTAGGCATGTAGATAGCTGGGTGGCTGGTGGACGTGAGGATCGCCTGGTAACATGCCTGCCTGGTGCGAAGGTAGCGGACCTCATGCGCCACCTAGATAAGGTCTTAGATAGTGCTGGGGAGGAGTCTGCTGTCTTGGTACATGTCGGTACCAATGACATAGGAAAATGTGGTAGGGAGGTTCTGGAAGCTAAATTTAGGCTTTTAGGTAGGAAGTTGAAATCCAGAACTTCCAGGGTAGCATTCTCCGAAATGCTTCCCGTTCCACGCGCAGGACCCAAAAGGCAGGCAGAGCTCCGGAGTCTCAATGCGTGGATGAGACAATGGTGCAGAGATGAGGGGTTTGGATTTGTTAGGAACTGGGGAACATTCTGGGGAAAGGAGGGGCTCTTCCGAAGGGATGGGCTTCACCTTAACCGGGATGGAACCAGGCTGCTGGCATTAACCTTTAAAAAGGAGATAGAGCAGCTTTTAAACTAGATAATAGGGGAAAGCCGACAGTCGCCCAAGAGCGCATGGTTCGGAAGAATGTATCCTTGAAGGATACTACAAAAAGCAGAGAGGTTCCAAAAAAGAGTAAAGTAGCCCAAATGCCCTCGAGTATGGAGCAGACAGAGCTTAAAGATCCCAAATTACCCATGTGTACCAATAGCCAAATTAATATGAATAAAATAGTCTCTAAAATGCTTGTATGCAAATGCTAGAAGTCTAAAAAACAAGATGGGAGAGTTAGAATATATAGCACTAAACGAGAGGTTAGATATGATTGGAATATCAGAGACATGGTGGAAGGAGGACAACCAGTGGGACACTGTGATACCTGGGTACAAACTATATCGTAATGATAGAGCTGATCAAATTGGTGGAGGGGTTGCGCTCTATGTTAGAGAGGGCATTGAGTCAGAAAGGATTAAAGTTTTGCAAGAAACAAAATTTGCTGTAGAATCTCTATGGATTGAAATCCCATGTAAAAAGGGGAAGGCGATGGCAGTGGGGGTGTACTATCCATGAACAAATGGATGATGAAATGCTCAAAGAAATCAAAGGTTACAGTGCAGTAATAATAATGGGTGATTTCAATTACCCCGGCATCGACTGGGTCAGTGTCACAGCAGGACATGCTAGGGAGATAAAGTTCCTAGATGAAATAAATGACTGCTTCTTGGAGCAGCTGGTTCATGAACCGACCAGAGGGGAAGCCATATTAGACCTCGTCCTTAGTGGAACACCAGATCTAGTGCAAGAGATAAGGGTGTTGGGGCCACTTGGCAATAGTGATCATAGCATGATCGCCTTTGATTTAATTAGTGGAGGAGGGATAGTAAGGAAATCCACAGTACTACCCTTTAACTTTCGAAAGGGAGACTATGATAAAATGAGGAAAACAGTTAAGAAAAAACTAAAAGGAGCAGTTGCAAAGGTTAAAGACGTACATCAAGCTTGGATGTTGTTGAAAAATACTATCTTGGAAGCCCAGACCAGCTGTATTCCACGCTTTAAGAAAAGTGGAAGGAAGTCCAAAAAACTGCCAGCATGGTTTAAAGGTGAGGTTAGAGAGGCTGTTGTTGCCAAAAAAGCATCTTTCAGGAAATGGAAAAAAGAGCCAAATGACGAAACCTGGAAACAGCACAAGCAATGGCAAGTCAAATGCAAGGCATTGATAAGGCAGGCAAAGAGAGAATTTGAGAAGAAGCTTGCTGCGGAAGCAAAAACACAAAATAAAGACCTTTTCAAGTACATTCGTAGCAAAAAACCTGTGAGAGAGTCAGTTGGTCCATTAGATGATAAATAAAGGAGCACTAAGAGGCGACAAGGCGATAGCGGAGAGACTGAATGAATTCTTTGCTTCAGTCTTTACTGAGGAAGATGTAGGGATGTTACCCATGACTGAAGTGGTATTTAAAGGTGCGGAAGAATTGAAGGAAATATCGATACATCGGGAAGATGTCTTACAACTATTAGATAAACTGAAGAGTAGCAAATCACCTGGGCCGGATGGTATACATCCAAGGGCGTTGAAAGAACTGAAATATGAGATTGCAGACCTGCTATTAGTAATCTGTGAACTATCATTAAAATCATCTCTAATACCTGAAGATTGGAGGATCGCCAATGTAACACCAGTTTTTAAAAAGGGTTCCAGGGGTGATCCGGGAAACTACAGACCGGTGAGCCTGACGTCAGTACCGGGAAAAATGGTAGAAACCATCATAAAGAATAAAATTACTCAGCATGTAGATAGTCACGACCTAATGGGAGACAGCCAACATGGCTTTAGATAAGGAAGATCTTGTCTTACTAATCTGTTATGTTTTTTTGAAGGAGTGAATAAAAAGGTGGACAAAGGTGAGTCGGTTGATATTGTGTATCTGGACTTTCAGAAAGCCTTTGACAGGGTCCCACCTTTGGCAAAACTAAAGAGTCATGGGATAGGAGGCAGTGTACTATTGTGGATCAGGAACTGGTTAAAAGATAGAAAGCAGAGGGTAGGGCTAAATGGCCAATTTTCCCAATGGAGAAAGGTGAATAGTGGTGTACCCCAGGGATCTGTGCTGGGTCCGCTGCTTTTTGACATATTCATAAATGACCTGGAAAGTGGAATAACGAGTGAGGTTATCAAATTTGCAGATGACACAAAACTATTTAAAGTTGTTAAAACCCAAGAGGATTGTGAAAAATTGCAAGAGGATCTTGATAAATTGGAAGACTGGGCATCAAAATGGCAGATGAAATTTAATGTGGACAAGTGCAAGGTTATGCACCTAGGGAAGAACAACCCAAACTATGGTTACACGATGCAAGGTTCCACATTAGGAACCACCACCCAGGAAAAAGATTTAGGCGTCATTGTGGATACCATGTTAAAACCCTCGGCCCAGTGTGCAGTGGCAGCCAAGAGAGCAAATAGAATGCTAGGTATGATAAGGAAAGGAATGGAAAATAAAACAAAAGATATTATAATGCCTCTATATCGTTCCATGGTGAAACCGCACCTTGAATATTGTGTGCAATTCTGGTCGCCGTATCTTAAAAAGGATATAGCGATTTTAGAAAAGGTTCAGAGAAGAGCCACCAAAATGGTAAAGGGGATGGAAGGATACTCCTATGAGGAAAGGCTAAAAAGATTAGGGCTCTTTAACCTGGAAAAGAGACGGCTGAGGGGAGATATGATAGAAGTCTATAAATTAATGAACGGAGTGGAACGGGTAAACGTAGATCGATTGTTTACGTTATCAGAATATAGAAAGACTAGGGGACATGCAATGAAGCTACAGGGTAAACTATTTAAGACTAATAAAAGAAAATATTTTTTCACTGAACGTGTAATCAAACTCTGGAATTTGTTACCGGAGGATGTAATAAAGGCTGTTAGTGTAGCTGGGTTTAAAAAAGGTTTGGACAAGTTCCTGGAGGAAAGGTCCATAAGCCATTATTAAGAAGGGACCCAGGATATCAATGCTTGAACCAATACAAGCATTGTGGAACCTGTGTCCCTTGGGGAAACTGCTAGGTACATATGACCTAGATTGGCCACTGTTGGAAACAGAATACTGGGCTTGATGGACCTTGGTCTGACCCAGTATGGCATATCTTATGTTCTTATGTTCATTGAGGCACAGTGGGGCCCGACTCCTGGTCACTGTAGATCATTGGCACCTGCTATGGGGCTGTTCTCAGCCAGGACCTCCCCAGAGGATGGTCCACCTATCTTCAAGAGGCTGTCTCTATCGGTGTCAACTTTGTCGGCAACCAACTCAAGGCCCAATGCAGCGTTGGGCACGGCTAAGCCGGAGCTCCAATGCTGGGTGGTGCTGACACCGAGCCAGTGGGGCGCTCGCTGACTCCTCTTGCTCTGAGTTGGCGTGGGAGATGAACGAAGAGTCTCCCGACATCATCCTCCACCGAGGCATCCCCTCTGACCCATTCTCGCCACACCATTGGTGGCAGTCACCCCCAGAGGGTCTTGCATTCCTGACGTTTGTATGGAAGATATTTCACGCACTTGCCTTCATGGCAGTACCCTTGTACGAGCCGCGTGCTGAGGATACCAAGATCCTCTAGTACGAGGCTCCTCCTTGGGAGGCACTGACTGTACCCATGCCCCCCATCCTCAAACGTTTGCTGTTCAGGATGTGGGAGACCCCAGTGAAGGTGCCGTTTGTGACCCATCGACTCGATCCACAATATTGGGTCAGCCGGAGCCCTGGCTTCCAGAAAACACAACTGCCACAACTCCATGGTGGTGGAGTCGGCTATGCATTGCATTAAGAGCCAGAAGGACACACACCTTGGTGCCCCCCCCCCCCCCCCCCCGTCAGGGAGGCACATACTATGGATGCTTTTGGCAGAAAGTGTTTCCAGGACTCCATGCTCACAGCCCAGATCCAGGCATATCAGCTGTACATGAGCATGTACCTGCGGGACCTGGCAAAGGAACTCACCAGGTTCTCAGCTGGTTTATCAGGTGAACCCTTTGAGCTCTTCAGGACCCTGGTGTCATCGGTTAAGGAGTGCTCCAAGGTTCAACTCAGGCGGCCTTCAACAGCTTCGAGACGGTGGCTCAGGTAGCTGCGGTGGGCATTAGTGCTTGCTTGACAATGGTCCTGCAACTTGGAGCAGTGTGTTCAAGACAGGTTAGCCGATGTCCTTTGCCGGGGGGGGGGGGGAGAATCTATTCAGTAAGCCCATGATGAAGAAGGCAGACAAGCTGGAGAAGGAATTCATGACCAGAACCAGGCAGTCCAAGAAAGTGTCTGAACCTTCCCGCAGGAAGACTTGGGGGGGGGGGGAGCCCTTCCACCTGAAGACCAAGAAGACCTATGGGAACTTCCCCAAGTTTCAGGCCTATGAAGCTCTCCTTCGTGGGCAGCAGGTCAAGGGCCAGGAACAT
Organism: Ichthyophis bannanicus; assembly: GCA_033557465.1. Taxonomy (NCBI): domain Eukaryota; kingdom Metazoa; phylum Chordata; class Amphibia; order Gymnophiona; family Ichthyophiidae; genus Ichthyophis; species Ichthyophis bannanicus. The sequence continues at coordinate 234,703,398 of CM066039.1, forward strand.
GGCCCCCAAAAGCCCACAAACAGTGCCCCAGCTGCAGCCTGGAGGTACAAGGCCCAAGATTCATGGGAGGATGGCTGGTCCACTTTGCACACCAGTGGCCAAGCATAACCATGGATGCCTGGGTGCTGCAGGTGGTTGGGGAAGGCTATCGCCTCCACTTTGTCCAGCTGCCTCCTCCCTTTTTTCCAGGGGAATTGCCCATGGACCCCTTGCACAGGGAGCTTCTGCAAAAGGAGCTTGAGTTCTTGCTCGAGAATCAAGCAGTAGAGCCCGTCCCCAAGTCTCTTCAGGGCCAGGGGTTCTACTCCTGCAACAGTACTTCTTGGTCCCCAAGACGATAGGGGGCTTTCGGTCCATCCTAGATCTGCAGAACCTCAACTGCTTCCTGGTCAAGCAAAAGTTCAAAATGGTATCCCTTGGAACCTTGCTGCCTTACCTCCTGCAGGGAGATTGACTATGCTCCTTGGATCTCAAATATGCCTACACTCACATCCTGATCCATCCAAGGCACTGTCAGTACTTCCAATTCGTCGTTAGCAGACAATATCAGTACAGGGTACTCCCCTTCGACCTAGCCTCGGCTCCCTGGGTATTCATGAAATGTCTAGCCGTTGTGAACGCTCGCCTCCAGTTCCTGAGGGGTTTTGTCTTCCCCTACCTGGATGACTCGCTCATACGAGCTGGCTGACTGGAGGAGGTGCTCAACATGGCACAGTGCACCATAGGGCTACTCCAGTGCCTGGGCTTTATGGTGAACTTCCCGAAGTCTCACCTACAGCCCACTCAGCACTTAGAGTTCATAGGCGAGAGCCCCTTTGGCACTGGATTGGGTGCAGCGCCTCTCCGCCCTGGCGCAGGCTGTGCAGGACGGCTCAGTGGTGACTGCCAGTCAGATGCTCCACCTGTTGGGGCACATGACATCCACCATCCACGTAATCCCCTTTGCCCACCTCCCACATGTGGCTGGCTCAGTGGACGCTCAGCACCCAGTGGACACAAGCTTCAGGCTGCCAGGAGGACCACATCCAAGTCACACTGGCCCTAGTGACATCTCTGGCCTGGTGGCAGGCCTCCCTGAACCTCAGAGCCAGCCTGCCTTCCAGGCTCCAATGATGCAACGCATCCTTACAACAGACCCGTCCAAGCTGGGCTGGGGGTCACACTGCGATCACCTGACATTGCAAGGCCCATGGTTGCCAGAGGAGAGTGCCTCGCAGATCAACCTGCTGGAACTCAGAGCGGTCTATCATGCCCTATGGGTTTTACAGGATCATCTGGAAGGACAGATGATGCAGTTCCAGATGGACAACCAGGTGGCAATGTACTACATCAACAAACAGTGGCATGGGGTCATACCACCTCTGCTGGGAGGCAATGCACCTTTGGAACTTTGCAACGGGAAAAAACATAACCCTCAAAGCGGTGTATTTACTGTGCCAGGAGAACGTACTCTCAACCACCTGAGCTGAGTCCTCCAGCCCTACATGGTGACTGAACCCAGCTGTGCTTGGTCTTCTGTTGCTGGGGGACCCTGCAGATTGACCTCTTTGCCAGCCCAGAGAACACACAGCTGCCACACTTCTGCTCTCGGATGCTGGCTCGGGGACAGGAGGCGGAAGATGCCTTCCTCTTCCCCTGGTCCCTGGGTTTCCTGTATGCATTTTCACCCAAGCCCCTGGTGCCACGAGCCCTCCTCAAGATCCAAGCAGAGGCGGCCTCAGTCATCTTCGTTGCACCCTGGTGGCCCAGGCAGCCCTGGTTCCCCCTGCTCCTGCAGCTGTCCCAGTGGGACCCATTGCTGCTGGGGAGTGCCCCAGACTTGCTCTCACAGGAGGATGGGTTGCTGTTGCACCCCAACCTCCAGTCCCTTGCCCTGACAGCCTTGATTCTGAGAGGCTAGCTATATACACATCACTCCCTATCAGGGTCTGTTGAAGATGTTCTGCTTGCCTTGCATAAGGACTCCACGCAGAGGGCTTATGCCTTCAAGTGGTGCAGGTTTTCTCACTGGTATGTGGAGGAAGGTCTTAACCTCTTCTCCTGCGCAATGCTGGATATCTTACGACACCTATTCCATCCAACCTCACATGTGGCCAGCCTTCCTTAAACAGCCATACCAGCTCACTTGGACTACCAATGCCTTCTGCATGGGCTGGGGAGCCCATCTCTTGCACCTTACGACTAAAGAACAATAGTCCACCAGGGAGGCGTCTCTACACATCACTATGCAGGAGATGCGAGCAGTTCTCTGTGCTCTACAAGCCTTCTACCCTTGGGTCCACAACAAACCGGTCCTGGTATAGACAATCAAGTCATTTGTTCTACATCAACAAACAGGGCAGCTTGGGCTCCCTTCGACTCTGCCGTGAAGCTGCTCGCCTGTGGCTCTATGCTCAGTCCATTGGAGTCTGTCTTTGGGCAGTTTACCTCCCAGGTGCCCAGAACCAATTAGTAGACTCCTTCAGTCACTGCCTCGACCCATATGAATGGTTCTTGGATCCCACAGTCCTACTTCCCATCTTCTAGGCCTGGGGGACGCTGGAAGTGGTTCTGTTTGCAGCAGACAACAACACTCCCTTCGTCCTAACCCTCACAGATGGCCAGCGGATGTGTTTCTTATTCCCTGGGCAGAACGCCGCCTCTACACATTTCCCCCATTTCCGCTAATTCCGCAGACCTTCCGCAAGGCCCGGATGGACAAGGCTTCTCTGATCCTCATCGCTCCATGGTGGCCCATACAAGTTTGGTACCCGCATGTCCTCAGCCTTATGCAATATGGACCTTGGCCATTACTGCTACATCTTCTTCATACACAACAAGAGGGGTGCCTCCTGCATCCTGACCTACTGTCGCTATCCCTAGCAGCTTGGAAACTCAGCGACTATTGGAGGTTCTTCCTCCTCTACCACCACCAATTCAAGCTGTTCTTTAAGTGTCTTGCCGTCCTTCCACACAGCGCTCTTACCAATGTAAATGGTCTTGTTTCTCTCATCGGGCAATTCTATGTGATCTGGACCCTGTCTCCTGCTCCCTCAGCCATCTCCTCACTTATCTCCTCACTTATCTCCTTCACCTCTCAGACTCTGGACTTCAGACTTCATCTGTTCGTTATCATCTCTCTGCCATAGCAGCATTTCATCGTCATGAGGATGGCAAACCCATTTCCATGCACCCCATGGTTGTATGCTTCATGAAAGGCCTCATGAACACCAAGTCTCCACTGAAGCCACCTTCTCCAATGTGGTATCAGTGTTCTCTCTGAGCTCATGAAGCCCCCCTTTGAGCCCCTGGAATTGGCTTCATTAAAGCCCCTCACCTGTAACACTGTCTTCTTAGTTGCTGATACCTCTGCAAGACATGTAAGTGAGCTCCAAGCCGGCACTGGTGCTGTCAAACAGACAGCACCATGGAGTGTGGCTGAATACCCAGGGCCGGCCCGTCCATTGAGCAAGAATGTTTTTTGCACAGGGCCCCCGTTTCAGGGGACCCCGCGCAAAAAACATCTTGCATCAGCGATCAGCCCAGCTAGATAAAAAAAAAACACACAAACCGGTTGCTGCTGCCGCCATGGCAGCGGCAGAATCGAGCACCCCGCGGGGCCCCCCCTACCCTGCAGAATCCTCCTTTCAGCATCAACTCCCTCAGCGTCGGCTGCCAGAGCCGCGAAGGGAGAGCTGCTCTTCTCGTGGCTCTGTTAATCTTGCCACGGGGTTGATGGGAAATCCCATCAGCCCCGCGGCGGGATTAAAGGAGCCGCAAGAGGAGAAGCTCTCCCTTCGCGGCTCTGAAAAGCCCGCATTTTGGGAGCTGATGCTGAAAGGAGGACTCTGCAGGGCAGGGGGGGCTCCGCGGGGTGCTCGATTCTGCTGCTGCCATGGTGGCAGCAGCAGCCGGTTTGTGTTTTTTTTATTATCTAGCTGGGCTGATGGGGGGGGGGAGGGGGTTAGGACAGGTAATGGGCTATGGGAGGGCTAGCACTGAAAATGGGGTGATGGGGGTTAGGACTGGAAGTGGGCTGATGGGGGGATTTGGACTGGTAATGGGCTTTTGGGGTGGGGGGCTAAGACTGGAAATGGGCTGATGGGGGGTTAGGACTGGTAATGGGCTATGTGGGGGGCTAGGACTGGAAATGGGCTGATGGGGGGGTTAGGACTGGAAATGGGCTATGGGGGGGCTAAGACTGAAAATGGGGTGATGGGGGTTAGGACTTGGAAGTAGGCTGATGGGGGGCTTAGGACTGGTAATGGGTTGTGGGGGGCTTAGGACTGGTAATGGGCTATGGGGGGCTAGGACTGGTAATGGGCTGGGGGGGTTGCTAGGACTGGAAATGGGCTGAGTGGAAGGGGGGCTTGAACTGCAAATAGCTGATGGGGACGGGGGCTTGGAATGGAAATGGGCTGAGTGGAAGGGGGGCTTAAACTGCAAATAGCTGATGGGGAGGGGGCTTGGAATGGAAATGGGCTGTGAGGGGAGGGAGCTAGGACTGGAAATGGGCTTAGAGGGGGGGGGGGCTAGGACAGGAAATGGGCTGATGGAGGGGCTAGGATAGGTTTGGAAATGGGCTGTTGGGGTGCTAAGATTGGAAATGGGCTGTAGTGGGGGCTTGAATTGAAATGAACTCATGGAGGGGCTAGAACTGGAAGTAGGCTCATGGGGGGCTTGGATTGGAAATGGGCTGAGTGGAGGGGAGCTAGGAATTGACGGGCTGATGGTGGGGCTAGGAAATGACCAGAAATGGGCTGATGGGGGGCTGGGATTGGAAATGAGCTGATGGAGGGACTCGGATAGGACTGGAAATGGATGGGGGAGCTAGGACTGGAAATGGGCTGATGGTGGGGCTAGGATAGGATTGGAAATGGGCTGATGGGGGGGGCTAGGACTGGAAATGGGCTGATGCAGGGACTAGAAGGGAGCGGATGCTGGGTAGGGCTGGAACTAGAAGGGAGCTGATGTTGGTGGAGGATTTGAATGGGATGGAGCTGGGAGAGTGAAAAGGAGAGGGAAAAATATTTTGTGTGGGAGGGAAGACAAATCTACAATTGGCCGGATATTGGGAGAGTAAGTGGGAATTGAGGATGGAGGGGTAAAATTTGAGTGGATGAAATAGGAATGAGGAAGGAGCAAAAGGAGAAAGATTAGTATGTGAAAGCAGATGTAGAGAGAGGATGGAAAAAAACTAGAAGAGAGAAGAAAGGACAAATGGACAGCAGACAATGGAGAGTTAGCAGAAGACACAAAGAAACCAGAAGAAAGTAGCTGGAGCAATTGCAACTGAAAAAAAATGCACAAAAGGTAGAAAAATATCTCTTTATTTTGAATTTATTAACTGGAATATGTCAGCTCTAGGAAATGTGCATCATTAATGTCTGCGCTTTGTTTAGTACAAGAGGAAATTAATTTATAGTTTTATTTCTACAGTGTTGTACATTCCAAGTTTGGCTTTTGGGGTTCCCAGTTTAATTATTGTCTTCCTGTTTCTAAATTGTGATTCCTTGTTTGGTGATGGTCTATGTTCTGCATGTGTAACTGAGCTGAGTTATTCTGTTTATGTAATTCCTATTTGACATTGCCACTTGTTCTCTTTCCCTAGTAGGTCATGTATTGTTATTCTCTGAAATGTATTGGTTTAATATTTGCAGTGTTGCCTTTTGATAGGTAGGGTATGGTGCTTTGTGAGTCCTGGTAGTGCTGTTAGGATACGGCGGGTTTGCTATGGGTTCTAAATGGGCAGTGTTTGTAATAGTTCCTAATGTGCCTGGCGGTTGCCACTGGATTATAGTAATGTAGAAATCGTTGTCTTTCTTTATCCATACACTCATTAAGAGGCATGTTTACTAAATGTTAGTGTATGGTAACATTATGCAAATATTTATGCAAATGAGGCCCCACACGGAGTCTCCGCACATGGCCCCGCACCCCCCTTGGGCCTCCCCTGTGAATACCCCTACTGAATATGGAGAACCCCTGTTACAGCTAAACAACTACACTTTCTTCCAAGGCAATGGGAGGGTAAAGTGACTTGCCCAAGGTCAAAAGGGGTGCTAGTGGGAATCAAACCTTGATTTCTTGGGTACTAGGCCATTGCTCTAAACACTAGGCTACTCCTTTACTCAATTATGAATGTTCTAAAAGTTTTCAGGAATCAGCTGGCCAATCAAATGATGGTACCAACAGTAAGGGTAGTCATGTACTACATTAACAAGTAGGGAGGAACAGGATCTGTACCTTCTGTGTTGGAAGACAGGATGTTGAATGGAGCAGTCTCTCATGGGATGACTTTTAGGGCCACTTATCTAGCTGGTGAGGACAATGCCCTGGCAGACAATCTGAGCTGTCTCTTTTAACCTAATGAATGGACCCTGGACAGCGGAGTAGCTCTGAATCTCTTTTGGGAGTGGTTCCACTCCTTCGATAGATCTCTTTGCCAATCCTCAGAACAAGCTTACTCCTGCTGGAATTCTGCAAATTCAAACTTCAGTATCAAAAGGTTTGAATTATGCAGAATTATGTATGCTTTGTTTGTCAGAATAACAAAGCATATTCTTTTGAATGATACTTAATTGAAAATGCTATACAAAAAAAATCACAAAGTGCAGCATTTTGAATTATTGTGTGCAGGAGTAGCAGGTGCCTCAGTTCTGCTCCAGGGTAGGGACACAAAGCAAAGTAGCTTCAGCTGCCTTTTTGTTATTTATTTGGAGGGAGGGTCTTCTATATGCTTATCCTTCTATATCTCTTATAGGAAAGATTCTTCTGAAAGTTTAAAGAAGAGAAAAACACTATGGTTCTCATAGAGATTTATTGACCAAAACAGACATGGTTCCCCTTCTCAAACTTTTGGTCAGGAAACCAATTCAATTGAGTACTCCACCAACCTTGATTACGTGGGTTCGGGGGGGGGGGGGGTTCTGTTGCTTTCTGACAAAGTCCTTAGCCCTCACAGCTTGGATGTTAAGAGGGTAACTTTGTCCTCTTAAACATGCCTGTTGATGCAGCCAACATCTTATAGTTTATTAAAACTTGATATACTACTTCTCAATAACATATCAGAGCGGTTAAAAACAATTTAAAAGAAGAAAAGAAAGGAACTGTAATTTAAAATAGGTTTGTTATACAACAATTGCACTACAGAAAAGTAGGATAAGACTACAGAGCTGGGTTGAGGGGGAGGAGTCAGATTGTGATCATTCTGGATGGTACTTAGCGTGGAAAATTGTAGGCTTTTTGAAACAGATGAGTTTTGAGGAGTATCTTGAACTATTTAAAGGAGGGTTACAGATGGAGTTCAGATGGGAGAGTTCCAGAGAGTGTATCCAAGAAAATAAAGTGGAATGACAAAGTGGATTCAAGCCTTGCCAATGATGCTGAAGGAAGATGAAGACTATTTGCTTGAATATTACAAAGACCATGTTGGAGGGGCATGGGGAATAATGCGGGTGGCAAGGTAATGGGGAATACATGTATGTAGGTACTTGTGAACTAAGGTGAAAATTTTGAACTTTATATGAAAAGATATCGATAGCCAGTGATGCTGAATTAAGTAGGGGTGTGGCATGGGCAAGTAGTCTCACGACAGTATTCTGGATTGTCTGTAATCATTTTAGTTCATAAGTTGGAAGTCCAGCGAAGATGACATTACAGTAGTCTAGTTGCAGTATGACAAGTGAAATGAGCAGATTTGTCAGCAAGGCCTGGAGAAGGAAAGATCTACGTGCCTTAATCCGGCGAAGAGAAAGAAAAGATTGCTCAAGTTACAGCGCTGATGTGATTATGGAATATTAAATGGTAGACCAGTGTGACCCCCAAATATTTAATGGGGGCATAGGGTTACCAAGTAGTAGTGGACAGAGGGATAGAAGAGCCAGATGGCCAAAGTCTTGTCAGTATTCAAAATAAGATGATGTGACTTTAGCCATGTTTTAATCAGAGAAAGACAGCTCTTAAGTGGGGTGAGATCAGGAGCCATCAGATGAGTATATAGAAGCAAGAGAATGTCATCTGCATAGTAATATGCAGAGACCTCTGCTTGCTGGATCAGAAATGTTAAAGGGGAGAGAATGTTAGGGGAAAGAATGTTAGGGAAGAGGGGCCAAAACTGATCCCTGAGGGGACACCGAAAGTGATAAGGTAAGTGGTAGAAGAGAAATGACCAGAGGTGATAGAAAAAAAGCGGTCGGACAGGTAATAATGAAACCATTGTAAAGCAGTGCCCTGTAGCCCAATTTCATGCAGATGGGAGTGAAGGATGTTGTGATCAACCAAATTGAATGCTGATGACAAATCGAGGGATACAGAAAGGGAAATACTGCTTTTGTCGAATGATTCATTTACTCCGCTAAGAAGGGAGAGAAGAATAGTTTGACTAGCATCTCAAAAAAAAGCTTTCATCACCTGATTTGAGATCCCAAGATACTGCAGGAGGCTTGAGGGAAGGCTTCAAAAGAAGCAAGTCTTGCATGAAGCATACTAAGGGCTATAGAGAGATGGGCTTACCCATCTACAAGATGGTGGTAAATATCAATTGTGCTGAGGTGGATCCTTATGGAGTTAACTTCAGACCACATTCTCTTGACTTATAGAAGAGATTCCTCTAGAGGTCCTATGGTTTCAAATGGAAGAAGTTTGCCATCTAATGTGTTGGAAAGGTCCTAGATCCAAGGTCCTAGATCCTTTTTTCATGTCCCACACAAAAACTGCTTGAAATACCTTCTACGTTTGAGAATCTGGTCTGAAGTTAACTCCATAAGGATCCACCTCAGTACAATTGGTGTTTACCACTATCTTTCAGATCAGTGGTTCTCAACCCAGTCCTCTGGGATCCCAGGCCAGTCAGAGTTTCAAGATATCCACAATGAATATGCATGAGAGAGATCTGCATACAATGGAAGCAGTGCATACAGATCTATCTCATGCATTGCATTGTGGATATCCTGAATACCTGACTGGTCTGGGGGTCCCAGAGGACTGGGTTGAGAACCTAGATGGTAAGCCATCTCTTTAGCCCTTAGTTGCTTCATGCAAGGCTTGCTTCTTTTGAAGCCTTCCCTCAAGCCTTCTGCAGTGTCTTGGGATCTCAAACTGATTAAAGCGTCTTTGGAGCTGCTGGGTTACCTGTGAACTGAAGTAGCTGACCTATAAAGTCTCGTTTTTGGTGGTGGTAACATCAGCATGCATAGTTAGCATGTCCCAGACTCTTGTAACTCATCCACGCTATACTAAATTTTATTACAATGAGGTGATTCTGCACATTCATCCTAAGTTCTTTCCTAAAGTGGTGTCAGACTTCCACCTTGGTCAGTCCTACCAACATTTTTTTCCCCAAACATCATGCTGAAAAAGGGGAAAATGCATTGCACATGTTGGACTGCAAGTGAGCCTTGACCTATCTGAAGCAGAATAAAACCTATAGAAAATCCACCAGTTTTTTTTCTTGTTTTTTGAAGTTTTTGTTTGTTGACGTCATCTCCCAGCTTGCCCAGGTTTAGAAAAACAAAAAACAAATGTACACTGCCCAGTTGTCTGGCAGATTTCATTGCCTTCACTTACATCAGACTAATTTGACTCTAGAGGCCATGTCACAGCTCACAATGTCCAATCCATGACTGTTGGTGACTCACTTGAGATTGGCCACCATGGAGATCTGCAAGATCTGTCCACACATTCCCATCTCGCTACTCTTCAGAAAAGGGACTTCTGATGCAACAGTAGATTCATCCAGTTTGCTATTCAGAATCTGTTTAAGGAATAGAATCCAACTCCATCCCCCCAGGCCCTTTCTTTTCTGTTCCAGGCTGCCTCCTTAAGGTAAAAATGGTTGAAAGGCCTGTTAGGGAAAAAGAACAACAAAAAAGCACTTTCAGCGTCAGGTGGTTGTAATACTAGTTCTATAGTTACTTTTCCTTTTTTCTTTTGAGGCAGCTGTAGCTAGGGATTGCCATGCCTGAAGACATTATCTCGCCTGCCTACGGAGAAACTAGTTAGCTGCAGCAGGTGTTCTCCGTGGACAGTGGAATAAGTCCTCACAATCTTCCCTCCTCTCCTTGGAATTATATTCTGATGTTGGTTAGTTAAATAGACTGAGGAGGTCAGGCACAGCATGGCAGCAGCAGGTGAGACCTTGTCAGGAGCTGGTAGAGGTTTCCCATGCAGAGCTCCATAGTTGTCACCTATGTGTGAGGACTTATCCTGCTGCCCACGGAGAACATCTACAAGTGAACAATTTTGTTTTCTCTGATAGCAGGATTCAAATCCTCACATACCCTTCCATCTCCCTTAGGAATTGTCTCCTAAATTAAGTTATTTCTTCAGACTGAGGTGCTTATACATGATGATGCAACATGGTGCCTCTTACAGGCTTCCAGAAAGTAGAGACTTTAAACAAGCAGGCTGTGTTGAATGATGTCACCCGGGTTATGAGTCTCTCTTATTAGTCCACACTCTATTTTTATCTTGAAGATCGTGATTTTACAATTCTTCAATCACCATAGAAATAAATAATTCTCTAAATTTTTCTTTGTTGGATGTGCAAATAACATTCAGATTTAAAGTTTTAAAAGGAAGGAGGTCTCAGACTCATTTAGGCACTAAACTTCAGGCTTTTATCTTGTCTATATGTTGTGTGCCATTTCGCATCAATGACCATCCTTGTCTGTAGCCTTCAACACAACCTTTACATCCCAAAATTTTTTTAACGTGAAAAGTGCTTAGCTTTTATGCTCTATAGTTTCTACCAAATTTGAACTGCAGTGTGCTGTATGGTGTCCTGTGCTTTCAAATTTAGCAGTCTGAGGCAGGACTTTGGATACAACTTGACATGCAGCTGCTCTCCTTCTCTACTTGTGCTTATCAGCACTTGGGTGGGAGGAAAGAAGGCAAGCTCAAGGTATGTGCTTGCAACGAAGATAAAGCAAAATACCTCCACGAACTCAATGCGTACCACTCAGAAACTGACAACGCCAAAAAAACCTACCACACCAAAATCATCACAACAGCCATAAACAAACCTCGAGAGCTCTTCCAAATTGTCAAGAAACTAACAAGGACACCCAGTAACTCCGACCAGCTGCCAGATATCCCCCCTGATCTTCTAGCCCGACAATGCAAACAGCTTCAACAACCACAAAACTCACATCACCATGCTGTAACAACCAAGACAAATTCATACCCCATCCTGAACAGAGACTGGAATACATTCGACACAACCTCGAAAGAAGAAATATCCTCCACCATCTCCTGCTTGAACACCACCACCTCCCCGCTGGACCCCTGTCCCGCCGACTGGATAAAGAAAACCAAAGAAGACCTGAGTGCACCATTAACCCACATCGTCAACGAATCCTTTACCCAAGGACACATGCCAGACGCCCTCAAGACCACAATCATTCGACCAACCCTAAAAAAACACAACCTAGATCCCCTCGACCCCACCTCCTACAGATCGGTAGCGAGCCTCCCACTCACCGCAAAGATAATCGAGAAGATAGTCCAACGTCAGCTTCAAGAACACCTGGACATCAACAACATACTGGACCCGCAGCAACACGGATTACGACCATTACATGGGGTCGAGACCCTCATGACCACACTGATGAACACCCTCATCATAGGAACCCAAGAGAAACACTCCGGATACATCCTAATTTTCCTGGATATATCAGCGGCCTTCGACACCATCTCCCATAACACCCTTATCCACAGACTCCAAACAATTGGGATCAAAGATACTGTACTCCGATGGTTCAAGTCCTATCTAACCAACCGACAACTGATCCACACCAAAACCTCAACCTCACCTCCATTCCAGCAACATCAAGGAGTACCTCAAGGATCCACATTATCAGCCATGCTTTTCAACATCTACCTCCGTCCACTCTGTTCAGTCATACGCACCCACAATGTCAATTTCCACATATACGCCGATGACATAATGCTCTACGCCCCAATTACAACCACAGACCCAAAAAACAACCAACTATCAGCCTGCTTCACCGACGTATCCAACTGGCTACAAGAGAACAACTTATCCATCAACATAAAAAAGACCAAAGCTCTTATAGTGACAAAAGACCCAGACTTCAAACCACCCACTCACCTCACCATAGGAACCACGCAAATACAAATACAACCTCACATAAGATATCTCGGAATTATCATTGACCAAGCCCTAACCCTTAAACAGCAAATCAACAAGACCACTAGAACTGTATTCCACAAGGCAAAAATGGTACAGCGTCTCCGACCTCTCCTCGAACCACAGGACTTCAGGACAGTAATGCAGGCTATGACACTCCCTCATCTGGACTACTGCAACATAATCTACCATGGCCTACCTGCCACACAAACCAATCCCCTTCGAACTGCCCTAAACACCACGGCGAGAATAATTCACAATGCAAAGAAATGAGACCACATCACCCCAATTCTGAGAGACCTTCATATTCTCCCCATCGAAGCAAGAATCAAGTACAAAGCTCTTCTACTCACCCACAAAACCATCCACCAAACACAAGGCACCCCACTCTGCACCCTACTGCCTCGCCCAACCCATAACAGAACAACCAGACAATCCTCCAACAGCTCCATTGCTGTCCCCCACAAAAGAACCAAGGCAACACAACGGACCTGCAACAGAGCCTTTGAACTCTATGCCCCATCCCTCTGGAACTCTCTACCAAACCACATCAGGAACAACAGTGATCTCCCATCATTCAAAAAGCAGCTAAAAACTGTCCTGTTCCAAGAACATCTCTGAATACGAACCCCTATTCCCCTCAAGATCTTCAGACCAGTAACTATGCTACCCTGTCAGTCTCTTTGTCCATCCTAAAATCATTAATGTTGAACCCTGGTGATGGCCCCCCCCACCCCCCGTTATGTGTCCCACCGCTTTGACCCGGTGAAAAGCGTGATAAAAATGCAGTTAAATAAATAAATAAATAAATGTGCTGCAAAGGTGGGACAAGAAAAGGAGAAAGTGTATTGGAGAAGAGAGCTGGTGGGTGTACCACAGGGAGGATTTGAAAGAGTTATGGATGTAAGTATTGGGGATACTGAGAGAGAACTATGGTGGGGTGTGTGGTAGAGGGAGGGGATTGACAGAGCTTTAGTGAGGGTTTTCTAGGGAGGAAGAGGCTTTCAGAAAAAGCTGTGGGAGGGGGAAGTTTGAGAGGTATGATGCAGAGAAAATGGGGTTGAGACTTCTTTTCAGTGGTCAAGTTTGAGCAGGGAGAAAGCTGATAGGGGAGGGGGTTCAGGCCTGATACAGAGAGGAACCAAGCCTTTACAAGGGGAGAATTCTACACATACTGTAAATATTACATATTAAAGTATGCAGAGTTTCATAGTAACATAGTATATGACTGCAGATAAAGACCAGTATGGCCCATCTAGTCTGCCCAGCAAGGCGGCAAGAGTAGCTGCACCTGCTGCTCCGTGCAAGTCACCCCTCCCCATGCCTTTGTTTAGGGGTGTACCCACTGCTCTGTGTAGGTCATCCCTAATTGTTCAGATATAAGAGATAGTTATGTTTGTTTTGATTTTATCCTGTTGCTATAAAGAGATCCACTGTGTCTGTCCCATGCCGTTTTGAATTCTGTCACTGTATTTGCCCCCACCACTTCCATCGGGAGGGCATTCCAAGCGTCTACCACCCTTTTAGTGAAAAAGTATTTCCTGACATTGCCTTTCATTTTACTCCCTCGCAGCTTCATGTTTTGCCCTCTAGTTTTACAGCTTCCTTATCTTTGGAAGAGGTTTGTTCATTAATACTCTTTAAGTATTTAAAAGTCAGAATCATATCTCCCCTATCCCTCCTCTCCTCCAGAGTATACATATTTAGGTCTTCAAGTCTCTTCTCATAAGTCTTCTGACGCAGGCTCCATATCATTTTGGTCGCCTTCCTCTGAACTGGTTCCAGCCTTTTTATATCCTTTGCGAGATATCTCCAAAACTGAACACAATATTCCAAGTGAGGCCTCACCAGCAACTTATACAGTGGCATTAGTACCTCTTCCTTTCTGCTGGTAATTCCTCTCCTGAGAAATTTAAAATATTGTGTACAGAAGTTTCAAACATTTTATGCAGAATTTCCCCCAGCAGTAAAGTGACTTGGTTTGTATTCAGGTAGAGGGCATTAAAAATTGCCCTCAATGTAATTTACTGACATGTCATCTTCTAATCATTGATTTATCCATGCATCATCGCCTTGGAAAGTCAAAGAAGATTATGCTAGCCTGTCGAGACTAAAATTGGTGCAAAGACAACCAGCCAGACTTTTGAGTGGAGATGTTTTATAAAAATCTTGTGAATGTTTAAAATTGCATGCATTGTGGACTACTGATCCTGTATGTAGAATTAAAGGTTTTAAGGAGATTGAAGCTCCATTAAAAGCAAAAGCATGGAAGTTCTTTTAATTTATTTCTCCGTTTAAACAAGCATTTTGTTTTCTAGTTGTGGAAAAGTGCTATCAGGCTGTAGGACAAAGATTTTCCAGCCAGACAATGATGGGAGCGGGGAGATCCTATTCTGGGGAAGGCATGTGTTTATGGGATATCTAAACATGGAAGATAAGACCAAGGAGTCCCTGGATGAGGAGGGCTGGCTACACTCAGGAGACCTGGGAAAGCATGATGAGAGAGAATTCCTGTTTATTACTGGCAGAATTAAAGGTAAATATTCCCAAGTCTTGTCTGGAGACTAAAATGAACAAATTCTAGGTTCATTGCATCTTAATTACAAAAATGTTTTGAAGCAATATTTTGGTAGATAGCCTAAATAAAGTATTTTTTTCTGGGATATGGCAAAGCAGGTTTAAGGGTTTTTCGTAACTCATAAGGGGGTAACTTTATTAAAGGATATCTATAACATAACATATACAGTCATCTATTTTATAAAGACAACTTAGATGTCTATGTGCATTTTATAAACTATGCATCCAGAACTATTTACATTAATGCATAAATTCTCTTGTGCAGATTTTAGAGGCAGATGCAAATATGTGCATGTATATGTATATTTTATAAAATATGCTGATATATCACAACTATGCCCTGGGAACACTACATCCCCGATATTCGTCCAAATGTGACTGCTGGAAAAAGGCTCCCTGTACGTACATCTGAGTTGTACAGGGGAGCCTTAGACCAGGGCGGCGAGAGGGCAGAACAAGGGCAGGTCATCTCCCCGGATGTACAAGGCCTATTCTGAGGTCCAAGGTTGGCCGGGTAGATGGGGAATTTATTCCTCAGAGGTGGAATAAGTCCCCCTGGACACAGGCTTTTGGTGGTGGACGACAGAGATAGGTGAGGGGGGAAGTAAGTTCCCTGCAGTCGGACCATGGCCATGGGAGGCTGAATCGGGGGTCCGGCTGCGAGGAAAGGACAATTTTGGCGGCAGCCGGGGATCGCAGCTCCTGAATGGAGCTGTGGTGCCATGGCACAGTGGCTCCATTCAGGAGCCTGATTGAGTTAGCCATGTAAGTGGCTGGACATCTGGGGTGCCTGAATAGGGGCATGTTCCGGTCATCCTGCCACTGTGCTGGGATGCTGCTCCTGTGGGGCCGTCTAGCTCCCATGGAAGCAGAATCAGCTGAGTTCCCCAACCGTCTGGATGGTCCAGAGACATACAAAGTAGAATGTGCTTCATCACATGTATACTGTGTAAAACTTAAGAACAATTTTATAAGAGGATTTTTCTGCATGCCAAGCATGCTTTATATGTGGAAAATGCTTGATAATTTTATACAATCGGGGGTGGTATAATATTGCAAACAATTCATCAAATTTGAAAAAAAAAACCTTAACAAGGTTTTATAAAGTCAAATACAGTGAATGCAGCTTTATTTTGTAGTTTTCCATTCATACAGGGCACGTAAACTATCCAAACTAGTTAATTAAAACTACTCATAGGCTGCACAGCACTATGTGGAAGAACTGGGTTCAACTCATCACTCAGGTCTTTGGATTCAAATGTAGTGGTATTTACATATCTCCAGGAACAAGCAGGAATGTAGTCTTCACATATGGGTATCTTCGGTACCGACTGAGCCTGCGCGGGAACGCTCCCCAGCGTCCAATAGGAACGCTTTTGGGAGCATCCCTTAGCACATGTGCGCTGCCTTTCCAACTGTCCCTCTTCAGTTCTTCGTTTTCCGCGGAGCTGACAGGACCCATACCCTGTCACCGCAGAAAATTCCATCTTTAAAATTGTTTTCTTGTGGTCTCGTTTGCCTCCGCACGACGCCTACCGGTACCGCCGGTTCTTTTCTTTTCTTTTCTCAAACATTTTATACTTTGAACTGTTTCTCTTCAGAAACTTTTCTTTTTCGGTGCTAGGCGCCATTTTGGGCATTAGGCCTCATATTCCTGAAACATGGAAAAGCCAACTAGTGGTTTTAAAAAATGTACTAAGTGTGGCGGTACCATTTCCGTCACTGACACCCATGATTGGTGTCTTCAATGTTTAGGGCCTGAACATTCTTCATCTGAATGCCTCTCCTGTATGGGGATGACTAAGAAAGGAAGACAGAACCGGGCTGCAAAGCTTGGTACTCTTTTCTTCGGATGCCAGATCCATTGCATCGACATCTTCAAGAGCCTCCTCTTCCTCCCATGGATGTCAGGTAACTAAACAAAAAAGCTAGTCCTCAAAGGGTAGCTCTTCTGCTAAGCATCGAGAGGACATCGGCATTGCCCTTGAGGGAACCACACTGGCAAAACAGCCCCGGCGGGAGGCTTCGGCTTCCAAAGCATCAAGGGGGCTCCAGGATGTTCTTGAGGCCTCGACCTTGCAAGAACTACTGGTGCCATGCTCAGGGGTCCCTGCCGTTTTCACCGGTGCCGACACCCAGGCATCGGCAGCGTCAATAGACCAGAGGTTCCTCGCTATCGAACGCAGCATTGCAGCTCTTCTCACAGCTGCAGTACCGTTGACACCTATGGTTCAACGGGCACCGGTACCAACATCAATACCAATGCCGGTACCTACGCCGGTACAGACACCGGTACCGGCCCCGGTGGGAATTCTTCCCACGACATCTTTGGCTGGAAGCGACAGATCGGTACCGGATCAACTTGGTACCGACTTCGATCGATACCGGGACCGTGCTTTGCATGAGCATTGTGGTCAGGAATACTTTGAATCTTATGATTCCGAAGACTCTGACAATTCTGCTGGTACCAGAGAGTTTCTCCCGGAAGATCCCTCTTCTCCCCAACGCAGAATGTCACCTCCAGAGGACATGTCTTTTCAAGATTTTATTCGTGATGTGGCCAAGGGCCTTTCAATCACGGTAGCTCCTGAACAGGAACCCAGAGCAAAGGAATTGGAAATTCTCCAATATCTTAAAGCTCCAAAGGAGGCAGCCGCTCTGCCCATTCATGAAATTCTGCATAACTTGATGCTCAGAATGTGGGAGACACCTCTGACTACATCTCCTCATTCTAGGAGGCTTAATACTATGTATCGTGTCCTGCCATGTCCTGGATTTCAAAAGACTCAGCTGCCACACCATTCAATGGTGGTGGAGTCAGCCATGCGTAGGATGAAAAGTGCAAAGAGGCATGCATCCAATCCCCCAGGTCGTGAATGCAGGACTCTGGATGCTTTTGGGTGCCAAACTTTTCAGGCTTCCATGCTTTCAGCTAGGATCAGTTCATATATACTATATATGGGAATGTTCCTCAAGGAAGTTACAGGAGATTTGGAGCTTATGAGCCCACTTCTCCCAGATGACAAGAGACAAGACTTTCTTGCTCTAGTTAAGGATGCTCAAGATGTCTCCAAGTTTGTGAATCGTGCAGCCTTTGACTGCTTTGAATGCATCAGCAGAACCTCTGCTATTGCCATTGGGGCACGACGGATTGCCTGGCTTCAGGCATCAGACTTGGAGACTTGGGTATAGGACAAGTTAGGCAACATTACTTGCACGGGAGAGAATCTCTTTGGCAAGAACTGGCAGGAAAAGGCTAATGAGTTAGATGCTGACAATACCACTGTAGATAGATTGTCAAAATCTACAGCCACGCCAGCCAAAAAGAAGCCTTATAAAAAATATCCTCTTTCAGAAAAAAGAGGAAATTTTATCCTTCCTATACCCAGCAGAGTCAAACTCAGGGTCAGGTTGCCCAAAAGGGACAAACTAGACTGCAAAAGAAGCCAAAAGGCCCGAGAGCCCAACCAGCTCTGCAGGTTCAGCCCCCTCAAGGGCTTTGACTCCTTCCTAGAGAGCTTAGCCTTCCTGCCTCTGAGGGGTCCCCAAACCCCCCCCCCCTAAATATCCCAGGCAGGTTATGCCCCTTTGCCAACAGATGGCATCATATAACAGCAGAAGATTGGACTCTGTCCATTGTAGGAGAGGGGTACAGGCTCCATTTTCACAGCATGCCCCCTCCTACAATTCTAAGGCAATTCAATTCTCAAACCTCCGCAGACAATCTCCTAGATCACGAGGTCTCAACACTTCTAGCCCAATGGGCAATAGAAGAGGTACCCATTCTTCAACGGGGCACAGGGTTCTACTCCCCCTATTTTCTTATTCCAAAGAAAACAGGAGGACACAGACCCATTCTAGACCTCAGAGAATTGAAAAAATACCTGTTCCGAGAGAAGTTCAAAATGATTTCTCTAGGAACTCTTCTGCCATACCTTCAAAGCCAGGATTGGCTTTGCTCTCTAGACTTAAAGGATGCATACTGTGACCCCGCTTCTTTAATGCCCTCCAGCAAGAGCAGGTAGGGTTTAAGCGGGTTGTTTTCTTCCCGAACAGCTACTCTACAAGTTCCTAAAGCAAAGCATCTTGGGATATGTAGTTTCTTTCACAGCTCAAGGAAGAGTAGTGTGACTTCAAAAAGTGGTTAAAGCATCAAGGATTTATTTCCCCTCCCGGGGCGGATTTTCAACAAGGAAATAAAGGTAAGAAAACCAGACACCTCTGGCAAAAGGACAAAGTAAAGTTTCCAACATAAACAGCTTTCTTCAGCACAAAACAATTGCTTCTCAGCAAACAGAATGAAACAGCTCTGTTTTCCCGGCTCTGTACTTTTTATCTCAATACCTCTGTACTTCTCTGTAAGGCATACATTCAGCGTAGGGATAATACTTTATCAGATATTGTAAACGTACAGTCCATCATATCTTCAGAGACACTTTCAAAACCTGGCTCTATTTCCATTAAGTCCTCCTGAGAGGTAGGAAATGTTTGTACCGTTGTTTCTTGGGCTCCGCCCTTCCTCTCTGCTTTAAGCTTTGTATTATATTCTTGAATCATGTATTGCTTAAAACAGTCCTTTTCATTACAGTCGTCATAATCAATGCCCCAACCTTCTGGGTAAGTAGAATCACCTTGATTATAAAAGTCCCAGCCTTTGGGCTTACCTCTGTGCTTGGCTGCAAAGGGTTTTCTCTGGGCTTTGGACCCTGTAGTGGAATCTCCACCTACTTTATGCAAGGAGTGTTGAAACTGCCTTCCTGGCTTTCTCGCCTCTTGGTAATCCCCAGGATATTGCAGACAGCCTGGCTTGCTTCTGCCGTATCCTTTTCTTGAATAAAGCTTTGTAAAAGGTTCTCCTTTTACCTTGTGACTTGGCTCTGACCCTGGGCTTGTAACCTGGACTCTTCCCTGGTCCTCCTCCTGGGTTGTTAGCTGGCCTCTCCCCGGAACCCTCGGCTGGCCTTGTAAGTAACCTTCCAGCTGAACCTGTGCTGGAACTTTCTCTGGAACTTCCACTGGACACTCCCTTCCAGCTTCTAATGGACACCTCCTTCCAGCTTCTACTGGACCTTTCCTTCCAGCTTCTACTGAACCTGTTCTTTTTCCCACTGAGGCCTCTTTTTGTATCTGCCCTTTAGGGTAGTGCCTGACTCCTCTCCCTAGCAGGTGCTCTGAATTAGCTCTTGAGTCCTGAGCTAAACGGTAGCAAGGGCGTGTTTCTTTCTCCTGTGCTTGGTTTCCCTGGTAACTACCAGCCATGTGCTTTTGTTTATACTCCAGCACTGCCTCAGATTCCTCCTCTTTGGCTCTTTCTACAGGGCTGGAGGAATTCACCATGTCACAATACACTCACATTCTGATCCATCCAGATCACAGGAAATTCTTATGATTCCTTTTCAAGGGAAAACATTTCCAGTACAAGGTTCTTCCCTTTGGTCTGGCTTCAGCACCAAGAGTATTCATGAAATGCATGGCAGTAGTAGCTGCATTTCTGCGAACTCTGGGGATATTTGTCTTCCCTTACTTAGACAACTGGCTCATTCAAGCCCCTACAGTTGCAGAGGCCAGCACTGCACTGTCTCGCACAATGCGAATCCTCCAATACTTGGGGTTGGTAATAAACTTCCCAAAATCCCAACTTGTTCCTTCCCAATGCCTAGAATTCATAGGGGCCTGTCTAGATAGCAGACAGGCAAAGGATTTCCTTCCACAGGCCCAGTGTTTTCGCATAATGCAACTAGCTTCTCAAGCAGCAGGGAAATCCTCCCTAACTGCTCGGGAGCTACTACAGTTGCTGGGACATATGGCATCCACAGTTCATGTAGTCCTATATGCTCGCCTCCACATGCGAGCAGCTCAGTGGACCCTATCCACACAGTGGACACAGGCCACAGGACATTTATCAGACAAAATAGTAAACTCTCAATGACTAATTTTGTCCCTCCAATGGTGGCAATCACTAGAAAATCTGACAGTGGGGGTCTCCTTTCCATCAACCCCTTTTTCAGGCCACCCTAACAGATGCATCACAGATGGGTTGGGGAGCACACCTGAATCATTTCTCTACCCAGGGCACCTGGACTCCACAGGAGGCTGGTCTACACATAAACCTCCTGGAATTAAGAGCAATCTATTTAACTCTTTGAGTATTCCATGCCCAGCTCAGCTACAAGACAGTCCTAGTCCAGACGGACAATCAAGTAGCCATGTTCTATGTGAACAAGCAGGGCGGGACAGGCTCTCTGTCATTATGCAACAAAGCTTTACGACTGTAGGCCCCCGCCAGAGAGTATCAAATTCACCTTCTAGTGGTATATCTGCCAGGTATTCAAAACCTTTGGGCAGACAAACTCAGTCGAGTACTGCTGCCTCACGAGTGGTCTCTCCACCTAGACCAGGTGGCAAAGATTTTTCATCTTTGGGGCACTCCAGACATAGACCTCTTTGCAAGTCCACTGAATGCTAAGCTTCCCCGGTTCTGTTCCGGGATTCCGGCTCACAATTGTCAGGCAAGGGATGCCTTCCTCCTTCACTGGGGTCAGGACTTCCTTTATGCCTTCCCACCCATTCCCCTCATCCCCAAAACGCTCTTCAAGCTTCAGAGAGACAGGGGTCGCATGATTCTCATAGCGCCACGATGACCACGCCAAGCGTGGTATCCCCTGCTTCTACATCTCTCTCAAGCTGCACCTCTGGAGTTAGGGCATGCTCCAGATCTCCTTTCCCAAGAGGATGGGATGATATGACACCCGAGTCCCCAGTCCCTGCTTCTCACAGCCTGGTTGCTGAAGGCTTAGACCTCCAGGATTTCAACCTGTCCCAACAGGTAAAGGATATCCTTCAGGCTTCTAGAAAACTTTCCACAAGAAGATCTTATGCCTTCAAGTGGAAACGTTTTACTATATGGTGCTCCAAGAAGGGATTAAACCCCCTTGTCATACCTTTAGAATCGATACTAGAGTATCTCCTTCACTTATCGTAAGAGTCCATCTTAGTGCAATTGCAGCTTCTTATAAGCCTCTGAATGGACAACCAATTTCCTCTCATCCACTCATATCCAGATTTATGAGAGGTCTTCTGTTGACCAAACCTCCCATTAAGCCACCACCGGTGGCATGGGATCTAAATCTAGTTCTCGGGCAGCTCATGAAGCCGCCTTTTGAGCCTTTAGCCACTGCAACCCTTACGTTTTTGACCTGGAAGGTCATCTTCCTAATTGCAATCACCTCTGCACGTCGCATTAGTGAACTGCAAGCTTTAGTGGCTGATCCTCCTTATACTAGGTTTCATCATGATAAGGTTGTTCTTAGAACTCATCCACACTTGATGCCAAAGGTGGTTTCGCCTTTTCATTTGAATCAATCAATTTATCTTCCTGTATTTTTTCCGAGGCCTCACGCCTCTAATGCAGAATGAAACCTTCATACTTTGAATTGTAAAAGAGCCTTAGCCTTTTACCTACAGAGAACACAGCAACATAGAAAGTCCTCGCAACTTTTTATAGCTTTTGACTCTAGTCATTTGGGACTTCCAGTCTCCAAAAGAACTTTATCTAAATGGATTGCCCAGTGCATATCCTTTGCTTATGAGAGTAAGGGTCTTCCTCTTCAAGGCCATGTCACAGCTCATAACATGAGAGCCATGGCAGCTTCCATGGCTAATCTCCACTCCGTGTCTATCGATGACATTTGTCGAGCAGCCACCTAGGCTTCGGTACACACCTTCACAGCCCACTACTGCCTGGATAAAGCCTCCTGTCGGGATGCCTTCTTTGGCCAAGCTGTTCTTCAAAATCTCTTTCAGACCTAAATGAACTCCTACCCACCAACTCTGGTGGAATGCCAGAGATCCATGGGAGGAAGGATGCCTACCTTTCTAGGGTTGCACCTTCCTGGGGCCATCTCCCTGGCATCTTCAGCTAGGGAGTCCCCATATGTGAAGACTACATTCCTGCTTGTTCCTGGAGATAGCGTAGTTACTCACCTGTAACAGGTGATCTCCGGGAACAGCAGGAATTTAGTCTTCACAACCCACCCACCTCCCCTAGGAGTTCTCTCTATCTCTTTGTCTCTTTCCTCTCTCCCTCTATCCTTTCACTCAGCTACAAACTTAACTGAAGAGGGACAGTTGGAAAGGCGGGAAGGCAGCGTGCATTTGCTGAGGGATGCTCCCAAAAGCGTTCCTATTGGACTCTGGGGAGCGTTCCCGCGCAGGCTTAGTCGGTACCGACGATACCCATATGTGAAGCCTAAATTCCTGCTGTTCCTGGAGATCACCTGTTACAGGTGAGTAACTATGCTTTCCTAGATCAGGTCTTCTCAGACCAGTCCTGGGAACCCCACAGCCAGTCAGGTTTTCAGGAGATCAACAAACTGTTATGGTCAGTATTATTGGCACTCTTGCATTTTCGGTATATCGGGTATAATAGCTTGAGAAATAATTGAAAATATTCTACCTGTATGTCGTCATAATATTTTAATAGTATGTTAAAAGGTATCCAACAAAAATAAGATGTCTGTGCAACTTAGATGGAGTAATTTCCCCACCTGGGGACAGCAATCTCAGGCTGGAGGGACTGGGATTTCTAGTCCTGTAGGCACTCCTTGTGGTCTTGGGCAAGCCACTTAACCCTCCATTGCCCATGTTCCCTATAAGTATTAGTGTATGTGTCTCATATCCCCTCGTGTTAAATGTATCCCCCAATTGACCGCTTTGACCCGGTGAAAAGCGGGATATAAATACAGCTAAATAAAATAAATAAATAAAATAAATAATAATAATAATAAAAACCTAAATATGACCTGGACAGGATTAATGGCACCCTTTACTAATATTTGGTTGCAGAACCCTTGGCAACAGTGCAGCCATCTATAAGTTTCGTATATCTGTCTGCTGGTAGTTTCTCCTACTCTTCAACTGCGATTTGTTCCAACTCATGAATGTTTCCAGTATTCCTTTTATCAGTGGCAGATTTCAGCTCTTTCCAAAGATTGTCGATTGAGATCAGGACTTATTGCTGGCCAGTATAAAACAATCTCTTTTTTCCTCTTTAACCATGCTTTTGTACTTTTGGATGTATGTTTTGGGTCATTGTCATCCTGGAGGACCCATGACCTTCGACCCAGCCCTAGCTTTCTGACACTAGGTTGCACGTTTTGCTTCAAAATACCTTGGTAGGCCTCTGACTTCATGATTCCTTTAATATGTTCCAGACCTCCAGTTCCTGAGGCAGCAAAACAGCCCCACAACATTATGGAACCTCCGCCATATTTAACTGTAGGAAGGGTATGTTTTTCCTTATAAGCTTCGTTTCTTTGCCTATAAATATATCGCTGGTCTGCATTGCCAAACAGCTCAAGTTTGGTTTCATCTGTCAATAGAACATTTTTCCAGAAGGATTGTGGTTTCTCAAGGTGGGTTTGGGCAAAGATCAGGCGTGCCTTTTTATGTCTGTCTTTGAACAGTACAGTTCTCCATGGCCTTCACCCACAAAGTCCTTCTTTGTTTAGTGTGCGGCATATGGTGCGCATTGAAACCACCACTCCAGATTGTTCCATGTCAGCCTTAAGCTCTTTGGATGTTGTACGTCGTGTTTTTCCAACAATTCACACAAACCTTCGAAGACCTCTTGGATTAATTTTCCTTTTCCCACCACATCCTGGTAGGTTCTTGACAGTTCCATGAGCAGAAAACTTCTCAATAACATTGTGTACTGTAGACACAGGAATCCCAAGGTCTTTGGAGATTTATTTATTTAGACAGATTTGTATGCCACCTTTTCCTTCAATCAAGGTGGTCACGTCACATCACAATTGGAGGGTTACATTTAACATTAGGGTACATGTAAACATTTAGACAGTACAGTTAACAGTATTTAGACAGTACAATTGAGGTAACATTTAAAATAAAGGTATTTAATAACGTGGTATGATATATTTGTGTGTGTGGATAGGATGGGTGTGTTTAGTTGGTGGAGGTAGTAGTGTTACTGTTTGGGTAGGGGATGTTGCCTGAATGCTCATAGGTTTCTATAAGAACATAAGAACATAAGATATGCCATACTTGGTCAGACCAAGGTCCATCAAGCCCAGTATTCTGTTTCCAACAGTGGCCAATCTAGGTCATATGTACCTAGCAGTTTCCCAAAGAGACACAAGTTCCACAATGCTTGTACTGGGTCAAGCATTGATATCTTCGGTCACTTCTTAATAATGGTTTATGGACCTTTCCTCCAGGAACTTGTCCAAACCTTTTTTAAACCCAGCTACACTAACTGCCTTTACTACATCCTCTGGTAACAAATTCCAGAGTTTGATTACACGTTGAGTAAAAAAATATTTTCTTTTATTAGTCTTAAATAGTTTACCCTGTAGCTTCATTGCATGTCCCCTAGTATTTCTATATTCTGATAAGGTAAACAATCGATCTACGTTTACCCGTTCCAATCCGTTCATTAATTTATAGACTTCTATCATATCTCCCCTCAGCCGTCTCTTTTCCAGGTTAAAGAGCCCTAACCTTTTTAGCCTTTCTTCATAGGAGTATCCTTCCATCCCCTTTACCATTTTGGTGGCTCTTCTCTGTACCTTTTCTAAAATCGCTATATCCTTTTTAAGATATGGCGACCAGAATTGCACACAATATTCAAGGTGCGGTCTCACCATGGAACGATATAGAGGCATTATAATATCTTTTGTTTTATTTTCCATTCCTTATACCTAGCATTCTATTTGCTCTCTTGGCCGCCGCTGAAAACTGGGCCGAGGGTTTTAACATGGTATCCACAATGACGCCTAAATCTTTTTCCTGGGTGGTGGTTCCTAATGTGGAACCTTGCATCGTGTAACCATAGTTTGGGTTGTTCTTCCCTAGGTGCATAACCTTGCACTTGTCCACATTAAATAACCATAACCATAAATAACCATGTTTTGAGGTCTTTGCGGAAGTCTGTGAGGTCATCTAAAGCTCTCAGGCTCATTGGTAGGGAGTTCCATAGTGTGGATGCCAGTAGTGATGGTGCTCTTTTTGAAGTTGTTTGTTTGGTTTTAAGATAGCCTGCAGGTGTGCTGATCATGTTATTGGTTCTTCTTGGTCTATTGCTGCTGTCCCTTGTTATCACGTTTTGGATTACATCTGCTGAGAGATGGTGAATGACTTTTAAGATGATCATGATTGTTTTGTATTTAGCTCTTGCCACCATTGGGAGCCAGTGTAGTTGTTGTAGGATGGGAGTGATGTGCTCGGTCCTAGGAGTGTCTGTAATGATGCGTGCTGTGGTGTTTTGTACCATTTGTAGTGGGTGGAGTGTCTTCTGAGGAAGGCCTTGATATAGTGAGTTTCCATAATCAAGCAGTGGTGTAATGAGTGCTTGACACACTGTGCGGAAGTGGTCTTGACGGAGCATTGGTTTGATTTGTCTGATTGTTTTCAATCAATGATATACCTTGTTTGCAGAGATGGCCTTGTACCCCTTTGAAGTTTGATGATGATGACTTTTCTGACAGTCTTAGGCAGCTCTCTTGTCTTCACCATTGTGAAAATGGAACAGGGAGTGAATGTGGCTATTTTAAACATTAGTCTCATCATTCATTGGTCGATTCAAGTCATGTGAATACTGACGATCACAAGTGCATCTAATTTTACTGCAATTGGAATGTGGTTCTTCTGTTCAAACTGATTTGAATTGTTTATAAAGGTGCCAATCATGTTCTGGCAATGCCCCATGTTGATCACAACTCTATGCATATGAGAAATTTGCCTGTGCCGAATCGCTGTCCTGAAAATATAACTGGCAGAGGTTTGGGAACAATTGTTATACACCACCTCAATTCACATAGCCCTTTTGGAGCCCTGCAGTCACAACCGTGAATTTGGCTACTTGGTATTCCTACTGCATAACTGCAATTTCTTCCATCTAGAGGCCAAGCCCCCTACCCTCAGGCCACTCATGTTTTCAGGATTTGCAAAGAATATTCATGAGAGAAATTAGCATGCAGTGTCTCAAATGAATGCAAATTTCTCTTCTGTATATTACAGTGGTATGAAAATCTCTTGCATAAGTAGTGCCAAATTGGCAGTTTTTAGTTGTTTGGATCACATGGACAAAATGTGCTATAATTTACAACCCCTTTTGCATGCCATTTTCTTCCCTTTTGTCTTTTGTCCAAATCTTACAAATTTGCCATGACTTGAGCATTCTGTTATGATTAATACCTATGTTTGTTTAGTTGTGAACCTGTGTACAAAGATGCAATGTGTGCCCAAAAGGTGGTTGTGTTTTCTGTTCCATGTATGTTGGCAGTGTGCCTGTTTTTTTTCTTAATTTCATTAGGTAGCCCTGGAAAGGGCTGTTTTTTTGTTGGTGGCCATTACTACTTGATGGGCCAGCTCTTGCTCTCTCTCGCCAGATGACATCTGTGTGGCATGGAGTGGATCAGTTTGACGAGGTGTTCTCACATTATGATGCGATTCAAAGCTGCAATCAGTGACTCAATCAGCTCTCGCTTGGTCCGCGGCTGCTTCTTGGCAATCTCAACTGATGCCTTGTACCAAAGATTCTCTGGCCAGTCAGTGGTCTGAACTCCATTTATTTTCTTCCAGTCAGTGACAGTTTTTGCAAGGCAAGGTGCATTGTCATCCTGGAAGAAATATCTGCAAGGAAACAGTTTCTCAGCTGATGGCCGCATGCACTTCTGCAGAATTCCTATTTATTTTGCTGCATTCACCATCCCGTCAACGATATGGAGTCTTCCAACACCACTGGCTGCCATACATCCCCCAGATCATGGCCTTGGTTGGATGCTTCACAGAAATATTCAAGCACTCTGATTTGTACTCTTAGCAGAACGTGCTTTTGTCGCTGAACAGAACTTTCTTCCAGTCAGCCTTGCTTCATTTTGAGTACTTGGATGCCCACTCAATGCATCTCTTCCTCTGTTCCATCGTTAACAGTAGCTTTCTCCATGCCTTATAGCCCCTCCACCCATACTCCAAGCATGGTCTCCACACAGTGGAAGTGCAAATTGCAGCGGAACTCTTCTCCTTCCATTCCTGCAGAAGCTCAGGGAAGGTTAGCTTACGGTTGCCAAGAGATGTCCTTATCAAGGTTCTGTCGTACCTCTTGGTTGACTTTCTAGGCCGACCATTACAATGTCGGTCCTGCGTATTTCCCATCTTTTTATGCTTCTGCAGAATGCAGACAACCATGCTCTGATTACAGCCAATCATTGCTGCAATCTGTGGGCTGGATTACCCCTCCTTATGTAAAGCCCACCACCTGCATTGATAGAAAATGTGACTTCTTCACCATGTTTGGACGTTGACCATCAGATGCGATACACATTAAATTCAAACCCTGCGTGCTGCCAAAATACAATGCACTGATTGCCTAGCAAATATGACTTCCTATTGGCTGAGGAAGCGCAGTATTCTATTGGTTCATTTCGATCCCGCTTTGACACAGAATCCAGTTGATCGTACTGGGACATCGTTTCCTCATGATAGCCATAGAAAAGTTCACAGACAAGAAATTTTGCATGCAGAATGGCTGCCGAATTAAATTTGCAACTAAACGGTATATAATAAGCCAGGATTCTGACACCGAATTTGGAAAGATTGTCAAAATAAAGCTGAGAATAGCTTGATCATATAGCCTATGCAAGACTTTTGCACACCACTGTAATTGTGAATATCCTGAAAAGCCGACTGGCTGGGAGTCCTCCAGGACAGGTTTGGGAGCTACTGATGTAAAATGAGAGGAAAAATTAAGAACATAAGATATGCCATACTGGGTCAGACCAAGGTCCATCAAGCCCAGTATCCTGTTTCCAACAGTGGCCAATCTAGGTCATACATACCTAGCAGTTTCCCCAAAAGACACAGGATCCACAATGCTTGTACTGGGTCAAGCATTGATATCCTGGGTCCCTTCTTAATAATGGTTTATGGACCTTTCCTCCAGGAACTTGTCCAAACCTTTCTTAAACCCAGCTACACTAACAGCCTTTACTACATCCTCCGGTAACAAATTCCAGAGTTTGATTACACGTTGAGTGAAAAAATATTTTCTTTTATTAAATAGTTTACCCTGTAGCTTCATTGCATGTCCCCTAGTCTTTCTATATTCTGATAAGGTAAACAATCGATCTACGTTTTCCCGTTCCACTCTGTTCATTAATTTATAGACTTCTATCATATCTCCCCTCAGCCGTCTCTTTTCCAGGTTAAAGAGCCCTAACCTTTTTAGCCTTTCTTCATAGGAGTATCCTTCCATCCCCTTTACCATTTTGGTGGCTCTTCTCTGAACCTTTTCTAATATCGCTATATCCTTTTTAAGATACAGCGACCAGAATTGCACACAATATTCAAGGTGCGGTCTCACCATGGAACAATATAGAGGCATTATAATATCTTTTATTTTATTTTCCATTCCTTTCCTTATGATACCTAGCATTCTATTTGCTCTCTTGGCTGCCGCTGCACACTGGGCCGAGGATTTTAACATGATATCCACAATGACGCCTAAATCTTTTTCCTGGGTGGTGGTTCCTAATGTAGAATCTTGCATCGTGTAACCATAGTTTGGGTGGTTGTTCCCAGGTGCATAACCTTGCACTTGTCCACATTAAATTTCATCTGCCATTTTGATGCCCAGTCTTCCAATTTATCAAGATCCTCTTGCAATTTTCTACAATCCTCTTGGGTTTTAACAACTTTAAATAGTTTTGTGTCATCTGCAAATTTGATAACCTCGCTCGTTATTCCACTTTCCAGGTCGTTTATGAATATGTCAAAAAGCAGCGGACCCAGCACAGATCCCTGTGGTACACCACTATTCACGTTTCTAGATAGGAAATGAAGACTCATGATGCCTGATCCCAAGCCAGATCTGATTATGCTAGAAGCCCAAAGAAGGAAAATGGAATTGCTTATCGGTAATGAGGTTTCCGTAGTCAGCAGGATAATGCAGCCACACCTCTGGTAATGTCATCTGATGGCTGTCTAGACACAACTATCCTCCTCTATCCCAGACTTTAAAAAGAAATATTTTGTGGGCTTGCATGTGGTTTCTAGCGTCAGCTGTTGCTTAGTCCATATCAAGATGAGCCAACCAGTGTTTTCCAACCTTTGTATTGTAACGGAACCCCTTGGAGCATATTAGATTGCTTATGGAACCCCTTCAATGATGCAAGGATTTCTCTATTTCAAATGGACAGAAACATCATTTTCCTATACTTAGTTATTTACGAAAAAACACCATTGATACAGATGTATGTGTGTTAACACTATAATTGTAGTTAAAATCAAAAATAAACTTGTGTGGCTCTTATTCAAGCTTAGTGCCCTCTCGAAGTACGCCACATTCTTCTGTGCTAAATCCAGATGCTTGGTTAAGTGTCGCTTCAATTTAGCTGGCGCCATAGCACTATTGGTAAGCTTTTCTCCGCAGACAATACAGAGCGGTAAAGGGCAATCTGGTTCTCCCGCCCAAGTGAATCCCATAGCTAAGTAATGCTCACTGTAGAGACTAACTTTAATATTTCGATTGACAATGTCAATTTTTGGCACGTGCTGTTCACATGACGCGGTATTAGCTGTAGCTTCAGTCGACTCCTCCTGAGTTTTAGTTTGGTCGTCAGCTGTGCCATCATCTAATTTTCTCTTCTTAATAAATCGGTGCATGATAAAGCAAAAAAAAGTGTTGTAAGGAATGAAGAACAGGATGTTAGAGAACACGAGCAAGGAGACAAGTGAGGGACGTAGTTATTAGTTATGAAAATTAATTAAAACGCTAAATGCTCATTAGGGCATCAATGGAGACAGTAATGATGTGGATAAACGACGACTAATTACCTCACATTAACGGTACTAAAAACTTGGTTTCTGACAATTTCTGCCATTATTTTTATATTTTTACTGACCATCGGCAGAACCCTTAGCTGACTTTCACAGAACCCTTAAGTTCCCCGGAACCCCAGTTGAAAAACACTGGTGTAGACAGTCCTCCTAGAAGTTAATTACTACATAAGTCTGCACAGAGGCCTGAGCCCAATGATCTGGTTGACTGATGGCCTAATCTTTGATCCCTGTTTGTGCTATTTTGATTTCCCCTTTTTTTCTCTTTTGGAGGGGATAGTGAGCATGCATTATCTTGCTGTTTACACAGAACCCCTGTTATAGGTAAGCTACGCCACTTGGTAACAGCCAGGATATTCATGCATCACACCTCTGGCTGACAAGCTGAGGGTTGCATATATCTTGATTCAGTAGTGAGGCAACACAGGCATTTAAAGTGAGGGTAGTCTGAAGTCTGAGAGAAGGCTCATAAGAACCACTTGGCCCACGTAGCTGTCTACTCTGGAAGAAGAGTACAGACCATATCTTTATTAAAAACTTGCTATATCACCAAAACCCAGGTAGGTACCATAACAGTTTACGATGTTAAAAATTAAAAATATTAAAAGCAAAGAATGCCATAAAATACAACAGTCAGGACAGAACAAACTGAATAAGAAAAAATACACAATTTTAAAATAAAGACATTACAAACAAAAACCCAGTGGAGCATGATAGAGGTATGCTGTTGATGTACAGTAAATATGGCTTGAAGATGATGTACCCCAATCTGATCTTGAGGGTAGGTGGTGTCAGTCCAGCTTGAGAACACTATGTAGTCTGCTATCCAATTGGCTAGAGCTCACTTTGAGGCCTGGAGACCTAATGGTAATGGTTGAAAAAAAAACAGTTTGGCAAATTGTCATGTTCTCTAGTGTTCTGGACTAGCATCTATGAGATCTCGTGGAGGAATTTAACATGTTATCCTTCATGGGTGGGTCCTCCCTGGTGGCATTAGCCAGAGGTGGAAGTGATGGGTTTGTGAGGCTGGGCTGGGCTATTTATCTGAGTCAGACCATGTGTTTGATGGGTTTCTTCCTTACTATCAGAGTGAACAGGCATGGAGTATTAGAGAGGTTTTTCCTGATCGTTCTGTAGCAGGGGGTGGGCTCTGCAGGTGAAGAATTAGTGATGGTGGTAATGGTCTTTGTGGCTAAAATATTGGGGCATGTATGCAGACTGGGGGGGTTGTGTATTTCTCCAGGAGCAAACAGGCAGTCAGTCCTCACATATGGGTGATGATACAGATGGAGCCCCCACAGAAGCATCTCCCCAGCTTTCAAAGAAATCCTTTGGGAGATTCTACCACTCATGTGTGGCCCCTTCCCTCCCAAGGGTGCCATCTTACTCAGCCTCCTTTTTACAACGGAGCCCAACAGATGTCTGTCTTTTTTCCCTGGAAAAAGTTGATCCTTTGTGCATTAAACTGTCTTTTTTTTCTCCGGTTAGCACGGGTCCTTTCCTGCCTCCGTGCCCAGTTGCCCATTTTCTTTTCCAGCGCAGCTTTGCACCTTTTTCAATCCACTGGCCGCGTCAAGGGTCTTTGACCTTGCAGGGATCCTTTTTTCACCAGTGGCCAGTGGGTTCAAAAAGTGTGATCGGTGTGCAATAAAATGTCCCTCACCAATACATACAACTGCTGTCTCCGGTGTCTAGGTGCTGACCATGACCCAGAGGTCCGCGCCCTGTGCAAAAAGATGTCCGCGAAGGCCACCAGTGTCGGCAAAAGCAAGACGACATCTTCCACAGGTCAGATTCTGCCCTGGTAGCCTCACGCTCTAAGGCCTCGCATGGATCCTCTGAGTCGCGTAAAGCCCCTGCGGCGCCCGATCGGGTCCGCAGACACTCCGACAAAGGTTTCCCAGACCAGGAACACAAGAAGAAGAAATCCTTGAGAACTTCATCTTTGAACTCAGACACACAGGGCAAGTCCTGTGCCAAGTCCCACAGTCCACGGAGAGTACCCAAGGAGTCTGAGTGGGAGCAGCCAGCAAAGGTTCACTGAACAGATGCTGAGGCCTCCAGCGACAGGTCCCAGACCCCTGAGACCTGTCCCATTGAGGACTCTCTCCTCACCGGCGCCGGACCCAGTAACTCTGATGTCCGTGTGGAAGGCTGCAACTCCTGAGTGGAAAGCCAGGATGATGGCACTGGCGCGCAGTGTCACTGCCTTTCTTGCCTCGCAGCAGGGATCAGTGCCTGACCCCATAGGTGCTCGCGCTGAGACCACAGGGACCTCGATCTTGAGGATTCCCTGGGCTGCTGAAACGATCCTCAAGAACCCACTCCTGATCCTTGGGAGCAAAATCCTCCTTGGCAAGCGCTTGTGGCTCCAGCCAAGCAGTGGCTGTGGGTCACAGAGTTCTCCAGGAACAAGCAGGAAGTCAGTCCTCACATATGGATGACGGCACCGACAAAGCTCGCGCGGAGCATTTCCTCAGCTTTCAAAGAAAACCTTTGTGACATTCTACCACGTATGCGTGGTCCCCTTCCCGCCCAAGAGTGACATCTTGCTCAGTCAGATGACATAGCTAGGAAGGCAGTAAAAATTAAACAAGTTAGGGTGACTACTCCCAGGGGAGGAGGGAGAGTTGTGAGGACTACTATTCCTGGAGAACACCTGTTACAGGTGAATAACTATGCTTTCTCCAGGAACAAGCAGGAAGTCAGTCCTCACATATTTATTTATTTATTATTTATTTATTTATTTAGTATACCGCTACTTCCAGCGATCAGCAGCGGTTTTGATTACAGATTGGAAATTGTCAAATCATGACAGGAAATTTTTGAGGTATAAACACATTGATTAGACAGGAAAGCACAGCACACAGAGAACTATTTTACAGGGAACATGGGCTATGGAGGGTTAAGTGGCTTACCCAAGACCACAAGGAGCACCTGTGGGACTAGAAACCCCAGTCCTTCCGGCCCAAGGTTGCTGTCCTCTAGTGGGATTTGAACCCCCGACCTTCCGGCCCGAAGTACCTTGCCCCAACCACTAGGCCACTCCTCCACTCCATATGGGACTCCCTAGCTCCAGGCTGCCGAGGTCCGAACCAAGGCAGTACCAACGGTGATCAATTGGGTAGCTGTGAGTTGCAGAAGGTGAGTCCCCACTGATAGACTCCGCAAGACTCTATTGTCCAGCAACACTATCACTCCAGTAGCCTCAACATAGAAGGATCGGAGGGCAGGAGTTGCCTATGTATTATGGAGTACTGCTTGGCCAAAGGCACTGTCCCTGCAGGACTCGCTTTCCAGGTAGTAGTGAGTTGCAAATGTATGAATTAAAGACCATGTGGCGGCCTTGCAGATTTCCATCACCAGCACTGAGCAGAGGTTGGCCACCAACATGGCCATTGCCCTCATGCTGTGATCTAGTGCTCGAGGGAGAGGCCAGCTCGCTCATAGTTGACATCAATACAGTCTGCCACCCAAGTGGACAGAGTTTGCTTAATCACGGGGTGTCCCAGTCTACTGGGTTCATAAGACATGAAAAGCTGAGGAGCTTTCTGATGGGCCTAAGTCCCATATGTGAGGTCTGACTGATCTTTCTTCGGACCCATCTCCTCCAGCATTGTGGCGTCGGTCCTTGCCCGAGGACACATTGTTCCTCAAGTTCGTTCGAGACATGGCGAAAGCCTTGTCCCTCACCACAGAGTCAGAGGATGACCCTCGCACGGAGTAACTTGAAATCATCCAATATGAGGCTCCACCCAAAGAAGCCCTGTCAGTCCCTGTTCTCACCATCCTCGGGTGTGGGAGACACTGGCATCGGTACCGATAGTTAGCTGATGCCTCAATACCATGTACCGGGTCCAGCAGGACCCTGGCTTCCGAAAGGCGCAACTTCCACACACCTCTATGGAGGTAGATTCGACCATGCACAGGCAATAGAGCCTGAAGACTCACTTCTCTGTACCCCCGGGCAGGGAGTCCCGCACCCTCGACGTCCTCGGATGCAGATGCTACCAGGGCTCGATGCTGGGTCACCAAATCAAAGCCTACCAGCTGTTTATCGGCATGTATCTCTGTTACCTAGCAAAGGAACTCGCAGGTTTCTCAGTGGGTCTCGGGGATCACCTCCAGCGATTCTAAACCCTCACGAAGTGCGTCAGGTAAATGTTCGAAGTACATGTCCTGGGCTGCCTACAATGGCTTAGAGTCAAATGCGAGGGTAGTTGCCACAGGCCTCGATGCTCAATGCCAGGCCTGGCTTCAGGCATCGTACCTTGAGCAGTAGGTCCAAGAAAAAGTCCTTGACATCCCCTGCCATGGGGAAAACCTCTTTGGCAAACCAATTGAGGAAAAGGCGGCGGAGATCGAGACAGAGTTCCTCATGAGGACTTGGCTCTCCAGGAAGATCTCCACCCTTCCTAAAAATAAATTATTGGGGAAGAGGCCCCCTTTTCAGAGAAAGGGCCAGCCTTATCGAGGCTACCCCCAATACCAGGCCCCCAAGACCCTACAACAGGGTAACCAGGGCAAATGAATGGGTCAAGGCCCGCACAAGCCTAGGGGCTGCAAGCCCCAGACCCCGGCTCCTTGCCATGCAGGATTGGGGTTTTGACTCCCTGAGGATAGCCTCTCCATCCATGGGGGAGCAACTGCCAACATGGGAGCGTCTGATTCATTTCGCCCATTGATGGCCTGACACCACCACTGACTCCTGGGCACTTCCTTCACTTGGACCAGACGCCTCCCCCTTTCTTTCCAGGAGAGCCCCCTAGGACTCCCCTGCACCAGGCCCTGCTACTGCAGGAACTCACAGGCCTCCTCACAGACAGAGCCGTGGAGCTAGTACCCCTCCACCTCAGAGGCAAGGAGTTCTACTCCTGATATTTTCTAGTCTCAAAAGAAGCAGGGGTCCTAAGGCCCATTCTGGACTTGCGAAACCTGAACAAGTTCCTGGTGTGGGAGAAGTTCAAGATGCTCTCCCTTGGAACATTGCTGCCCTACCTCCAGCAGGGAGATTGGTTATGCTCCTTGGACCTAAAGGATGCTTATACCCATATGCTCATTCATCCCAATCACAGGCAGTACTTAAGGATCATGGTCAGGGGTGACCACTACCAGTATAGGGTATTACCCTTCGGTCTAGCTTTCATGCCAAGAGTCTTCACCAAATGCCTGGCAGTGGTTGCCGCCTACCTCCGTCTCGAAGGAGCCTTCATCTTTCCATACTTGGACGATTGGCTTGTAAAGGGGGATACAGCCACCAAGGTGCAACAGGCCATGGCCCATACTGTCAATGTCCTGCAGCATCTGAGGTTCGTGATAAACCACCCCAAGTCTCACCTCACTCCAACACAGGACTTGGAGTTCATAGGGCCTCAACTAGACACTCTTCAGGCCAGGGCCTTTCTTCCCTTAGACAGGGCAAGTCACCTCAGGGCTCTAGCCATCGAGGTGCAATGCCATCATGCAGTGTCGGCATGGTCCATGCTTAGCCTACTGGCCACATGGTGTCCACAGTCCATCTGGTTCCCAACACCTGCCTTCACATGTGGGCAGCACAGTGGTGTCTCCGCTCCCAGTGGACACAAGCTATAGGCAGGTTCTGCGACAAAGTCTGAGTGTCCCACCAGCTAGCAGAGTCACTCGACTGGTGGCAGGCCACACAGCACCTGTAGGAGGGCATGCCTTTCCAGTCCCCAAATCCCAGAGGGTCCTCACCATGGATGCCTCCTTTCTCCAGGACCAAGTAGGAAGTCAGTCCTCACTTATGGGTGACATTGGCGCAGATGGAGCCCCCATGCGGAGCATTTCCCCAGCTTTCTAAGAAAGCCTTTGGGAATACTGCACGCATGAGTGGTCCCCTTCCTGCCTAAAGGTGCCATCTTGCTCAGTCTCTCTTTTTCCGTGGAGCCCATCGGACGTCTGTCCGAGTCACCCGGAAAAGTTGACGTTTTTTCAAAGATTTTTTCGTCTTTTTC
This sequence comes from Ichthyophis bannanicus, assembly GCA_033557465.1. NCBI lineage: Eukaryota > Metazoa > Chordata > Amphibia > Gymnophiona > Ichthyophiidae > Ichthyophis > Ichthyophis bannanicus. Next base: position 234,739,935 of record CM066039.1, read on the forward strand.
TCCAAGTTCGACGCCGGTTCCCCTTCCCGCCGGGTTCGGTACACCAGTATCGAGCCCTTTTTCTATTTTTCGGTTTTTGGCCTTCGTGGCTGGCATTCGCGCCTTTTTTTCTGTTTTTCCCTGGAAGGCCGGTCCTTTGACCTCGTGGGGGCCCTTTTTTCCCCCGATGGCTTCCAGTGGTTTCAAGAAGTGTGATGGGTGCAAGAAACTAATGTCTCTCACCGACACGCATGACTGCTGCCTTCGGTGCCTCGGCCCAGATCATGATCCCATGATCTGTGGCCCGTGTGGCAAAATGTCCCCCAAGGCACTTCGAAGCTGTCAGCACCAGAAGGAAAGGATTTTCTCAGATTCTGCCTCTGGCCAGGCCCGGACCTCATCTGAGGCCTCGACTTCTCGGGAGTCTGATCCCGAGCATCAACGGGGTTCCTCGGGCAGGGAGTCCCCCGACCGGGAACGCAAGAGGAAGAAGCGGCTCGTGAGGGCGGCGTCGGAAGAGGTCCCTGGTCCCTCGGGGGCCAGGTCTAAGACCCCGACCGCCATCCCGGGCCTTTGGAACAGGAGAAGCCGTCCAAAGTACCTCGTGTGGAGCCGGAAACCGTTGGGCACGTAAGTCCTGTAGTCCTCGAGGACTCTCCTCCAAGGGAGCCGACGTCGGGCCCGGCACCGCCGGGGCCCGAGTTGGTGGCTGCTGAGTCTCCTGAGCTTGGACTCAGGCTGACAGCCTTGGAGTGCAGATTGTCTGCCTTCATGGATCAGCAGCGGGTACTGATGGCCAGCCTCGCTGGTGCATCTGCCCCGACCACCGGGACATCAACGTCAAGTCGACCCCGGAGACAGAGCCGATACTCGAGACCATGAAGGCTCGAAGTCGTCCTCGGTCAAGGTCCCCCTCGACCTCCCGCTTGGAGCCGAGGGCATCGACGTCGGTGCCTTTGGCATCGGGGCGGGTGCCACCTCGACCCGCGCGGTCAGATCCCCTCGACTCCTCTTCAGACGAGTCAGCGTGGGAGACGGAGGACGAGGAGTCCCCCGACACTTTCCGGACTCGGTGCGTCCCTTCAGACTCACCGCAGTCTGAGCCCCAGAGTAGGTCCCCTCCGGAGGACACCCGGTTCTCTGAGTTCTTGCGGGACATGGCCAAGGCATTGGCGATCCCTGCTGACACCGAGGAGGAGCCTCGAGCCGAAGAGCTTGAGGCCCTCCAGTATGACTCTCCTCCGAAGGAGGCCTTTACTGTTCCGGTTCCTCCGATGCTGGAACGGCTCCTCTTCCGGATATGGGAGGCGCCGGTCTTGAGCAAGCAGGTTGATTCCATCTATCGACTCCGTAAGAGCCCTGGCTTCCAAAAGGCGCAGCTGACGCACCATTCCATGGTGGTGGAATCGGCCATGCATCATCTGAAGAGCCAGAAGATGCACTCCACGGTGCCCCCCGGCAGGGAGGCCCAGAACCTGGATGCTTTCGGCAGAAAGTGTTTCCAGGGCTCGATGCTTGCTTGCCGTGTCCAGTCATACCAACTGTACATGGGCATGTACTTACGAGACCTGGTGAAAGAGCTTGCCGGGTTCTCTGCTGGCCTCTCCGGGGAACCTTTGCAGAGGTTCCGGTCTTTGTCCTCAGGAATCAGGGACTTTTCCAAGTTCATGTCCCGAGCGGCCTACGATGGCTTTGAGGCTTCGGCTCGTGTGGCGGCAGCTGGCATTGGGGCCCGATGCCAGGCATGGCTGCAGTCATTGGACCTCGAGCCCTGGGTGCAGGACTAGTTGGTCGATGTCCCTTGCCGGGGTGAAAACCTTTTTGGCAAGCCCATGGCCGAGAAGGCGGCTGAGCTCAAAACCGTGCACCTGACTAGGACAAGTCTGTCCAGAAAAACTTCTTCCCCTTCTCACAAAAAGAAGGGCTCGGGTAAAAAGCCATTTTACCCGAGAAAGGTGGCTGCCTACAAACCTTTCCCTCAGTACCAGGCCTCCCCAGCTCCCCAACAGGGACAGCAGGCCAAGGGGCAGGGACATTGGCCCCGTAGGCAGAAGATCCCCAAGCCTCCGGCTCCTGCTCCTACCCAGCAGGGAGGGGGTTTTTGACTCCCACAGCATAGCCTCTCCGCCTCTGCTGCCCCATTCCTGCACAGGAGGTCGTTTAGCCCTGTTTACCCACAGGTGGCCACCCATTACAGGGGACGCTTGGGTATTAAGCATAGTCCACCAGGGCTATATGCGTCATTTCCAGCAGTTACCTCCTGTCTACTTCCCAGGAGAGCCTCTGAGGCCTCTCCTACACACAGACCTCCTCCTCCAAGAACTTCAGGGTCTCCTTCTGGACAAGGCGGTGGAGCCTGTACCTCCTCGCCTACAGGGGCACGGTTTCTACTCCAGGTATTTTCTGGTGCCAAAGAGAACCGGAGGTCTAAGGCCTATCCTAGACCTCAGGAACCTCAACAAGTTCTTGGAGAAAGAGAAGTTCAAGATGCTTACTCTTGGAACACTTCTGCCCTACCTCCAGCAGGGAGATGGCTATGCTCCTTAGATCTAAAGGATGTGTGTACACACATCCTCATTCATCCAGACCACAGAAAGTACCTCAGATTCATGGTGGGAGGAAACCATTACCAGTACAGAGTGCTGCCTTTTGGCTTAACTTCCGCCCCACGAGTCTTTACAAAGTGCCTAGCTGTGGTGGCGGCCTACTTGAGGACTCAAAGGGTTTTTGTCTTCCCCTATCTGGACGACTGGCTCATCCGAGGTCAGGCTGACCAGGAGGCCAGGGAGGCCACCTTCAGAACTGTGTCACTCCTTCAAGACCTAGGCTTTGTCATAAACTTTGCAAAGTCCACTTTGCTCCCCTCCCAGAACCTAGAGTTCATAGGAGCACGGCTGGACTCTTTGCAAGCTAGGGCTTACTTGCCAGAAGACAGTGCTCAAAGGCTCATGGAGTTGACATCCTGGTTTCTCAGCCTGCCAAGGGTTCCTGCCAGACTCTGTCTGCAGCTCCTAGGACACATGGCATCGACTGTACATGTGACCCCCAATGCCCGCCTCCACATGAGGCCTGCACAGTGGTGCCTCAGAACTTAGTGTAAGCAAGCCACTGGGAATCTAGCAGACAGTCAGGGTGTCCAAGCCATTCCTGGCTTCCTTTCAGTGGTGGCTACACCCCCCAACTTGCTTCAGGGGGTGCCATTTCAAGTGCCTGTCCCCACAGTGGTGTTGATGACAGATGCCTCCTTACAGGGCTGGGGTGCACACTGTCAAGAGAGCTGCACTCAAGGCCTCTGGTCCCCATGGGAAGCCAAGCAACAGATCAACCTACTAGAACTGCGGGCTATTCGCTTAGCTCTCAAGGCTTTTTCTCACACTTTGGCTCACCAGTCTGTTTTAGTTCAGACGGACAATCAAGTAGCCATGTTCTATGTGAACAAATAGGGCGGCACTGGATCCAGGCCTCTATGCCTGGAAGCACAGGCCCTTTGCTCTTTTGCCCTCAGGCACCAGATGTTGCTGAGGGCTGTTTATCTTCCTGGCCAGGAGAACTTTCTGGCAGACAGATTAAGCAGAATTCTGCAGCCCCACGAGTGGCAGCTGCACCCGTTGGTGGTTCAAAAGATTTTCCTGAAATGGGGACTTCCATTCATGGATCTCTTTGCCAGTCCCCTGAATCAACTGCCCAGGTTTTGTTCCAGGCAACCGCATCCCATAAGGGTAGCAGCGGATGCCTTCCTAATTTCCTGGTCCCAGGGCCTACTGTATGCGTTTCCTCCCATGCCTCTGGTGGCCCGAACCTTATTCAAGATTCTAAGGGACAAGGCCTCGGTCCTTCTGGTTGCTCCCAGATGGCCGAGACAGCCCTGGTTCCCACTCCTACTTCAACTGGCAGTGGAGACACCACTACCTCTGGGGTTCCAACCCGACCTTTTCTCTCAGGATCAGGGTTCCCTTCTGCACCCCAATCTCAAATCTCTCAATCTGATGGCCTGGAGGCTGCAAGGGTAGTCTTGGCTCCCTGGGGCCTGCCTCAGGAAGTTGAAGAGGTGGTCTTGGCCTCTAGAAAGCAATCCACCAGGAAAACGTATGCCTTGAAATGGAGGAGGTTCTCCTTGTGGTGTCAGCAGCGCAAGGAACATCCTTTCGGCTGCACTGTGCCAGTAGTGCTCCAGTACCTTCTGCACTTGTCCAATCAGGGCCTTAAGTCCAATTCTGTTCGGGTCCACCTCTCTGCTCTGGCAGCTCACCACTCAATGGTGGAGGGCCACTCTTTGTCGGTTCATCCCTTGGTGTCCCGGTTTCTCAGAGGCTTACTACTGCTTAAGCCTCCTCTCCGTCCACCGGCACCTGAGTGGGAGTTGAATGTGGTCTTGCATTAACTGACTCGCCACCTTTTGAGCCCATGGCTACATGTCCTTTACGCTTCCTTTCCTGGAAGACACTATTCCTAGTGGCCTTGACCTCGGCCAGGCGAGTGAGTGAACGTCAAGCCCTGGTCTGTGATAGACCCTACACTCGCTTCTATAGGAACAGGGTAGTCCTTAGGACTCATCCTAAGTTCCTCCCAAAGGTTGTCTCCTCTTTCCATCTCAACCAGGAGGTGGTTCTTCCAACGTTCTTCCCTAGGCCCCATGCCAGCTGGGCTGAGATAGTCCTGCATACCCTGGACTGTAGGAGGGCCTTATCCTACCTTGAGCATACGCAGGGGCATAGGAGGGCTACTCAGCTCTTCGTATCTTTTGACCCCAATAACTTGGGGGTGCCTGTCTCCAAGCGTACCTTGTCCATCTGGGTGGCTGACTGTATCACCTGGGCTTACAGGGCAGCTGACCTTCCATTGCAGGGTCGGGTCACGGCCCACCGTGTCAGGGCAATGGCTGCCTCAGTAGCTCATCTCCGCTCTGTTCCATTGGCAGACATCTGCAGGGCTGCAACTTGGTCCTCAAGCCAGACTTTTGCGGCCCATTACTGCCTGGAGAGGGAGTCCTGTAGGGACTGTGCTTTCGGTCAGGCAGTGCTCCGGAATCTCTTTGAGGTTTAGGCAACTCCTATCCTCCAGCCCTCTGGTTGGGCTACCGGTGGGGGTATGTTTTCAGTGAAATCCTTTCTCTGATGCTGAGGCTAGAGGGAGCTCACTTTTCAGCTCTGGGTCCCCGGTAGCCTGAAGCTGGGGAGTCCCATAAGTGAGGACTGACTTCCTGCTTGGTTCTGGAGAAAGAGTAGTTACTCACCTGTAACAGGTGTTCTCCAGGAGCAGCAGGAATCAGTCCTCACAACCCTCCCTCCTCCCCTGGGCAGTTGTACATAGTTCATTTTTACATTTTTGTGTGCTGTTTTTAGCTATGTCATTTGACTGAGCAAGATGGCACCTTTAGGCGGGAAGGGGACCGCGCATGCGTGCAGTATTCCCAAAGTCTTTCTTAGAAAGCTGGGGAAATGCTCCGCACGGGGGCTCCATCGGCGCCGATGTCACCCATAAGTGAGGACTGATTCCTGCTGCTCCTGGAGAACACCTGTTACAGGTGAGTAACTACTCTTACTGGGCTGGGGTGCCCATTGCGAGGAACTCCGCATGCAGGGCAACTGATCCCTGGTTGGGAGCCAGCAGCAGATCAACCTTCTGGAGCTCGGGGCCATTTTTCTGGCTATCAAGGCCTTCCACCACCTCCTTCGGAACCAGTCAGAGCTAGTCCAAACAGACAACTAGGTTGCGATATCCTTCCTGAACAAGCAGTTGGGCACGGGGTCTCACCAACTCTGTCAGGAGGCAGTAGCCCTCTGCTCATATGCGATCAGTCAGGGAATGCTCCTCAGGGCGGTATATCTGCTGGGCCAGGAAAATGCCCTAGCAGACAGACTGAGCAGGATCGTCCAGCCGCATGAATGGTAACTAGATCCCAGGGTGGCACAGCGGCTCTTCCGACTCTGGGGCATCCCAAGTCTGGGCCTCTTTGCAAGCCTGACCATTGCTCAGCTGCCCCACTTCTGCTGTCCCCAGCTGCATCCGTCCTGGGTAGCAGCAGACAACTTCCTTATCTCATGGTAAGAGAGCCTTCTGTACGCCTTCCCTCCCACACCACTAATTGCCAGAATTCTCTTCAAGGTCCTGCAGGACAAGGTTTCCATGATCCTGGTTGCCCTGTGGTGACCCTGTTGCTCCACCTCTTGATGGAGCTCCCGGTCCCTCTGGGGAACTTTCTGGGGCTACTGACCCAGGAGGAGGCTCCCTTCTTCACCCCAACCTGGGGTCCCTGACATTAATAGCATGGCTGTTGAATGGGTAGCCTTAGCACCTTTCAACCTCTCAAGAGAAGTGGAGGAAGTCCTCCTGGCCTCTCGCAAGAACTCCACTTGTTGGACCTACGCCTTCAAGTGGCGCAGATTCTCAGTGTGTTGTGTAGAGCAACAGATTGTCCCATTCTTTTGCCAGGTGTACATGGTGCTGCAGTACTTCACCTCTCGCATACCCAGACTCAAGTCCAACTCCAGAGTGCACCTGAGCGTGATCTTGGCGCACCATCATGCTATACAGGGCAAACCTCTTTCTCCGGGAACAAGCAGGAAGTCAGTTCTCACATATGGGTGATGGCATCAATGGAGCCCACGTGGATCCAATCCCCAGTTTTCAAAGAAAGCCTTTGGGACCTACACCGCACATGCGTGGTCACCTTCCTGCCCAAAGGTGCCACCTTACCTCAGTCATCTTTTTACTGAGGAGTCTGGCAGCCCTATGCACCCGGATAAAGTTGATTTTTTTTTCCATTGGTATCAGTGGTAATTTCTTCTTTTCGGTAATCAATCACCTTTCCACATCATCCCAGTGCCTTGCCATCATGCTTTTCGCTTGGGTACCTTTCTTTTCTTTTTTAGCCCGCTGGTTTTTCACTCGCAGCCTAGCTGGTCGAGATGTCGGAGTTTCACCTTGCGGGGCTCATTTTTCCTGCCATGTGTTTGACCAGTGGCTTCAAGCAGTGTTGCAAGTGCAATCGCACTATGTCCCGTATGAAGCACCACAATTCCTGCATTTATTGCCTCGGGGCGGAACATGACCTGTCTTCCTGCCCATTGTGCCTTTTAATGTCAGCCAAGACCCGGAAGGAATGTGAAAGGCGGCAGGGAGAGCTATTCAGCCCCAGGATCGGCATCAAGTGTAGAATCCCTGCCTTCGACACCGGCATAGAGCAACTCAGCACCACGCTCCCGAGCCTGGTCAGAGCCTCTGGATTGACAGACGTTGGAGTCGGAGGATCTTTTCTGGCAGAAGACTTCTTCAAAGCCCAAGTTAAGATCTGACCCTGGCCCGGGAGGTAAGACCTTGGGGACATGGGTGTGGAGCCCTCAACTCAATGCTGGGAATGACAGAGAGCGGCCCCCCCCCCCAAGCTACCTCAGAGGGACATGTCGACAGTTGGAGTTGGACCTGTTCCCCCGAGGCCATCACCATCCGGGACTCACCCTCCCGGGACCTGGCTTCAGAACCCCGAGAGCAGCGCCCGCTCTGGGCATGCCATTGGGCATCAAGGCCAGGATGCTAGCCCTCGATCGCAGCTTTGCTGCATTTGTTGAGGCTCACAGGGTCCTGACTCCATCACTCTGGGTCATCAGCGCCATTGACCATGCCATCCTCCTCTAGGATGTCTCCAGAGGATGCCCCACCTATCCTGGAGAGTTTGGCCTGTTTGGTGTTGACTCTGTTGGCTCCCAAGTTGCAGGCTAGCACATCGTAGGGCACAGCTGTGCTGGAGCCCCGACGTTGGGTGTCATCAACACAGAGTCAGTCTGATGACCATGGAGCGCTAGCTGACTCCTCTGGTTCAGAGTCTGCGTGGGAGACGGATGAAGAGTCTCCCGACACCGTTCTCTACTGGTACATCCGGTCTTCACTGAGGAAGATGTAGGGATGTTACCCAGGACTGAAATGGTATTTAAAGGTGATGACGCAGAAGAATTGAAAGAAATATTGATATATCGGTTAGATGTATTATAACTATTTGATAAACTGAAGAGTAGCAAATCACCTGGTATACATCCAAAGGTGTTAAAAGAACTGAAATATTTGATTGCAAACCTACTATTAGTAATCCATGAACTATCATTAAAATCATCAGTAATACCTGAAGATTGGAGGATGGCCAATGTAATGCCAATTTTTTAAAAGGGTTCCAGGGGGTGATCCAGGAAACTACAGACTGGTGAGCCTGCCGTCAGTACTGGTAAAAATAGTAGAAACCATTATAAAGAATAAAATTACTGAATATGTAGATAGTCATGGCTTAATGGGAGACAGCCAACATGGCTTTAGCCAAGGAAGGTCTTGTCTTGCTAATCTGTTATGTTTTTTTGAAAGTGTGAATAAACAGGTAGACAAAGGTGAGTCCGTTGATATAGTGTATCTGGATTTTCAGAACGCCTTTGACAAAGTCCCTCATGAGAGACTCTTGGTGAAATTAAAAAGTCATGGGATAGGAGGCAGTGTACTATTGTGGATCAGGAACTGGTTAAAGGGTAGAAAGCAGAGGGTAGAGCTAAATGGCCAATTTTCCCAATGTAGAAAGGTGAATAGTGGAGTACCCCAGGGATCTGTGCTGGGTCAGTTGCTTTTTAACATATTCGTAAATGACCTGGAAATGGAAATAATAAGTGACGGAATCAAATTTTCAGATGACACAAAATTATTCAAAGTTCTTAAAACCCATGAGAATTGTGAAAAATTGCAAGAGAACCTTGATAAACTGGAAGACTGGGCATCCAAATGGCAGGTGAAATTTAATGTGGACAAGTGCAGTTATGCACCTAGGAAAGAAAAACCCAAACTATGGTTACACAGTGCAAGGTTCCACATTAGGAACCACCACCCAGAAAAAAGATTTAGGCGTCGTCATGGATAACATGTTGAAACCTTCCGCCCAGTGTGCAGCGGCAGCCAAGAACGCAAATAGAATGATAGGAATAAAGGAATAAAACAAAGTTTATTATAATGCCTCTGTATCGTTCCATGATTTGACCACACCTTGAATATTGTGTGCAATTCTAGTCGCCGTATCTTAAAAAGGATATAGCGTTATTAGAAAAGGTACAGAGAAGAGCCACCAAAATGGTAAAGGGGATGGAAGGATACTCCTATGAAGAAAGGCTAAAAAGGGCTCTTCAACCTGGAAAAGAGATGGCTGAGGGGAGATATTAGAGAGGTCTATAAATTAATGAATGGAGTGGAACAGGTAAACGTAGATCGATTGTTTATGCCATGAAAATATAGAAGGACTATGGGGCATGCGATGAAGCTACAGTGTAACCTATTTAAGACTAATAAGAGAAAATATTTTTTCACTCAACATGTAATCAAACTCTGGAATTCGTTACTAGAGGATGTAGTAAAAGCAGTTAGTGTAGCCAGGTTTAAAAAATGTTCGGACAAGTTCCTGGAGGAAAGGTCCAGAAACCTTATTAAAGGGGACCCGGAATATCCACTGCTTGCCCCAATACAAGCATTGTGGAACCTGTGTCTTTTGGGGAAACTGCTAGATATTTATGACCTAGATTGGCCACTGTTGGAAACATGATACTGGGCTTGATGGACCTTGGTCTGATCTATTATGGCATATCTTATGTTCTTATCCCCTCCGACCCATCCCCGCCACACCATCGGTGATGGTTTCCTCCAGAGGACTTGGCTTTCCTGGAGTTCATCTGGGAGATGTCCCAGGCACTCGCCTTCGTGGGGGTGCCTGAAGACAAGCCATGTACCGAGGATCTTGAGATCCTCAAGTACGAGGCTCCCCCTCGGAAGGTGCTGATGGTACCCATTCCCCCCATCCTGGAGCGGTTGGTCTTCAGGATGTGGGAAGCCCCGGTGATTGCGCCTATTGTGAACTGTTAACTCGATTCACAATATCGAGTCGGCCAGAGCCCCGGCTTCCAGAAATCGCAGCCGCCACAACTCCATGGTGGTGGAGTTGGCTGTGCATCTCATTAAGAGCCAGAAGACGTACTTCTCAGTGCCTCCAGGCATGCACACCATGGATGCCTTTGGCAGAAAGTGTTTCCAGGACTCCTTGCCCAGATCCAGACATACCAGCTATACATGGGCATGTACCTGAGGGATCTGGCAAGGAAATCGCCGGGTTCTCAGCTGGGTTAGTAAGCAAACCTCTGGAGCGCTTCAGGACCCTGATGTCATCAGTGAGAGAGAGCTCCAAGTTTCAAATTCGAGCAGCCTTCGATGGCTTTGAGTCAGTGGCTCGAGTAGTGGTGGGCATTAGTGCCCAACGCCTTGCCTGGCTACAGTCCTTCAATTTGGAGCAGTGGGTTCAAGACAAATTAGCCGATGTCGCGTGCCGGGGAGAATCACTTGAGCAAGCCCATGACGGAGAAGGCTGGCAAGCTGAAGAAGGAATTCATGACCAGAACCAGGCTGTCGAAGAAAATGTCTGAGCCTTCCCGTAAGAAGGCTTCAGAGAAAAAGTCCTTCCACCTGAAAACCAAGAAGGCTTACGGAAATTACCCCAAGTCTCAGGCCTATCATGCTCCCCCGCAGGGGCAGCAGGCCAAGGGCCAGGGACATGGCCCCCATAGGCCGAAGTTCCCCAAACCCCAAACAGTGCCTCATCTGCAGCCTGAGGAGGGGGTTTGACTCATTGGGCATAGCCTCCCTCCCCCAGGAGATACATGACCCAGGGTTCACAGGAGGATGGCTGATCTACTTCGCTCACAGGTGGCCCAACATTACCATGGATGCCTGGGTGCTGCAGGTGGTCGGTAAAGGTTATCTCCTCCACTTTGCACAGCTGCCTCCTCCCTTCTTCCCTGTTGAATTACTGATGAACCCCTTGCACAGGGAGCTTCTGCTGAAGGAACTTGAGGGTTTGGTTGAAGATCAAGCAGTAGAGTCCGTCCCCCTGCACCTTCTGGGCAGGGATTTTCTACTCCTGCTACTTCGTTGTCCCCCTGGAAGACTGGGGGGCTTCCAGCCCATCCTGGATATACAGGACCTAAACTGCTTCCTGGTCAAGAAATAGTTTGAGATGGTATCCCTTGGAACCTTGCTGCCCTCCCTCCTGCGGGGAGAACAAACCAAACTATGGTTACACGATGCAAGGTTCCACATTAGGACCACCACCCAGGAAAAAGATTTAGGCGTCATTGTGGATAACATGTTAAAACCCTCCGCCCAGTGTACAGCGGCGGCCAAGAGAGCAAATAGAATGCTAGGTATCATAAGGAAAGGAATGGAAAATAAAAGAGAGGATATTATAATGCCTCTATATTGTTCCATGGTGAGACCGCACCTTGAAAATTGTGTGCAATTCTGGTCGCCGTATCTTAAAAAGGATATAGTGTTATTAGAAACGGTTCAGAGAAGAGCCACCAAAATGGTAAAGGGGATGGAAGGATACCCCTATGAAGAAAGGCTAAAAAGGTTAGGGCTCTTTAACCTGGAAAAGAGACGGCTGAGGGGGAGATATGATAGAAGTCTATAAATTAATGAACGGAGTGGAATGGGTAAACGTAGATCGATTGTTTACGTTATCAGAATATAGAAAGACTAGGGGACATGCAATGAAGCTAAAGAGTAAACTATTTAAGACTAATAAAAGAAAATATTTTTTCACTCAACATGTAATCAAACTCTGGAATTTGTTACCGGAGGATGTAGTAAAGGCTGTTAGTGTAGCTGGGTTTAAAAATGGTTTGGACAAGTTCCTCGAGAAAAGGTCCATAAACTATTATTAAGAAGGACCCAGGATATCAATGCTTGACCCAGTACAAGCATTGTGGAACCTGTGTCTTTTAGGGAAACTGCTAGGCATTTATGACCTAGATTGGCCACTGTTGGAAACAGGATACTGGGCTTGATGGACCTTGGTCTGACCCAGTATGGCATATCTTATGTTCTTATGAGATTGGCTGTGCTCCTTGGATCTCAAAGATGCCTACACCCACATTCTGATCCACCCAAGACATTGTCAGCACTTCCAGTTCATCGGCGGTGGTGGACGACATTTTCACCCCTTCGGCCTTGCCTTGGTTCCCAGAGTATTCACAAAATGCTTGGTGGTCGTGGCCGCTCGCCTCTGCCTCTTGGGGGTATTCATCTTCCCTTATTTAGACTATTGGTTCATTCGACCCACCACATGGGGGGGGGGGGGAGAAGCCTGCAATGCGATGCAATCCACTATCAGGCTACTCCAGAGCCTGTCCCATCTTCCGCCCACCCAGCAACTGCAGTCTATCGACACCCTCCTTGATCCACTCAGGCGAAGGCATTTGTGCCTCTCGATTGAGCTTGGCAGCAATCAGCCTGGCCCAGGCCCAGGCCGTCCAGTGAGACTCGGTAGTGACAGCCAGGCAAATGATCTGTCTGCTGGGGCACCTGGCCTCCATCATCCACGTCACCCCATTTGCCAGCCTCCGCATGAGGGCGGCACAGTGGACTCTCAGCACCCAGTGGATGCAAGCGTCCGGACATCTGGAGTACCGTATCCTGATAAAACCAGCCCTGAAAACCTCTCTTGACTGGTGGCAGGACCCCCTCAATCTCAGAGCTGGATGGCCCTTTCAGGCTCCGCCAGCACAATGCACCTTCACAACAGATGTGTCCAAGCTGGGCTGGGGGGCCCCCTGCAATCATCTGCAGTCACATGGTCCATGGTCACCAGAGGGGAGAGTGCCTCGCAGATCAATCTGCTGGAACTCCAGGCAGTCTATCATGCGCTGCGCATCTTCCAGGATCATCTGGAAGGCCAGGTGGTTCATGCCTGATGGCCAACCAGGTAGCGATGTACTACATCAACAAGCAAGAGGACACAGGGTCATACCACCTCTGTTGGGATGACCAGCTGTGTCGTACTACATCTGTTGGGAGGCGGTATGCCTCTGGAATTTTACAGTGGTGAAAGACATCTCCCTCAGTGTTATGTACTTACCAGGCCAGGACAATGTGCTGGCCGACTGACTGAGCCCCACGAGTGGAGGCTCAACCCGGCAGTGCTAGCAGAGATTTTCTGGTGTTGGGGGACCCCGGAGATGGACCTCTTTGCCAGTCAGGACAACATGCAGCTGCCGCATTTCTGCTCACTGATGCTGGCCCAGGGCTGGGAGGCAGCAGTCGCCTTTCTCCTCCCCTGGTCCAGAAACATCTTCTATGCGTTCCCACCCATGCCCCTTATTGCGTGGACCCTCCTCAAGATGCAAGCAGAAGCAGCCTCAGTGATTCTTGTTGCGCCCAGGTGGCCCAGGCAACCCTTGCTCCCCCTACTTCTGCAGCTATCCTGCTACTACTGGGGAGCACCCTGGATCTGCTATTGCAGGATAACAGGACCCTCTGCACCCCAATCTCTCATCGCTGTTGCTGACAGCCTGGATGCTGAGAGGCTAGTTATAGCACACCATGGCCTCTCCAGGCCAGTCGAGGATGTTCTCGTGGCCTTGTGTAAGGACTCTATGTGACGGGCGTATGCCTTTAAGTGGTGCAGGTTTTTGCTCTGTTGTGCAGAGGAAGGCCTTAACCCCTTCTCCTGCGCGATGCCAGGCATCCTGCGGTACCTTCTGCATTTGTCAGGGGCTGGCCTTAAGTCCAACACAGTTCAAGTGCACCTCTGTGCCATCTCTACTCATCATCACATAGTGGAGGGCCAAGCGGTGTCGCTGTACCCCCTGAGAGCAGATTCATGCAGTGCCTCCTTCTCTCCCGGCCCCCAATCCATCTGCCACTGGTGGCTTGGGACTTCAGTGGGGAAGCTTTTGGCTCCACCCTTTGAACACTTGGCCACCTGCCATCTCAGATTTCTTTCCTGGAAAGTCATGTTTCTGGTGGTGTTCACCTCTTCCATAAGAGTGAACAAACTGTAGGCGCTGGTGGCTCACACACTTTACACCAGATTCCACAAGAAGAGGGTTATCCTTCAAACTCACCCAAAATTCTTACTGAAGGTTGTTTCGGCCTTGCATTTAAATCAAGAAATGGTGTTGCCCACCTTTTCCTAGCCCTCATTCATCTAGGGCGGAAGCCTCACTGAACCTGCTCCGACTGTAAGCGGGCATTGTCCTTTTACATTCAGAGGACTCAGTCCCATTGCCGCTCAAAGCATTTTTGTCTCTTTTGACCCCCAGTTGACTGGGGCTGGCAGTCTCCAAGTGTACCCTTTTGTGCTGGGTGGCCAATTGCATCTCATTTGCCTACCAACAGGCAGGGCTCTCTCTCGAGTATCCATGTAACAGCACACAATGTGCGTGCCATGGCAGCCTCGGTGGCGAGTCTGCGCTCGGTGTCCTTACTGGAGATATGCCAGGCTGCCACTTGGTCTTCAGTGTACACCTTCGCTGCATATTACTGTCTGGAGGAAACCACCTGGAGGGACAGTGCCTTTGCCCAGGCAGTATTCTGTCACCTCTTCAGGGAATGATGCACCTCCTCCCTCTAACCTGTGGTGTCCAGGCTATAGGGGTGGGGATTGCATCCTCGATGCTGCTACTGTAGTGTCAGACTTCCAGCCAAACAGCACCCCTGCTGCCCTTACGGTCCGCTTTTTGGCTTGCTGTGTCTTTTACAGGTTTTTTGGTAGCCTGTAGCTGGGGAGTCCCATATGTGAGGACTGACTTCCTACTTGTTCCCGGAGAAAGCATAACAGGTGTTCTTCGGGGACAGCAGGAATCAGTCCTCACAATCCTCCTTCCTCCCTGTGGAGTTGTTTTCTTTGATGCTTCTTGAACTTTGTCATCATACTGAGGTAAGATGGCACCTGTGGGTGGGAAGGTGACCTCACATGTGCGGTATAGGTCTCAAAGGCTTTCTTTGAAAGCTGGGAATTGGATTCGTGCGGGCTCTATTGGCACTGACGTCACCCATACGTGGGACCGATCCTGCTGTCCCCAGAGAGGAGAACACCTGCTATAGGTGAGTAACTATGCTTTCTGCTCAGTCCCTTGTTACTCGATTTATGCAGGCCTTCTGCTATCTAAGCCTCTCATCTACCCACTCCTGGTGGAATGGGACCTCAATGTGGTTTTGATGCAGCTCACTAAGCTGCGTTTTGAACCTCTGGCTACCTGCCATTTGCAGTACCTTTCCTGGAAGGTCGTCTTCCTGGTGGTGCTCACCTCTGCCTGCAGAGTCAGTGAGCTTTAGGACTTAGTGACTGAGCCACCCTACACCAAATTCTACAAAAACAGGGTCGTGCTTCGCGCCCACGCTAAATTTCTTCCGAAGGTGGTATCTGTGTTTCACCTCAATCAGGAGGTGGAACTCCCCACCTTCTCACAGTCCCACGCTGACAAGGCGGCGGCCTTTCTCCATACTGTGGATTGTAAGAGGGCCCTGTCTTTCTACCTGCAACGTATCCAGGACCACTGCAAAGCCTCTCAGCTTTTTGTTTCCTATGACCCGTGTCACTTGGGGAAGGCTGTTACCAAGCGGACCCTGCATCACCTTCGCCCACGATCAGACTGGGCTCTCGGAAAGCCAGGTCACGGCACACGTCATCAGGGTTTTGGCAACCTTGGTTGCAAGGTTGTGCTCTGTTCCTGTGGCAGACATCTGCTGGGCTGCCAGCTGGTCCTCAGTCCACACCTTTGCAGCTCACTACTGCCTGAAGAGAGGGAGTCCCGATGGGACAGCACCTTCAGCCAGGCCGTGCTCCGTAATCTCTTCGAGTCCAGGCAGCTCCTACTCTCCAACCCTACTGTGTTCAGGCTACCAGAGTGATGGTTCTCCCTAGACACTGGGGTCCTTAGAGTCTCTCCTCAGACTCGTTTACGGCTGCTCACGGCTGGGCCATGTTTTTTACAGGTTCTCAGTAGCCTGTAGCTAGGGAGTCCCATATGTGAGGACTGATTTCCTGTTTGTTCCTGGAGAATGCGTAGTTACTCACCTGTAACAGGTGTTCTCCAGGGACAGCAGGAATCAGTCCTCACAACCCTCCCTCCTCCCCTTGCAGTTGCTATAAAAATTTTAGCCATTTTCTTTTGTCGGCTCTAGGTATGTTATCTGACTGAATAAAATGGCATCCTTGGGTGGGAAGGGGACCACGCATGCGTGCTGGCATATCCCAAAGGCTTTCTTTGAAAGCTGGGTAGAGGCTTTCTTTGAAAGCTGGGGAGATGCTTTCATGGGAGCTCCGTCTGCGCCAATGTCACCTACATGTGAGGACTGATTCCTGCTGTCCCTGGAGAACACCCATTACAGGTGAGTAACTATGCTTTAGCAGTAGTCCTGGTAGCAGGTGTCTGATGGCAGGCTATCTTAGATTGATTTTTGTAATAGCTGGGGTAGTGCTTTCTTGAGAATGCTGGAGGTGATGAAGCCTTGCTTTTATGGCCAGAGGAAGGCTTGGAATCAGGGGATGAGCTTTTACTGGTGTGATGCTTGCTCCTTCAAAGTGCTGCTGCTACCCCTCTAAAAGGCTAGTGTTTTCCCTTCCCATTTCTGGCTGACTTTCTTGATCTTGGCAGAGGGCTGCTCAGTAGTAAAGAGAGCTTTGGCAGGCTACAGCTGAGAAGGCTGGATTCCTCTCCCTCCACACCATCCTGCCTGAGTGTCATTGTCAGAGACTCCCACAGTGGCCTTTGGCTGCAGAGCAAACCGCAGACACTGTGGCTGGCTGAGAGGTAGGCTGTCTGCATCAGCATGAGTGGTTGGGGAGGAAGTGGCTCATGGTAGTTGAGGATGGGAGAGTTTGTCAGGAGCGTTGGCAGAATGCTTAAAGGAATTTTTGCTACCCACTACCTTTCTTTTTGTGCTTCTTTGCCACATTGGGATTGGATGCAGTGTCCAGACCCTGCTGGTGCTCATTTAAAGCCCTCTGGACTTGAGGTGTATGTCATACTGATGGCGGACAAACCCACTGATACCTCACCATTACCTATTTTGTAGGCACCTTTTGCTGGGGTTCATTTGAGTGGGAAACGTTTTGAGCTGTATTGACTCTTTTCAGGCATGAAGTTGGGATTCTTTTGTGTGTTCTTTCTACACGTGTGGGGGTAGAGCTAAGCATATCTGGTTTGGCCAACAGACAGAAGACTGAGGAGGATTGAGAAATGGTTAGTGCAGAAAAACCCACATACATGCCCAGAAAAGGATTTTGAAAGTTCTGGGCTAGAGAAGGACAATCTGTCTAGGCAGCTGTCAGATGATATCACCAGAGGTGGTGCTGCATTATCTTGGCTGTCACCAGAGAAACCTCTGAGCCTGTAAAAATCCAGTGCATTTACAAAAGGTATAGTAAAGACTGGTTTCAAGATTAGTGTGATTTCATTGTGCAGCTGTAGCACAGATCCAAATCTGAGGCTCTTTTTCCATTGATGCCAGGAAGAGCTGGGCATGGGAATGGGTGGAGGATGGAGTAAGTTGCAGGTATTTGATCTTCCCTTCAAGGCTTCATCTGAACTGCAGTATATTAAAAACAGTTTGTTTTCCAAGATAGGATTCTTGTTTTACTTTCCCATTAGTTTTAAACTAAAGTGAAAAACATTCTTTTACTGGAACCAATCGCAGAATATTTGCAGATCACATTTCAGTGTTGTCAGTTGCATCTTAAACACATTGGGGGGGGGGGATATTTGGTGGCAACTAGCTTGTCGCCACTGAACTTAAGACCCAGTTATTCAATGCCAGGGCCATGTCCAGCCACCAGCATTGAATATCTGGGTTGGTCAGATAGCATGGACAGTGGCGATATTCAGCTGCTGACCGGTTAGCTTCTGTGGCGAAAGTTAGGCCAGCCTTTAAGGTGCCTAACTTTTGCTGCTTAGGGATAACTGGGCAGCAGCTGAATATCACTGTTGTCAGGTTATCCCCAGGTGCTACCTCCACTCCACCCCCAGAACACCCCGATCCTAGCCAGCTAACATTGGGGCATTTGGTGACAGCACCCAGGAAAAATAACAGTTGCAATTAGGTCTGCTAACTGCATTAATGGCTTTGACTATTGGGCCTATTAGGTTAATCTTATAAAAAGAACTTTTTTTCATGAAATACAGACTGTCTTTTTAGTTAAACTAGGTCTTTGAGGAATGCCAAATGTTTTAAAAAAATCAGTTTTCCTGATTAAGCAGGCTGACAATCTTTTTTTTTTTTTCTTGATTTTAGAGTTGATTATCACTGCAGGAGGTGAGAATATTCCGCCAGTTCCTATTGAGGATGCACTGAAAGAATGTGTGCCCATAGTCAGCAATGCTATGCTGATTGGAGACAAGAAAAAATTCCTCTCCATGCTCATCACCTTGAAGGTACTTTGACCATTTTTGTCACCTGTCAATTGTATTTACAGGCCATGCCTTTGTTCGAAGAATATGTATATGAGAGGAGAAATTTCATGAGAAAAAAAAGTGCAATGTAAAATGGCCATTGTCAATAGGTATTCAGCTGTCATAATTAAAACAAATCCAACCTGAGCTATCTTCCAGTCAGGTGGCTCAATTGGCTAGTATTTGAAGTATAAACACATTCAGGCTCATTCCATCCCGAACGTACAGAGGGGGTCGCGATTCTGATCCCGCGAGGCTAGGATCAGAATCATGATCAGGCCTGTATGTGCAGGCCGGGACTGCAATTCAGCCCGGCCTGAAAGTACAGGCACTGCCTCACTAACTCAGGGCATTTAAATGGAGCAGAGGCGCCATGGCATCCAGTTGCCATGGCACCATGGCTCCATTTAAAAGCTGCAGTGCTGGCCGCTGGAACAAACTGTTTATTCTCCAGGAACAAGCAGGAAGTCAGCCCTCACATATGGGTGACATCGGCACTGATGGAGCCCACGCGGAGCATTTCCCCAGCTTTCAAAGAAAGCCTTTGAGAATGCCACCACGCATGCATGGTCCCCTTCCCGCCCAAGGATGCCATCTTGATCAGTCTCTCTTTTTCCATGGAGTCCTTCGGACGCACGTCCTGTACCTTGGAAAAAGTTTCCTAAACACTCTCTCTATTTTCAGTTTTCCGGTCCTCTTCCCGCTGTCCCCAGTGCCCTTGCCTCGGCAGCAGGCTCCAGGACTTTGTGGGTTTTTTCAAATTTTCATTTTTTCCATTTTTATTGACCAGCGTATTTTCGCGCCCTTTTCAACCGCTGACCGAGCCGAATGTGTTCGATCTTGCAGGGATTCTTTTTGCCCCCATGGCCTCCGGTTTCAAAAAGATATCCTCCAAGGCCATTCAGAGCCAGAAGCAGAAACTGGATTACATTTTCCGCAAGGTGGCCCCGATGTCCTCGATAGCTTCCCTCTCCACCGACCTTCAGCCTCTAGGTCCCCCGTGGCCTCAGCACCACTCTGAGCAAGGGACTCCCAAAAGGGAATGGAAGAAGAAGGCCTTGAGGATCCTGTCTGCTCCGGATAAGCATGAGCGTTCTTGCACTCAGTCCCTCAGCCCTCCTGAACAGTCCCAAGAGTCTGAGAAGAAGCGGCCTCGCAAGGTACCTTGTACAGACATGGAGGCTTCTGGCAATGGCACTTGGTCTCCCAAGGGTTGTTGCGGTGAGGACCCCCTCTCCTCTTCGACTCCCGACCCGGTCACCCCGGCGTCTGTATCACAGGGCCCCACTCCCGAATGGGAGGCCCAAATGCTGACAGTGGAGCGTAGCGTTTCTGCCTTCCTTGCAGCCCAGCAGGCGCTGGTACCAGGCCCCACTGGCACACGCCCTGAGACCTCGAGTGTGACACCTGTGATGGCTCCCCAGACGGCTATGACAGCCCCGAGAGCCAAGAGCCTTGTGAGGGATCCCGGCAGAGGTCTCAATCTCCATCCTGGTCTTCGGGTGCGAGATCTTCTCAACTTAGAGCTCTGGCTCCAGACGGGCTTCGGCCTCAGGAGCCCCAGCGCAAGGCACAGGCTCTGATCGAGCAACCTAGCTCCAAGTCTTTCTCGGAATTCTCGGGCTGGGAGTCCGAAGGGGACACTTCCCCTGAATCCCAGGCTCATCGGGACCTCCCCTCAGATCCTTCCCCGCTGGTTCAGAAATGGTGGTCTCCTCCCGAAGACACCTCCTTTCTGGAGTTTGTGTGGGACATGGCTCGAGCCCTGGTGCTCTCCATGCAGTCAGAGCAGGAGCCCTGTGTGGAAGAACTCAATATTTTGCAATACGAGGCTCTGCCGAGGGAATCCCTCATGGTCCTGGTCCTGCTCATCCTAGCCAGGCTGATCCTCCGCATGTGGGAGACGCCTGCATCTATCCCCATTGTCATCAAGTGCCTGGACAGCATGTACAGGATCCAGCGAGGGCCCGGCTTCAGAAAGACCCAGCTTCCCCCATACCTTGATGGTGGAGGAGTCCGCCATGCAGAAGTAAAAGAGCCCAAAAACTCAGTCCTTGGTCCCGCTGGGTAGACTCTCGTGCTCTCAATGCCCTCGGGTGTAAGGCCTACCAAGGCTCCATGCTGGTGTGCCGCATCCAGGCTTACCAGTTATGCATAGGTATGTTCCTTCGTGACCTCGTGAAGGAGCTCAGGGGTTTCCAGGTGGACCTCAACAGCGATTACCTCCGTCGTTTCAAGTCTCTCCTAAAGTCAGTGAGGGACTGTTCAAAGTACCTTTCTCACGTTGCCCACGACAGCTTTGAGTTCTCTGCTCGGGTAGCAGCTGCTGGTATCGGGGCCAGGTGACAGGCCTGGCTTCAGTCCTCAGACATCTAACAGTGGGTCCAGGAGAAGCTGCTTGATGTACCGTGCCTGGGTGAGCAACTGTTTGGTAAACCGATGGAGGACAAAGCAGCGGAGATTGAGACAGAGTACGTAACCCGCACCCATCTCTCCCAGAAGACTTCTTCCCTCCCACAGAAGAAGCAACAGGGCAAAAAGCCTTTCTTCCCGAGGAAGGGTCTCCCCTACTGGGGCTACCCGCCTTACCCTCTGGCGCTGGCTCCGCCCCAGGGTGGACAGAGCAAGAGCGGCTATCAGGGCCCGCGTAAGCCGAAGGGTCCCAAAAGCCAGACCCTGGCACCGGCCCAGTCGGCCAAGGGTTTTTGATGCCAAATGCATAGCCGCTCACCCTCCAGCAACCCAATTACCGGTGGGAGGATGCCTGGCCCACTTTGTTCCCTGATGGGAGTCTGTCACCTCAGATAGCTGGGTCCTCCAGGTCATCCGGGAGGGTTACCTCCTTCACCTGGACAGCCTTCCTTCCCCAAGACAGGGCAGACCACCTCATTGCTCTGGCATCCATGGTCCAATGCTGTGACATGCTCTCTGGCATCCATGGTCCAATGCTGTGGCATACTATCGGCCCAAGCAATGCTCTGTCTCCTCAGCTATATGGCCTCGACGGTCCATGTCTTCCCCAATGCCCAGCTGCACATGCGTGCGGTGCAGTAGTGCCTTCGGGCTCAATGGTCCCAGGCAACAGGTTGCTTCCGAGGTGCCGTCTCAGTCACGCCTCTGCTCACAGAGTCCCTCGAATGGTGGCAGGACGCCCGGAACTTGCTCCGAGGCATGCCGTTCCAGGCCCCACAACACAACTTGACCTTGACCACAGATGCCTCACTCATGGGCTAGGGAGCCCATTGCGGTGAGCTCCGCACACAGGGGAATTGGACCCTGGAAGAGTCCCAGAAGCTGATCAACCTGCTCGAACTCCAGGCGGTCCTCCTTGCCCTCTGGGCATTCGGGACCCACGTTCACCACCAAGTGGTGCTCGTCCAAACAGACAACTGAGTAGCAATGTTCTTTATGAGCAAGCAGTGGGATACCAGCTCTTACAGCCTCTGCCTGGAGGTGGTAGCCCTGTGGTCCTTCATGGGTCGCCAGGGCATAACCCTACAGGCCACCTATCTCCCGGGCCAGGACAATGTCCTGGAAGACAGGGTGATCTGGCTCCTCTATCCACACAAATGGCGCTTCTGCCAGCAGACGGTGCAGCGGCTGTTCTGGCGTTGGGAGACCCCAGACCTAGACCTCTTCGCCAGCCTGGTGAACTCCCAGCTTTCATGGTTCTGTGGCCTGGTTCTACACCCAACCTGCATATATCCTTCTGAAGAATATAGAATTGCACACAATACTCCAAATGAGGTCACACCAGAGACTTATACAGAGGCATTATCACCTCCTTTTTTCTGCTGGCCATTTTTCTCCCTATACATCCAAGCATTATGCTGGCTTTTGCAGTCACCTTTTCTACCTATTAAGCTACTTTAATTATGCCCTGGTCCTGCACTTCTTTTGTGGACAGAAGTACCTCACCCCTTACACTGTACAGCTCCTTTGGACTTTTGCAGCCCAGATGCATGACCCTGCATATTTTAGCATTAAATTTCAGTTGACAAATTCTAGATCTTTCCACAAGTTTAGCTAGATCCACCCTCCCCCCTCGTTATCTCGGGTGTCTACTCTATTGCAGATTTTGATATTGTCTGCAAACAAGCAAACCTTACTTGACAGTTCTTTCGCAATTTTACTAACAAAGATGTTAAACAGATTCGGACCAAGGACAGATCCCTGCGGCACACCACTAGTAACGACCGCCTCCTCAGAGTGCACTCCATTTACCTGTATCCTTTGTCGCCTCCCACTCAAACAATTTCTAGCCCAATCAGTAATTTTAGTATCCATCCCTAGGGTGCTCAGTTTGTTTATAAGTCGCCTGTGTCAAAGGCTTTACTGAAATCTAAATACACCACATCTAGGGCTCTCCCTCGGTCCAACTCCCTGGTCACTCAGTCAAAGAAATCAATCAGATTTGTCTGACAAGACCTGCCTCTGATGAATCCATACTGCCTCGTATCCTGCAATCCATTGGACTCCAGAAACCTCACTATTCTCTCATTTAGTAGCCTTTCCATAATTTGCTAACCTCGGAGGTTAGACTAACTGTCCTGTAGTTCTCAACCACATCCTTATGCCTGCTTTTATGTAAAGGGAACACATGTGCCTCTCTTCCGTCCTCTGGCACCACTCCCGACACCAAAGAGGCATTGAAAAGGTCAGACAGTAGAGCCGATAGAACGTCCCCAAGTTCTCTCAGTATTCTTGGATGTATCCCATCTGGACCCATGGCTTTGTTTACTTTTAGTTTAGCTAGTTCCTCTCGAACAGTCTTCTGAAAATCAGATTCCCGTCACTTCTATTGCTGTTTGTGAGTGTTTTCTGAGGTCCTGAACCAGGCCCTTCATCTGTGAACACAGAACAGAAAAATTTGTTAAGCAGTTCTGCTTTATCCTCATACGTTTCTGCATATTCTTCCCCTGTACTCTTGAATCTGACAATACCACTTTTGCCCTTCTTCCTTTCACTAGCATATCTGAAAAATGTCTTATCCCCGCATTTTATTGCACTGGCTATTTTTTCTTCTTTTTGTACCTTTGCTTTCCTGACTACTTTGCTAGCGTCTCTAAGTTTCTCCAAATATAGTTGCCTGTCTTCCTCTCTGTGATATCTTGTATCACCCTCACCAGGCTCTCGAGGAAGACTTCTGATCCTTCTTGCAAGAAGACTTACTACCAGCGTGAGTGCCGATACTTCCCAAGGCTCTCAGCCAAAGGCTTAGGCTCCTCGTCCACAGAGGTAAGAGAAGCCCCAGAAGACTCAGCCTACCCTGCAGCCCAAGCCAGACGTGGGATTTTGACTGGCTCCTTTGGAGCGTAGCCAAAACGCCAGTGACTGTAGAGGAAAACGTTCTGGTGGGGGCGCGGCTTGTCTTTTTTGCCCACAGGTGGCCTCTTAATATCTTGGATGTGTTGGTGCTGCAAATTCTCAAAACATCTACATGCTGGACTTCGCCGAACTGCTACCCCCTTCACCCCCCTGAAGGAGTATTCCCTCGACCCTCTGCATCTCTTCTTTCTGCAGGGGGGAGGTTTCCGCCCTTCTGGCCATCCTCCCCATAGAGCCTGTGCCTCTGGCTCAGGTCAGGCGGGAGTTCTACTCCAGGTATTTCCTGGTCCCCAAGAGGGGTGTTTCAGCCCATCTTGGATCTCCAAAACCTCAAAATTTTCCTGGTGTAAGAAAAATTCAAAATGGTCTCACTGGGGACTCTGCTCCCTTACTTAGTGAAGGATGGTTGGCTATGCTCTCTGGATCTCAAGGATGCATACCCTCACATACCGATCCAGCCTACCCACAGGAAATACTTCGGGTTCGTCCTGAGAGATCTGAGAGAGTGCTTCCCTTCGGTGCTCTGCATCTTTACGAAGTGCCTCGTGGTGGTGGTCGCTTACCTCCGGATATGGGGGTCTTCATCTTCCCCTATTTAGATGACTGTCTCGTGATGAGTTCCACCTTGGAGGGGGTCTTGCTGTCAACTCAGCTGACCATCTGGGTGCTCAAACCGTTGGTGTTTGTTGTCAACTACCCCAAGTCCCACCTTCAGCTCTCCCAGCAATTGGAGTTCATAGGAGCCCTCCTCGACCCCGTTTCAGACTCTAGCTCTTCTTCTGATGGATTGCCTGCAGAGACTGACAGCCTTAGTCTGCAATACCCTGCAGAAGCGTCAGATAATGGTTCATGGGTTGCTGAAGGTGCTCTATCACATGGCCTCGACAGTGTACGTCACTCCTTTGGCTCACCTGTCGATGAGACAAGCTCAATGGACTCTGCATAACCAGTGGAGACAGGCCACCGGCTGCTTCCAAGACCAGCTGGTGGTTACCGTGCCTCTGGTTCAGTCCCTGCACTGGTGGCTGGAACTGCAGAAGTTGCTCAGAGGCCTCCCCTTTCAGACATCGCCTCCCCAGTGGATGCTGATAACCGATACATCCAAGCTCGGCTGGGTGGCCCATCTGGATGGCCTGCACACTCAAGGAATGTGGTCTTAGCAGAAGAGTTTTCACAAGATCAATTTTCTGGAACTCTGGGCCATAGCAAATGCCCTCTGGGTGTTCAGGGTCCACCTCGCCAACCAGATTGTCTTGATTCAGACCAGCAAACAAGTGACAATGTATTATGTCAACAAACAGGGAGGCACAAGCTCTGTATCTCCTGTGCTGGGAAGTGGTCCACTTATGGAAGTTTGCCATCACCCCTGGGAATGGAATTGAGAACCACTTACCTGCCTGGGGAACTGAATTCCCTGGTGGACCAGTTGAATCGCGTCCTCCAGCCACACAAGTGGACCTTGGACAGGTTGTGCGCAGGATCTTTCGGGAGTGGGGTGCTCCATCGATAGATCTCTTTGCCACCCTGTGCAATGCCCAGATGGCCCACTTCTGCTCCAGGGTCGCGTTGAGTAGCCGACTAGCACTGGATGCTTTCCTTCTGCACTGGGGAGTAGGCTTGCTCTACAAGTTTCCGCCCAGTCCTCTTGTGGCAAACACTTTGCTGAAACTCCAGGCCGATAGGGGCATGATGATCCTCATCGCACTGTACTGGCCCAGGCAGCCATGATTCCCCCTGCTGCTTCAGCTCTCTTGGCAAGACCCCCTATGGCTAGGCTCCCCCTCGGACCTCATCTCACAGGAGGGACGGGACCCCAGTGTCTGTTCCTTGGTGCTCGTGGTATGGATGTTGAGCAGGTAGTTCTGCCAGAGCTTAACCTACATGAGAGAGTCACAGAAGTCCTCCTGGCCTCCCATAAAGCTTCAACAAGAAGGTTCTATGTGCTGAAATGGAAAAGGTTCTCCTGGTATGCTAACCGGGCCCTGGACCCCTTCTCCTGTGCAGTGGACAAGTGGCTCAAGTATCTCCTGCACCTCTCTGAGTCAGGTCTTAAGTCCAATTCTGTCAGAGTCCACCTGAGCGTGATTGGAGCCTACTATTGTGACTCGGAGGGGAAGCTCGTATCGGCTCAGCCCTTGGTGGTTCGGTTTATGTAGGGCTTGCTCCTCTCTAAGCTTCCTGTTAAGTCCCCAGCAGTGGCTCGGGATCTTAATGTGGTTCTGGTGCAGCTCTTGTCTGCTCCCTTTGAGCCGCTAGTTTCTTGCCTTTTAATGTTCCTGACTTGGAAGGTCTTGTTCCTAGTGCCAGTTACCTTGGTATGTCATATCGGTGAGTTCCAGGCTCTGGTGGCTCACTTGCTGTATACCAGATTTCATCATAATAGAGTGGTCTTGTGTGCTCATCTGCATTTCCTTCTGAAGGTGGTCTCTGCTTTCCATCTTAATTGGTCAGTTCTGCTGCCTACCTTCTTTCCTAGGACTCATGCCCACAGGAAGAGGTGGCACTGCACATGCTAGACTGCAAGCGAGCCCTGGCCTTCTATCTTGAGCGAATAAAGGCCCACCGATGGTCCACCCAGTTTCTGTTTTGGCCCCAGTAAGCCAGGGGCTGCCATTTCCAAACACACACTGTCAATTTGGCTAGCAACCAAAAAAAAAAGGTCAATTTTAGAGCGAAAGTCCAATAACAAGTCTGAAAAAAAATCACTCCACAAATGCACACATAATCACATCAGGTATATATGCATGTAAAAATGTATATGTAAATATGGAAGGAGAAAAGAGTCTCTGAATCCAATGAGGTGGGAAAACTAGCACAAGCTGTACACGCCCAAGTCCAAACCTCTTAACATCAATGGCTCTGAAAAACCTCTTCCACTACTTTTTTATATAAATTGAATTTTGGTAATACTCATCCAATGTTTCAAAATTGTATCAAATTGTAATTCAAATCTTCATAATCATCTCCTGCAATCTGTCAAAGCATGGCTTGACTGAACCATGACTATGATGTAAATTCTCAAACAGTGTCGTGCATATAATGCCCTTGAGATAGAAAATCATCTTACCTTTTCATAATAGCACAGCTGTTGAACGGGCTCACCAAAGACACACACAGGCTGCCAAGGTGTTTTGCTACACACTTCTTCAAGGAATGCACCATCAAAATTGTATCAAGAATGCTCATAACCACATTCTGCAGTTAATTCCAACATTGACATCAACCAATTCAGCCACAGCGATCTTCAGTTAAGATTTGGCTAGCAGACTTCATCTTTTGCTTATGCCCAGGCAGGTCTCAGCCTTGATGGTCACACTGTCAGAGCTCACAGTGTCAGAGCCATGACTGCATCGGTGGCCAACCTACGCTCGGCCTCCATGGAGGAATTCTGCAGGGCTGCAACATGGTCTTCTGTCCATTCAGATGTCCCTGCTGTCTGAATGGGATTTCCAGTGGGACAACAACTTTGGCCAGGCTTAACTCCGGCATCTCTTTGGGGATTAGGTTTTAACTCCTTCCCACCAGGCTCTACTCTCTGTCCAGGCTACCAAAAAGAAACTTCTCAGTATGAGTGCTGCTAGCTGCATGATTACGCTGAAGATGCTGCATCAGTTAGGTACCCCAGGGGACTATCTTTACTGTTCTTTGTGATTCTCCAGTTTTGTTTTGCCCCTGTTGGGCTTCCGGCCTCCTCTGTTTTCAGTAGCCTGTCGCTTGGGAGTCCCACATGTGAGGACTTCATTCCTGCTTGCCCAAAGAGAAAACGTAGTAGTAGGTGATGGTTGTGGACAGCGGAAATAAGTCCTCACAACCCTCCCACTTCCCCAAGAAGTTGTCTTCTGCTACAGCGTTGATATTATACTGGAGAAAATGGAACTGCGGCAGGGGCGCAAGTACAATGGAGCCTCCCAAAAGCTTCTAATGGAAGCTGGGGAGTGTTCCCACACAGGGCTCTGTCGGTGACATCACCCATACATGAGGACGTATTCCTGCTGTCGATGGAGAACTCCTGCTACAGGTGAGTAACTACGCTTTACCCAAAAGTAAGCAGTCCCAACTCACCAAGAAGAAACAATGATACCTGCAGGGCTCTCTGTGGACAGTGTGCATATCAAGTCCAAAAGAAAAATATCATCCCACCAATACACACATAATCCACACGAGATGTGTAAATGAAAAAATATATGTAGGAAAATGTATAAAAATGGAAGGAGAAAAAAGCCTCAGAATCCAATGAGGTGATAACATCGGCACAAGCTGTACATGCTCAAACCCAAACTTCTTAACATTAATGGCTCTAAAAAAACCTCCTTCCCTTATAACCAACATCTTTTTATCAAATTATAATCCACATCTTCTTAATATCTCCTGTAATCTCTCGGAACATATCCTGATTGAATGTAAATTCTCAAACAAACAATACGTCATGCATGTAATGCCCTTAAAGCCAAAGGCCAAACTTAACTTTTCATGGCATAATAACTCGCCACCACTGTTGAACAGGCTCACTGATGCTACACACAGGCTGCCAAGGCATTCAAAGATGCCACTATGCAGACCACCTTGGACAAGTTGCTACACCTGAAGGCAGTGGTACCCGTCACCCCAGACGTGTGGGACAAGGGCAAATATTACATCTATTCTGTGGTGCCAAAGGAGGATGGTTCCTTTTGGCCCCTTTTGGGCCTCAAGGTGGTCAATGAGCTCTTGCACATCCTGCTCTTCCGGATGGGAACCTTGTGCTCTGTGATTCAAGTAGTGCACCGAGGGGAATGCTTGTTACCTCTGGATCTGGCCGAGGTGTATTTTCATATTCCAATCCAGGCGGATCAGCAGAAGTGTTTGCGTTTGCCATGCTTGGTTCTCACTATCAGTTTGCTACCCTCCATTTTGGGCTATTCTCCACCCCAAGGAAGTTCTCCAAGGTCATGGTGGTGACTGCTGCGGCGCCAAGGGATCCATCCTTATCTGGACGACTGGCTTTTCCGAGCTCGTTTCCTCTCAGAAGCATCTCAGGTGACATCCTGCGTGATGTCCTTTCTGGAATGCCTGGGTGATCAATCAAGAAAAGAACAAGCTATTGCCTTCCCAGTCCTTAGAGTTTCTGGGAACAAATTTCAGCTTTCAAGTGGGCAGAGCTTTCCTGCCAGGGGAGAAAGTCAAAAGACTGTTGGATTGCCTGACACAGTAGGCCCCCAAAGTCTTGGATTATCTTTAGCTCCTCGGATTGATGATGGTATCCATAGCGATGGTGCCATGGGCACCTGCTCACATGTGACCGCTTCAGTGGTCCTGGTTGATTCGATGATTCCTGGGTTCTCAGGAGTTCACATGCAGGCTTCTGCACCCATTGATGGTGAAGGCCAGCAAGTGGTGGTGGCAGCAGCCCTGTCATCTGAGGAAGGGCATACTGCTGGACGATTTCTCCTGGATCATGCTGACAAAGGATGCCAGTCTTTTGGGCTCGGGAATCCAATGCCAAGACCATATAGCCCAAGGCTGTTGGATCCGCAGGGAAGCGGTGTGGTACATTAACCTCCTCGAGGTGAGGACCATCAGGTCGGCACTTCTGCACCTTTGGCCCCTGGTTATGGGCTGGGTGGTTCAAGTGTTTTCAGACAGTGCCACAGCAGTGGCTTTTGTCAGTCAGCAGGACGGCACAAGGTGCCCTGAGGTGGTGCAGGAGATGGATCTCCTATTTGGGTGAAGAAGAATCTTCTATCCTTGTTGACCCAGCACATTGGCAGGTTGGACAGTGTGGAAGCGGACTTCCTCAGCCGGCACTCTTTGAATCTTAGAGAATAGGAGTAGAGTCAGGAGGCATTTCATTTGATTCTGCGCCGTTGATGTTGAGATGGATCTGATGGCAACCTGCTCAAATGTGAAAGTTTACTGCTTCTTCATTTGCCATATGGAGACTGTGTCTGAGGGCGTCAACATCCTGACCCAGCCATGGCCAAGTCAGCAGCTGCTGTACATGTTTCCTCCATGGGGCATATGATTCGGCATATAGAGCACCACCCAGGCAAGATGTAATGGTAGTGCCGGACTTGCCATAGAGAGCATGGTTTGGAGACCTGTTGGGGCTCCTGCAGGCACCACCTCTTCGGCTGCCTCCATTTCGGGGACTATTTCCGAGAGACTGATTATCCTGGAGGACTTGGCTCCTGTTCCACCTGCAGCATGGCTCTTGAAAGGAGACTGTTAGCACGTAAGGGCTACTCGCTAGCAGTGATCTCTATTCTGCTTGGTGCCCAGAGGAGGTTTACCAAGCTAGCATAAGTACGGATATGGTGCCTCTTTGAGCGCTGGTACAGCACACGGCACTTGACTCCTGAGGCAACCAAGGTGTCCTCCTTGTTAGCCTTACTGCAGGATGGCCTAGAGAAGGGCCTCTCACTTAGTTCCCTGAAAGTTCAGGTGGTAGCTCTGACCTGTTTCCATGGTATGGTGACGGGCAAATCTTTGGCCATGCACCCGGATGTCTCACGTTTTCTCCAGAGGGTTCGGAATCTACAACCTTCCCTTCGGATTGTGATCCCTTCCTGGGATCTATGTTTGGTGCTCAGGGCCCTGATTGTAGCCCCCTTTGAGCCGCTGAAGCATGCTACCTTAAAGGATTTGGCACTCAAGACAGTCTTGATCTTGATTTGTTCTGCAAGGTGGATCTCAGAACTCCAGGCTCGGTCTTGCTAAGATCCTTATCTGTCTTTTTTCAAAGGAGGTAGTTTCCATTTGGCCTGTGCCTTCTTTCTTGCCTAAGGTGCTATCTTCCATTCGCGTGAACCAGGTGTATTGCCTGCCCTCCTCCTGTAAGGAGCAGTGTTGGGGAAAGGATAAGATCTTCGCCTTGTAGATGTCCGCAGGGTGCTTCTCTGGTTCTTGGAGGTTATGAATTCCTTTCATAAGTCAGACCATCTTTTTATGCTGTTTGCTGGCCTGCACAAGGGTGAAACGGCAACTAGGTCGACTTTGGGGGCTTCTGATTAAGGAGGCTATTGCATTGGTATATCTGTTGCGGAACTGGCCGGTTCTAGAGGGTTTGCATGCCTATTCTACTTGAGTACAAGCGTTCTTGTGGGTGGAGCAGAGCCCAGTAGCTCCTGGAGACATTTGTCGGGCAGCAACGTTGGCATCACTTTCCACTTTTGTCAAGAATTGCTTAGGTGGACATGGCCTTTGGCTCTTTTGCGAGCTCCTGTGTCTTCTCCTGCCCAGTGATGTTGTAGCTTTAGTACATCCCACTTGTCTGAACTGGTCTAGCAGGACGATATGGAAGGTGACATTATACTTACCGGTTAATGTCCTTTCCTTGAGTCCTGCTAGACCAGTCCAGGACCTGCCCCTGAAACTGTATTCTGCTCTTCTGCTGTGGTACCCTTGGGTCTGCTGTGATTTTTATACTTGACTCTGCAGGTTCATCTTCTACGGACAGCTTTCTGTTTATGCTTTCCTGTATCTAGTTCTCAACTGTTAATTACTCCTTGCTGCCCTCGATTGAGTTCTGTGAGGCTTGCCATGTTTTTTCCCATATGCTTTGGCACGAATACTGAGGGACCTCTTGTTGCTGATGTGAATAGAGACATGAGAGTGCTGTCATTTAAACTTGGTCTTTTCATCGGTTCTTTGTCTCTACCAGTCTGGTGGTAGGGGAACACAACTGACTTGTCTGGACTGGTCTAGCAGGACTAAAGGAAGGGACATTAACTGGTAAGTAAAATGTCACTTTCAGCTTAACAGAGATAGTGTTTAATAGGGAGGAGTGGCCTAGTGGTTGGGGCAAGTTACCTCAGGCCAGAAGGTCAGGGGTTCAAATCCCACTAGAGGACAGCAACCTTGGGCCGGAAGGACTGTGGTCTCTAGTCCCACAGGTGCTCCTTGTGGTCTTGGGCAAGCCACTTAACCCTCCATTACCCATGTTCCCTGTAAAATAGTTATCTCCAAGTTATAATGCCCTGTTCAATGTAATTTCAGTTTGTTCAATGTAAACTGCCTTGATATCATGAAAGGCGGTATAAGAAATGTTAAATAAATAAATATGCCAGAAAATAAACCAAGGTCTAAGCATGTCCAGAATTTAATAGAAAAATATTGATCAGATGCACACAATTTATGCATCTACTGCATGGGACCTCCAAATGATGTCCAGAATTGCTCCAAGTTGGGTCTGCATATCACCAAAGCATGGAAGATTAGAGGCAATAAGAAAAAAAATAAATGTCTAGAGGAAAAACGGCAGCCCTCTGACAAGGGATCATTTTTACAGAAACATTCAAGTAAGTGAATTGACTTCAAAGGGTCTGCTCATTAACAAAAATAAAAAAGTCTCTTGACTCTCAGGCCAAGAGATCATTGGGCTCTGTAATTGAATCACCAAATGAAGCAGCTTTGAGACTCATGAAGTAGGATGTTCCATTTCCTTCACTAATCTGCTGTATTTTTTTGAAGGTGTGAATAAACAGGTAGATAAAGGTCAATTTGGATTTTTGGAAAGTCTTTGTCAAGGTCCCTCATGAAACTCTTGAGGAAATTAAAGTCATGGGGGGTTACGTGATGTGATGTGCTGAGACTGGGGAGGATGCAGCTTTCACTCTGTGATCCCCGTCATTCTAAACCCTATATTTATTTATTTATTTTTATTTAACATTTCTTCTATACCGCACTATTATAATCAGCGCAGTGTACATCGAACAGAAACATACTACAATGCATACAGGCAACATTGAGTGAAACAGGAAACTGTGAAACAGGATATTGAACATGGAATAAACCGGGAAAACTATGTACAAGCTAACTTTATACTATGTACACTTCTCTTAACTTTCAAAAGGGAGACTATGATAAAATGAGGAAAATAGTTAAGAAAAAAATAAAAGGAGCAGTTGCAAAGGTTAAAGATTTACATCAAGCTTGGGTGTTGTTTAAAAATACAATCTTGGAAGCCCAGACCAGCTGTATTCCACGCTTTAAGAAAAGTGGAAGGAAGTCCAAAACACTGCCATCATGTTTTAAAGGTGAGGTCAGAGAGGCTGTTGCCAAAAAAGCATCTTTCCGGAAATGGAAAAAGGAGCCAAATGACGAAAACTGGAAACACAAGCACTGGCAAGTTAGATGCAATGCATTGATAAGGCAGGCAAAGAGAGAATTTGAGAAGAAGCTTGCTGTGAAAGCAAAAACACGTAATAAGTACATTCGTAGCAAAAAAACTTGTGAGGGTAAAAAGGGCACTAAGAGGGGACAAGGCCATAGCGGAGAGAATGAATGCATTCTTTGCTTCAGTCTTAACTGAGGAAGATGTAGGGATGTTACCCATGACTAAAGTGGTATTTAAAGGTGATACTGCGGAAGAAATGAAAGAAATATCGATACACCGGGAAGATGTATTACGACTATTTGATAAACTGAAGAGTAGCAAATCACCTGGACTGGATGATATACATCAAAGGGTGTTGAAAGAACTGAAATATGAGATTGCAGACCTACTATTAGTAATCTGTGAACTATCATTAAAATCATCAGTAATACCTGAAGATTGGAGGATGACCAATGTAATGCCATTTTTTAAAAGGGGCTCCAGGGGTGATCTGGGAAACTACAGACTGGTGAGTCTGACGTCAGTACTGGGGAAAATGGTGGAAACCATCATAAAGAACAAAATTACTGAACATGTATATAGTCATAGCTTAATGGGAGACTACCAACATGGCTTTAGCCAAGGAAGGTCTTGTCTTACTAATCTGTTATTTTTTTTGAAGGTATGAATAAACAGGTAGACAAAAGTGAGTCAGCTGATATAGTGTATCTAGACTTTCAGAAAGACTTTGAGGGGAACTAAGTTTGGCACCCCCCAATGGATAAAGGTTGTCTGAATTGATTTGGAGTTACCCGGCACTGTTCTTGGTCTGAGGTTTTGATTCATGGCAGCGAAGGCAGCCTGAAAGGACAAGGAGCAGATTTGAGTGCCTGATGGCAGATGGTACGGACTGTCACACTGAGACAACTAGCCGAGATGTGGTGTGGGCATTGTCTGTGAAGTTCAAGGAGGACTTTGACAAGCTGGATACTATGATGCAGGCCTTTGAGGGATTATGGCAAATGCCTAATGGAGGCAGAGCAGTGCATTTGTGATATGGAGGATGCTGCTCAGAGTATGGCCGGAAACTCTGAGCCCTCCAACAGCTGGTAGCCAAACAAGCTGAGAAAATAGACGATTCAGAAAACCACAGCTACAGGAACAGTCTGCGGTTTGTGGGGATCCCAGAGCACATAAAGCATAATGAGTTCTGTGGGTTTTTAGAAACATGATTACTGCTGGGCCTAGTATTGGGAGCAGATTGTTGGTCCGTGGCCATAGAGCATGCACATAGACTGGGTGTGCTCCATGAAGTGGAAAATTGCCTGCGTGTGGTAATTACCCTTTTTTTTTTTAAATTGTCTGCAGAAAGAAAAGTTCTTGTGAGCTGCAAGACTGCAAAAACATATTCAACATGAAAGAGGTTGCCTACTTATGTTTCAGGATTATTCAAATTTGGTGGCAACAAAATGGAAGGCCTACTAGGACCTTTGCCAGAGCTAATATGTAGCTAATATTTAATTCACCCTGAAGTATCCAGCTCTGCTGTGACTTATGCACAATGGCATTGTCAAAATGATAACGTTGGTGGGAGAGGCCAAGCAGTAGATGGACTCTGTGTGCTATGTGACTCTGCCGCTGTGGAATTGGGTCGTTGGACATACGCCATTGCCAGATCGGAGGGGAATGGCTTGAGCAGCAGACTCCTGAACGAAGTGCTAAAGGTTTAAGGAGCGGTACTTGCATGACTATGAGGTTGGAGTCAATATATTGCTTATATTTTGGGCCAAGAACGCAGTTGGTGCTGATGTGTGCTTTCTACTTTTTTGGGTTTTGTTCTTTTTAAGTCTACCTAAGCCATGTTATGGGGAGCTGTCTTGGCTCTTCCTGCCTTGGTGGAACCGCAGGGGCATGTTCCTGGACAATGTTATGGTATTGCAGTACTGTTACTGTTTAGGGGGAATTTGTTGGGGGAAGTGTTGAATAATTGCTCTGATGGGCTTAAAGTGTATCTCCAGGAACAAGCAGGAATGTAGTCTTCACATATGGGTATCGTCGGTACCGACGGAGCCTGTGCGGGAACGCTCCCCAGCGTCCAATAGGAAAGCTTTTGGGAGCATCCCACAGCGCCTGCGTGCTGCCTTCCTGCCTTTCCAACTCTCCCTCTTCAGTTCTTCGTTTTCCGCGGAGCCGACAGGACCCATACCCTGTCACTGCAGAAAAATTTATCCTTATTCTTTTGTTTTTTGTGGTCGCGTCTGCCTTCATTCGACGCCTGCCGGTACCACCAGTTCTCTCTTCTTTAAAAAAAAACCACCTAGCTTTCTAAAAGATTTTTTCTTTCAGGGGCCTTTCCCCTGTCAGTGCTAGGTGCCATTTTGGGCACTAGGCCCACTTTTCTTCAAGGCTTTTTTGGTCTTGTACTGAACGTGTTTCAAAGTAACCAAAGTCCCAATGCATTCAATTGAAACACTTATGTAACAAGCAGCGGCACTCTCAACTTTGCTCAGTACGCGAAATAAGGTCTCAAACTTATAGGGCACTTAATCTAGACTTGCGTCTATTTATTTATTTATCCATTCTTATATACCGCGCTATTCAGAGTCAGTGTGGTTTACATAAAACATAACATTTGCATTACATCAGAACAGTGATATCAATGCTTACATTGTAACAGGAAAATAAACTTGGATTGAATGGGGAAGAGGAAACTAATAAGCTATTAATAGGGTTAAATAGCAGAGTTAAAATATGAACTATTTACATATTTACAAGTTGGAATTAATAGTGTAGGAACGTGGAAACAGTGAGATGTACCTGGCGTGATAGTCAGGTATATTCTTGATTATGAGGCAGGATGTGAGAGTAAAGGAATGGATGAAAGGATATTAGTGTGGAGGGGAGTTAATGAGGTGGGAGAAATGAAGGAGGAATAAGTGATGCTTTAAAGCTTTTCTGAATTGGGGAAGGTCCCTAATTGCTCGGAGGTGTGGGGGGAGGCCGTTCCAGATTCTCGGTGCGTAGAATGCAAAGGCTCTGTTCCTGGTTAGTTGATTACACTTTATGGATTCGCGGGGGATAGTAAGGGAGTTGGCGGTTGCTGATCTTCTCAGCCTGATGTTAGGATTGATTGTAAGGAGTGCTGAGATGGATGGCGGAGACAGTTGGTTAATGGCCTTGAAGGTTATGAGTAGAGCTTTATAAGTGAGTCTACTGTGCAACGGTAACCAGTGGAGTTCCATCAATATGGGCGTAATGTGATCATTTCTGGCTGTGCCGCTTAGAATGCGTGCTGCTGCATTCATGGCCATTTGGAGCGGGTTAAGGGCGCTCTTAGGGAGACCATGAAGGATTATATTCACATTCATATAGTGCTGTATTTGCATCAATGACCTTCTAAATTAATAAGCTTTCGCTACTGTGCAAACTGCTTAAACTTATACTGGATAGACAAGGACTTAGCTTTGTCACTCCACCGAATCTTCATCAACCCACAAAGCGGATCCCGACGCACTACCCCCCTACATTTAAAAACCCATACCAATGATTACTTAATCTCACACACCTATCCCTTTACCCAAGTATTACACTTCTCCATAAATTTACCCAAACTTACCTAATCATTTAACTTATCATACTGAAATTTAATGTACCTGTACAATCGGCTAAAAACCGGCCCTACTAGGAACATCTACTAAAACGGACAATGCATTATCCCCTAGGGTCATTTATTGGCAATCTCAACCCCCATACCGATCAAGTCCTTTAAGTGCAGACCAACCAATCTATAGTCTTATTTAGTCCCTTCGGGGAAACCGTGCCCAATCTATATATCCATCTCTGCTCTCTCAACAAAAGGGTGTCATCTAAAGTCTTACCCCCCACAGCATCTATTACTTGTTCTATAACAAAACTGCGTAGTTGCTCAAACGTATGTCCCTGTGCCAAGCAGTGCCTAAGATTATTTGTTTATTTAACAGCTCTTATATACCGCGCTATTTGACATCAGTGCAGTTTACATTAAACAAAATACACTCAGATTTAGAGAACTTGTCCAAGTTACAGGTAACAGGGGAATAAAACAAGTCATACAACGAGCTTACCGGAGGGCCCTTTACAATCACAGACCAGTGCTGTTACAAATGAGATCGTCATCGGCGGGTGTACGAATGGATTCTGATGTGATTAACCTGGTAACGGCATTTTCCCCAATGAGTTATCATATACAACGGCTATTGCACAAACATAGAAATGTTCTTACAGTGGTCCCTGGGTTAACGGATAAGAGGATACGTTGTGTATGGCAGCGAGGGCGGAATTTGAAAGAATATTTAAGCCCAACAGTCCTTCCCGCTCTGGAGCCGAAGATTTTTGATGGTAGTCATAAGAAGTGTGGTGGCTGTGATACTTGTGCTGTTATGTTAGAGTTGTCTCAGTTTATGTATCAGGGGGTCAGTTATAATCTTCGATCCCACACTACATGTGACTCGGAGGCAGTTGTATACAGTATTTCATGTCCATGTGGATTGATGTACGTTGGTAAGACATTGCGCCCCTTGAAGGTAAGATTAAGGGAGCACAGGAGTCGATTAAAGTGTCGTAGATTAGAAGCGCCGATAGTGGCACACTGCTTGGCACAGGGACATACGTTTGAGCAACTACGCAGTTTTGTTATAGAACAAGTAATAGATGCTGTGGGGGGTAAGACTTTAGATGACACCCTTTTGTTGAGAGAGCAGAGATGGATTTATAGATTGGGCACGGTTTCCCCGAAGGGACTAAATACGACTATAGATTGGTTGGTCTGCACTTAAAGGACTTGATCGGTATGGGGGTTGA
This sequence comes from Ichthyophis bannanicus, assembly GCA_033557465.1. Taxonomy (NCBI): domain Eukaryota; kingdom Metazoa; phylum Chordata; class Amphibia; order Gymnophiona; family Ichthyophiidae; genus Ichthyophis; species Ichthyophis bannanicus. The sequence continues at coordinate 234,777,396 of CM066039.1, forward strand.
GATCGCCAATAAATGACCCTAGGGGATAATGCATTGTCTGTTTTAGTAGATGTTCCTAGTAGGGCCGGTTTTTAGCCGATTGTACAGGTACATTAAATTTCAGTATGATAAGTTAAATGATTAGGTAAGTTTGGGTAAATTTATGGAGGAGTGTAATACTTGGGTAAAGGGATAGGTGTGTGAGATTAAGTAATCATTGGTATGGGTTTTTAAATGTAGGGGGGTAACTCTATTTCGCATGCGCGGCGTCTTCGGTATACACAGAAGTGGATAGCCATGTTGTTGATGAGTGAATGAAGATGCGGGCAGCATCGTTTTAATGTAAGTGCGGGTGTTTTACTGGTTTTTTAAAATATGTTTTATGGAGTAATAAGAGGCACGTAGGTTATTCTGGGTTTTTTGTTGCTTGTATTTTAGAACACGGGAACGGATCTCCTGATGAAATTGAGCTTTTGAAACGCCTTTGCGGCGCCTGATAGTGCGTCGGGATCTGCTTTGTGGGTTGATGAAGATTCGGTGGAGTGACAAAGCTAAGTCCTTGTCTATCCAGTATAAGTTTAAGCAGTTTGCACAGTAGCGAAAGCTTATTAATTTAGAAGGTCATTGATGCAAATACAGCACTATATGAATAGACGCAAGTCTAGATTAAGTGCCCTATAAGTTTGAGACCTTATTTCACGTACTGAGCAAAGTTGAGAGTGCCGCTGCTTGTTACATAAGTGTTCAATTAAACGCATTGGGACTTTGGTTACTTTTCTTCAAACATGGAGAAACCAGCTAGTGGTTTCAAGAAATGTTCTAAATGTGGCGGTACCATATCCGTCACCGACACCCATGAATGGTGTCTTAACCCTTTCATGGCTGTTGTTGCCATATGGCAACCTTCAAATTTTCCCCCATATTTTTCACCGGATTCCATATTTCCAAAAAATCCGCACACTGTGTGCAAAATGTGATGTGTATCTGTGCTTGACATCTGAAAAAAACTGTTATTTAAACTATCACACCTAGCAGTAAATGAAACTGATGCCAAGACTGTGTTTAATTTTCAGCCATTCAGGACTGTAGTTGCTGTATGGCAACAGTAAATATTGTTTCTTAGAAATAAAAAATATTTCAAAAAAACTTTATATTCTGCGTCATTTAGCTCAAATCTTAATAAAAAAAAATAGAAAAAAAATTTTCAGTTACAAAACAATTATGTGGACGCGAAAGGGTTAATTGTTTAGGTCCTGACCATTCTCCATCTGAGTGTCTCTCCTGCAGAAAGATGACCAAGAGGGGCCTGCAGAATAGAGCTGCAAAACTCGGTACCCTTTTTGCCGCAGATACGATGTCAGTTACATCGACGTCTTCCAGGGCTTCATCTTCCTCCCATGGATCTCAGGTAACTAAACCTAAGTCTTCTAAGACTGGCCGGTCCTCAAAGGGTAGATCTCCTTCCAGGTATCAAGATGCCACTGGCGTTGTCCTCGAGGAAAGTTCACCGTCAAAACAGCCCTGGCGGGAGGCCTCGGTCTCCAAAGCATTAATGGGGCTCCAGAATGTTCCAAAGGCTTCCACCTCTGCAGAACTACTGGTGCCATGTTCTGGGGTCATAGCCACTTCCACCGGTACCAACACCCAGGCATCGGCAAGAGCGATGGATCAGAGAATCCTCGCTATAGTCTAGCGGCCCTCTTAGCAGCTTCAGTACCGCTAAGACCGCTACAGACGGTTCCACAGGTATCGGTACCGGTACCGAGTGCCTCAGTGGGTATGCTTCCCCCCCCCATGCCGAGCCTTGAGTCTATCTCAGCTATCGATGGACCGGTACCAAGACACCCCGATACCCACTTTGAGTGGTACAGATACCATTCTTTGCAGGAACACCCAGTGCAGAGATACTTCGAAGAATCCGATTCCGATGAGACTGACTCTGCCGGTACCAGAGCTATCCTTATGGAGGATCCATATCCTTCTCCTTCTCCTCCTCAACGCAGAATGTCTCCTCCAGAAGACATGTCCTTCCAGGATTTTATACGTGATTTAGCTTGGGGTCTTGCAATCACGGTGACTCCAGAGAAGGAACCCAGAGCAGAAGAATTAGAAATTCTTCAGTACCCTAAGACTCCTAAAGAGGCAGCTACCCTGCCCATTCACAGAATCTTGCATGATCTTATGCTAAGAATGTGGGAAACCCCTTTAATGGTGTCTCCACACTCTCGACGACTCGATACTATGTACCGAGTTCCAAGCTGTCCTGGCTTTCAAAAGACTCAGTTACCACCCCATTCAATGGTAGTAGAATCGGCGATGCATAGGATTAAGAGTGCTAAAATACATTCTTCCAATCCTCCGGGCCGTGAATCGAGAATGCTCGATGCCTTTGGGCGTCAGTGTTTCCAATCCGCCATGTTGGCAGCCAGGATTAGCTCCTACATTCTCTATATGGGAATGTTCCTCAAAGAAGTTGCAGGTGACCTGGAGCTCATGAGCCCTCTTCTCCCTGAGGAAAAAAGGGGGGGGGGAATTCCTTACTCTGGTCAAACATGCCCAGGATGTCTCTAAGTTTATAAACCGTGCAACCTTTGATTGCTTTGAATGCATTAGCAGAGCCTCTGCTATTTCCATCAGTGCACGTCGTATTGCCTGGCTTCAGGCATCAGACTTAGAACAATGGGTGCAAGATAAACTTGGAAATATTCTTTGCACAGGAGAAAATCTCTTTGGCAAGGATTGGCAAGACAAGGCTAATCAGATTGAATCTGAAAATACTACCTTGAACAGACTATCAAAGTCTACAACCAACCCAGCAAAGAAAAAGTCAGTCAAGAAACCCTTTTTCAACAAGAAAAAGAGGTTTTACCCATCTTACACCCATCAGGGCCACTGTCCAGTTCATGTTCCCCAAAAGGGGCAGCAACAGACCAGACAGCCACTAGTTCCTAGAGCTCAACCGGCTCAGCAGACTCAGCCTCCTCAGGGGCTTTGACTCCTTCCTAGAGAACCTAGTCTTTCTGCCCCTGAAAGGTCCAGAACCTCTTACCATCCCGGGCAGATTATGCCATTTTGCCAGAAGATGGCAATAAATAACATCAGAAAACCTGACCCTGTCCATTGTACGAAAGGGGTATAGACTTCATTTTCACAGCAGGCCCCCTCCTACAATCATAACACAGTTCAGTTCTCAGGTCCCTGCCACCAATCTCTTAGGTCAGGAAGTCGCATCACTTCTTGCTCAGGGAGCAATAGAAGAGGTACCCATAGCCCAACAGGGTACGGGGTTCTACTCCCCCTACTTTCTCATCCCAAAGAAAACGGGGACACAGGCCTATTCTGGACATCAGAGAATTAAACAGGTATCTGTTCCGGGAAAAATTCAAGATGATCTCCTTCGGAACACTCCTGCCATACCTTCAGAGTCAGGACTGGCTATGTTCCCTAGATCTAAAGGATGCATATACACATATTCTCATCCATGCAGATCACAGGAAATTCCTTCCATTCATTTTCCAGGAAAGACACTTCCAATACAGGGTTCTTCCCTTCGGTCTGGCTTTTGCCCCAAGAGTCTTCACAAAATGCATGGCAGTAATAGCAGCATTCCTGAGAATTCTAGAAATATTTGTCTTCCCCTACTTAGACGACTGGCTCATTCGAGCATCAGCAGCTCCAGAAGCCAGCTTCGCTCTTTCTCGCCCCATGCGAATCCTTCGATACTTGGGACTAGTCATAAACTCCCAAAATCTTACCCCTTCTCAGTCTCTAGAATTCATAGGGGCTTGTCTAGACACAAGGCAGTCAAGGGCTTTCCTGCCACAACCACATTGTTTTCATATAGTACAGCTGGCCTCCCAAGCAGCTATGAAAGTCTTCCTGACTGCTCGGGAGATGCTTCAGCTTCTGGGGCATATGGCATCCACTGTCCATGTGGTTCCCTATGCTCGCCTTCGTATGCAAGCAGCCCAGTGGACCCTATCCTCTCAGTGGACACAGGCCTCGGGTTGGCTAACGGACAAAATCAGAAACTCCACACGTCTCATTTTGTCCCTGCAATGGTGGCAGTCACTGGAAACCTTCTCGTGGACTCGCCTTTCCAGCAGCCTCTATGCCAAACCACCCTAACAACAGATGCGTCCAAGTTGGGTTGGGGGACTCACTTGCACAATCTATCAACTCAGGGTCTCTGGACCCCACAGGAGGCTTGTCTTCACATAAACCTCCTAGAACTCAGAGCAATTTTCCATGCTGTCCAAGTTTTTCAGGCCCATCTCAGCTACAAAACAGTTCTGGTCCAGACTGACAATCAAGTAGCCATGTTCTATGTGAACAAGCATGGCGGAACAAGCTCTCTGTCATTATGCAATGAAGCTTTGCAACTGTGGGCCCTCGCCAGAGAGCTTCAAATCCACCTTCTAGTGGTATATCTTCTGAGCATTCAAAATATTTGGGCAGACAAACTCAGTCGAATACTGCTGCCACACGGATGGTCTCTGCACTCAGACCAGCTTGCTTGAGTGTTTCAAATCTGGGGAACACCAGATATAGACCACTTTGCAAGTCCACAGAATGCCAAACTTCCCCGATTCTGTTCCAGAATTCCAGCTCAAAACTGTCAGGCAAGGGATGTTTTCCTCCTCCACTGGGGTCGGGACTTCCTCTATGCCTTCCTACCCATTCCCCTTATTCCCAAAACTTTGTTCAAGCTTCAGAGAGACAGAGGTCATATGATACTCATAGCTCCATGTTGGCCACGGAAGACATGGTATCCTTTGCTTCTGCATCTCTCTCAAGCCACACCACTGGAGTTGGGATGTGCTCCAGATCTTCTTTCCCAGGAGAACGGGATGCTATTGCACCCAAATCCCCAGTCCCTGCACCTCAGGGCCCAGTTACTGAAAGGCTAGGATTCCCGGATATCAAACTGTCAACAGGTAAAGGATATCTTTGTGGCTTCCACAAGGCGATCCTACACTTTTAAGTGGAAGAGATTCTCTGTATGGTGTTCTCAAAGGGGTCTTAACCCCCATACAGTGCCTGTGGAATCACTTCTGGAGTATCTCCTCCATTTATCAGATTCTGGTCTTAAAACCAATTCAGTAAGGGTCCATCTTAGTACCATTGCTGCTTTTCGCAAACCTCTAGATGGACAACCTATTTCCTCTCATCTACTCGTAGCGAGATTTATGAGAAGTCTTCTCTTAACAGAACCTCCCATTAAGCCACTGCCGGTGGCATGGGATCTAAATCTTGTTCTCGGGCAGCTCATGAAACCACCCTTTGAGCCCTTAGCCACTACAGCTCTAAAATTTCTTTCATGGAAGGTCATCTTCCTAATTGCCCTCACGTCTGCAAGACGCATCAGTGAGTTACAGACCTTAGTGGCGGATCCTCCTTATACAAGATTTCACCATAAGGTAGTTCTTAGGACTCATCCCCCACTTTATGCCAAAGGTGGTTTCGCCTTTTCATTTAAACCAAGCGGTTTACCTTCCTGTATTCTTCCCTAGGCCTCATGCCTCTAATGCAGAAAGGAACCTTCATACTTTAGATTGTAAAAGAGCCTTGGCTTTTTATCTTCAAAGAACTAAGCAACATAGAAAATCTTCTCAGCTTTTTGTTGCTTTTGATTCTAGTCATTTGGGACTTCCAGTTTCCAAAAGAACTCTCTCAAGATGGATTGCAAATTGCATATCCTTTGTTTATGAGAGTAAGGGACTTTCTCTCGAAGGCCATGTCACAGCTCACAATGTGAGAGCAATGGCAGCCTCAATGGTTAATCTTCATTCTGTGTCCATTGATGACATCTGTAGAGCAGCCACTTGGGCTTCGGTACACACCTTTACAGCTCACTATTGCTTAGACCAGGACTCCCATCGGGATGCCTCGTTTGGCCAGGCTGTGCTCCAGCATCTCTTTCAGACTTAGTACAACTCCTACCCGCCGTCCCGGGTTTCGATGCCAGAGATCCATGGGAGGAAGCATGACCCAGCTCACCTTGGGTTTGCAGCTTGCTGGGGTCATCCCCCTGTCATCTCTCAGCTGGGGAGTCCCCATATGTGACGACTACATTCCTGCTTGTTCCTGGAGATAGCGTAGTTCCTCACTTGTATCAGGTGATCTCTGGGAACAGCAGGAATAAGTCTTCACAACCCACCTACCTCCCCTAGGAGTTGTCTCTATCTCTCTCTTTGTCTACTTCTCTCCTTTGGTCTCAGCTATAAACTCAACTGAAGAGGGAGAGTTGGAAAGGCGGGAAGGCAACATGCAGGCGCTGTGGGATGCTTCCCAAAAGCTTTCCTATTGGATGCTGGGGAGCGTTCCCACGCAGGCTCCATTGGTACCGACTATACCCATATGTGAAGACTTATTCCTGCTGTTCCCGGAGATTACCAGTTACAGGTGAGTAACTACGCTTTCTTGTTGTATGTGCTCTACTATTTCTATCTAGTTAAGGTAATGTGGTGTATGGCTGTCTGTTGGAAGGGCAAGGACAGAGAGGCAACATGCGAGGGAATTGTTTGGTTAATGTATTATGTGGGGTTTGGGATGGGGGGATCCCATCACGTTTCTTGGGATCTCAAATGTGTTTTAGGCAGGGTGAGGAGTCTGCATGATGTATGGGGGATTGGGAAGGTGAGGGACAATAGAGGGGTTGAGGTTCAGTTGAGGAATATGTCTCTGGCTGGATGGGAGAGTGTGTGTGGTGGGTTCCAGAAAAGGGAGGGATCCTAGACTGGAGAATCCTTTCTTAGCAATAGATAGGTTGATTGAGATAGGAATTAGAAAGTTTGGGTTTGAATAAGTATGAATTTCCTTTTGGAGTGTTTGCAGGTTGGGGCCTTCGATTAAGAGGGATAAAATCCTAAGGGTGCTGTGGCATCATATTGTAGCCATGGCAATGTTTTAAGAGACTCATCTCACAGCCTCTGAACATGCAAATGTAAAAAGGGGATGAACAGTTTGGGGCAACTGCAGTGAGTAAGAAAAGTGGGGAGTGACTATATTGCTGGGTAAACGAGTTCATGTTGAACATGAATGGGTGGTGGCAGACAGAAGGGTCGATTTGTAATGGTGTTAGGGTGATTTCAGGGATCTCAAGTCATTTTGTTTAATAATTATGCCTCAAATGTCTATGACCATGGTGGTGGTTTTTGTTTTGTGTGTGTGTGTGGGGGGGGGGTTCTTTTTGCAGAACTAGCTAATGAACTACAGCAACTGCCAAACTGTCACACCGTACTGGAAAGGAAGGTGGGGGGGGGGGGGATGAATGGAGTGCTGGACCTGGACATGGATTGTTCCAACAGAGTGTGGATGGGACAGGATTGTACATCCAGATGCCCATGACATTTTGTTACTAGATTAGATTTATTGGACACCTGGGGCAGATATTCTAGTGCTTGAATGGATTATTGGCTGGTTTCTGTACTGCTCTTTGTGAAGGTGGCAGATACGGTTTTTGGGCCCCGTGAAATCACAGACCATCCATTAATTTGGGTAGACCTGGAATGGAGGTTGGAAGCCAGTGGGGTTTGACTCTGGCAATTTTTTTTTTTTTTTTGAGTTGTCACTGGATAAGCACTTTTTGCCTTACTTGCGGGTGAAGTGGGAGGATTATGTTGCAACTAATGCAGTTCTTGTGAACACCCCTATATTGCTCTGGGAAATTGCAAAGGTGATGCCATAGAGTGAGATTATAACCTATGTGGCTCGCAGAAGGAAGATGTTAAACTTGAGGGTATTGGTGACTAGAAAAACAGATCTCTGCTGATCGTAGATCACATGCACGTCACCCCACCTCTCCAAGCAGGGCAAAGCTTCTGGAAACCCAAACAACTTTGAATATGCTCCTTCATCAGAGGGTTAAAAAATCTACACTCTAATAATTTTTAATTGTATCAATTTGGGGATAAGGGGGGGGAGGAGACTTCTATTATGCTGTTTGAAGAGGTGGTAGGGCTCGCATTATATCTCAGGGGCAATGTACTGTATGTAGAGGCCAAGATGATTGGTAGAATCTTTGGAGAGTACTATGGAGAACTGTATACGGGAACATTGGTTCCTCCGACTAGGATTAAAGACAACTATGATTGGATGGATTTGCCTGGGCTAACCAACCAGCAAAGAGCATATTTGGGAGCTGATGAGATTCAAAGAATCATAAATCATAATGTTTCTCTATAATCATAATGTTTCTCTATAGATTTTCCTCTGATCCCCCCTCTTCCTTCCCTATTACTGCTCTTACCTGTCTCCTGTACCTCTCCAATTATTGTAACTTCTTTTTCCTTTTCTATTTCGAATTTAATTTGTATTGTAAACCGCCCCGATGTAATGGGGGGCGATATATCAAATGTGAATAAACAATAAACAATAAAGGGGGGCTGTGTCATGGAAGACTTTGGGCCTGATGAGTATCCTGGGGAATTTTATAATATACTTGGGATAAGATTTGTCTTTACCTGATGAAATGTTTCAATGAACTCATAAAGCGGGAGAAAATTCCCTATAATACAAAACATTCGTTAATCACAGTTATCTCTAAACTGGGAAAGGATTGGGTGAAGCCGAAGTCATACCGCCCCATTTCTCTGTTAAATTTTGATATGAAGATGCTTGCAAAAATAATGGCTGATTGGCACACTGTTCACTGGGGTTGGCTCACAAGACAAGTGGGCTTTGTTAGGTATAGATATGCTGCACTGAATGTGCGAAAGATTTCAACCTCTTTAGAGTGATTGCAAAAGAAACCAAAGCCTTCACTATTAATTAGTCTTGATGCGGAAAAGGCATTTGACGGGGTGGGGTAGGGTGGCATATTTGTTTGAGGTGTTGAGCCCGTATGGCTTAGGTGGGCATTTTTACAGGACAGTTCAGCTCTTATATCCTTTGCCCAAAGCAGGGATTATGGTGACTGGAATACTAACGGAATGGGTAGATTTACAGCAGGGGGATGAGACAGGTGTCTGCTCTCACCCTGTTTTAGCCATTGATCCTTTGCTTACACTTGTCCATAGTAGGGAAGATATTTAGGGGTGTGAAGGTATGGGGTAACACCTTTAAATCAGTAGTCTTTGCAGAAAAAAGTTTAGTACATTTGACGAGTCCACTAAGGTCATTTAAGGTATTAATGGAAGAATTTAAGGTGCATAGGGCGGTTGCAGGATTATTAAGAAATTTAAAGGGCTGCACTAGGTGCGTCCGCTGGATCTCACATCAGCGCACCGACGAGATGAGAAACAGTGCTCCGCACCAGCTCACCTGTTCGCTGTTGCTTCCACTCAGGCACTAACAGCCCCCTCCTAGGCCTGATGCCATCAGCAGCAACCAGCAGCGTGGAGGTAAGCTTCTCCCATGTTGGCCACATCATTGGATAGTGCAATTAAGAAATTTAAAGGGCTGCGCTAAGGATGCCTGCCCCTAAGGGTTATGCCAAAGGGCCCTTTGAGGTGATCTTTGGAATGGACTGCAGGAACAGCAGTTGGTAGTGAAAATTCAAACTTACAGCACCCCTAAGGTAAGCCCAGTTCCAAGGAAATAAGACTCAAAGATCAAGCAAATACTCTCAGTAACAGATTAACACACACAACATGTACAAACTGTAGCTTAGCAGATCAACAGTTGTTGAATGAGACAGTTTTGTAGTTGGTTCCATTTGGAACCATTGGTACTTAGTGGTTGTTACATGTTACTGCAGAAACGATGGTTTGTAATACTTAGTGAAGTTTACCACATAGCAGTTAGTAAGATTTAAATTTGAAATTTATGTTATCTGCTAATTAAGTAGTAATCTAGTAATAATTCAGTTACATTCTGAAATTTGTTGAATGTTTGATGCAGGCAAAATGATGGATTGTGATATGCATCGCAGACGAAATAGAAAAGGAAAAATGGAATCTCAGCTTCTCTTGTTACCAGATGCTGACATTTCTGAACCTGAATGTGATGTAGAGGATCCAGAGATGGAAAATAATATGGATGAGTTGAGCGATGATCCACTGAACGAATCAGAAGATGATTTTCCATTATCAACAGTTAGGAATCATGCAAAGCAGAAAGATCCTGATTTTGCTGGTGTAGATGATGATGTTCCATTGAACAGATTATTCAAAAAGAAATCAAAAGATGCAGTAATGTTTTGATGGAGGAGAATAAAGTCAAAAGTCACCTCCGATCCAATCTGGTCAGGAAAATTTTCTGATCCACCCGAGGAGGAAGAGCCTCCAATAAAATTCTTTCACAGATTTTTTTCCACTGAACTTATTGAACACATTGTAATTCAGACCAATTTACTTGCAGTTCAGTGTGTGTCCTCATTTAGAACAACAACAGTAGAAATCAAACAATACTGTGGAATGTTGTTGAAGATGGGCCTAGTTCCAATGCCCAGTTATAAATGCTACTGGTCAGAAGAACTCCTTTTTCCACCTGTTGCAGACGTTATGAGTCAAAATCATTTTACCGACATCAACAAATTTTTGCACTTCAACGACAACACCAAGGCCGTCACTGACAGAAATGACCCTTTCTATGATAGATATTTTAAAGTTCGCCCTCTTCTGGATTTCATTTGAGAGGCTTGAATAAAGGTTGAACTGGAAGAAAAGCAGAGCATTGATGAGCAGATGATTCTCCAGGACCAAGCAGGAAGTCAGTCCTCACATATGGGTGATGTCGGCGCCGACGGAGCCCTCGTGCAGAGCATTTCCCCAGCTTTCAAAGAAAACCTTTGGGAATGCAGCGCACATGCACGGTCCCCTTCCCGCCCAAGGGTGCCATCTTGCTCAGTCTTCTTTTTTCTGTGGAGCCTGACAGATGTGTGTCGTCACCCAGTAAAAAGTTGATTTTCCTGCGTGGATTCGTGTTTTTGGCCGGTTCGACACCGGTTCCCCTTCCTGCCTGGACCCTGTACACCGGAATCAAGCCCGGAGCTGAGTTTTTCGGTTTTTGTCCTTCGTGACTAGCGTTCCCGCTTTTTTTTCTCTTTTTCACTGGCAGTCCGGTCTTTTGATCTTACAGGGTTCCTTTTTCCCCCAATGGCTGCCAGCGGGTTCAAGAAGTGTGATCGGTGTAAGAAGCTGATGTCTCTCACCGACACACATGACTGCTACCTCCGGTGCCTCGGGCCCGACCCGGTGGTCTGTGTCCCGTGCGGCAAAATGTCCTCTAAGGAGCTGAGGAGCCGTCAACATCAGCGTGAAAGACTCTTTTCTGACTCCGCATCTAGCCAGGCCTGAACTTCGTCAGAGGCCTCGACATATCGGGAGTCCGACCCCGAGCGCCGTCGAGGCTCCTCTGAAAGGGGGTCTCCTTCGAGGGAACACAGAAGGAAGAAGAAACCCACGTGGCGGCGTCGGTGGACGCTCTTGGCTCCTCGAGGGCCAGGTCGCATAGCCCCCGACCACCGTCCCGGGTCCTCGGAGTCGGAGAGGCCTGCCAAGTTGCCTCGAGTGGAGCCGGAGTCCCCAAGTCACGTGAGTGCTGTTGTCCTCATAGACTCCCCTCTGGGGGAGCCGACGTCGGGGCCCAAGTCGGGGGCTGCTGAGTCTCCTGAGCTGAGTCTCAGGTTGACGGCCTTGGAGAGTAGCTTCACTGCCTTCATGGAGCAGCAGCGGGTACTGATCGCCGGTTTGACCGGTGCATCTGCCCGATCACCGTGACCTCGACGTCCAAGTCGACCCCGGAGACCAAGCCAAGCCGATCCGATCCTCGAGTTGATGCGGTCTCGAGTCGATCCTCGGCCAAGGTCCCCCTTGGCCTCCCGCTCGGGGCCGAGGTTGTTGACGCCAGTGACCTCGGCTTCGGGGCAGATGGCATCAGTGCCCACCCGGCCAGAGTCGCTCGATTCCTACTCGGAGGGTCAGAGTGGGAGACAGAGGACGAGGAGTCCCAGGATACTTTCCGGACCCGGTGCATCCCATCGGACTCACCGGAGTCCAAGCCTCGGAGATGGTCCCCACCGGAGGATACCCGGTTCTCAGACTTCGTGCGGGACATGGCCAAAGCCTTGGCCTTCCCCGCGGATCCCGAGGAGGAGCCTCGAGCCGAAGAGCTTGAGGCCCTCCAGTATGACTCTCCACCTAAGGAGGCCTTTACTGTACCGGTTCCTCTGATGCTGGAACAGCTGCTCTTCCGCATGTGGGAGGCACCGGTTCTCAGCAGACGGGTCAATTCCATTTATCGAGTCCGTAAGAGCCCTGGGTTCCAGAAGGCACAGCTACTGCACCACTCCATGGTTGTGGAATCGGCCATGCATCGTCTGAAGAGTCAGAAATGCACTCCTCGGTGCCCCCCGGCTGGGAGGCCCGGAACCTGGATGCCCTCGGTAGAAAGTGCTTCCAGGGCTCTATGCTGGCGTGCCATGTCCAGACTTACCAGCTGTACATGGGCATGTACCTTCGGGACCTGGCAAAGGAGATTGCCGGGTTCTCAGCTGGCCTCTCCGAGGAACCTTTGCAGAGGTTTAAGTCTTTGTCATCTGGGATTCGAGAGTGCTCAAAGTTTATCTCTCGAGCAGCCTATGATGGCTTTGAGGCTTCGGCCCAAGTAGCCGTGGCCGGCATCGGTGCATGCCGTCAGGCCTGGCTACAGTCTTCGGACCTCGAGCCATGGGGTACAGGACAAGTTGGTCGATGTCCCCTGCCGAGGTGAGAACCTTTTTGGCAAACCCATGGCTGAAAAGGCTGCAGAACCCGAGTCTGAGACTCTCACCAGGGCAAGGCTGTCCAGGAAAACTTCTTCCCCTTCTCAGAAGAAGAAGGGCTCGGGGGAAAAGCCCTTTTATCTGAGGAAGGCTACTGCCTACAAATCCTACCCTCATTTTCAGGCCTCTGCAGCTCCCCATCAGGGTCAGCAGGCCAAGGGGCAAGGACATGAGCCCCGTAGGCAGAAAACCCCCAAGCCATCAGCTCCGGCTCCTGCACAGCAGGGAGTGGGGTTTTGACTCCCATTGCATAGTCTCTCCTCCTCAGCTGGCTCCTCTCAGCACAGGAGGCTGGCTGACACTGTATGCCCACAGGTGGTCAGCCATAACAGGGGATACCTGGGTGCTGAGCATAGTCCAAAATGGCTATTTGCTCCACTTCAACCAGTTGCCCCCCTCCTATTTCCCAGGGGAGCCTCCAAGACTCCCTCTTCACAGGAACCTCCTCCTTCAGGAGTTGGCAAGTCTTCTAAAGGAGCAGGCGGTGGAACCAGTGCCTCACCACCTGAGAGGCCAAGGCTTCTATTCAAGGTACTTTCTGGTACCAAAAAGGATGGGAGGCCTCAGGCCCATCCTAGACTTGCGAAATCTCAGCAAGTTCCTCGAGAGGGAAAAGTTGAAGATGCTTACCCTTGGGATACTGCTGCCCTACCTCCAGCAGGGAGATTGGCTATGCTCTTTAGACTTAAAGAATGCTTATACTCACATTCTCATTCATCCAGACCACAGACAATATCTCAGATTTGTAGTGGGAGGAAATCATTTTCAGTACAGGGTACTTCCCTTTGGCCTAACCTCTCCGCTCCCAGGGTTTTCACCAAGTGCCTGGCGGTGGTGGCGGCCTATCTCAGAAACCAGATCAATCTATTGGAGTTGCGAGCTATCCGCTTAGCTCTACGGACTTTCTCTCATGTCCTCTCTCACCAGTCTGTCTTAGTTCAGACAGACAATCAAGTAGCAATGTTCTACGTGAACAAGCAAGGGGGCACAGGCTCCAAGCTTCTGTGTCGGGAGGCACAGGCCCTGTGCTCCTGGGCAATCAAACACAACATGTTTCTCAAGGCAGTTTACCTGCCTGGCCAGGAAAATTGCCTGGCAGACAGACTGAGCAGGATTCTACAGCCTCACGAATGGCAGTTGAATCCTCTGGTGGTCCAAGGGATCTTCCTAAGATGGGGTCTTCCAACCATCGATCTCTTTGCGAGTCCACTGAACCATCAGCTACCCAGGTTCTGTTCCAGACAACCGCATCCTCTGCGAATAGCAGCAGATGCGTTTCTAATCTCTTGGTCTACGGGCCTACTGTATGCGTTTCCTCCCATGCCTCTAGTGGCCCGAACTTTGTTCAAGGTTCTTCAGGACATGGCATCGGTGATTCTGGTAGCCCCCAGATGGCTGAGGCAGCCGTGGTTTCCACTCCTTCTGCAGTTGGTGGTGGACATTCCACTTCCTCTGCGGGTGCATCACGACCTCCTGTCTCAGGACCAGGGATCTCTCCTGCACCCCAACCACAAATCCCTCAACCTGATGGCCTGACTGCTGAAAGGGTAGTTCTAGCCCCCTTACTTCTACCTAAGGAGGTGGAAGAGGTGGTTTTGGCCTCTAGGAGGCAATCCACCCGGAAATCTTATGCCCTCAAGTGGCGTAGGTTCTCCACCTGGTGTGCTCAGCGCCAGGAGGATCCTTTTTCGTGCCTAGTTCCAGTGGTGCTGCAGTACCTGCTCCACCTCTCGGACCTATGCCTTAAATCCAACTCTGTTCCGGTCCACCTCAGTTCTCTATCGGCACACCACTCACAGATAGAGGGCCAATCTCTGTCGGGCCACCCCTTGGTGTCCCGTTTCCTCAGAGGCCTGCTTCTGCTCAAGCCTCCGATCCGTCCACCAGCCCCTGAGTGGGATTTAAATGTGGTCTTGCAACAACTTGCCCACCGTTTGAGCCGATGGCTACTTGTCCTTTACGCTTCCTTTCCTGGAAGGCCTTGTTCTTGGTGGCTCTTACCTCAGCCAGGCGTGTGAGTGAACTACAAGCTCTGGTTTCTGATAGACCGTACACACGGTTCTATAAGAACAGAGTGGTCTTATGGACTCATCCTAAGTTCCTTCCAAAGGTTGTCTCCTCCTTCCACCTCAATCAGGAGGTGGTTCTTCCAACATTCTTCCCCAGGCCGCATGCCAGCCGGGCTGAAACAGTCCTGCATACTCTGGACTGTAGAATGGCGTTGTCCTTTTACATAGACCGTACGCAGGGGCATTGAAGGGCTGCTCAGCTCTTCGTATCTTTTGACCCTAATAAACTGGGGTTGCCTGTCTCCAAGCGTATGTTGTCCCTTTGGGTAGCGGATTGTATCGCCTGGGCGTACAGGGCAACTAGCCTCTTCTTGCAGGGTCAAGTCACGGCCCACCGCGTCAGGGCGAAGGCCGCTTCAGTAACCCAGCTCCGCTCTGTTCCGTTGGCAGACATCTGCCGGGCCGCTACCTGGTCTTCAAGCCAGACTTTTGCGGCTCACTACTGCCTCGAAAGGGAGTCCCATAGGGACAGTGCTTTCGGACCGGCGGTACTCCGTAATCTCTTTGAGGTTTAGGCAACTCCTACCCTCCGGCCCTTGTGTTGGGCTACCGTACGGGGGCGTTCTCAGAAAGGATTCTTTCACGGATGCTGACGCTCTAGAGGGAGCTTATTTTTCAACTTGGGTTCCCGGTAGCCTGAAGCTAGGGAGTCCCATATGTGAGGACTGACTTCCTGCTTGGTCCTGGAGAAAGAGTAGTTACTCACCTGTAACAGGTGTTCTCCAGGAGCAGCAGGAATCAGTCCTCACAACCCTCCCTCCTCCCCTTGGAGTTGCAGTCACATGATTCATTTTGTTGTTTTGCTGTCTTTTAGCTATGTCATCAGACTGAGCAAGATGGCACCCTTGGGCCGGAAGGGGACCACGCATGCGCGCTGCATTCCCCAAGGCTTTCTTTGAAAGCTGGGGAAATGCTCCCCACGAGGGCTCCGTCGGCGCCGACATCACCCATATGTGAGGACTTATTCCTGCTGCTCCTGGAGAACACCTGTTACAGGTGAGTAACTACTCTTACCATACAAAGGAAAAAAACCCCTTGAGGCAATACCTTCCAAAGAAGCCTAAGAAATGGGGCTTCAAAGTATTTGCTAGATGTGGGGTCAGCGGTGTGACATATGACTTTCATTTCTATGATGGCAAGGCTCCTGTTGTGCAGAAAAGCTGTGGATTTCAACCAGGAGACTGTTATGAAATTATGCGAGACACTGCCTAGCACTCAGAATTTCAAACTGTACTTTGATAACTACTTCACTTTTCTGGAGCTTCAGCTGATGCTAAAGGAACAGAGCATCCTGTCTACTGGGACAATATGCTGCAACAGGATCAGAGGATGCATTATGAAAACAGAAAAAGAATTAAAGAAAAAAGGTTGAGGATCCAGTGATTTTTATGGTTGATGCAAACTCTGGTTTGTCAGTAGTTCATTGGTATGATAATTCAGCTTTCATCAACACTGAGATTAGTTGATCCAATTTCTATGATCAAGCTCTGGGACAAGAAACTGCATGCCTATGTGGATGTGCCCTGCCCAGCTGTTGTTCGAGATTACAGTCAGAATATGGGAGGTGTAGATCTCTTTGATATGCTTATGGCTCTATATCGTACTGACCATCACAGTAAGAAATGGTACCATATAATATTTTACTGGGGCCTTCATCTTGCGGTTGTGAATGGATGGTTGCTTTACAGATGTCACTGTGAGCAGAAATCTGTACCAAATTCTCGAGTGTTCTCACTCCTTCAGTTTATCAGCATTAGTGAGTCGCTGATCAAAAAAAACAAGGTGCCGTCATCTGTGCAAAGAAAAAGCGGGCGACCATCAAAAGTGCTGGATTCTTCTGAAGTGAATGATCCTGATGACTCCTCTGCACCACCAAAACAGAAATCTGTTCAGTCTAATCCAAATGCCAGCATAAGAAATGACAGTGTGTTCCAGCTCACTCAGACCTGAAACAACGGTGCAGGGTTTGCAAAGCTCATGTCAGGATGAAATGCAATGTTTTCCTTTGCATTACATAGGAAAGAAATTGCTTCCTCAATTATCACACTTCAGCAGTTTGAATAAAAACGTTAAGAACTTTGTTTTATATAGCTTGTCTTTTATTCTTTATATTGAGTTCTGTTAAGTCCCATTGGTGCCAAATGGAACCATGATAAAAAAAACCTCTTCTAATTATTAACTCCAGTGTACTGCAAGTGAACATTTCTGTTTCCTACTATCCCTAAGCAAAGTTCTGCTTTCTGGAATTTTTTTTACTGAAATAAAAAAATTTGGTAGTGAAAGGGTTAACTGGTTTTATATACCGCCTTATCAAGTTGTCAAGGCAGTATACAGATAACAGTTTAACATAGGGTACATAGAACAGAGTAGGTAAGCTTAACTGGATTTAACTTAACATTGGCAAATTAAAATTCACAGTTAGCAGTTTACCTTGGTGAATGGAACTAGACTTAACTTAATGGGAGCAACTATAACAAATGAGCAATGCGGAACAGTGGAGACATTGGTGGGAGGAGAGTGGAGTGGAGGAATTTAAGATGTTTTCAGTCTTGGACAGAGACTTTATTGATATTCATTTGTTAACTGGCTGAATCATTTGGCCCTTTCTTTTCTTTTGGTGCAGTGCAACATTAATGGAGAGATGGGAGAACCTGAAGATGATCTGACTCTGGAAAGCATTGAGTTCTGCCAGAAACTGGGCAGCAAAGCTACAAAGGTCTCTGATATCATTGGTGGCAAAGACAAAGCTGTGTATGCTGTTATTCAGGAAGGAATCAATCTGATAAATGAAAAAGCTACCTCAAATGCGCAGAAAATCCAGAAGTGGGTTATTTTAGAAAGAGATTTTTCCATTTCTGGGGGAGAACTAGGTAAGCGTTCCTGAAGTATTTCAGATAATGTCATGTAAGCATTTTCATTAAAACCAACCACTTCACCTGCAGCGACTGCAAAGTGCAAAAAAAAATCTTGACACCTATGCCATGGAGAGCAACAGAAAGCTTTTTATCACAGAGATAACCCTACATGTGTTTCAGTCAAAGCCTTCATCAGGGGTTATCTATCTCTGTATTGACAAACATACATAAAAAACAATAAGAGATAATAATAAAACATTGGTAATACAATCAAATTAAAAGCACTCTAAAAAATAATAATAATAAATAGACATCAAAACTGTGTAGTCCATAATTAATCAGAATTGGACACACAACCATAAAAGTGGACAATATAAATAAGTGAATAAAATGTAATAGCCTTAAAATGGCAAGAGAACAATAAAAAGGGGGTATTAATCATGAACAAAACATTAAATTGTATCTTAAAAATATATAAATACATCATAAAATATAAAAAATGTACTATTTAATCTAATACAAAGGCTAATAAAATGATGATGGATGAAAACACAACCAATTGAATTTGAAACCATACAATCAATAGGTAACAAACAAAAAAGTAATGTTAAAAGATGACTCACCCAGCGGATAGAGATACGAGATGTAAAACTCTTAATTATGAAAGTCTGGAAGCAGTGTGCGTAGGCAGACACCATATATTTCCAATTGTGAAATAAACCAGAGCAAACTAGGAAAACTTTGAATATTGGGGGGGGGGGGGGGGGTTAAATGATAATATAAATAAATAAATGGCAGACTGAGAGCGGTATATCCCATAATTTTGTACACCTTTACATTGTAATTTTGAATCAGAATTAAGGCTATTATTTATTTATTGGCTTTAGTACCCAACCTTTTTTTACCCCCCTTTTTGACATTGGTTTGCTTTGCTGCCCCATGGATCCCGATTATGCATGTTCCATATAATTACTTTAAACATTGTGTTTTTTAGGGACTGATTTATTTGCCATTTTATACCAACTTGAATATGGGTGGGGGGAGGAGTTAAATGAATATGTGCTGCACAAAGCCATGGTGGTATTGGAGGGACTGTCATAGGCAACTCACATCTCACAGATGCTCTTTATGATTTGGTTTGGGTGTCTGCCAAGAATATGACCATGGTAGTGACTGTTTTGTGTCCTTTTTGTGTCTTTGAAATTGGCTGGTGGATGTGGCCTCTAAGACACATCTTAGCATACCTTCAAAGGGAAGCTGCTCCTCAGAGAAGACCTCAAGAAATTGGGGAAAGAGCTGGGTGAATCCAAGGTGTGCAAGCTATTGGAGGATAAGCCTTGGGGGGGGGGGGGGCTGGTCGGCCTTCTTTAGGGCTTGGAAGGTCCTCAGGTTATCAGAGGAGCTGGTGTCTCTCCAAATCTGTCCTTTTGTGGTGGCCACAAAGATTGTTTATATGGAGGTGCTGCGGGTGCCTATGGGACCCAATAAAGATGCAAGGATCCAACTGTCAGATTTGCAGGTTGATGGATGCCTGCACCAATTTTACAACAGACTGGTCTAGTTCATGTCCAACCAGTGGGTTCTGGAGATGATCTCAGAAGAGATATGCCCTTGAATTCACTTGACCACTTGCCAACCATTTTCTGGTATCCACATACAAGATTCTGTGCAAGGTAATAGTGGTACAGTCTACTTTGGATTGATTGATTTTGGCTTAGGGGTGGTGATTCCGGTGACTCACATGGAGTGGAGCACAGGCAGCTACCTTATTTTATTTTATGGTGCCCAAGGAGGGAGAATACCTTCTATCCCATCATAGATCTCAAGCGGTTCAACAAGCTTTTTGTGAGTGCCACATTTTTGAATGGAGAGGCTGCAGTCTGTCATAGTAGCAGCAATGTGAAAAGGGGGGATCTTGACATACTTGGACTTCAGAGGGATTTCCATTCAGAGGGAGCATTAGCACTTCCTTTTGTTTGTGATTTTGGGCAACCATTACTAGTTCTGGACTCTTCCTTTTGATTGGTGATGGCTCCCCAGACATGTTCAGAGGTGATAGAGAGAACACCAGCACTCTCTATTATCTAAATGATTAGTTTATCTGAACAAAATCATTCTACCATCTAGTAGTGGATGCCCAGAATTGCAAACCGAAAGAAGTGACAGCAGTGGTGACCAGCATGTTATCAGTGTTTCCAAGAGCAAGTTGTGCCATCTCAGTTCCATGAGTACCTGGGGGCCAGGTTCAATTCCTGGTTGAAGATGTTCCTGATTGAGAAAAGAATGCGGAAACTGTAGCGCAGGTTCAGGGGTGGTTAGTGGTGCCGAGGCCCACTGGAATTACCTCCAGGTCCTGGGGCTGATAGCAGCGGCCCTGGACCTCGTTTTTCGGTATGGGAGCACATGAGGCCATTGCAAGCAAGTAGCAAATGGGTCATCCCACCGCTAGAGAGAGTGGTAAGGAATCTGGCCAGCTTGTCCACAGCCCATGTGGCTGGGGATGCAGAATGTTCAAGCAGATTGTCTGAGCAGGCACACCCTAATTTTGGGGGAATGGTGTCTTTCAGTGCATTGAAGATCATTGAGGGTCCCAGTCATGGACCTGATGGTGTTGGTGGCAAGTGCAAAATTGTCCTGATTCCACAACCACAGAAGAGAACAGGGGTCCATGGGCCTAAACGCTCTGGTACAGGAGTGGCTGCTCAGTGGATTGCTGTATGTTTGTCCACTGTGATCCTTAGTGAGCAGGGTTCTTCAAAGGATAGACAGCCATGTGATGTTGGTGGCCCTGGATGGACCAGGAGTCCTTAGTATAGCAACCTCATGCGACTGTAAGTAGAGGGGCCTCTATTCCTCCAATGAGTGAAACGTTTTTTGGGGTTTTTTTTTCTTTTTCAGGGACTGGTTCAGATGGAGGGTATGAGTTGGTTCTCACTTACAGCCTAGCTCATGAGCAAGCTTGGTTTTTGAAGTAAGGTTTCTTGGGGGAGTAATCTCCACTCAGTTGCAGTCTTGGAAGAGTCCACATTTCTGGCCTTTTTGCATTTGTGGAGGGTATTTGAAACTTGGGGGTGGAGCTTTCCTTTGAGATACTCTCAGGATGGCTTAGAGAAAGGTTTGGTCTTAAATTCCTTGCATTTGCAAACGGTGGTGATTGTGTATAATTGAGGGTTATTGCAGGGCAATCCTTTGATATCTTTGGTTGCTTCTTGAGGGGAGTGAAGTTTTTGCCCCCTCAAAGGCTGGCTGGTCCCCCTTGTCTGGTCAGGGCTCCCTTCAAGCTACTGCAGTTGGCATCTTTGAAGGAACCAATTTTGAAGGTAGTGTTTTGGGTGGCCATCTCCTCAGTTAGAATACCTGAATTGCAGGCCTCATGTCGTGAGACATTTTTGGCGATGTACAAGAAGATGGTGATTTGGCTAATACCCTCCCCCTCCCCACTCCTCCCTTTTCATGTACATAGTTGCCATTTTCGGCATTATAAACAACTGTTACTTATGTTCCCTAAGTTCTTGTTCTATGTAAAACAGATGTTCCCATGCTGTCAGTTCTGAGTTCCATGTAAACCATCTTGAATTGTAGAAAGACGATATATAAAAAACATCACCTATTCTCCTCTGCTTTCCACTTTCCTCCCCCCCCCCCCCCGCTACCCTTTCTCCACCTTCTTGTTGAATGCTGTTGTTTCTCTACCCTCTGCTCCCTGTGCTATCTTCCCTCTGCTATGTCTGTTTGTCTTCTCTCCTTCTACTTTCCTCTCCCCTACTCTTTAATTATTATTGGCAATCTTTTCCTTTTCCAGCAGCCCTATTTCTGGTATTGTGAACCACTCTGTGCCCCCGTGGTATGAGTGGTATATAAAATGCGTTAATAAAGATAAAGATAAAATAAAATAAAAATAAAATAACACCTTTTTATCTACCTAAAACAAACTCTAAGACTCTGTCAAGGCTCTCTTTTGCAAGTCAGCATCTATTAAGTGTTTCTTTCCCTCCCGTGCACCCTGGCTTCCACCCATTCTGACTCACCATCCATCCCAGGCATAATCTTAGATTTATAGGTTCTTAGAACCCTTACAGGAACAGAGGTAGTCAAATTCACTTTCAGATGTAGCTGGTTATCCTCATCAGGTATAGCTTTAAGTAAATAAACAACTTAAATATCTTAATAAAACCTTAAAACTAAGATGCAGACAGCAGTCCAACAGTGAGATGGGGGCTATCCAGTCTTTTGCAATGAGTGTCACATATACAATTTTCTCCTACCGTAGTTGGGGAGGGGTGTTATATGTACACTAGGTGCAAGGAGTTCTTTGCTCTCAGAGAACAAGTCTCATCTCTGGAGGCTACAGTAGCAGACTTCGAGGACCTAAGAAAGACAGAGAAGCATATAGATGAGACCTATAGGGACTTAGTACTGAAATCCCACCTGCAGTCTGGCAGCCTTTTTGTTGCCATGGACGGGAGAGGTCATGTGAAAGGAGAGCATCAACCTGATGTGGTGATCCCACCTGTCCTCCAGTTGATCTAAAACCCTCTCGCACCGAAGAGGTTTCTCTAGCACCCGCCCCCTCTAACGTCACTTCCTTTTCAGCCCAGGCGCTGCAGCAGGAGTTTGATAGGGCCAGAGGGCTCAGCACAGGTTTTCTTTTCTTTTTAAATTAACTTTATTGCAGCCGCTGCTCTGTAAGATCCTGCGGCAGCACAGTAACATTCTGCAGACTCTTCCGGGTCTTGAGGAAAAAAACCTTAGATGTGTTTGGCAGCGTGATCGGAATTTTAAAGAGATTTTAAGTCCGTCTAGGTCAGGGGTCACCAACCTCCAGAGGGCCGCGGGCCGCACAGCCGACTACCGGGAGCCTTGTGGGCCGCACCCCCCTTCTCCCCGCCCCCGCGAAAAAAACAACAAACGCAAAATTATGAAAACAATGGCTGATCACCTTTATTGAATTTAATGAGATGGCTGATGATTCATGCTAGCAGACAAACGCTTAAAGTCTGGCTTCACAGATGACACTGACAGGAGAAGGGACGCTTGCAGGTGGTCGTCGGTGAGCTGCGAGCGCGTGGATGACTTTATCAATTTCATTCGGCTGAACAGCTGTTCGCAGCAGTAGGTTGAGCCGAAGAGAGCAGCGACCTTGCGTGCGTTGGCGGCCATGGACGGGTGGGTGGCCGCCTGTGTCTTCCAAAATGCGACAGGGCCCATAGCCATGAAGCGTGACTTCTGTGCGTCGTCACACTGCAGTTCGATCAAGTCCATTTGAAGGTCAGAGGGCACGTCGGTGGGGTTCATCTCGAAGGGGGCACTGAAGAGGGCAAAGTGTTGTGAGTGCTTGGTGAAGTCTTGGAAACGAGCCTCAAACTCTGTCTTGAGATGACGGATGGTGGATGCGTAACGGCGAGCAGCAGCAGCCGAAGGCGTCAGTGCAGCGAGCTGCGCAAAGTGTGCGAAGTTGCGTGCTTGCAGCTGCTTTTCCCACAGCATTAGCTTCACTTGAAAGGCCTTGACCTTGGCGACCATGTCTGAGACGAGGAGTTCTTTGCCTTGCAGTTGGGTGTTGAGCTGATTCATGTGAGCTGTCAGGTCGACAAGGAACGCTAAATCCTGGCACCACTGAGGATCGCGCAGCTGCGGGAAGTCGAATCCCTTGGCTTCGAGGAAAGACGCCAGCTCCTCTCTCAGCTCGTAGGCACGCTCAAGCATCTTCCCACGGCTGAGCCAACGCACCTCGCAGTAGTACAGCAGATCGCCATACTGTGCGTCAGCCTCTGCGAGCAAGTCCTTGAACTGGCGATGATTCAATGCGTGCGACAGGACCAAGTTCACAGCCTTCACAATGACCGACATGACCTCAGCGATGGTTGCAGACTTGGCACAAAGGGCTTCTTGGTGGACGATGCAGTGCAATGTCTTGATATCCTGTTTGTGGCCGAGGTCGCGCAAGTGCTTCACAAGAAGCGAGGCAAAGCCGTTCTTCTTCCCCAACATGGTAGGGGCGCCGTCAGTGGTGACACCACACAGACGCGACAAGTCAAGTTCAAAGTCCTTGATCCAGGAGAGCACAGCTGCCAACACATCAGCGCCAGTGGTGGTTCCGCTCATCGGCACAAGCTGAGCGAACTCCTCGATGACGTCGAAGGAGTCTGTGACGCCATGGAAGTAGATCGCCAGCTGAGCGATATCCTTCACATCTGTCGACTCATCCAAGGCAATCGCGAAGTGCTGACAGTCACGGAAGCGCTGCTTCAAGGTGCCCAAGACGTCGTCCTTCATATCTTCGACGCGGCGAGTGAGGGTCGGAGCAGACAGGCTGACCTTCTCGAAGACCGCCTTCTTCTCAGGGCACACTTCGTCGGCGATGGCGAGTACACAGTACTTTACGAATTCGCCATCGGTGAAGGGCTTGAGACGAGTTGCGGCGAGGTAGGCAACGCGGTAGCTAGCTGTGGTGTTGCTGGCGGCTGCAGTCTGGGCGGCTGTCACGTTCTTCACAAAGAGAGCGGACTGGCGTTGGAGCGCAGACGACACGCGGGTAAACTCCTGCTTCTTCTTGACTGCATCCATCTTGGCGTACTCTGGGTGGACGGACTCGAAGTGGCGCTTCACATTGTAGTCCTTCAGAACGCCAACGGTCTTCTGACAGATGACACACAGCGCACGATCCTTGTGCAGCGTGAAGAAGAGCTTGTTCCACTCAGGGTTGAAGCCGCGGTTCTCATCGCTGAGCTTGCGCTTCTTGTTCATGGGGGAAGCCATGGGGAAAAAAGAGAACAGGAATTCTATCGATAGCTGCAAAAACATAATCAAAGTTTAAGCCTTATTGCTGATTGGTCCTCTAATTTATTTATTTATTTAATTTATTTAACTGTATTTATATCCCGCTTTTCACCGGGTCAAAGCGGTGTAACACATAACAAGGGAGGTGGTGGTGGTTTGTGGGGTCAGTGGTGCAGGTTGGTGTGCAAGGTGAGTGTGTCTGGGCAGAGGGGTTGCAGGGTTTGGCTGAGTGGGGGTGGAGGATTAGGAGGGGTGTTAAGAGATAGATGGGGGCTAGGAGTGGTGGCATGCTGTGTGTTGTTGTCGTTGTTGGGTCAGCACCTCTTCTCCGCCTTTGGAGCCCTTTGTTTCTCCCTTATCCCTTCCCCCAGTTGGGAAAGAAGTACAATAAGTAGGACACAGTCAGTAAGCGCATTCATTACAGTACAATGCCAGAGAAAAACCACTAAGTGACCCTGTTACTAAAGCATATCATAACAGCACTACCAGGACTCACAAAGCATCAGACCCTACCTATCAACAGGCAACACTGCAAATATTAAATCAATACATTTCAGAGAACAATACATGACCTACTGGGAAAAGAGAACAAGTAGCAATGTCAAATAGGAATTACACAGAATACCTCAGCACTGTAGAAATAAAACTATAAATTAATTTCTTGCACTACAGCCCCGAACTGGTATTGTGCTGTGGGCTGGGGGACAGAACTGCTAAAGTGCTGACCCCCCCCCACCACATTACCAGTTCTAAACCCCCCAGCCCACAGCACATTACCAGTTCTGACCCCCCCCCCAGCCCACAGCACATTACCAGTTCTGACCCCCAGCCCACAGCACATTACCAGTTCTGACACCCCCCCCCAGCCCACAGCACATTACCAGTTCTGACACCCCCCCCCCAGCCCACAGCACATTACCAGTTCTGACCCCCAGCCCACAGCACATTACCAGTTCTTACACCCCCCCCCCCCATCATCATCAGCCGCGGCAAAAATCGCATGTCCCGCAGGGCCCCCCCCGGCCCGGCAGAGCCAACCCTCCCTCCCTCCCTCCCTGCCTGTTTGCTTCCCTGCCTGCCTCAGTCCCTCTCCTCTTCGGCTTAGAACCGCGAAGGGAGAGTTCCTCCCTCGCGACTCTATTAAGCCGGCTGAGGCTTATGGGAAATTTCCCCTCTGCCCCCTCGAGCTTAACAGAGTCGCGAGGGAGAAGCTCTCCCTTCGCGGCTCTGAAAGCCGAAGAGGAGGCAGGGCTGGCTTAATTCCAGGTGCTGGGCAGACTGCTTCCTTACCTGCCGCGGAGAGCTGTGCACCCTGGCGATCCTCCAAAGCGCGTGGTGCCTCGTGGCTGCTCAGACTGCTTTTGGGCCCGGCCCCCCCCCCCTCCTCCTTCTTCTCCTCCTCCTCCTGCCTGTCGCTGATTGGTGGAGGGCAGGCTCGTGACTCGGTCATGTGAGCAGACCGACACCACGCACCCCGGGAATCATGCTGAAAGAGAATAGCAAAATTGAAACCCTGATCTACAGTGTGTGGCGGGCCGCACGCAATGTATATAGTGGTAGAGCCTCGCGGGCCGCACAAAGGGACCTCGTGGGCCGCATGCGGCCCGCGGGCCGCAGGTTGGTGACCCCTGGTCTAGGTTAATGGGTGTTCGGCGGCCTGAACAACAGGGAATGCATGTTCGTTGCGGTGAGTGTACTTGTTGCTCTGTCTGTTGGGAGACAGATCGTTTTGTGTATAATGGCAGGGAATTTGTTTTGCGGTCTTTGACTTCTTGTAGATCTGATCATGTGGTTTATGGTATTTTTTGCCCCTGTCTTTTGTATGTGGGTAAAACGATTCGCCCCCTATATGTACGTCTGGGGGAACATCGCAGCAGGTTGCGGTGTAAACGACGGGAGGCACCATTGGTCAGCCACTGTTTAGAGTTGGGACAGGAGTTCACTGATTTACAATGCTTTGGGATCGAGCAGGTAGTTAATGGTTCCCGTGATTTGTCTTGTGAGCAATTTTTGGTGTATCGGGAACAGTGGTGGATATTCATGCTTCGGACTGTGGCCCCTAATGGGTTGAATTTTAACATTGACTGGAGGGCTTGTCTCTGATGGTTGGTTGGAGAGTTTGGGCGGTATGTAGGTGTTTGAGGAGGAAATGACGTCAGACGCTGGTTTCTGTATATCTTGCCAGTGGGTTGTTTGTAGTGGTGATTTAGATTTGAGCTGCGTGGCGAGTCTGCAGAGAAGACGCGGGTCGGGTAAGGATTTGGGTTCTGTTTGCTTTGATTTAAGTGAGGGCATAGTTTTGTAGTAAGAGCATTTAGCACTTTGTTTTGTTTTTATTTTTTAGTATACCCCCCTGAGGCAGCGTCTGCGAAACGCTAAGAGGGACGTCTGAATGTGGCGTCGGGGTTGATACCGTAATGGCCATCATGGAAGATTGAGCTGTGGATCGTTATTTTGGCTGATGGGTCCTTTTGTTATACAGGAACTTGTTTCTGTGTTAAACCATGGATGAATGTTGACATATGAGTGTGTTAAGATGTTTAAAGGCTTGAGGGTTCTTTGATAATGTATTCCTATGATGTTATTTTTGTTCATTGGTTAAAAGGAGATGAGTTTTGTCTAGAAATGTTCTAATTGGTTTACCATCAGCTTATTGTATTTTGGGTATTTGGCATTGTTTGACGGACGGAGGGTTGGATACAGGCCGTTGATGTTAATTTCCTTAAATTGCTTGACTAGAGCCGGTTTATCTGGCCTTGAAGCACTTTATAAATATCTGAGGATAGTTCTGAGGCCTGTGCCCCCGTTGTTATTGTGCTAAAAACCTTTTTAGTGCAGGGTTACTAATACTACAGTTGGTAAATATGTGGTGGAGTTCTTTATTTATATGAAGCTGCTCTGTAAGAAGCAAGAGCAGCGGCTGCAAGGGGAAGGTGAAGCTGCACTACGGGGAGGGATGAAGCATGGGGGGGAGGCTCTGCATTGGTTTAATTTTGTTTTTAAATTAGTTTTACTGTAGCCACTGCTCTGTAAGAAGCAGGAGCAGCACTGCAAGGGGAAGGAGGTGGCAGAAGGGACTGACGGGGTGAAGGAGGTGGCTGGAAGGGAGTTGACACCTGGGGATGGTACTGGTAAGTGACTGGGTTAATGGGGAGGAGGCTGGAAAGTAGGGGGCACTGGGACTGGAAGGGAGCGGAAACATGGGAGGGAGGAGTGGCCTAGTGGTTAGGACAAGGTACTTCAGGCCGAAGGGCCAGGGGTTCAAGTCCCACCTGGGGACAGCAATCTCAGGCTGGAGGGACTGGGATTTCTAGTCCTATAGGTACTCCTTGTGGTCTTGGGCAAGCCACTTAACCCTCCATTGCCCATGTTCCCTGTATGTGTGTCATATCCCCTCGTGTTAAATGTATCTCCCAATTGACCGCTTTGACCTGGTGAAAAGCGGGATATAAATACAGCTAAATAAAAATAAAATAAATAAAACATGGGGATGGCACTGGAAGGGGGATGGACAAGAGGGTAGGGTGACTGGAAAGGAGCTGACATGGGGAAGGCACTGGGGGTGGAAGTGAGCTGATACCTGGTATGGTATTTGAACTAGAAGTGGCTGGACAGTGAGGAAGGAGGGGGACTAGAAGGGAATGGACACCACTGACAATCCTGGGAACACAAGGGGTTTGACATTGGGAACGTAATGGGAGGGGAGGACTGGAAAGGGGGCTGATATTAGGGATGGTTACTGGAACTGGAAATAGGCTGTTGGAAGGAAGTGAAGAAAAAAAAAGAAGACAAGAAATTGCAGATGGACTATACACCACAGAAAATGAGCTAAGAGAAGACAGGAAAATGGAAGCCTCAGATCAGAACCAGCATGATCAGAGAATTTATAAAGCTTCAGGGTCCCGTACCTGGCCCGCCAGCGGTAACCGGGCCGGCGGCGCGTGGCAATTTTCCCCTTCAGCGGGCCGCGGGGGTCGGAGGCATCATGGGAGGCCCAGGCGGTGTCCTTTAAATTGATTGGCTCCCGCGGGTGAGTGGCGGCAGCGGGAGCCAATCAGGAGTGAAGAGAAGCAAGGGGGAGGGAGGAAGGGAGGGCAAGCCGGCGAGCCCTGCATTCGGGCGCGCAAGGAGGAAGAAGGCAGCATACATGGATTGGATGTCCGGAGATTGCGGGTCCGGTGCGGGTGACGGGGAGCGGCTGCGGACATCAAGGAGAGGACGAAATCAGAGGCAGCCTGCAGGAGCCTGGTGGAGCACGTGGGGGGCCGAGTGTGGAGCGGGTGAGTCCGAGAAGTACGGACAAGGCGCGGCAAACAAGGAGAGCAGCAGCATGCCGGCTCGCAGAAGTCAGACTTGGAGAGGGATAGGGGCAGGGAGGAGTGGTTGTATGGGTCAGCGCCCGGATTGCCCTCCACGGAGGGAGGGGGGGTAATTTGTGCAGTGAGGACAGGAGGAGGAGGGGTAGAGGGAGGCGTGCTTCGGCGGCCTTGTCGGGTGGGGCTGCTAGGTCTGGGGGATCCAGGGGGCGGAAAGGTGCAGGTTCAAGGGAGCCCACGAGGAGCAGGGGTCAGGTGGGTGCTGTGGTGCCCCAGGGTTCTGGGCAAGTTGGGCCCGCGGATTGTCGTGAGGGCTACCCTGGTGGCTAGTAGAGGTCAGGGCAGGTCAGACACAAAAATTATAAAGTTGAAATTGGCAAAGTATTCCAAAGGCCCAATTGACTTTTGGTCCTAGTAGTTTCCTTGATACCAATCTTCAATGAAAACAACTGCTCAGAGTGGTGGGAAAAATAAAGGCTTTTTATTTCCCTTCTTCGCAATGGTTCAAATGATTGGGATACAACTATAAAGCAAAATGTCCTTACTTCAGGTGAGGAAAAGAAAAACTCAGGTTTAAACCAAAAACTGTTACTTTCACAGGACTGGTGCTATTTACACAAAACAAGAATGTTCAATTCAGCAAGTCACACAGCTCACAAGCCTGACAAGGATTCTAGGCTTCCTGTAACACAGTATGTACAATCCATTTCTGGATCTGAAATATCCCCTGCTAGTTCCACTTGCATTGGCTCATCTTCCGAAGCCTCTGAATCTGTGTCCCTGGTTTCAGGTAAAATATATTCAGGCTTTTTATACAGTTCCTGTATCACTTCCCAATGTTCTGGGCTAATCCTAGGGCATCGGCTATGTGCTGTTTTATACTGAAAAGATTCCTCTTTATTCAGAGGTTTTATAGCAGCTCTATATAAACATTTTTCATTCAGAACTTTCTTCTTAGGTAAACATTTTCCATACCTTGTATCGTAGGAACCTTCAGACAAACGGTTTTCTTCTACTGCCTGTCTTTCCCATACAGCAGCTTTCTGAAATCTTTTTCCAGGAAAGTATGGTTTACCTTGTGAGGTTGGAGTCCCTTCTCCAAGTGAAGGTCTGGGCCTGTACCGGCTTAGCTTCTGGCTTGCCTGTGCAGCACGGCTTAGGTTCTCCAGCTGTGTCTCATTTGACTTTAGACTACAGTTGCAGCAATGCTTTCGCCTCTCTGGACAAACAGCTCTCACTCTTGTTTGAGCTGAGACCTTCCCAGGTCCTTCATCAGCTCCAGGGAAATCGCCTTCCACTCGAGGTGGTTTGCTAGCAGTAGAGTAATCAGGTTTCCATTCTAACCTCTTTCTCTCTGCGCTGCAAGTGATCCTTCCCTTGCTTCTGCTGGACTTGCCTCCTTGGCCTGCTTCTCTTTCTCCACTGCTGCTCTTCTCTCTCTCCTTCCTGCCGACCTCCTTGCCGACCTGTCTCCTGCCGAACTCCTTCCTGCCGAACTGTCTCCAGTCTTCCACACTCTCCTTAAGAAGCACTCCTGCCCTCGAGGATTGGAAGCTGGCTGGCATTACCTTGTGACCAGCAGGGCATGGCTCCTCAGTGTCTCTGAAGTCGCTCTGGCTCCCTCTAGCTGGTTCCTCCGAATAATGCAGCTTGTGCACGTCTTTTTCTCCGTTTAAAACATTTTCTTTTCTTTCAAGAGGTTCTGCTGCATGACAGGATGGGTCACCTGGAAGGGTGGGCAGTGCAACTGGGGGGGGCGGCGGAACAGCTAGGGGAGATGGTGGTCGGGTTCGGGCAAGGGGTATGGCCTTCTCTGGGGTGGGGTAGTGATACAGGAGGGGGGGGCATGCAGGCTAGCCCTGTAGGGCACAGTAACCATGGCCTGGGGTTCGGGTCAATGAGACAGGTGGGATATTTCCTGGTGGGCGGACCCACAGCTTGGGATTATTGGAGGGGTGGGGGGCAAGGTACATCCAGAGCAGACTGGCTGGGAGCCTGGCCACCCGCCTTGCCAGCAGCAGTCCCTCCCCCGTGCCCACTTTTTACTTCCACAGAATCCTACGGTGTGGCAGCAACCAGGTTAGTTTGGAGCGGGCAGTGCAGGAAGAGTGGAGACTGGGGTGACGAGACCGGCTTCGAGGATGGCTGCAGCGGTTGAGCAAGCTGGGGGGCTACGGAGCGACCAGGAGCCTGAGCTGCCAACAGAACCGATGGATGGTGCACCGGCTGCTGGGGATGCGGTGGAGCAGGCAGGTGAGTTAACGGCAGGGTGTGATGGGGGGGCGGAAAAAGGGGAAGGGTCGAGTGTGGGGGTGGGGGGCAAGGCACGGAAGAAGCAGAAGCATGCTTGTCGGCGGCACCGCAGGGATGAGACTTCGTCGTCTTTGTCCGGTGAGTCATCGACGGATACCTCGGGGGAGGATTCGGTGCGGCGGGCGGCGGTTTCGATGGCCAAGGGGGTTGGGGGGAGGGGTCCCACGGGCTTTATGGTGGAAGATCCGAAAGAGGAGGTACATCGACATCTTCCGGTTGTTGGAGGGGAGGCGTCGGTCGGGCGAGAGCCATAATAAGAGAAAGGAAGATGAGAAGGCGGGAAGATCAAACGAGTTGCCTGTAACGTGGTAAATTAGACTAGGGCTTTTTTGAGGTTGGCAAGCATGTGGGGTCACCAGTATCTGGAGCAATATGGAATGCTGCTCGCATATGCAGATTCTATATTGGAAGCCGCTCAGATGCATGAAGGTTGGACTTGGCTCAACTACGATGAGAAGTTCCGGGACAAGATGGAAGAAAATAAACTGTTGTCCTGGGGGACACAGGATATTAGTTTGTGGTTGACCCAAATGTCCGCCAGAACAGGAGGGTCGGGGGGACCTGGGGGTGTGAAAGGGGGGGGCAGGAGTAGCGGGGAGGGGGCGATCCTTTCAGGCCGAAGGGGCGTCCATGTCGCAGAGAGCTGGGGGCGAGGGAACGGGAGATTTGTGTTGGCGATTCAACAAGTTGTCGTGTCCATTTCCCAACTGTAAGTTTCGGCATGCCTGTTCCATCTGCGGGGGGGGGGGAGGGGGCATTCCGCCCTCAAATGCGCAAAACGTGGTGCCTCCGCTCCTCCCCTTTCGGCTCCCAAGTAGTATAGACTTGGGGAGCGGGCTTCCACGCCGATACGGTTGGAAGCTTTGCGGCCTTGGCTTTGGCGTTACCCGAGGCGGCGGGACCGGATGACGCTCGAGGAGGGCTTTAGTTACGGGTTTCATATCCCGGTGGTAGGGACGGTAGGGTTGGTGCAGGCAGATAATACGGATACCCCATATTGTGCAGGATAAATTGTGTAAGGAGCGAGAATTGGGCAGAATTGCCGGTCCTTTTGAAAGCCGGCCGTTCGTGAATTTGGTGGTGTCCCCCTTTGGCATCGTACCGAAGAAGGAACCAGGGAAGTGTACAGGCTGATTCACAACCTGTCCTTCCCCATAGGGTCATCAGTCAATGATTGGATTCCGAAGGAGCAGTGTTCGGTGCGCTACGCGTCCTTTGATGCAGCGGTGGACTTGGTGCGCTGATGCAGCTCGGGAAGTTTGATGGCAAAAGTGGACATCGAATCGGCCTTCCCCGATTGCTGCCAGTCCACCCGTCGGCCTTTCCGTTGTTGGGATTTTGTTTTGAAAGGGGCTGGTATTTTGATAAATGTATGCCAATGGGCTGCTCTGTTTCGTGTGCATACTTTGAGATGTTTAGCATGTTTTTGCATTGGGCATTGGTTCAAACGATGGGATGCGCGAACATGGTGCACTATTTGGATGACTTCCTATTCGTGGGTGAGGCTCACTCGTTGCAGTGCCAGGCGCTTCTGGATGGATTTGTGGCGTTATTGCAGGAGTGGGAGGGTACCATTGGCGGGGGAAAAAAAACGGAGGGTCCGGCTACGAGCATCATCTTTTTGGGCGTACAGCTGGATACGGTGGCAATGGTGGCGCGCTTGCTGGGCGAGAATATAGGGCGATTGCGAATGTTGGTGGCCAATGTGTTGGAATCACGCAAGATCACGTTGAGGGAGTTGCAGGCCCTAATCGGCTCTCTGAATTTTGCTTGCAAGGTGATACCAATGGGCAGAGTGTTTTTGCGGCGCTTAGCGGCGGCTACGTCGGGAGTGACAAGGCCACATCACCGTATCAGTTCGTCACAGAGTATTCACGCAGATTTAGGAGTATGGGATTTGTTCTTGCGGGAGTTCAACGGCACATCGGTATTGATGGAGGCGCCGATCTCTACTGTCGATCTGCAACTTTTTACGGATGCGGCGTGTAGCGGGGGTTTTGGTAGGTACTTTGGTGGTGCGTGGTGTGCGGTGGCCTGGCCACAGTCTTGGCGGGATGAAGGGTTGACTACGAATATCACATTCTTGGAGTTGTTCCTGTTCTTAGTGGCATTGGAACTCTGGCCAGACAGGTTGCGCAATCGCAGGGTGGTGTGGTGGTGTGACAATGAGGCAGTGGTTAGCGTGATTAATAATTATACGCCGCGTTGTTTGCAGGTAGCAGCCTTAATGAGAGCAGTAGTTTTAACCTGTTTGCGTCTGAATGCGTCAGGGCCCGCCATATTCCGGGTAGTACTAACAGTATTGCGGATGCTCTTTCTCGTTTTAAGTGGGAGCAGTTCCGGACGTTGGCGCTAGAAGCAGACACCGAGGGAGCGAAGGTCCCGGAGCACTTATGGCAGCATGGCTGGTGGCGATGTTGAGGCTGCTGCGACGGTCGGTGGCGCCGGCAACATGGACGAAGTATCAGTGTGGTTGTGACAGAGTGGTCAGCTTTCTGGTGACTTGGGGGTGGCGGGAGGGGCAGGTGCCTGATCAGTTGATGGCGGAATATGTAGTTGCGGCGAAGGCTGACGGAGTGTCGAAAGCGACAGTGCGGGCGCACCTGGCAGGGTTTACCTTTTTTGTGCTGGTGGTGGGTTGGGGCTTCCAGGTTGGGGAGTTCTTAACATGGAGGCTATTGCAAGGGTGGGAGTGGTCCCAGCCGACTCTGCGGGATGGGCGGCGGCCAATCACGCATGAGCTGCTAACGCGGATCTGTGCGGCACCGCCATGAGTTTCGTCCTCCCCTTACGAAACTCGGCTGTTTCAGGCAGTCTTCTGCCTAGCGTTTTTTGGCACATTCCGGGTGGGGGAGTTAGTGGCAGATTCACGCCGGTTATCTCGAGGGACCAGGATAGGGAGGCGTCAGGTGCATCTCCCGGAAGGGGAGATGCGCATATTGCTCGCAAGGTCCAAGATAGATCAGCTGGGGCATGGTCAGTGAGTAGTGTTAAGGGCGATCGGAAATTCCCCGACTTGCCCAGTGGCATCGTTAAGGGACTACTTGAGGGTGTGGCCAGCGGTGGAGGGGCAGTTATTCTTGCACCAGGATTCTAGCCTGCTGACGCGTTTTCAGTTTGCGGCGGTGTTGTGGTTGGCTCTGAGATGGCTAGGTGTGGAGCCTTTGGAGTTTGCCCCTCATTCCTTCCAGATTGGTGCCGCAACTAGTGTGGCGGCGGAGGGGTTGCCGCAAGGAGAGATCCAGCGGATAGGTCGATGGCGTTCACATGCATTTCATGGTTATGTGAGGTTGTGAGGGGGCTGAAGGGTCTTGGTGGGGGGCTGCTAACTGTTTTGCCTTGCAGATGGGGAAAGGAATCCTGGTACTTGCTGGTTGATCGGTCACTCCTTTGTGCACTGGGCGGAGCAACGAGCAGCGGTACGGCTGGTGGGGCCTAATCTTGGAATGAACCCAGCAGAGGTGGTGGTCTTATGGCTGGGCGAGCGGGGGCTGCATTGGGTGCAGCTCTTGCCTTTGCTGCGACACCATGGGCAAATGAAGGCGTGGCCGGATCTGATTCTTATACATCTGGGAGGCAATGACCTTGGTTCTTGGACCTGTAAACAGTTGATACGGGCGGCAAAACAGGATATGGGCGAAGTGTTGAGGATTTTTCCTGATGTCATGTTGTTATGGTCGGATATCATTCCACGGCCTGCCTGCGGGGAGCAGCGGTGATGGTCTAGGGGTTTAACGAAGATCAATCGCCAGATTGGGCGCTGGGTGGTGGAGCAAGGGGATTACCAGATACGACATC
The DNA here is from genome assembly GCA_033557465.1 of Ichthyophis bannanicus. Taxonomy (NCBI): domain Eukaryota; kingdom Metazoa; phylum Chordata; class Amphibia; order Gymnophiona; family Ichthyophiidae; genus Ichthyophis; species Ichthyophis bannanicus. Next base: position 234,812,212 of record CM066039.1, read on the forward strand.
CCTGGGTAGAGGTTACCTGTACAGGTTTATACCGGCAGGATGGGGTGCATTTATCCCCAGTCGGGCTAGATTTGCTCCTTAATGATTAGCAGGAGGCCATGGAACGGGTGGTAGGCAGGATGTTCGCTGGTCGCAGCTTTGGGGGGGGCCGGATCTGGGATCGCCTGAACCGGTGGCGGGATCCCGGAGGTTTCCGGGGTCCGGAGCCTTAGCTATTAGTAGGGCAGGGGTGGGGTACCCCCGACCCGGATAACCCCGGTGGGCCTTTTGCTAGTAATATGGCGAAGCCGGAGGAAGGGGTGGTAGGTTGGTAGCCGTAGACTCTCTGCGGTGGCAACGGCAATGACTTCACTTTGCTACCCACATGGCTGGTCAGTCATTACTGTTGAGGTGGTTTAAATTGTTTGGAATTATTGTTGACTATGGTTAAAAGTTAATAAAGCTGCGAATGGTGTTATGCCAATATTGGAGTTGTGTGATTATTACGGGGTGAGGGGGGGGCTGAGGAGGAGAGCGCCGCGTCTGCTGTGCCTCGGTTATAAAATGGTCAGACAACAAAGATAGAAAAAATAATTTTATTTTCAATTTAATGATTGGAATTTGTACTACCTTTATATATTACACAGTATGGGGAGCTGCATCTCTTATTTATCTGATATTGCACTGCATGCAGAGTCTGTCTTCTTGGGGGTTCAGTTTAATTTTGTCTATATATTTCTCTTTTTGTTTTGTGCTCATTTATTGATGAAGGCTTGTCTGTATTGTGTGTGTGTACAACAAATGCTGTGTATTCTGTCAGTATAGCATTTCTGTTTAAGAATGTGTAGCAATCTTGCTTGTTCAGTTTGCACATTGCGCTCTGCATTTTTTTTGAGGACGGGGTGGAGCAGGGATGGGGGCGGGGCAGGGATGGGCATGGGCGGAGCATGACTAGCCACTGGTGGTGGGTTTTTCTGTTTCAAAATGTTGGTAACCCTAAACAGGACACTGGGCTTGATGGACCTTGGTCTGACCCAGTATGGTTTATCTTATGTTCTTATGAACAGCTGGATGATGAAATGCTAAAAGAAATCAGGGAATCAAACAAAAGTTAACACTAATAACGTGATTTAAATTCCCCCTTTATTGACTGGGTCAATGTCATAGCAGGACATGCAAGGGAGATAAAGTTTGTAGATTTAAATAAATGAATACTACTTGGAATAGCTGGTTCATGAACCGACAAGAGGGGAAGCCATTTTGGAATTACAGAGCTTAAAAGGGAGAGAGGAGGCACTGTGGGTTAAACTAGAAAGAAGGAAAGAGAAATCTATTTGCATTGGCGTGATATACAGACCTCCGTCACAAGAGGAAGAGGTGGACAGAGAGTTAATTGAAGACATACGCAGCATTGCTAGGGAATGGGGACGTGCTACTGATAGGGGATTTCAATATGCCAGATGTTGATTGGCACATTCCTGCTGCAGTATCATCTAGAAGTAAGGAGATCCTGGATTCTCTACAGGGAGAACTATTCAGGCAGTTGGTAACAGACCCCACACGTGAAGGGCTATACTGGACTTGGTGTTTACCAATGGTGAAAGTGTTTCTGATGTTATAGTGGGAGATCATTTTGCATCCAGTGATCACCAGATGGTGTGGTTCAGTATTAGGACTAGGGCTGTTAGAATCCATTCAAAAGTGAGGGTCTTAGACTTTAGGAAAACTAACTTTGCCAAGATGGGCCAATACCTCAGGGAGTCATTAGCGGGATGGGAACAGCTGGGGGATGTAGAAAAACAGTGGGCAAAACTGAAAGGGGGATATTTTAAGGCAACCAACTTTTTGTTAAAATGGTAAATAAAGGGGAGCGTGTGAGGAGAGGAGGCTTGCTGTGCATCGCGTTGTGAGTGTTCCTTCAGGCAGCCCGGAGCACCCGGTCCTTCTGTGCGGCGCCTGGCCCTGACATCATCCAGGGGCCTTAAAAGCACGAAGGAGTTTTTTCAGCTGGTGGGAGCGTGTGAGGAGAGGGGGCTTGCTGTCCACCGCATTGTGAGTGTTCCTTCAGGCAGCCCGGAGCACCCGGTCCATCTGTGCGGCGCCTGGCCCTGACATCATCCAGGGGCCTTAAAAGCACGAAGGAGTTTTTTCAGCTGGTGGGAGCGTGTGAGGAGAGGGGGCTTGCTGTCCACCGCATTGTGAGTGTTCCTTCAGGCAGCCTGGAGCACCCGGTCCATCTGTGCAGCGCCTGGCCCTGATGTCATCCAGGGGGCCTTAAAAGCATGACCGCTACGTGGTACGCAGTAGCAGTCGCATTCTAAAGGGGTGCGATATTAAGGGGCTGGTTAATGCTCCTTAGGCGCTCCTTTGGCGCTCGAGGAGCCGGGGAGCTGGAACTTGGTACTGCAGGATGGGTAAACGTAGAAAACGACATCAAAACGTAAGTACTCTGAATTCTACCAAAGTTGTCAAGATCTCTGGTCCTATGGATCGGCATTTAGTTGCCGCAGAAAGTAAGGAGGCTAAGGTAGTTGTTGCATCCAAGACCCAGCTCCCCAGTGATAGCTCCTCGGTATCCTTGGGGGTTAGTATCTCTTCCCCTTCTGTTGCTAATAATAATATTGTCCCAGTTACTTCCTCTCCGTTGATGGAGGGTATGCCTCAGCAGTTGGATTGTTTACCATCATTATCTCCTGGGTCCTCTGTGGACTCCGGGACTGTTCCTTTGCCTCTGGTCCTGCAGGTCCCGGAGGGTTTTGCTTTGGCACATCGGGACGGTATATCGTCTATTCCTGTGGATTCTCAAGATATCTCCCTTTCAGATGTGTGGCTTGTCCTTTCTAGAATTGAGTCTTCACTTTGGTTGTGTTGCAATTTTCAGATTTTTCAAGAGACTCGGTGGCAAAATTAGCCCAGCATGACTCTCAGATTGTTGCATTAGACAAAAAATGCCAGAAATTGGAAGCTAATTGTAATGTGTTGCAAAATTCTTCAATGTCTTTTATAAAGGATAGTATCATTCTACATACTCAACAAGAAGTATTAGAAAATAGCTTGAGAGCTTCAAATGTGAGATGTTTAAATTTTCCTTATACACGTTTTTTGTCGTCTCAAATTTTATTTGATAAGTATTTGATGGAGGTTTTAGGATATCGAGAAGATACTAAACCGCATATAACAAAAGTGTTTTATATTCCTCGTAAAGGGGCAACTCCAGATGAGGTGCTTCCTGGAACTGCCCCCGTTGTATCTGAGGATTCTTTGGACGTTTCTGCGTTCATTGAATCCTCTCGAGATGTAATCTCAACAAGGGCTACGCTTCTGGTATCATTTGCTTCTGAAGCTGACAAAAATGCTGTAATACAGCTATATTTTACAAATAAAGAGGCTGCTTTCTGTGGGGAGAAAATTAATATATTTCCCGATGTCTCCAGGAAAACTCAACCGTCGCAGGGCTTTTGAATTGTTAAGGCCCCGCGTCTTAGCTATTGGTGCCACATTTTTCCTTAAATTTCCTTGCAAATGTTTAGTTACTTTTAAAGGCACCAAGTATGCTTTCCTGGAGGTATTGGCGTTGGAAACGTTTCTTTTGTCACATTCTTTACAGGTATGATAATTAGTTTTTGGTAAATTTACTTGTCGTCAGATGGAAAAAAAAGAGTTTATGAATAGGTCAGCATTTCCTTTTCTCGCATTTTTTTTCCCTTGTATATTGCTTCATGGTGTAAGTTTATTCTTATTATGTTTTCTTAAAATTCGGTCTTCATAATCTGGACTGTATTTTGTTTACCTTTTTTGATTTTCAATGTTTAATTATGGAATGTTTGTTATTTCTTGAATTTACTGAATAAAAGAAAGTTGAAAAATTAAAAAAAAAGGTAAATAAAGGTAAAAGGAGACCACTATGGCTTTCGAAAGAAGTAGCTGAAAAAGTGAAGAAAAAGAGGGAGGCCTTCGTGAAATACAAGAGATCACAGAGAGGAAGACAGGCATCAATATTTGGAAAAACTGAGAGAAGCTAGCAAAGTAGTCAGGAAAGCAAAGATTCAAAAAGAGGAGGAAATAGCCAATGCAATTAAATGGGGGAATAAGACATTTTTCAGATATGTTGCTAAGAGGAAGGGCAAAAGGTGAAGGGGAGGAATATGTAGAAGCTGATGAGGATAAAGCGGACTTGCTTAACAAATATTCCTGTTCTGTTTTCACAGATGAAGAACCAGGAACAGGACCTCAGAAAACACCCACAAACAGGAACAGAAGCTAGGGGCATCTTGAACAATTTTCAGAAGACTGTTCATGAGAAACTAGCTAAACTTAAAGTAGACAAAGCGATGGGACCGGATGGGATACCCTAGAATACTGAGGGAACTTGGGGATGTTCTAGCAGCTCCACTGACTGACCTTTTCAATGCCTCGTTGGAGTCGGGAGTGGCGCCAAAGGACTGGAGAGAGGCTCATTTGGTACCTTTACACAAAAGTGGAAGTAAGGATGTGGTTGAAAACTACAGGCCGGTTAGTTTAACTTCGTTGGTGAGTAAATTATTGGAAACGCTGCTGAAAGAGAAAATAGTGAGGTTTCTGGCGTCCAGCAGATTACAGGATCCGAGGCAGGTCTTGTCAGACAAATCTGATTGATTTCTTTGACTGGGTGACCAGGGAGTTGGACTGAGGGAGTGCCCTAGATGTGGTGTATTTAAATTTCAGTAAAGCCCTTTACACCGTTTCTCACAGGCGACTTATAAACAAACTGAGCACCCTAGGGATGGGACCCTGAAGTTACTGCTTGGGTTAGAAATTGGTTGAGTGGGAGGCAACAAAAGGTATAGGTAAATGGAGCTCACTTTGAGGAGAAGGAAGTTACCAGTGGTGTGTCCCAGGGATCTGTCCTTGGTCCAGTTCTTTTTAACATCTTTGTTAGTGATATAGCGGAAGGGCTGTCGGGTAAGGTTTGCCTCCTTGCGGATGATACCAAAATCTGCAATAGAGTAGACACCCAGGAAGGTGTCATTATAAAGCATATGAGGACAGACTTAAGGATCTTAATATATACACCTCAGAGGAAAGGCGGGATAGAGGTGATATGATTGAGACTTTTAAATACTGGCATAAGTGCACAGGGGGGAGAGCCTGTTTCGATTGAAAGTAAGTTCTGCTACGAGGGGACATGGGATGAGGGTGAAAGGGGATAGATTCAGGAGTGATATGCGGATATATTTCTTTACGGAAAGAGTGGTGGATCCATGGAATAGTCTCCCAGTAGAGGTGGTAGAGATGAGGACAGTATCTGAATACAAAAAAAGCATGCAAGAAACACAGAGGATCTCTAAAGGAAAAAAGGGGACTGTTGTAGCTGTTGATATGGAAGGACAGACTAGATAGGCCATGTGGTCTTTTTCTGTCATCGTTCTTCTATGTTTCTATGGACCTAGTCCTTAGTGGAATACAGAATCCTAGTGCAAGAGATAAGCGTGTTAGGGCCACTTAGCAATAGTGATCATAGCATGATTGCATTTGGTTTAATAAATGGAGGGAAGACAAGGAAATCCACAGTATTACTTTTTAATTTTCAAAAGGGAGACTATGATACGATGAGGAAGATAGTTTAGAAAAAGACTAAAAGGAGCAGCTAAAACACTTAAAGATTTGCATCAAGCATGGGCATTGTTTAAAAATATTATCTTGGAAGTACATACCAGATGTATCTGGTTGTCCCTGGGCATCACAGCTTCCACAGCTTCCAGATCCTGCAAACAGCTAAGCTTACAGCTTTGTATCTTTTACCTATCTTGTTGGTTGCTGTAGCTGATATAAAATTTAACTGCTAATTTTACATTCACTTCTGGGAATATTCTGACTGCCTACACTCCTTGTGTAGCCCTCAAATCAGATATCTAAGTGTGCCCTCAGTTGGTTGGGCCAAGGACACTTAGATTCCCGCCCACCCTATCCCTCACCCCACCCACCCCAGGGCTGCATTGCCAATGTAGCGGTCATATACGTTGACATCTATCCTCTTAATTTTGAGTTACATCCACCTTCTCTTCTTCTAGGACCATACATGTCTTGTATTCGGTGCAATAATTGTGCCTTCATTCTGAGATGAATCATCTGGAACCTAAGAGCTTGCCCTATATGCCTCAAGTTAGCAGCCATACATAAAGAATTGACTCTATTAAGGGAAGAAGTAGCTGCAGTGAAACACACCTCTTCTGGGATACAAACCAAACAAAGTCCACCACCGCTCCCACAGAGAATCAAACATCCCAGGAACAAATGGATCACAGTGGGCTCTGGTAGATTGCGTCCTGTAATGCAGAAACACCCTGTACATCATGAGATATCACTGCATAATGCCTTCTCTGCTTTGGTTAATGAGGATGCCCAATCCATGGAAACTGAAGGGCCCTTAAATGAGACAGTCAATGCCCAATCTCCTGATAAAGCACCAAATATGATGAAAAACTCAAAAGAACAGAAAACTACTACTTCTTGGTGATTCCATCATCAGAGGCACCAACTTGGGAACATAGTTCAAAGGAGAGAAGTTAGTCAAATGCCTCCCAGGCTCTTCAGCTAGCAGGAATACAAACCAAATTGTTGATGTACTTAGCGCTGAAAGTGAGCACTCCAAAACTGATGTTGTCATCTACCTGGGTACAAATGACCTGGCTAGAAACAGTGCCACTGCAGTTCAAAGGGACTTCCAAACTCTGGGAGAGAAGCTGAAGCCCATTGTTAACACTGTAGCATTCTCAGACATTCTACCTGTTCTTGGTAAGGGGGCAGAAAGACTACATCGCATAAACAGCTTTAACACATGGCTTCAGACCTGGTGCAAAGAAGGAGGATTCAGATTTATAGGCCACTGAGGAAACAGATGGACCAACAAGAGACTATACTGTGCTGATGGACTACACCTCTGTCGCAGGGAAAAGAATCCTAAGTGAAAAATTCAGGCAGTATGTGGATATGCATTTAAACTAGAAAAAGGGGGTGACGGATGGGGAAGGTCAAGTTCAGGATGTCACTCTGTGCAAAAGCAGAACAACATCAGAAACAGCCACACTTTTAAACCACACATCAAAAGCAAGTGGGAAGAAGTGGGCAGAACAAAATGAATGCAAAATACACACAAGCCAGTTTAATCCTGGAAAGCAATGAGCACAAATGCTCGAAGCTTAGTCAACAAAGTTCCAGACCTGGAAGCCCTAATGGTGGAAATGGAATTGAACATGTGGCCATTACAGAAACATGGTTTAATGAATCGCATGATCGGGATATAGCCATAGCTGGCTATAATCTATTCAGAAGAGACACAGAAAATGGAAAAGGAGGAGGAGTAGCAGCTTTGTATGTCAAAAGCAATATTAAAGCTACTGAAATGCATGGGGAAATGAAGAAGTG